>OY728135.1:1995602520-1996852520 GCA_963277665.1 Viscum album | reverse complement strand
TCCAGATTTTGGAAAATCCCCTTCTCCACATATCAGCAGACGAGGTCGTTAATCACCCATTGTTGAACAAACTCAGATGGGGAGAAGGGGTGTTGGTGCCCAAAATCTGTGGATGTGGAGACTTTCGTAGAAGAAATGGAGCCACCAGGGATGTATCTTAGACATTGGATATGCCCATGCATCAGTTGATGGGCAGTGATCAGTTTCCTATTATGAGTGCTTCGGTCCTGAATGGTAGGTAGATTATACCATTAGTGCTGAAAAAAGGAAAACAATGTCCAATGCCCCATATCCATTTTCTATTCTATGGTTGGTAAGAACTATCCACTCTGAAAAAGTTGTATAATAGGATTTCTAATGTTTTAACAAAACCTACATATATTGAGTTTAATTCAAATCCTACTTTTTTCATGGAGTGACCTAGCACCGGATAACTGGATCTGATGACATGCTATTCCACTAATTTCTTGATTGATATTAATCTCAACATTGAAGAGAAGGTGTTCCATTTAGGTTAACCATTTCTATTTCAAATTCTTTCACCAGGGCATGCACATCCGTATATTTCGGAGGATGAACAGTTTTTGGCCCCACATTCCCACATTCCAAAGGCGGGTGACATACATCGCTTTTTCTAGGATGTTTTCTCCTTGATTGAAATGAAATAATGGGAATTTGGTTCCTCTTTACATGGAATAATTCTCTGAACTTGTCTTCCAGTCTAGGTCACCATCAATGATTAAGACATTGTTTGTGAATCGATTCCCAATTCCATGTCTTAATGGACACTGGTTAATTTCATTTATTCTTTCAGAATATTCCCAGGGGTCCGGTGGGGGCAGCAACCTTCGGTTAGGGAAGTAGTGATGGTGGATATTACCGGCGTATCTGGACACTCAAACACTAGTGTGTCTAGGTGTCTTCCCATTAGGATTGGGACCCCTAAGGGTACAGAAGCCCAAGGCATCCCACATCGAATGCAGTGAATTATATTCCATAAGATTGACTCTGAGGTTTTCCTCATCTTCCCATGTTTGGCATAGGGTATGACGTGAGATTAACGTCTAGCAGAGATGGATCAGATCGATCATAACACTAATTGGAGCGGATCATATGGGTGAAACCCCTTGAGGGAATAGTGATGTTGGGACTAACACATGGTTAGTTACACGACTACTTCTAAGTGTATTGAGAATGTGGGTGACATGATAATACGGAGATGTGGCCAACTGTGTATGAATCATGATATATGATGGAGATTTGAATGAAGTGGATGGGGGAATGAGATGGAACCATAATGAAGGTGATGGTAGTATTGGGATTTTGAATCGAAGATACTTCTAATGTATCCCCATTGAAGAAAATCAATCCCTGTGTAGTTTAGTGAGGCAATAGGACACCTAAGGAGGTGACCCGTATGAAGGGGACCTGATGGAACCGGAATGTCTAGGTTATAGTACGACCTTACTGAAATATATATGCTTGAGGGAAAGTCCATGATGATACTTGGGTGATGGGATTAAAGCTTAGGGAGGCTTCATACGCACCATTCCATTAAAACGATCAAAGTATATATAGTTCAAATGAGGTATAGAATCAGGGTGTTCATTGTGGACAAAATACTGATTAAATACAAGGGTTTATGCGTGGTTAGAATCCCATGTTGGTCTGACTCCACTCGGATGGACCAATGATGTGGGTCCCAACTAAGGGTTGATAACGAATTATTGTCGATTGAAGAGTACAACAACTTATAAACTAGGTTGGGATTGTAATGACTTACTTATGGTTGGGGTTGAACTTAATTGAGGCATCCTACATACCATTCCTACGAGAGAAGTATCAAATCCCATGAAGTTCGAACATGTACAGTTTAACATCAAGTCAGACAAGAAGGGGCATACAGTTTAATGTATTCAAGAAGGGGGTGGACCGTTGTAGGGTGGTCGGGGCCAATGGGTGTGTTGGGATTGAACCTTAAGAAGGCTTCATACATACATTTCCATGGCAACGATAATAGTCAATGTCATTCAAAAGGGTTGTGTTGGTGAACTGACATGAAGTGGTCAAGACCAATAGTTATTAGGCTTGAACCATAGGGAGGCTTCCAACGTACCTTTACTTGGAAAGGATCAAAGACCACGTTGTTTAGGATGGGGTGTTTGTGATCCATCATTAAGTGTTCGGGACTAATGGTTGTTGGGATTGAACCTCAAGGATGCTTAAAACATACCATGACTTGCAAAGGATCAAAGTCCCAATAGTTTGTATGGGGAGTTGGAGCTTACACATACGGTAGCTGAAAGAGCATTCCATTGCCAATGCTTACTCTAATCCAACGTGAGTCTTGTCCAATGTTAGAAACAAGAGGCAATAAAGAATTGACGATCATGTCATGAAAGATGCATCTATGGGATGTGGTTTATTTCTTACACAAGGTTAACCTCCCAAAAAGGAAAAAGCGGCTTACCCATGTTTAGTGGCCCAAATAATAAACAAGGGCTTAGGGGTGGTTAGTAGCCAAGTGAGACGGAGATTTGGAATTACTCCAGGATAGAGGCCTGAGTGGCATTAAAGCCCAACGGAAGAGGAAATTGGCTCAGAAGAGTGTAGGGTTCTGGTGCCCATCACCTTGCTAGGATTTAACACCGGAGAAGGGAGGAGGGGGACCAAAGACACTACCTCTTAAATGAATGTATAGGTGCTTACACCAATATGGTTTCCCTTCCCTGTGGACATACGACCCTCTGGAAAAGAGGATATCATTTAATGTGAGGAAGATCCCACTCCTGTGGAGGCGAGTGGGAATAGAGAATATCCATGAGGGGGACCCGATGTATGATGTATAGGGAGGGTCATAGTTTAACATCATGTGATTACAATGATGGTGCCTGGTATTTTAACTCCATGCATCTCAGATGAGGCGGGTGCCCTCTGTACCCCTAGGACATACGTAACTGATACATTCCCCCACTTTGGGAAGGGAATGCATCAATAATTTCATGTTAAGGGGGGTGTCGTGGAGTGATCCACTTAGGGGTCCACATTAGCGTGGCTTTGTGAAGAAGAAATATCTATTAGCATGGGTATGAAAAGAATAATAATGCAAATCAACACAACTTGAAGCAGCGCCCATGGGACTTTGAAATCACTTCGTGAAAACCTATAGGGTTTCACTAGGAAAGGGGTTGCAGAGCGAAGGGGTTCACATGATGAGGCTTCGTGAAGCTCTAGTGCTCTATGTAGTGGAATGGATTAACCAAGAGGTATGCTTATAAAAGTGATGTGGCCTAGCCTAGTAATTGTTAATAGGTTTATATAAAAGGTTCTCCGCAAAGTGGAAGGGCTCTCATGGAGTTCTTCTTAGAGAATAAATGGTGGCATGCAAAGCATAACACTGCAAATCAGTGAGCTTCACGAAACTGAGTTACCATACCTTAGCATGTGAGTTACATGTGCATGGAAGGTACTTCCCGAAGAATAAGTTCTCTGTGAATAGTCATGTCTGCATGGGGATTCCATTCCTTCGAAGAGGACTATGGTATATGGGAAGGGCATGCCTTTTTGAAAAGGGGTTGAATTTAAGCAAAGGGAAGGTCACTTCATGATGAAAAAGTACCTTAAAAATATCATAGTTATCAGATCATAAATTATTTCACAATTTGAGAGCAAATATGGAGAAATGATGTAGGATCCTTACTTTGGGCTCTAAGGGAGCCCATTATTTATAGGCATGAGGCACTGTGAAGTAGAGATCTCTCAATACAGAGCTACATGGCAGTTTCTTTTAACCATGGAACCTCCCAACTCAATGATCTACAATGGCTTCACAAACATCAAATCAGATCACAACACCTCTTGTATCTTTTCTCCATGACGGCTTCTCAATGGGGGTAGCTTCGTGCCAGCTGCGATGCTATGGGGATCCACGAACAATCTCTGTGAGACATCTATAAAGTCTTTGTGTTTTCACTTCCTCTTCCTAAATTTTGGAACTAACAACACTCTTATATAGAGGGTACATGTATTTATGAATCATTATTACTTATATAAAGGATAGAATAAATTATATTATTATTAGACATAACAGTTAAACGAAGGATAAACATTTTACATTTGGCTTAAAACTCTACAATTTTTAATGGTGTTTTTGATGAAGAAGAGTATATCGAGTTTAAAATGTTTTTATCATTCATAATGATGATAAATATGATTTTTGGTGATATAGGAACAATAGGGGTTTAATCATGCACCGATAGAATCATATTTTAGACATGATCATTTTTTCAAAAATGTAGGTTCTCAACATAGTGGATTTGATTATAATCAATATGACAATAGAGACACTAATCAAGGGATGATTGTATTAGTGTATGTTGATGACATAAATTTTGGTGTACCAAATGATTAAATGTGAAAATTGTTGTCCAAATTCATGAAAATTGAGTTTGAAATGTTAATGATTTGTGAAATGACCTTTTTCAATGGTTCCTTGTAAGACAAGGAAGGAATAGAACATTTATTTCATAGTAAAAACATGCGAAGGAGGTTCTAATTATATTTGGATTGATTAATTCGACAGAGATGATGAATTAATTGGATACCCAGATGAATATATCATTATAATTAGATGAGAATTTAGCTATTGTCAAACAATCAAATAAGATCAATTTATTTCTATTAAAATTGAAACAGATAATGCCATTTATTATTTCTTCGACATTCCCAGAAGCATGGTATCAATGATATCCCAAATCAATCTCCTAACATGAGGAAAACCTGTACTTAGGTATATCAAGGGCATAGTGAATATTAGTTTGATTTAATGTGAAATGTCCCAGAAAAAGATAATGGGATATTTGGATCTAGATTGGTCCAGATTAACATATTATATAAAATAAACATCACATGGTTCATTATATTCAATTGAATTGAGTATTCATTGGAAAAACAAAAAATGATTTCATTTTAGTAAGAACCATAGATGTTGAATATATTAATGATACTCAAACCATCACAAAATTATTGGTAATGTTGCATCATGTTGATGATATGTGAATTCAAGTGATGTTTCCGATCAGTATCCATTTTGATAATTCAACTACTATTAATGTCATTAATAATATAATCCATCACAAAAGGAAAAAACATATTGAAATAATGTATCATTATATTATGTATATGGTGGATCGTGGGATTGTGAAGTTGTATAATGTTTCAATAGAATAATATGTTGTCAAAATTCAGATGAATCCCTTACAAAAATTTGATTTTAAGCAATATTAACTGAATCTTGGAGTTGAGTTGACTCCCCACACGTAAAAAATTTTTGATTTCAAAACCCTCCACCCTAATTAATAATGCGTTTTATGTAATTTTTAAAACAATATTGTTTACCCTTGTGTATATAAAAAAGGATTTACCATTGGGTTTATTGATAATGGTTGAGAACATGTTCCCAAAAAAGTGGGAGAAATGACTTAATTAATACAGGGTAGAAGCTAATTTGGGTAGAAGTGAAGTAGGGGTAATTTTAAATTTTATGATGGAAATGATGTTTGATCAATGGTTATATATCTTGACATATAGGTATCATGATGAATGTTTTTGAATATTCATGGGAAGAAGTGATTCATTGATGAAATTTTTATACCATGGTTGATTCTCAAGCTGAGCATGGCTCATTTGGGCTTAGATTATGTGTTTATAATATATTCGATATCTATATGAATATCATGAAGATAATTTTGGTAGAATAGTAATGAAACATTAATGAGGTACCTGAATGTGAAGAGTTTTCAACAATCCAAAAGGTGGTATTGTTGGGAAAAAATACCTCATATAAAATTGCATTATTTTTAGGTTTATTGTGATTGTTGAAAAAGTGGTCTTCCAAGAATTGTATTGTAATTAAATAATGGTATTAACTAAGAATTTTGATAAAAATAAAATACAAATAATGGATGCTAGGTATGTGGTATAAATAATTTGATATACAAGGTTGCACTATTTTCTAGTGTTTACTAAATTTATAAATTACAAAATTTATGGGATGGATCAAGCATAAAAATTATTTATTACTATATATTTATCATAAAAATAAACAATTTTAATTAGATTAATGAATATTGAATTTTCACAATGACATGGATTTTTGTAATTCATCCGGTGTTAGGAAGACTGGGTTCCGTGAAAGAGTGAGGGAACATAAAAACACAATGGAAATATTGTAAATCATTATAACTATGTTATTTTTATGAATGGTAAAATTATACTAGTGCTTCATGAAATTAAATTGGTTTGTAATAAGATATAAAGTGCTTCATGAAAATGTGATGGTGAGGATGTCAGCTTCACAATAGGGAGTAAATGACTATAAATAGGTCTATATCCCCTTATCTGATTAATATGTTAAATAATGGAAATAAAATGACTATGTATTTGAGAATTTGGTGGATGATGATTGATCTTGTCATACAGTTATAGAAGAAATAAATTTCATTAAGGCTATTTTTTCTATCTAAAATTATTATGAATCATTAAAATATTATTATTGTCAATGGTTATGTAATCTTCGATAAAGTGTTCAGCATCACAAATCCTAAATGATCTTTCTGAATGGAATGATATCTCATAAGCTATGTGAACATTGAGAATGTAAGGAAATTTAGCAATGAAATGGGGTTTCTAAAATAGGTATATTCTTGTGAATATTTGGGAACATTTGTAAAGTATGTGTGAACTTCCGGAAAGCATTGAGCATCGGGAAAGTGATGCAAATAGATTTACTAGTAAATATATGATAATGTGGTATTAATCAGTGGAATGAATTGGATCAAAATAATGAATGACTTTAGGTGAAAATATATTTATTTGAGTGTTTAAAAGTGGAGTTATATGAAACAGAACTGAGAACACTATTTTTGATTGAGAAGTAAGTATTCAAATTTTTGATGGTTAAAATCTACAAGGGACAGTGAGTCTACTCAAAACATAATAATAGAAGTGCGGTTTTGTAGATTTGGTACATACTCACAATGACTTTTTAGGCCCCATGGACATATCTTAATGTGGGTAAAGCATGTAAATTTGATGTGTCTCCTGGATTCCTTAATTTCTATTAATTCCTTTCAATGTAAAAGACTAAGATTTTTTGTTTTCTTAATGGAAAAAACAATATCTGAAGAGGTAGTGGTATTAACCTATAAAAACATGACCCCCCATCATAAGGTATTCAACCTAGTTGGTCTAATTATTTGTATTAGATCCAAAGGATAATTTCACAGTACCAATCTAATGGGCTTCAATTGAAGCATCCATTCATAAATGAAGACACAATATCTATGTAAACATGTTTAAATTGTTGAAGAATAAGATTTCATATTTATTTTTATCATTGTGTATGGATGGTATTTGAACAATAATGTATTCTATTTTATCTAGTATGACTGTCATTGAATAATTATAATATAAATATAGAAAACTAGATACTGACACAAGGGGAATCGATGCTTAGGGGGATATTTAATTCAATCTATATTAAGGGGATGTCGTGTAAAACATTAAATTATATATGGGAAAAGCTCTAAAATATTTTTATAGATAATAAAAAGAGAGAGAATAAAAACTGAAAGTTTTGTGAAATATGTATGAGTATATGTTAATGCACCATAATTAATCTATATATTCCATCCTTGACCGGGTGAATGTTACTGTGGAAGAAATTGGTGGTCTCAAACAACGTCATGAAGATGTAAATATCATCAATCACATATTGAGAATACATCCACCTTAGTTGGAGCTATTAGCTTTACTACTATGAGATGATGTCACAAATGAGCTATCATTGGATATTTTAAATAGTACTCTTTTTAAATACAATATGAGAAATCATGATAAAGAGTATATGGGGGAAGATAAGTCTGAGCTGATTGATGAAATTGAAATGAATAAATATTCAATGTAAAAGAACAAATGAAAAGTTTGTGAGTATAATATCATTGACTAGGAATAGAAAATGGTGATAGATGGTTTAAATAACACATTGATGGATTAAATCACTTTTGATAAAAAACATGATGAGGATATTTTCATCCTGGGGTGAAATGTTAATTATCAGGAGAAAGTCATCACTTATGGTAAAACAACTAGAATGTAGTTTATTTAGGTGATAAAATGGTAGATGTGGAGTATAAAGTACAATAAAAAAAAGAATTTATACTCAAATACAAATGATATGGCTGGTATATTGGTTTAAAATAAATAAAAAGTTTTGGTGATTGATGTCTGACTACAAGATCCCACCCCATGTTGAAGGATTTATTTGGGAACAAAATAGAATCAACAGACTCTAAGACACAAAGGCACAATCAACCCTATAATAATTTATTGAAAAAAATATTGTATTAGGAATTATATTTATAAAAATATAGAAGGATATATAAATGATAATTCTAATTGAAAAAGTTATAAATGGGAATATTGGTAATAAAGGTGGAATCATAAAGATGAATATTTGGAGAATGGTATTAAGTGTTATTGTTTCAGGTGTGGAGGATTCAATAATATGGATATATAATTCACATTAACAGAGAATATAATTTTTATGAAGTAGGCCGAAATTTGTCGTTGGAAGATGTTCACTATAACATCGAATGAGTAGAAAACAAAAAATATATTTTCATCTTTGTGAGATTAATTTGGAAGATAATTCTCAATGGATAAGCAAGAAAATCATTCTATAGTAGTTATGATGTTAGATCCATGGATAAAAAATAATAGGTATTTTAAGAAAGTGGTTATGGGGATTTTTATAATGAATCAGATCATTATTTTGTTTATATTATCAATAGTAAAAACACATATCATATGATGTTCATTAAGGTTCTTTTTACATGAATCAAAGATGGAAACAAGGGTGTAATGAAATTTGGAAATGTTGGACTGAAAATATTTTTCATGGAAATGTCAATAATAAGAGGAAATGAAAAGAGACATGACGACGTCATGGTTATTGAAGGTGACAGACACAAAATGCCATGTGTTAGTTATCTACATGACATGGGCCATGCTATAATCATTATCAAGAATTTGTGTACCAGAAATTC
This sequence comes from Viscum album, assembly GCA_963277665.1. Lineage (NCBI taxonomy): Eukaryota > Viridiplantae > Streptophyta > Magnoliopsida > Santalales > Viscaceae > Viscum > Viscum album. The sequence continues at coordinate 1,996,843,413 of OY728135.1, read as the reverse complement.
AATGTATGCTGGATTAATTTTTATAAGAAAATTAACAATGTTGAATATACAATTTTTGTGTAGATAAGATTATATGATCGTTTAATACACTAAAGAAGAAAATTGGGTGTGGAAAAAAGGATTAGCTATCTTTTTCAACCATCCATGAAAGATCATGTAAAATTTGATGTATATTAGGATCTACCCTAGTTTTCACATGATTATACCCACATTTGTGACAATTTTCAATACAATAATATTATCTTAAATATGAACAAGGGAAAATAATAAATGATAAAAAATGTGCCTGAATTGTTACAAGAAATGTTTTTGGACATATCTCACCAAAATAAATGTATTGAAATAGGTACCATTTTTTTAATTGATTATTTAAGTATAATGTAATGGGTTTTTCATATCCAAAATTTCTGACATGTTTAGTTGCGTATAACAATATCATAGTGAATATGAATGTATGATTCGATATATGGTTCTGAAGTTTCATTCATATAAGGTTATGTAATGAAAAAATAGCTAGTTGAAAGAGTATCTCAAAAAGAACCAGATAAATAACCAAGCTTCTATAGTGAAAACTCATGATAAATATATAGTTGTTTGGAGGATAAATCGGATCATCAACAACAAGGACATAACCATGCTTACTGAAAATAACTGACCAGATAAATTCTTGAAATAACCAATCATCACATCAGACAACATTTCTAAAAAGGATTTGATCTGAATGTTTGATGAAAAGACTCCATAAGATATATGGTACTAAGAGAATAAAACATTTAAATAATTCCAAATATTTAGATATAATATCTTTATTCTAAATAATGAGAAACATAGTAAATTTTAGTCATATAGAGATTATGGGGTATTCCTTGGATTCATATAGAAAAATTTAAGTGGTTCACTAATAGGATATGACAGTAGTTAATAGAAATGATATCATTATATTAAATAATGATAAAAGAATTCCACAACATATTGAAATATTCTTTGTGAAATTGATGAGGTGGTAACCATGTCTTGTGGAGTAGAAGTGGAAAATGCTGCTTCATAAGAAGATTATGAGGAAGAACTGGAGGAGCTCAAATCTATATCTTTTTGAAATATAAAGAGTTTAGTAGAAATTGATATGAAAAATTTAATTGTTGATCAATATAAACCATTTTTTTTCAAATAAATCATATTTATTAGATATAGTGTATTTTTAAATACCTAATGTTAATCTAGTGTTACCAACAACTGCAGATTAGCTTTCATTGCATGCAACAACAAGTTTATATGAAATAGTGTTTTAAATTTCAAATTATTATGAAAAAAATTATAACATATTCATTAAATTACAGTAAATTAATAATATTATCCCGACCATTAAATATATATATATATACATATATTAAATTAAATATTTTTACATTCATCCAGATGATTAGATATATCTTATATAAGAATAAGTCAAATTTTAATCATAAAAATTAATATATGTCTAATGTAAGTATTTTCCTCTTTTCATGGTGTACCATATTTTGGATCTAAATCTTGTAAAATCTATAAATTATATATTACCAAAAAACTTAATTTTTCAATGAATAATGCCAAAATTGTCTCATGGTGATGTTTTTTTTCTTTTCTAAAATGTTGCATTTGTTGACTAATAATTTAAATAATTATTTTATTGTAACCTATTTTCAAATAATTTATTTCAAAGTTATAATTTTTTTAAAATTTTATTTAGTATTATGTATTTTTAAAAAATAGTGATGTTTTTTTAAATGGAATTTAAAAATGAATTTATTACCAAAACATTATATTTTTGAAATGGGAATTTATCTAAAGAAACCATGTATTCATGGTGTTTTACTAGTTTTATATTAAATTAAATTCTGAATCTTCTATGTCTTGAATTTTAAAAATGGTGGCCATACATAAATTCTTAATAGAAAAATTTAGTCAATATGACCATTTTTTGGACAATATTAACAGTAATCCGGCTACATTTTGTTTCAACATTAATGGGAAAATTCGGTTATTTTTTATATCAATAAAATTATAAAGAATATTAAACGACTATAAAACATGAAAAAAAATTTCTGATGAAGATACATTGGCACTTAACAAAAAATTATCTAAATTATGTTTTTAATGAAAAATTGTTAATGAAAATTACTTATATAATATTTATATCAATGAAAGTCAAAAGATGTCACATTCTCTGGGATAAATATCCATTATGTGCCCACATGGGGAAAATAGTTTCTTACGAAGAATCTAAATGTATTTTCATAATTATTAAATAAATTTTATAGATATAATTGTATTTATGACTATTTGGGCCATATATATTATATTATTGTATTTATAATATTTTCTTTAATAAAAATATAAAGATGCCACATTCTTATTTAAATACTATTTCATTTTTAATATATGGTTACCGAAAATATATATTCTAATATAAATAGTATCCAAAAATTTGAAGACCAATATTTATTATATGACTTTATTTTAAAATTTTAGTGCACAGATAAATATATTAAGTAATTACACAAGACTGATGTTGTAATTATTTTATAAATTGAAAATGAAATAAATTTTAATAAAAATTTTCAAATATATATAATTATATATTAATTATGTGATAATAATAATTTATATGAGAACTTTACCTCTTATGAATATAATAAAAAATTGTTGTCAACATGTGATCTTTACATTTTTAATAGTTCATGTAATAAATATGGTCAAAATTGATAATAAGGATACTTTATCAGAATAATATGATATTAAATTATTTAATAATCAGAAACAAAGCAATAAAAATATGAAATAATTATAATATGGTCAATAAATTTATCAATTGTTAATTTATGGTCAAATATACATCACACAAGTTATATTTGCAACCTTTTAATGTTGAATGATTTTTTACCGTTGTTAAAATTAAAAAATACTTATATAAGGGTTAATTATAATGATAAGGATTAATATAATAAAAAATATTGCTTAAAATATATTTTTATGTTATTATAATCATATATTATCTTATATTTTAATACATGTCTATTTAAGTTATTTGGAATGATATTGATTTTGTTATATTTTATATTTTGAGGAAATTCCAAATGTGCCCCTCACCCTCATTATAAAAAGAGACCACATTCCTCCCTTATTAAAATCACATTGATCCATAAATATCATAAAACCTCATAAAAAATATTTTCATTACATACCCATCCAAATTATTGTGGTTCTGGTCTTTCCATAGACCAACAATAAGATCTTTTAGAGGATGTCTAACGAAGAATTTTTTGAAGGAGAGGTAAATATCTATAATAGATCACTCTTTACTTCTAGTATTATATTCATTTCATAAATATATGATAAAATATCATTATATAATAATATTATTAATATTATTATGAAAAAAACATTATAACAACCTTTTCTCATCAAATAAGAAGATAATGTATTTATTGTGCATACATATTACTTACTATCTCTATATAGCAATACAATTAATATTACATATCCTTCTTTTATGTGTATGTATTGTGATTTTTTTAATGCTTATATATGGTATTAATGAACTAATTTTTATTTCTTTAATTATATTATCATGTCTTTTTTTACCACCTAATATTTTTTGAAAGGATGACATCACTCATGCATTTGTTTGGCATACCATCATCACAATGTGGTATGATTTATATTTTAGGTATAATTCACATGGATGGTTATTAGAATGAATTTTATGAATATATAAAATATATAACCTAAAAAAATATATTAAAATCTAATATACTATATACCATATACAATTATTTATTTTAATATGAAATAAAAATAAAAACAGTAGTCATTCATACATACAACCCACCTTCTCCATTAATGTTGTATTTTATTTTCTATCTCTAAATTTTAGGAATTACCATAAATAAAATAATATTGAAAATATGTATGATATTTATAGCATTTAAATAATTTGTAATATGACTAAATCATGATCTATATAACATTAAAAAATGTTAACCAGTAAAAACATGAACATACATCCAAAATGTCATTACATGAAACATAACATTAAAATGGAATTATTATTACATGACTAATATAAAGGAATAAGTAAAAAAATAGAAATATATATATTTTTATGACTATATGGTAGATAATTACTAAAATTATATATATTATACAAGAGTTTTGGATGTATACGAAGGATTTCAAGACATAAGCTATGTAATTTTTTACAAACTTTTATTCCAATGGGGCACATGCATGATATACTACTTATTTCTTCTATTTGGTGTATGTACAGACCATGAATATATTTAATTTGAATTACTCAATTTATTGCATTATTTTAATATCCATGTATTTTTCATTCATTAATTTGGAATATGATTCAATTGATTATAAAGTGGTAAACCTTTATATGATAATTTCGTTATTTTTAATGATTATTTATACCTAAGTATCTCCTAGGTAATTTTTATCTTCCATTGGCTCAATTCAAAAAAAATATAAACTATTTTTTACTATTATTATTAATTTTTTTAAATTCATATAACCACATGTGTTAATATTAACTTAACAGTTTTAAATGAATCCCTTTGACTTTTAACAAATGGGGTACTTTAACATTTCTTATAAAAATATAATTTTTTTTAAAAATATAGGGAATGAACAGATTTTTCAAATTTCATGCTGGTTTAATGCATTAAATGAAAACATAAAATAAAATAAGTTTATTTTAATAGAATATTTCTTATTTTACAATTGGGTAGAATTTAATTTTTTTTATTCCAAATAGGAATGATATTTTTATAATGAATGATATATAGTGACCTTTAAAAAATATTTTCCATCTATAATTAGATTGTTTGATAATATATCTATTTTTCTGGGGATACGATTTAATGCTACCATAAACATTCTTTTTCTAAATGGATTATGTTAATGATGGATTGATCCATATTAAGATTTATTCTTTTCCATGAGTTGTGTTGTGATAAAATATTTATGAAACCCATTTTTTATGGGTATTAATATGATTTATGTTCTTATAGAAGTCATATATATGGGTTTTATTATGTGAAATGGGGTCCATAAATATAACTCATATGCATTGGGTGATGATTTTTATATCCTCGGATAATGATGGGAAATAAGTCGATGGGATTCATCTGCTATTAGAAGATGGGGAACCCATTCCCTTAAAAGGAAAGGACTATGGCTGAGGATGATGTGGGGTCCTATACAGCAGGTATATTCCCCATAAAGTTCATTGATAATTTTTTAAATGTATATATGACATATATGGATTGGTATTACATGTTTTTGTGTTTTTCACAATTCCATGTCTTATTTATATGTTATGATTTCATCATTTATTTTTTTTTGAATCTATTATGATTCAAGTCTTATGAACTACTAATAATTATTATTTTAATCATGTATATGATCTATCAAAAGTAGGGTATGATCTTAAAATGTTATTATTATATTCTCATAACCTTAGGATTATGTTTTGATTAGATATCTCCTTCACTGAGCATCTCAGCTCACCCGTTCTTATGTTATTTTTTCCTAATGTTATAAAAAATGGTTTAAGTAAGGGTATTAATGGGATGATCCTAAATGGATATTTTGATGATATTTCACCAAATTATATGAATGTGTTCATTATTTACAAAGGATTTAAACTATTATTGTCATTGGGCATGTGTTTGTGTAATGTAATGAACATTTAACAAAAGATATTGTATATCCATGTGACATGATAATTTTTATCAGAGTAATGGTTTAGTCATCCATAGGAAACTAGGAGGATAAATCCGTAGTAATATATTTAAATATATATTTTTATATTGGTTACAGTCCATGTTTTTTCATAATGATCATAAATATACTAGTATTAAACCTACGCTACCATAGATTGTTATTTTAAAAGTAATTTCCCGTGATTATGTGGTTCTACAACTAAGATAATTATTTCTCACATAACAATTTCATTTTTTAGTCAATGATTGGAACCAGATGAAATTTGGTTAACGTTGAATGTGATTTAAAATTTCATAAGGAGATGTAAAATGGGTCGGTCACTAGAGTCAAAGACATTGTGATCATTCATAATCAGTTTTCATGAATCCTGATTAACTATGATTCTCTAAAACAATTTTTTTTCTCACCTAGTAAGAGTAATAAAGTGTTTTTTTATAATTATTGTAATGAATACCATGAAGGGAGTGTTTACCCAGTTTTCTTTGAGTGATTAATGTAGGAATAAACACTGAAATAGATGTCTTCGTTGAATAAGAATATATTTTGACTTCGAAAAATAAGAAAATAAACCATAGAACTGCAATGGGAAATTGAATGTTCATTTAATTCAATTAGTGGGAATATTGTAATCCATACGGTACCATCAATTGGTGAATAATTTTATTTTGGAAAAATGGTCCTTATGAAAATAATTTTTCTAAGTGTAATTCTCTTGAAAATAATTAGAAATGTGGAACATGTAATGGTTATATTATTGATGACGACAAGACTAATGGGTAAATATTAAAGGAAATAGGTATTATGTAATTGTATGAGGTATCCTTATTAATGGATTAATTATAAACTGATATAATGGATTATTATGTATTTGCATTCAATTATTATGATATATGAGTTCTGAAATATATAAATATTATTCAATTTATACTTTTATCTATGGATTTACACGAATATTTTTAATGGATCTAATGGAATTGTTATGGGTTTTAATATATTTTTGATATTATTGCGAAAAACATTTTTAAAAGAATGATATCACCTAACATATTACTAATGGTAAAATAATGGTGTTAGGATAATGTAAATTGAACAGTTGGATTACACTAAAATTGTTTATCAACATCTTGTAAAAGTGTATTTTTCTATCATTTATGAATAATAAAATACATTTGGATTTATGAATTATATACATTAATTATTTGAATAAAAAAGTAATCATGTTATCAGTATGGTTTTTGGTAATTGAGGTTGTTACGATGATTTAAAATAATGCATGATAATTTCCTTCACATGTTTGGTATTTGACAATTAAGAAATATAACTTGTTCTTGAATGATATATTACAATTTTTTTGGAAAATGAGTTAATGTATTGGATTTTAATTCGTTGAATGGTTTATAAGGGTAACCAATTTTGAAATTGTTTATGATAAAATTTTGATTGGGGTTTTGAGATTAATGATGTCTAACATAGAGATATATGAATATTGGATAACCTTTTTTTCCAATTTGTTGTGATAAAAACATTATATAAATGGAAGTGATTATATTTAAATTATGGATATTAGGATCCCCTAGTTCTGAAGGCATTATAATATCAAAATTATCTTTTCGAGGAAGAATAGATGATGAGGAGATTGATCAAGGCACAACAATGGGAGATGTTTTTCAGAAATCAAGTTAGTAATTATTATTATGAATATTAATCATCTTTTAGAAAAGGATCATGAAATAAAATTTTGTCCTATTATTGAAATTTTTATGATCTCAACTACCTTCTTCAACACTCCTTTTGTTATTTAATTTTTTTTGTTAAATTTTTCTTAACCATGTTCTCTATCACACTATAACATAACTTGGTAGTTATAATTATCATTCAAGTCCTAGTTTCAATTTCCACCTATGTTATCCTATGTGGAAACCTATACATAAGCTACTTTGGTTAAGAATTATGTTTTTAACATTCCAATCATAAAGAGAGTTTTAGAAATAGTTTTTATGATGTTGTTTAACCAAAAAATGAATTCCCAAACATCCAACATTGAATTTGGATGTGAAATTTCAAAATCTAAGGAAATGATTTTCTTTTAAAATTCATAATCATACTGGAATGTTAGATTGTAGGTAGGTTCCACAACCAAATATCTCTCGAGTTCATGATGTGTTCCCTAACACTATTCTGAGGAAGTATTTTCCAGATCATTCATATGTACTAAACTCATAAATTGTACCACTGTAGTAGTATGTTTCTTATGATGGGAATCAGATATAATGTTTTCAACATATAAGTAAATTTCTTCTAAATATAACTTCTCCCTTGGTTTATGTTTTGAAGAGAAACCACAAATTTTAATACACAATAGTAGATCTTAATGATAATATCAGGAAAATATATCCTCATTTTTTTGTATTATAATGATGAATTTTATGTGTGAAATTCATTTTAATTTTGTTAAAATGTTACATCCAGAGATTTTATGAACATTTTTTAATCAAAATAAATAAATATGTACGATTTATCATGGTAAAAAATACACCATCACTATTACAATAACATCATTTAACAACATTTGTATTTATCGGCGCTATAAATAAACACTAATAAATGGAATATTTTCTAGTGCTTTATTTTTTGAACTGACTAAAGAAATATTTATCAGCCCTTTATATTTAGCATTGTTAAAAGGTACCCTATATCAGTGTTTTATATTTAACCTAGATAAATTTTACTTTCATCGTCATTTTTGTGGCTGATAATGGTCTGAATAAATAAAATAAAATAACTAAATAAATAAAAAATAAAAAATGAGTTTATTATAAAAATATTACAATTTTTATTAGTTAAATAATTAATATAAAAATAAATAAATTAATTATACATTAATAAATATTAAGCATTTATTAATATGATAATGATGAGAAGTAATTTTATTAAATATCAAATATCAAATATATAGATATATATTAATGTATATAAATATGATTTATATATAAATAATAATAATGAAATTTTCATTAAATAGTTATATATTTATTAAATAATGGTTCATAAATAAAATTTAATATAATTTATAAATATTGAATTATTTCATTGTACTTGAAATATAATTGAATGTTGATTGATTTTTCAGTTTTACATAGGTCAAATATGTTTAATATTGAAGTCACATATACATAAATAACGAATTTTTTATACAATAAACACAAATAGAACATTTCAATTATTATTATTATTGATAGATTATACATATTCTTAATTTTTTCAATATCCAACATTTTTTACATATATTCATGCACATAAAATTAGATATTCATTTATAATGTTAAAAAAATATTTTTTAAAAAGTCTTATTAAATATTTATATTTATAAATTTACATTTACTATATTTATACTATAATATAAATATAATTATAATTAAAGAAATATTCTTAATAGTATTATATATTTATGAAAAAATAATTATATATATTTAAATAAATTTTATATTTATAATAAAATTACATAAATAATTAATATATATTACTATATTTATATATATATTTGATAATTTTATATTTATAACTATATAAATATATATAATGATTTAAAATTGTTTTTTTAAGATTATCTATAATTATAAATAAATAATTATAAAATTACAATAAATTTCTTTTCGAAAGGAATATATATAATATAAATATATTTATATATATATATTTAGTTCATATAAATATTTACATTTATTTATTCATACTAAAATTATAATTTTTTTATCACCGGTCATGTAATAAGCACTGATAAAATAATCTTTATCATCACTTTCTTCATGGTGATAAAGATGAGGATTTATCACTGCTAAAAAGAACACTAATAAAATTTACATTTATTTGCATGATAATTTTATATGTGATAAATATTAATTTTACGAGTGTTTTTTAACATTCATAATGATCTAACTTTATCAGTGACAAAAAAATGATGAAAAATGGACTCTTTATCGGCTCTTATATATAATAATTTATCAAAATATCATAATATTTTTAAAAATACATAACCATTTGCGAACTCATCATTATATCAAAAACATTACATGAATTCCAGCCACTATTGATGCTCATCCTCGGTGAATCGAACCTCGAATCACACTACTCGACAACCTCTTTAACTTCTCATGGAGTGTTTTTATATGGTATTCTTGGGTTTTTTTGGAAACTATATCTATTTCTAATTGTGTTTTACCGTTTCACAATAATCCAACTTCCTAAGTCTCTTCACATTAAAAATATATATTTTATCTTTATCCATATTCTGATTAATAAAAAATTAGTTATAAATTATTTTGATAATAATATATGACATATTATACCTTGATGTTGTGAACTATTTTATAACTGTATTATAATTTTTCATCATCTTCCTACTCCCCCACTCTCAATAATTTACAAAAAATATATCCTTTTGAGATTACACATTTCTAGTTATACCAAATGTTTTGAGATCTAAATACCACTACAATTTATTATAATTTATTACTCAGAAATGTATATTTTCACAATTTTTTCCCTTTTTAGTTATTATTTAACTAATAAAAAGTGGATTCCCATGGAATCACATTGATACCTAGCTATATTATGTGTATAAAAATAATATTTCCACAGTTTTTACTATAAAAAATGATGGAATATAAGGAATTTCCCACACTCCATGATATATATTGACATTCTATCCATTACATTTGAAAATTTGCTTCAACTTTCAATGGGTGATATCATTGGTTTCCATTCTTCCGTTTTTTTAAATATATGAAACACATCCCTCACATATATGGATTGAGAAATAAATATACCATGAATTAACTATTCTATTATAAAATAAGGAAAATTTTCACTCCCTAATCATGAAAATTTAATCATTGGTCTTTGAAAATGTAGAAACTTATTTTCATTATTCACCTCTTGGACTTCTAAATAGAATATCATCCACATTGATAAACACTATCAATCTATCTATATATATTTTTATGTAATGATTACTATCAATTCTGAATGTTTTAAAATTATGTTTATTTAATAATTAATCTAACCTTCATTACAAAGATCTTACTTCATGTATCAATTCATACATCAACATTTTTAATTTAGAAACAATATTATCTGATTAAATATTGAGAAAATTACCTGTTTGTTTGATGTAAAAATCTTATTCATATAATCCATTAATAAAGGCTAATTTTATGTCTACATGAGGTACCATGACCTTCCATGGGGTGGGTCGGTATGGTGACATGACATCTCATGAGTCTTGATAATTTATCAAAAAATGATACAACAATAATATTAAATGTTATAAATACATTGTATGCTATATCAATTGTTCCAATATATTTTTATATCATCTAGTTTATTGAATGATTGTTTATTATTCTTCATTATAATATATGATTTTCCAATTATTCATTAATTTTCTACGTTATATTTTTATTTTTTAGTGGATTTAATAAAGATTTTGTGTTGAGTAATTATTTTATTAAATTCAATTACCCATTTTCTTCAACATAAAAAAATTCATTGAAATAAAAAAAATGTCCACATTCCCTTATTATAATATTCTATCACATTCATTTATTATAATGAATATATTATGGATATTTATTTCTATATTGTATAAAATTGTTCTTTTATGAAAAAAATATATTGTATCTGAACCAAAAATGGATGAATTCTAATTGTTTGATAAATGAATATGAATATTGAGTTAGATAGTTCATCAAAATTATAAGACATCATGTGGATGACTCTTCTTAAATTTTATGTTTTCATTTATGTTGATGTTATTCAAGAAAATGAAAAAGTTATAAGAACATATGATTTTCCACTAAATAGATCAAAGTAATTATTGTTTGACTAATCATGGGGAAACTAAAAGACAACAATGATTTGGTTGATAATATAACATATGAATCATTTGGTATTAATACCTCTATAAAAGATGAGGGAGATCGCTTGGAAGAAATAACAACGGGGATTGAGGATGACCTTCGAGATTGTCCAATATTGTTTGAGGGGTTAAATTTTTATTCCATGAGACCTTTGTATACCTGTTTTACTATAAAAAAACCTTTTCCACTAAATTGACATTATAAAATTGTAAAGCTCATAGCAGATGGATTCACGCCATCTATACAGAACTAATTGGTCTTATGAATGAAATGACACTAAAATAAAATGATCTACTATGACAATCATATAATGATAAATGAATGTTATGTAAAATGTGCATGATATCTAAAAAATATATGCTTCTCCAAATGATTTAATATTGTTTCTTAGTAAAATAAATCACTCATAGAATTTCCAAAGAGTGATACAGATCAATAAAATAAAAATGAATCAAGTCCTTTTAAAAATTTATTGTAATTTCCAACTATTTCATGGTTTAAAAGACTATAAGAATGTCAGGAAACTGTGTGACAATTTACATGGAATATAGATACTTGAAATAAATATGGGTACCTATGTAATCCAATAGATTCTCCTTAGTGGAATAAAATTGATTACAAGTTTCATAAATTTAGAGATGAGTTGACAAACTATCATCATGTGTAATATATAGATACAATAAATCATTTTTGTTCATAGAGTAGTGCTAACAATACATGGCCTATCATATTGGCAAATTTTAACTTTCCACCAAGGTTATGCAATATGAAAAAAATATTATGTATTATATGCTTATATTAGGACAAAAGCTACCTGTTAATGGTATTGATATCTATTTCGCCCCATTGATCGAAGATCTAAAATTTTTGTGGGATACAGGTATTAAAATGTATGATACTCATAGAAGTGAAGAAGTTGCATTGAGGTCCATATTTTAAGGATAAATAAAGGACTTCCCATGTTATGGAAATTCATCAGGTTATAACCCTAATATAATGATGGGGTGTCCCATTTGTGAAAAAATCACATAATTAGATCGGTTAAATGTTTTTAAAAAAACAATTTTTTTGACATTGTAAATTTTCAACTTGATGATATAAATACTGATCTTGGAAGATATCATTCGATGGGAATATCAAACAAGTTACACTATAGCAAAAGGTGATCAAATATATAAAAAAGTAAAACTATTGACACTATTTTTGGTAAACCATTATAAAAAAATATGACTAAATAAGGTTTAAAAAACAAATCATTTTTTATTGAAATTCTATATGTGAATTATTTATATGTCATAAATTTTCATTATGTTGTTAATTTAGAAAGAAATGTATTTGATAGTGTAACTGGAAAACTACGAAATGTTCTTGAAAAAACTAATGATGGTATTACTGCTTGGCTTTACATGATTGAAATATGGATAAGGGAATAGTTGGAACCAGTGAAGGGTAATATGTTTAGTTTTATTCATCCAATATCATATAATATATCCAGAAAATAAAAATTTTCAATTTTTCCTTTTTCTTTAACAATGTTAAAGTTCCTTAGGGATATTCATAAATTATATAAAATTTCATCCCAATGAATAATTTGATATTGAAAATACTAAATTTAGATGACTGTTATGATTTTATGCATGATTTAATGTATGTATCATTCCATTTCATTTGGCATCAAAATGTACAACATTCATTAACCATACTCTGATTTATTTTCAAAGCTATATGTAGAAAATGTTTTGTCTTAGAAATGTTTTCCATCATGAATAAAATTATTTTAGTCTTATTATGTGAATTATAGATGTTCTTTCAACCCCAATTATTTGTCATAATGGTCCACCAGATGGTTCACTTGGTCAGAGATATTTAACTATAGGGTACTATCCATTATAGATTGATGAACCTTATTGATTGATATATGATGATTTTGGACAGGTATGTAATGAAATGAAGTCATCTAGAATTTTATTTTCACAATTATATATTGGTGAAGATGATATTGAATTCTGAAATTATTAAAAATAAAATGTTGAATGCTTCTATCTCCCAATGTCTCGTCACAACATATGTCTTATGGTCATATTAATTTAGTGAAGTGATGTTGATATGATTAACATTATTGAAAGGGAGAAATAACATCATTACATATTATATAATAGAAAGGATTTATATTTATATGATGAATCCCACAAATAAATTATTAGAGATTTGAATCTGCCAATGGAAAAAATATGGATATCAAATACAAATAATCCACCATTTATATGATGGTTTGGTGATTAAATATATTTTGCGATTTCTAAGAATATGAATTTTGTTTCCGAACAAATTGAATTGATATCTAGAGAACCTAATGCACATTTTATATCTGAAACTAGTTTTATAATCAATAATTATAAATTCTAATCAATAGAAATAGATAAATACTGTATGATGCAATATAGTTTTTCAAGATTTTGGATGATTTTAATAACATATAAAGTTCAAAGGATTGAAATCCAATATAAGAAAATATGTTGTATTTAAGAATTATCAAATAGATATATCATTTAGATTATACTACATTACTTGTGAAAAAATTTCATTGAAAATTGGTTGACAATATCAATGAATTGAAAGTTGAGGAAATCTTATTTGTAAAGTTGAATTTCAGTGTGGAAGGGGAAAATGATAATCCATTCATTATAGCATCCCAATTAGTGCACATATTTTATGTCCTTAATATAACAGATAATAATTTCTTGATTGTAATGCTGGAAACTAAATTAAATGTTGATTGAGAGAAAAATTCAACCTTCTATGACACTTTCATTTGGGAATAATAATAAGTTCATGTGGGTCCGAATGTAGACATTGCCTTGAGTGTATTTGGGTACCAAAAAGAGGGGATTTAGATTCTCAATAGAGGAACCAAATCTCTGAAACATTTAAAAAAATAAATATGATTCAATGGGACTGTAAATGTGTTTTTTAATATATTATGTTTTTTCACATAATAATATATGGTTTATACTACATTAATATAATATAAATAAATGATTGACTACCCATACATAAATTGTCTTCTATAAAAGATTTATGATCAATATATATTGAAGGAAACCATTTTGAAATTATAATGTTAATGGTATGATATACATTTTCTATTTTATTCATAAATTTTATAATGAAATGTTCATTTAATTTTCATTATTCCTAATAGAATTCATTTATTTTTGATTATTTCTATCCATGAGGCGTGCCTTTATTGAAATGGAAACTATGTTGTCTTTACTCAATCACAGAGGTACTATTGATGTTTAAAAAGTAAAAATACTATTCATAAAATTAATATTTTGTTTCATATTTATTCTTAATTTTTAAATATTACTAACATAATATTTTTTCTCTTATA
Organism: Viscum album; assembly: GCA_963277665.1. Lineage (NCBI taxonomy): Eukaryota > Viridiplantae > Streptophyta > Magnoliopsida > Santalales > Viscaceae > Viscum > Viscum album. The sequence continues at coordinate 1,996,828,329 of OY728135.1, read as the reverse complement.
TACATGGATTATTTTTTTAGTTATGGTGATTTATCCCACATTCATGCATATTCTCCCTTAAAAATATTTCACCCAGGTAGTGGTCCATTTATCACTTTCTTTCTGGTTACATGTACAACCATTACAAGAAGTGTAGTGAAACTACCATTACTCAATTACAGAGGTAATCATGATGTTTTCAATGTAAAATCAATTAACATAGAATTAATTTATTGTATTATATTAATGTTTAATTTATTTATCTTTAGTCTTACTCACATAATAATTGATCTTTTATATATGTGGAATAATTTTTTTGAGTTGGGGTGCTCTTTCCAACATTCACGATTCTCTCCCCTTAGAACCTTTTCACCCATTCAGTGGTGCTTTTATCAGTATTTTCCATGTTAACTTCACTGCCTTTTTAGGAAGATTAATGATGTTTCCTCGTCTCAATTAGATATTTAATCATTATTTTTTCATAACCAAATCATTTCCATATAATTAATGTATTGTTTCATATTAATTATTAATTTATTTATTTTTAGTATTACTTATATAATAATTGAATTCTTAAATAAGTGGATGCTTCTTTTAGTTGGTGTTCTCTACCCAACATTCATGGTTCATCTGCCATTAAATCCTTTCACCCATATAGTGGTGCATTTATCAATTTCATTCAAGATACGACCATATTTATTGAATGATGAGCTATAACAGTGCTTCTAATTTATTATATTGGTAATATTGATGTTATCAAATTAAAATCATTGTTTATAGATTTAATGTTGTGTTGGGTATTTATATTTAATTTATTTATATTTTTTATTACTCACAAAATAAATAATTTCATATATATTTGGTTTATTTTATTTATTTGGGGATCTCTTTCCAACCTTCATGCTTCTTATCTTTTAAAGCCTTTTTACCCATGAAGTGGCTCATTTATTACATTCTTTCATTTTACCTACACTACCTTTGTAGGAATAGAAACGATGATACCTCTACCCAATTATAGAGGTAGTATAGATGTTTGAACAGTAAAACTATTTTCCTTAGAATTAATGTATTATTCTTATATATTTTTAATTTATATATTTTTTTAATTAATCAAATAATAATTTATTATTATACGTGTTGATTATTTTTTTCATGTTGATGTGGATTGTTTGAAGATGACCATATAGTTTTGGATGATTGATAAATAATGTAAATGGAAATCTTGGTAAAATTGACAATTGGGACTGTTTTGAGACTTTGGGATGTTTAAGAATGAGTTTCACCTCAATATTACACATGTTTTGACTGGTATGACTCCTAGAACACCTTTATATTTTATATTTATATTAATTTTAGTAAAAAGGGAAACAAACTCAATATGTTTGTTATGAAATTGAATTGAAATTTGTCTTTAAATTTTTTTAATAACTAAAAACCAAGTAAACACCATCATATTTTCATGATAATTCTAGGAATCGATTAATAAATCATCTGTGGCATGTATGACTAAGTCAACCACAAAACTAAAACATGATGTTATCCCTATGAATCAAAGTGTGTGTTCTAGGTTTAAAACAAAATTTTCATAATAAAATGTGATGTACTAAAAATTAAAAAAAATTCAAACATTTTCAATAGTTTAGGATGACAATAAATACATTATTTGAATGTGTAGGAATCATCTTGACCTCATTATGATGCACTGCATGACCAGAATCACTCAAAGTGTGTCGTTGTTTAAAATTAACATTAACTTTATTAAAAATAAAACCTAACTACTCAATAAATACCAAGAATATTAAGATTATTATGATACATTAGGAAAACAATCCATATTTGATTTGAGACATCCATGAATCACCCGCACCTCAATATGATGCATGGTGTGAATGATATGTCTCAAATGGAATTTTTTACTTAAAATTGAAATCAATTTTAGTAAAAAAGAAGATTAAACTATTAAAAACTAATAAAACACATTAAAATTGTTTAAATAATTTTGGAAAATGATCCATATGTAATTTTTGATGTGTAGGAATCAACTTCACCTCAATTTGATGCACGATGTCACCAGTATTACTCCAAGTGCAAATTTTTTATAATTTGACACTAATTTTATTAAAATTATAACATTATATTAATTTATTTAATTATATTATTACTAAAATAAATCTATTTTCAAATTTATGTGATTTGTTTTTATTAATTATGGGTGGTTTGTTTGAAATTAACATGAGTTGAGTCTGGAAAAAAAGGAAAAATAATTTTTTTGATTGTATGTAATAATTTTTATTTATGTAATGGTATGAACCAATATTTTAAATCTATATTATATAGTGTTTTTGTTCTTGTGTATTTTTTGTATATTTATTTCATTTAAATCATGTATAGGGACTTTTTTATTGATATATGTTCTGTTTATCATGTTTTAGTGTGCTAATAGAGCACACTTTAGTATGGCCCTTTATCACTGCTTTTAAAAGCACTGACAATCCACCCTTTATCGGTGCTTTTATAAGCACTCATAAATGGTTACTTTAGACATGATAATTTAAATCAATGATAAATGGTTACTTTATCATCACTTTTAAATGTGATGATGAAGGTCTCATTTATTAGTGATTGTTTGCACTGGTAAAGGACCCCTGTATCATCACTTTTGTAGCGTTGATAAAATACCACTAATTTTATCCTCACTCATGTAGTAAATGATTTTTAGTGATGATAAAGGCAATTTATAGAACTATTATTGGACAGTTTTAAGTAGTGAATATTAGACAAGTGTTACACACAACATTAAAATAATTTTCATAGCAGGCAACACTGTGTTTCTATGAAAAAACCTTTTGTTATTCTAATTTTTTAAACATGAATATTATAACCAAGCTGATATTTTAACTATATTAAACATTAATAACCATGATATGATATATATATATATATATATTCAAAAAAAAATACGTTATTACTATAGATTTTAATGTCATTGTTTGGATGAAATGTTAGCAAGAAGAAGAACAAGAGGGAAGTCTCTGAGGTTGCCTCACAAAGTCCTTTCACTGAGTCCCATGGCCCTACACCCACCGCAGAAGAAGGAGGCAGGAGGCTCTGCAAAACCCTTTGTTGTTCTCAACCCCACTATGGAGCATGGAGGCAGGATGCTTCGTGAACCCCTTTGATGCTCACGGTCCCGCCACAGATCAAAGCGGAGGGAGGCTCCGCGAACCTCTTTGATGTTTATGACCCCTCAGCGGAGCAAGGAGGTAGGAGGCTCTAAAAAAGAATTTGACATTCAGGAGCCTACCACGGAGAAAGGAGGCGGGAGGCTCCATTAATGAATTTGACACTCGTGAGCCCACTGTAGAGCAAGGAGGTGTTATCCTCCATGTGTCGATTTGAACTTTGTGACCCACCGCGGAGAAAACTTTGCCTTCACACCGAGCGAGCTCTGCTTCACGGCATGTCATGCCTATTAATACAGGGATACCGTAGAGCATAAAGGACAGATCATCCAGCCTTTCACCTTATCAGCTCTCAAATCATGAAGCACTTCGTTCTCTACAAACCTAGAGATTCACAACGTACTTGTGCATTGAGAAATTCCTCCCTATTTTCTTTAATTCAACCACTCTTTTTAGAGGGAAGACATTCAAGATGCCAACGGGCCTTTAAGAGGGAAGCAGATCCCCACGGGGACTCAGGTCATCGCAAAGCATTCATTCTTCATGAAACACCCTCCATACACATGCGACCCACATGCTAATGTAGGGTCACTGTGCCTCACGAAGCATGTTGCATCACCACACCTTGCTTTGTGAGGCACCCTTGCTTCGTGATACATCAATTCTCGAATTCCTTTCCAATTTTCAAGGATCATCCCATATGCACCTATTCCCTATTCCTAGCCTAGGAGACGTCACTTTGCGATGCACCTCCCTTCATGAAGCCTCTCCACTTCATGGATCACCAGAGCTTCACAGGGCTTCTACCTATGAACTCTTTTTCTCTACAAATCCGTTTCCCATGAGGCCTGTCAGTTTTTTATGAAGTAGCTTCAAAGCCCATCACATGGTGCTTCACAATGAATTTCTTGTCTCATGCCTCTTCACATAGGAACTCTAACGACTATTGATTCTTCGCATAGCCATGCTAACATGTATCCCCAATGGGATCATATCCCAACACCCCCAGTCATGAAATTGCTAATTCCTTCATTCCCCCAAGGGTGGGAGAGTAATGGTAATGTATGCCCCAGGAGTGTGTCATTCACCCACCTCATCCGAGTTGCATGACGTTAAACTTCCAACCACCTTCTTCCATAACACATGACGTTAAAATGTGACCTCGCCTCATGCCTTCGATGCAGGGTGCCCCACCTTGGACGTTCTCTATGAACCATGGTCTCCACGGGAGTGAAATCATTCCTCACATAGAATGAAATCTTCTTTAACAGAGCATAATTCGTCTACGGGGAATGGGAATCCACCCTGGTGTATGTCATTAGCTTTCCTTGTAGCAGGAAGCACCCATGTTTCTCCTCTCTTCCTGGGTGAGAAACCCTCTCCCACTAGGCATTGTCACCAACCTGGGCCTCCCTCCTAGAGTAACTCCCAATATCTATCACCCTGGGCTGTTAACCATGTGTAAGCCCATATTTCCTCTCTGGGATGCAAACCACGTGTAAGCCCCTGATTCATATTTGGGATTCCTACCACGCGTAATCCCCCCCTGATTCCTTTTTGGGCCACTACCTCAGCATCATACCCATACCACATTCGATGAAAGATCCTTCCATGACGTGACAAGCATGTATTTGTTGTCACTTGTTTCTCTCACCGAGCATTACTCACTTGGGCTTTGAGAAATCATCGATCATGATATCCTCTCCGGGAATCCTAGAATGTAATCCTCACCCCCCTAAACTACGAGGTCATTGATCACTGCCATGGAAGGGTATGTAGGATGACTCCTTGAGGTTCAATCCCATCATCAATTGCTCTCGACCATCATCATGTCGGTTCACCAGACGCCCCTCCTAAACTATTAAGACTTTGATTCTTACCAAGGTAGGGTATGTAGGAAGCCTCCCTGAGGATCAAGCCTAACATCCATTGGTTCTGACCCACCTTCACGTCGGTTCACACTCAACCTGAACTACAAGGTATTTTATCCTTACCAAGGAAGGGTATGTAGGAATCCTCCCTAAGGTTCAAGCCCAAAAACCATTGGTTCTGACACCCCTTTATGTCAGTTCCCACTTCCCCTGAACTTCAAGGAATTTTATCATTTTCAAGGCAGGGTACATAGGAAGCCTCAGTGAGGTTCTATCCCCTCATCCATTGGTCCCGACCATCCTCACGTTAGTTCAAAAAACTCGCCTCCTAAACAACGAGGTCTTTGATCCATGCCAAGGTAGGGTACATAGGTAGCCTCACTGAAGTTCAACCCAAACAACAATTTTTTCCGACCCCCCATCACGTCGGTTCCCACTCCCCCAGAAATACATGGTCTTTGATCCTTCCCAGGGCAGGTTATGTAGGAATCCTCCCTGAGGTTCAATGACCCCATCCATTGGACCCATCCATCTTCACGTCGGTTCACCAAACACCCCTCTTAAACTACGTAGTGTTTGATCCTTGCCAATGCACGGTAAGTAGGAAGCCACCTTGAGGTTCAAGACAAACAACCATTGGTTCTGACCATCATCAATTCGGTTCACAAAACACACTCCTTAACTACAAGTTCATTGATCCTTGAAAAGGTAGGGTACGTAGGAAGCCTCCCTGAGGTTCAATCCCACCATACATTGGTCCTAACCGTCCTCACATTGGTTCACCAAATGCCCCTATATAACATTGTGGTCTTTGATCCTTGCTTAGGCATGGTACGTAGGAATCCTCCCTAAGGTTTAATCCCAACAACTATTGGTTCTGACCCTCTTTCATGTCGGTTTCCACTCCTCATGAACTTCGAGGTCTTTGATCATTGCTAAGGCAGGTTACGTAGAAAGCTTCCATGAGGATCAATCCCAACAACCATTGGTTCTGACCCCCTTTACGTAGGCTCCCACTCCCCTAGATCTATGATGTCTTTGAACCATTACAAGGTATGGTATGATGAATCCTCCCTGAGGTTTAATCCCATCATCTATATGTCCCGACCATCCTCATATTGGTTTACCAAACACCTCTCTTGAACTACGAGGTCTTTGATCCTTGAAAAGGATGGGTACATAGGAACCCTCCATGAGGTTCAATCCCACCATTCATTGGTTCCAACACCCCTTCATGTCATACGACCTTCATCCCACATGCCATTAAATTGTATGCCCCATTTTTATCCTCCATGATGTTAAACTGTGTCCCACATCCACCAGCAATACATTGTCAACCCATTCAGTGGTAAGTCGTTGTCAACCCATTTTGACCGTAATTTGTCTTCCGATAAACTGTGTGGAATTTGATTCCCTGCCACAGGGATATGTAGGAAGCCTCCTTCAGGTTCAATCCCATTACTCATGTCTCCTCTTGATCTCTCCCTCAAGCCTATGTGTTTTGAGAAGGTTCTGACCCAACCTGAAGGTTCTATTTCCTCCTGGCCACATTCATGCATCCATTATCAAGGGCCGCATCCTCAGGTGTCCCATCATTAGATGAACTATGTGGAATTTGATTCCCTACCATAGGGATACGTAGGAGGTCTCTTCAAGGATCAATCCCAACCTCATTGTCGTCCTTGAGTCGACTCCATCTCATTCTCCACATATTTCATTAAAACCTCCATCATCCATCCAGATTTTTACTTAGGCCTCCACATCCCAGTGGGATCATGAAACCTCATTCCCCATTCCAATTGACAACAATCAGGAAGCTAACCACATGTTGGCCCCAACATTAGTGTTCTCTCCAGGGGTTTCACCAACATGATACACTCTAATCAGTGTTCTAATCAGCCCAATAAATCTCCGCTATATGTTAACCTCATGGAATACCCTGTGTTAAACATAGGATGTTGAGGAGAACCTTAGATACATGCCTATGGAATAAAATTCCCCATGTTCGACGTGGGATGCCTTGGGCTTCTGCGCCCTCGAGAAGCAGTATAATATGGTGAAGAAACCCAGAAGAGCCAGTGTCCAAGTGTATAGACACACTAGTAATGTACAACGTGACTACTCCCCTGACCAAAGGTTGATGCCCGGAATAGACACTTTGGAATGTCCCGACAGAAGAAGTGTAATTAACTGGTGTCCATGAAAATATGGAAACGAGAAGAGTTTCACAAACAACGTCTTAAATAAATAAGGGAGAACCAAACATGGTGATGAGTTCTAAGGAGGAATCCATGGAAGGTAGAACCGAAATCCCATAATCCCATTTAGATCAAGGAGAAAACATCCCTGAACAAAGAATGGATGTCGCCCAACTTTTGGAATCGGGAATGTGGGGCAACAAACATCGCTATCGTCCTCCATCAAGACAGATGTGTGTGCCCCGGTGAAGGAATCAGAAATAGAAATGGTGAACCCGATGGGAATATCCTCTCCCCAATATGGAGATTAATAGTAATTGAGACTTCAGTGGACTAGCATATCACCTGGTCCAACTATCCAGTGTCAGGTCCTACCGCGCAAATAGCGAGCCTCGACTAAAACTCAATAGAAGTCGGTGTAGTGAAAACATTGGATGTCTCGGTTTATGAAGTTGTCAATGTGGATCCATCTTACGAGACATGGAAGATTTAATGGTATTGTGGCACTGGTCATCGATTCCATTTTTCTTTTTTCACTGATGAATTAATCTCCCTTCTTTCAAAAACCAAGTTGTTGCACACGGAACTCAATCACCGCCTGCACACCGATGTATGGGTAGGGGCAGTACCATCACGACAGTCCCATACAGTTCCGACTCTTCTATGATGGTCACAACGGCCACAACCGCTGGGTTCCCCCACAACATCTCTCCCTTAGAGTTCATCCAACTAAGGGTGATTAATGACCTTGTATGCTGGTACAAGGAGGGAGTTATCTCGACTCGGGATATGGTCATCAACACCACCCAAAGAGGGCCACATAGGGAGCCACTACTCCCCACTCAAACATATAACCATTTCAGGAGCCTCTCCCTAGAACATCTCGATGAATCCCTTCCCTATGCCAACGAGGTCGGGGATATCTAGGTTAGCCCAGCTAGGATCCCATTCTAGGGACTCCCAACAAGGGCTCCCACAAGGCCATGTACGCGCCACCGCCCAATTATAATGGTCGAGGATTAGTTATGATATGTACCTACACCACCAGATCTTGTCCATCTAACTTGATGCCAGGATCGGGTGCAAGCCGAAGAGGACATCCTCCAAGGGGCGTCAACGTCAGTGGCAACTGTTCCCTAAGCCACCACTAACCCATATCACTAACTCCCTGTGTATTTTGAGAAGGGACATTCATATGCCCGACTAGGATTGAGGGCCCAACCACCCCACAGGTAAGCTGGGTCGACTCTCTTGGTTTCCATTACACATAGTGGCCATCATGGAATAACCTACAGTGATGCCACACATTACGGAGGTCCCCCCTGTACCATTACAAAGAGAACACGATCCTTCCCCACTTCTAAGTTCGTTATGTAGTTCCACCCCATGACACCTTCAATCAAAATGAGGGTCCTCTGCCTAGCGGTGATTCTCAGTACATAGGTCTCTATCATTCCCCCTACAATGGATATGGAGTCATTCCACCCACCACAAACTATTGGTATGGGGACATTGCACGTCTGGTCTCTCTCCAATGTGGGGACCCTCCATGTGTCCTCGTATTAGCTGGTGAAGGTCCTCCTCACCCTAGCAATCAGAGGAGTGAGGGTCAGCTTTCCTTTACCAGTGCCCAACACGGAGGTCCAACTAGTGTTCCGCTCGACCTGCATGACGACCATCCACATACTAATGTCACCTGGAGAAACAAGCATGGAGGTTCCCCCTGTGCTCCAACTAGTTTCAGTGGAGGTCTTACCCACTCCAACGCTACACACAGAGGTCCTCCCCATGTCACCTTTGATATTTTTCCCGGTGCTCCTCACTCCCGGACTTACTCAGGTGGTAACCCTCTCCGCCCCAACACCAATACAGCTGAAGGGCCACCTCATGTCAGAAATCTACCTTGTCTAGAATAGACATCTAGGGGCTAGAGGGTGGGTTGTCGCCACCATAACAATAATTATTGGATGGTCTGGATAGATATCAAACCAGTCCACTTCTTAGACTCTGAAGTAGAGTACGACTCAGTGTAGGAACCATCCACTCGCTCCTATGAGTCAATGGTTGGGGCAAGAACGAGGTGAATTATCCTAGTACTCCCAAAATGCGAGGTCCATAATATTTAACCTCCCTCTACAGGTATATCCAAGAAGAAGAAATTTTGTCAAACCCACAGGTTACAGTCATGCAATCACCACTGTCGTCACTAGAAATAGTCTCTACAATGACTAGAGATCAATGAGAGCTATTCGGGGGACCAATGGTGGGCAAGCAGTAGTGCGGCCCATAACCAGTATCCCTATCCCCAGAACTAGGAACTGATACTATCATCCCATCCTACCACAATGTTGTGGGTATGTCACTACACTCTTCAGAGGACAGCCCAAGATTTGGAGGTTTGTCAGCTCGCTCGTTGTATTCTCCCCCAGCCAGCATACCATCCAATGCTCTACTTTGGTGTTGTTACTGTTCCCTCAGCAGTCTCTGGATGAAATGTGGTATAATGAAGGGAAATACCCTAAATCCCAGCCAAAGTGTTTATGGAATATCCTCGCAGCGGACAACTCTGTTGAGATTTTTTCGCCCATTGCAGCACCTAATTTTTGTGCAGTTTAATGCCTCACCTAGAGGAATTTGAGTGTTCCTATCAAACCCTCTAGGCGATGCTCTTTCACCTTCTTCATCATCGATTGGTTTACCCAAGGATCCAAGAACATTCTGAAGACATTTCTGAGCAATGGAGTCTAATTGATTTGGCTGCACTCCCTGTGTCCCAGTGCTCTGAGTCGCCAAGTCATTATAGGTCCCTCCAATAGTAATGTATTCCGAGTTTCATGGTACACATGAAGATTATCAAGGAAGCAACCCCCACCTACAAATCCATGGATGGGGGAAATATGTTGCCCTATTCTTCAGTCCTATTCGAAGGCAAGGCGACTCGCAAGGATAAATTTATGACATGCCCCCAGATAGAGTCTCATTCAATATGGACACCCAATCCGAAGAGAAAAATGAGCTACAACTCTTAGACAGGGACCTCCACCTCGAAGATGTGCAACAACTACTAGACCCCTTAGGGAGGTTTAATATTCAATAGAGTAGCCTACTGGGTCTCCCTTCACCCACTAAGTAATTAGTCCATAGCCAAACACACAGTAAGGGGAAAGAGAATCTCGGCGATGAAAAACCCTCCGACCCATATGGATCAGTGTAGAAGATGGAGAAAGACCCCAAAAAAGCTGTGTTTCATAAGAAACATGTCAAACATAAGAAGTTGGTTGATGACCTCCTGGATGAACAGGTTGCTAAGCGATGGCCAAATAATGGAAATCCTAAGCCAGGGCAACAGGGGTAGGAAAAAAAACTACGCGGTGAGATTCTTCTAGATCACCCTGACCAACCAGCCCCCGCAGATAGTATTGAAGCTAGAACTTATGGTAAGAGGGCGTAGTATGTCTCACCAAACACTCTGTAATGATGAAACAATACAAGGTACCTCGTTCGGGTTCCCCCACCTACCCTGAGGGTCATGCCACCAGCCACTCCATGATTCGCTAGGCCTGATTACCATGTCGACGAACCCACCAACGCACTCGTGGTTAGGGATCCCCTTCAAGGTAGGGAACCCCGTCCAGATGATCTGATGTCTGCACTCATTACACACCTTGAGGCATTAGAAATGCGATAGGTGGAACTCCAACCTGATGGAAATCCATATCCGGCAATGGTAGATGATATGCTAGCTCCCCCGAGTTTCGGAAATCCCACCTTCGAACCTTTTAATGGGATATAGGATCCACCGCAGCACCTGGCCAATATTACCTCATGATGTGGCTCCATGTTGGGAACCCCAGTGCTATAGGAGGGTGCCAAACTCCGGTGTTTTGTGCAGACAATGGAAGGCCATGCATTTGTCTGGGACAGCTGCTCTACATTGGATTGGTGACCATCTAGGAGGACCTCCGTAGGAAATTACTCTTCCAGTTCATCTCCACCATGCAGAAAACGTGTATTGTGGACCTCTTCAACTACAAGTAGATGCCTGCTGAGTGCGTCACTGACTTTGTCACGTGGTGGAAAGGACTCATGTATTCCCCCTACATGACGTTGACTCAGGATAAATAGATGACAACGTGAGTAGGAAATGTCAAGATGGAGCTGGTCCCCTCTATGATCACCCATAACTATCCCGGGGGATTTTGAGACTTCTCTGATAAGGCCCAACGCCTAGAAAAAGCCTTATAATAGGCTATGCCTGCATGTACGTTGCATCCTGTAATCCCTGTGAAATGGGACGCCAGGGCCAAGCCCACCACAGTGGCCTAAATATAGGCCCTCAAAAGATTATAGTTATTTCTAGTGGAGCTACCTCCGCATACTCGCAGTGGCCCACCACAATAGGCGCAACCTCCAACCTAGCAGCGGCCGCCTCAAAATCATAAGGTGACCATGTGCAATGTGATTCCACCCCCAAGCAAGATAATCGAGTTCCACATCATCGATTGGATCCTCCATCCCCTGTTAAGGTCATGCGCCAAGGGACCCCTTTCTGGATAGTAGAAGTTGGACTTACTCATTCCATGAGATATTGGTCCTTGGTTACGTCTGCAGTACCGTGGAATAGGGGATAGTGCATTTTCCTGAATATAGAAGACCTGAAGTGCCAAACCTTTATAATCACCCTAAATACATCCCCTATCCCTGAATCTTGTGGAACACTCTCTAGAAGTGCTATGTGTTCAAATACTAGCTCCAAGACTAGGTCGACAACAGCATCGTACGGATGGGCCCAGCCCCAGAACATGTAGAATGCATCTTTGTGAGACCAGACAACAACAATGATAGTGGGGGAAAGTGGCATCCGGATTCCATTCTTGTATCCCAGAAGTATAATGACTGGATGGCTTAGAAAACAGTCGCCCATTCCCCTGGAGTTTTCTGGGAATGCCTGAATTAGCCAGAGACTTTAGAAGTTTCAACCACCACTTCTGCATCGTCATCTCAGACAGCCTCTCCCCATAAGAGCAAACATCGTCAACTCAGAGTAACACAAAGCCCCCACCGATGCCATCGTCATCCCAAAATCCCGGCATCTTCATACCCACAGAGTTGGAAATCCCTCCCCAAATTTATCCAATAGTGGATAAATCATAATGTGATGACCATGGGTACGCCTCAGTTAACACCATAGAGCTGTTAAATCCCACATGATTCCTGATGATGAGGAGTGCTAGGAGACTCCTCCCAATGTCACCAGGAGTCACCAGCATCGACAGAGCCATGACTATATGGTTCGTCGATGTTCCTTGGCCAGCACTTCCACCTAGGCTATGCATGTTACTGAAACCAGGAAACATGGTCCGCATAGATCTCAACATGAACAGTCTCCTCATATGGTGTCATCTGGCCCGTCTCAACCGCTGCATGTGCTACTGGACCATACAGGGCCACCTAGACCTCACCGTAATCATCCACACTCCACCCCAAACTCTTCCCAGTCGGCTAGCACTAGTACGACATGTACTCCGCATGCCTCTACTAGTGTGATGCATGATGATCCTAGAACCAGTCAGCCACTGGTCCAGTCTCCCAGACCAATAATACCTCCTTTCATAGAAAGACCTCTTGCAAGTAGAAGTTTACACATGGAACAGATGTACAGTGATCTCAAGCATCATTCCAGTATTCTGCGAAGGCTATCAATCATTGAGGACCTTTACCAAATTTCAGATATGTGTGAGTCCCTCAAGGTGGATTTAAGAGGCCCCCTATAGTTTGAGATGGAGGTAGCAGCTGTAGAGGCCTTTCATGATGAAGTGATTGAAAATGCGTAATTCCAGACCCTTATCTCAATCTTGAAAAATAAAAGGCTCCCCCATACATTGGAAAATTTTCCAACTATACAGCATCGGCCAGTTAAATGGCATTGAGGTTCATCGTGTCCTTATCAAAATGGGCTCTGAATTATCCTAATCTGGACTCGAACACTTTGAATGTTAGGATTGTCTGATTATTATATGAGTCTCTCTTACCTAAGAATTCAAAATTATGATAGGACAGAACAAATTCCTATCAGTAAGAACCGTTTGAAGACCTAGTTTGGTGTCCTAGTTTCCAACACCAAATTTATGGTAGTCTCCCAGGACACCACCTACAATTCGTTGATGAGAAGGTCATGGCTCCACCTGAATGTGGTGGTTCCCTCATCATATCACCTATGCCTCATATACTCCCTTAATGGACTATTGGGAATGCATCAGGGGGATGCATCTCCCTTTTCTTCTTCTGAGGCCCGCTATCTGGACACCAACTACTACAAGAGAAAGGACAATAAAATTCAGACCAATGAGGTTGAGCATTTAATTGGTGGGACTGACCTGTGGATTGATCTAGATAATGCCTACGTCATTCCAATCCACCGATTGGAGGATACAACCACGGACATGGGATAATGCTTTGTTGTGTCTTGGGAAAGGGGGGACACATTCCCATGTCTTCGTGATGGAGTAAAATCAACTCGTACTCCTATAGAAATTAGGCTCAGGTGATCCTGGAGCCTCCTACCCCCATAAGGTATTAGGATGTCCGCACTATGGCATCAAAAATACATCAAATGTGCTTGTTTTATCTGGATGGAATTAACCGTCTCAAGACAATGTGTTATTATTGCTTTGATATATTCAGGAATAGCCCCTTGGGCCAATGGCCCGACAAGACCAGATCAACAGCCTTCCTTTCTATTGTTGCAACAACATAGGGGTGCATCAGTGTAGTGCCTATTGTCGCTCAGGTGGGTACCAGCCTCCCTTCGGGATCTGCCAACTCAGAAGAGACTCATCTCGATGAGGATTTCCCCTCCACAAGTCACGAAGAGGGTTTATGTGATGCTTTCTCAAACATTGAAGAGGGTGTATTTTCCACAGTCGATGAGTTGGTACCGATGAACCTCGGTAGTGAGGCAGACCCATGACCTACATTGATCAGCGCTACCATGCCTCTCGAGGAGCAACTAAAGTACATAGACTTCTTGAAACAACCTCATGATGTATTTTCCTATAATTATGAGGATCTTTTAGGACTAACTACTCAGGTCTCCACCCCAGCACCTCCGTCTCCCTACAAATCATTACGGGTTCAAAGAGACACGTAGAAAGATGCACAGTTGTCACGGTGACAAGGTAGAAGAAGAAGTTGATAAGCTCATCGGAGCCAATTTCATGAAGGAGGTCCAGTACCAGAAATGGATGACCAATATAGTGCCATATAGGAATAAGAACAGATAGATCAGAGTCTACATTGACTTCCGGGATCTCATCCATCACTGTCCAAAGGATGATTTTCCCTTTATTGTGACAGAGTTTTAGATTGATGCTAAAATTGGATTACAAGCCCTATTCTACATGGATGGGTACTATGGATATAACCAGATCTGAATGTCCCCTGAGGATGAAAATTCGATGGCCTTCACGACAGCAGAAGGTACTTTCTATTACCATGTCATGTCCATCAGTTAAAGAATTTTGGTTCCACCTACCAGTGGGTTATGCATCACATATTTATTCAGATACTTGGAACATTTGGCGGAATGCTATGTGTATTATCTAGTAGTATAATCTCACAAGCATCATGATACTCTCAAACACCACATGAATGTGTCAGCCTCCTCTGTTCCCGTTACCTAAAGATGAACCCATTGATGTGTTCCTTTGGGGTTACCTCTGGAATGTTTCTCATCTTCGTTCTTAGATAAAGGGGCATTGAGATCGACCTAGTGAAGATCAAGGACATTATACAGATGTGTCCTCTGAGCAATATTTGTGAGCTTTGAGGCTTCCAAGCCCACATAGCCTACATACACCAATTCGTCACGGACCTGGATGCAATGTGTAATCCATTTTCTATGCTCATGATGATATGCTCCACTTATGAATGGGATGAATAATTTTAGACTACATTCGAGGTGATCATGCAGTATCATCTCCAACCTCCGGTCATCATCATCATAATTATGTAATTTTATAAAGGGATAGGGAGGAAAAATACAAAATGGAGAAGCACAGAAGGATACCCCTGACCCACCCCCACCCCCGCCCAAAAAAAGAAACTATGGGGGCCTAAAATGATGTAGACCTAATGCATCCCCTTTAATAAAGTCAATTCCATTTGGAGTAATACTTGCAGTAGAGTGAAAAAACACCTTCTTCGTGCCATTAAGGACCATCGAGGGAAAGTAATCAACAACATTGTTCCCCTCTCTCAAGGTGTGAAGAATTCAGATGTTGTTCTTAATAATGCTTTTACATTGCCTTATGACATAGCATATCGACCAAAGGACATCACCATTCTCCTCTAAGGAGTTATAGAAAATTAAGGAGTGTGTTTCAATTTCGGATACCTCTAACCCCTGCTTCTTGCAATGTCTGAGTCCCGTAAGCATTGCAGGTGCCTCCTCTAGAAGGGAAGATCCATGGCTCATGCTACCTGAAATTGCTAAGAAAACCGAGCATTTACTATGCCTCACCACACCTCCTCCACGAATGAACCCCTAGAAACAAGATCCAACTATATTTACCACCCTGGAATGATCTCAATGTGCCCGTCTCACCCAGAAGAACATTGAAGGGATGGAGAACAACCTTTACTATCTTAGTCATATGCTTATTGATACAGAGACCAGATACTCCCCCATTGAAAAGATCATTCTTGTGCCGCTATTCATAGTAAAGAAATTGCAAAATTACTTATAGCAACATGAGGTACACCTGGAATCTCAGGTAGACCCTCTAAAGTACATTCTGAACCGAGCCATTTTGACTGGCAGTCTCGCTTGGTGGGGAGTGAATATCTAGTAGTTTGATATCAATTTTGTGCCTTAGAAAGCTATTATGGGGAAAGCATTGGTAGAATTCCTTGCTTCCCATCCCGCCGCCGCTGACCAGTCCTTGGATCTCAATTTTCACAATGAGGTGATCCTCTCGGTGGACCAAGCCATGTCATGCTAGAAGATTCACTTCGATGGTTCCACCCAAACCACCACCAGCAAGATTCTCAATGATCTGAAGCTCAACATGGTAGGCTGGGGTATCGTCTTTATTACCCCGACACAAGCCATTCTACCGTACTCATTCCACTTGATAGATGGCTACACCAATAATGAGGAAGATTATTAGGCTCTCGTCACTGGCCTCATGTTGGCCCTCGAGATTGATGTGCCCCATTTTTAAGTGAAAGGGGATTCTAAACTAGTCATCAAGAAGATCAACGGTGACTACAACATCAGAAATATAGAGCTTGTACTATTTTTTGAGAGAACCCTCCATCTAATGGCCTAGTTCCCATCTCGTTCGGAAGTTACTCAAATCCCTTTATCTCAGAACAGTCGAGCTGACACCCTAGATGGCCTAGCTGCATCACTTACAAAACATGGTCAGGATGATCTGATTATCCACATGGCACATCAGAGAGTCATTTCCCCTATCCCCTTGGATGAGGCCGATGACCTGCAGGTGAGCCATCTTACCACTAAAGCCTCCACGTCAGGACCCCGAAATGTAGTGGTTGAAGTGACTCCCAACTAGAGAGCCCACTTTGTTGAATATCTCCAAAATGATTGCCTCCCAGTTTATCATGCTGACCATGAGAGAATCTGATGTCACACGTTGTAGTATACCCTCCAAGAAAGTACCAGACACGTTCAGATCCTCTACAAGTGTGGGTTTGATGGTATAATCCTCTATTTCATCCAAGGAGTCGAGATTTCTTAGGTCATGTAGGAGGTTCATGCCATTTCCTACTACGCCCACCTGAATGGGATGATGCTATCTCACGAGATCCAGAGACTTGGGTACTTTTGGCCCTCCATGATCCACCATTGCATCGAGTTCATGAAGATATGACACGCATGCCAAAATCAGGCTAACATTATGCATCGACTGTGAGTGCCTCTCCACTCCACCAAGTACTGTTGGCCATTTGTGGTGTGGGGACTTGATGTAGTGGGACCGTATGTACCGGTGAAAGCTCCCCGATGTAGATTAATCATAACAGCTACAGATTTATTCTCCAAGTGGGTAGAGGTAGGGCCACTCAGGGAGGACAAGGCCCATCCCAATGTTGACATTGTGAGTTACAACATCATCTTCCGATTTGGAGTCCCTCACGCTGTCCCCAACAATAACATCACAAATATTTTAGAGGATGAGATGAAGAAATTTTACGCTATGTAAAACAACAAATCTGACCATACCTCCCACTATCATGCCCATGAAAGTGGACAGATCAATGCATTCAACAAAAACCACTCTTACATTTTGCAGAAAATGATTGGTCAGAATAAGAAGAGTTTGCCGGAAAAGCTCCCAACACCATCTGGGCTTATCGGACTATGACTCGTAATTCCAACCTGGTGACCCCATATTCCATGGTGTACAGAACTGAGGTCGTCCTGCCCATCTAAATTCAGTTTCCTTCATTATTCACATTGATATATGACCAACAGGTGCCATATAAGATAGCTGAAATATATCTTGCTGAATTAGAAGCACATTATGAGAATAGGATTCTTGCACTGTAAAACCTAGAAAGGATTCAAAATAAAATAGCTAGAGCCTTCAACAATAAGTATCTCCTCCACTCTTTCCTTCAAGGAGATTTGGTATTGCCCCTCAGGACGCCAATAATATCTGGCAGGAAACCACCCATGTTGAATCCCAAATGGGAAGTACCCTTCATTGTTCACAAGGTTTACCCCAATGGTGAGTATTAACTGGTAACCATGGATGGTTATAGTATAACTCCTCCCACCAATTCCATGTTCCTAATGTTACATTTTTCCTAAGACTGTGGGTCCCGCATGACCCTAAAATGTTTGGTCCAACACGACCCTAAACTACACGGCACTACATGACTTTAAACAGTAAAACATCCTACATGACGCTAAACAGTATGTCGTCTGAAAAGACATTTATCTTCACCCATAAGAACTCTATATGACTTGATTCCCATCTGCATGGGATACATAGGAATGCTCAAACATTTTGTCTTGAATCCAACCCCCAATATCTTTTCATTGACTATCCCCCCTAGGGGTAGACCTCTTGGATGATCCTCACACGGCATAGTGAAGGCTTCTTTGGCCCCGCTCATGTCTGGATTATTGTCATCTCACCTTGTGCTCCATCCTCATTCTTCTAGTCTCCTTTGGTATCCCCCCACACTGTTAAACTATATGGCCTTTAAGAAATACATACGGCTTGATTCCCAACCTCATGGGATATGTAGGAACGCTCAGACATTTGTTCCATTGGCGTAGCCCAAACATCAGAATTCCCCCTTAGGTCAGGACACCTTTTTTGGTATAGCATTTTTCCCCAATTCACGTCGACCTCATCTTGATCCCGCCATACGTCCCACTCCCCAGAGATGTACATCACATTCACTACCCTACTTGGTATTAAAATCCATGGGATAAACTATTCTTCACCCAATCATTTGATTGGGACTCCATCATCTTTAACATCTAAAAGGACCCTTGATTGACATAGATGTTCAGCCTAATGAATACCCTTCCACATCAGACTAATCCCCTTAAGGCTGTTGAGAAAAAAAATTGAAACAAGTCCCACGTTGCGAATGTGGTAGGCTGTCGATGCTCATTTGTGATCCCATTTCAGGTCACACTATATGGATGATGTGTTTCCACCATTTTTAGTGGCAATCATTTTTCGTTGTCACCACCCCAATAGATCCCAATAGTAGAGTGCGGTGGTTCATCCTGCCAGCTATATCATCAAGTTGTGATACCCTTTCAGGGATGCTAGCTATCCGACCCTAATATAATTGGGAAAGCCAAATCCGGCTCCTTGCATCCCACACCGTGCATTTCTCACATGGGCTTCAGAGCTGTGTTGAGGCGGTAACAACACAAGAGGTTATATGGCAACAGCGGCATGGACAGCCAGCCTCAGGTCCTTCAACCCCTTTGGTCACCTGGCCCAAGATCTCATTTAGGGTTTTATGGTGCGGTACAAACTCATGTCCTCATTTAAGTCTATCTATTTATCCATTCCACACATATCCCCTTGAGATATCCCTTCATTTATCGTCTATTCCACGGGCACAGGCTTTTCCATGCTCAGCATGACCCATCATTTGGGTTTCCATCACCCTTTATATCCAGAAGGGCCCCCAAATGGCATGGATTCTCAGCCCAAGGGCTCTCCTACCGTTACAAGCTAACTCACTTTAGGATTGAGTGCGAAAAATTGATATAAGTCCCATGTTGCAAAAATGTTATGTGGTTGATGATCAATTGTTCACCTTCTTTGGGTCACACATGGGTGGATACTGTGTTGCAAACCTCGACAACAATTGTCCTCCATCATCATTTCTGCTTTGTGGTTTTTCATAAGAACGATGATTCCCCCTCTCTATCCCCCAAATATGACATTAAACTATATATACGCAATTTGAGCTCTATGACCCTAAACTAAGACCACCATTGTCCTCACTCCAAGACATTAAACTGCAAACCTACAAGGACTTTCTGTCTGAGGCCTAGCCTATGGCCCCTCGGCCTTTTATTGCCCCTAACCCATGTTTTCACAAAGGATTGTATGGTGTGGTGTGGGATTATGTACTCATTCACGTCGGGTTACTCGTCATTCCCTAAACATCCCTGGACAAGAGACCTTACCCATATCTTCGACCTCACTACAAGACGTTAAACTAAAAACTGGTCGGGGCTTTCTGTCAAAGGCCTAGCCTCAGGTCCCTTGGCCTTTTTTAGCCCCTGGCCCAAGTTCTCAATTTGGTTTGAATGGTATGGAATCACATTCTTATTCATGTCAGGTTACTTGTCGTGTCAAACATTCCCCTCGTTGGGGTAACTCTCCCTTATTTTCATCATCCTTTTTCTAAAACTACGTGTGGCTTGATTCCCATCATAAATGGAAATGTAGGCCCACTCGAACATCTAAACATCGAGTTTAGACCCATTTATTTTATATTTCCCTGTTTTCCAGGCCCCTTGGCATGAATTCTTCCATGTCAGGGATACATTGTGTGTTATGGAATTATTTCATCATTCTTGTCGGGTTTGTATCAACCATTCCACATACCTCTCTTTGCTGGGAATTATCCGTCTCTTTGTTTTATAATCATCTTTCTAAATTAGTTTATCTCATGTTGATCCCCTCGACACTGTACAATAATTCACCAATTGGTCCATGAGTACTGTGGTCTAGAATGTGGAATTCCGGATCCTACGTGGACATGCTTTGGCCCATTTTTCCGGATTCATGTTGCCCTTTATTTAGGAATCCATTATCTTTCACATCCAATGGGACACCAAAATGGCATTGATTCTAGGCCTAAGGGATCTTCTACCACTATAGGACATCATCAATGATGGATTCTGAAAAAAAGATATATGTACCACATTGCGAATACGTCCAGTGGTCGATGATCGTTTGTTGTCCCCATTTCAGGCCATACGATATGGATGTTGTGTTTTGCACACGGTCAATAGTTATCCTCCACCATCATGCGGACCCCTTTAATCCAAAAATATCAGTCTCATGATTCACATCATTTTACACATCATCATGTCTAAGTAGAATTTTTACACTCCTGGCATTATCCCACAGTGCACATTTTCATGTTGGTAGGACAAAAGCCTAGTTAAAGGACTCATCTGGGGGTCCGTACCGACTTCGCTTTGGTGTGTGATCCAGGTATTACAAAAACCCCTTCCGCCCTTTTTTCCCACACTGAGTTTGACTCATGTGGGATTAGGTATCGAGTGGAGGTCTGCACTTACTTAGAAGAGTTCTACTCCATTATGGTCTGATCTATAAGACTATAAACTATGACCTTTTTCAAAACAACGTACGGCCTGATTCCCATTCCCATGAGATATGTATGAATTCCTAGAGGTATCATATTTGGGTCCAACACGATTCACAATAATTTATCACTTTTATTCTTCCTATGGGATCTAACTATTGTGGGACCATGTGGTGTGGTATGTGATTATGTTCTCGTTCACTTCGGTTTTGCATTATCGACACCACATACGCCCCTTTTTAGGAGTTAACCGCCCAACATCCTATCCCACATGACATTCAATTGTATGTTGACCCACACGAATTTAAAAGGAACCTTCGAGAACTACATGTGGCTCGATTCCCATCCTCATGGGATATGTATGAACGTCTGTGCACCTTGTCTTGGGCTCAGCTTAACTTTCATTTTCAGTCCCACGACCTGAAACCTCCCCCAAAAAGTGCACAATGATCCTTAACATGTATTAATTCACATTGGGTCTTTTGATTACATCGCCATTTTTCTCTCATTTCCTAGGAACTGTGGTCCAAGATCTATGACAATTAACTAAGACCACTCCACATCCTTGCTGCAAGATGTTAAACTGCACGACATCTTCTAGTACTACATTTGGCTTGATTCCATTCCCCATGGGATAGGTTGGAACACCAATGCATTTTTGTCTCTGAGTCCAACCGTAGGAATATTCAAATATTTTTCCATGTTTTTTTGGCCCCTTGGCCCGAACATATTTTGTAACATGAGGTGTGGGGAGTACCTCTTAGGTTTTCATTCACGTTAGGGTTTTCAGTGGTCACACTATGATTTTATATATCTTTTCCCAGCATGGTCCAAGTTCTAAGACCCAAAACTATGATTTCCATATGGGAACTACATGTTACATTTGGATATTTCACCACACTGTGCACAATCCACAAAATCAATCTACCCTTAATTGATCATCCTAAGACCATTAATATGGTATCGTGCTACCTCAGGACCCATGTATTTTGGGGGAAGGGACTCGAATCCCTCTATCTGATATGTCTAATTATCATACTAAGATGTGTTTTGAATAAGATCCCAATGTATGGAGTTTTCAGGGGGACATTCCCCTCATTACATGACCAAGCATCGTGAGCCCATCCATGGATCCTCATCCTCTTCCATGTCTGAAGGGACCACCTTTGCGACCTAGTGTCATGCTAAACTAGCTTACCTACCGTCCTAGGCCAACGACCCTGATGATCACAGACGACATTTGTGATATGTCCTGTGTTTCAAACTTGGTCAACAGTCGACCATAATTTGCCTATCCCCATTCCAGGCAAACACTATATTGATACTATGTTTTGAACATGGTCAACAGATACCGCCTATCGCAATGCCACCTTCATTGTGGTCCAGATCTTGAGCATCATGATTCACATATTTCAACTTTCTTATGTTCATGTGGAATTTCAACATACTCGGCATTACTATTATGTGTATCTAAGTACATTATATAGGTGGATCAGCATCATTGAGAGATCATTCACCTTTTTTCCCGTCGCCCCTTACATGTGCATTCCTATTCTAGGAATATCCCATCACTACTCTTTGTTTCCCACATCAAGAATGACTCACATGGGATTAGTAGTTCTGGTAAGACGTGTAATGGAAAAACCATGCCACATAAGCCTTTCATCATCCTCATGATGTTAAACTATGCATCAGAACTATGTGCAGCTTTATTCACATCCTAATCGGGTACATAGGAACATCCAAGAACCTTTCCTTTGGCCCAGCCTAACATTCACTTTTTGTATCTTAACCTGAAGAGGTTCCTACGAGGATTCGTGGGGTGATCCGGACTCCATGTTCACATTCACGTCGGGTTTATAGCTACCACACCACATACTACCTTCCAGTGATATTTTATTCACACCACATCCTATCATATTACGTTAAACTGCACAAGCCCATATGTCCTCATCGAATGACACTAAACTATAGTTCTACGTTGGACATGTTTAGGATGCCCTATGTAAATCATGGGATGCGTCAGTATCCTATCCAAAGAGGATTCTCCCTACTAGTGTGGGACGCTGATCATACTATGCCCCAAGAAATAGGTTTGGATTGATTCTCATTGTTATGGGATACGTATTGATGCCTAGGAATTTATCCTTGGGACCAGTCCCAGGGTCATTAACCCTCTTGGACCCTCAGCCCCAATCACTGTCCACTCTCTATGACCTTAAACTAGGAACCTACAGTCCATGTAACATGACAATAAACTGTTTACCATGGTCCATGATGTATGACCATTAAATTATGTGCATCGTCTTGACAGAATGACTTAAAACTATAGGTCCTTCCACGTCCTTAATAGAGAGATCATGTTCAGAATTGTGTTTGATCCTTGATCAGAACGATGCACCCACCTAATGTGTTTGCACCACGGTGGAGAAATTTCTAGAGTGTTGGACTACAGTCGAACAACCCATCACTCTACTCTCCACTGTTTCAGTTCCATTTATGCGGATCCACGTCCTCTTTCACATCTAGAGGAACCCCGTAATAGTATGGTTGAATAGCCTATGGATGGCCTACTATCATGGGCTATTGTTCTGGAGGACTAATGGATGATGTTTTGTGTCAGGCCCCGTGTTTCGAACATGGCCATTGGTCGACCATCATTTATTATCCCCACAATAAGGATACTATGTTTAGAACAAGTTCAACATTCATTCTTAATTGTTACTCCATCACTATAGTGTTTTGAATATTGGGTATTGTGATTCACCCATTACATTCCCCCCTGTTTGGATTTATTCCAGCACCCGTGGAGTAACCCCGTTCGTGCAGAAGATCACACTAGAAAAATGGTAATTTGACTTTTCTGAGAGTTTCATTCTCCAATCCGATCTCCCCCTTATCCTCCCAAAAATCCGGGACAGTTGTTCAAACCCTGGATGACCGAAACATGTTCATCACTATTATGTTAAGATGGATTCACATAGAGATCATCCCTTGTTTCTCACATTGGGCTCGACCTGCATGAGCACAGGGATTGATCACTGGGCGTTTCAAGAATATAACATATGTGTGTAAAACCAACAGTAATAGTGGGACTCATGCATGCTATAGTATAAAATAATCAATGAATGAAATTATTTTAGATGGTTTTTTTTAATTCTATAGCACCCGAGGGTCTATCCCTCCCATGGACGGGTTAATCTCATCAATATAATGTTACTGCTCTGCCACCCTCTGGCTCGTGGTGTTCAGGATTTTTTTCCACTTGTTCAGTTCCTGATCCTCCTCGACATTGATGGGGGAAATTCATCAGCCTCAATATGGGTCTGCTCTGCATCAGACTAGATGATGGTCATCTCCTTAGAGGCATTCTTCTTGCCCTATTCGGCCTCTTCCAGTTAGGCATTCAATCACAATATCAGCTCCGATTACGCGTTAAGGGAGGCTCAGTGCTCATCCAACCAGACCTAAAGTTGTTGAACATGATATTCAGCTTCTTGGAGCTTCTTAATGTTCACCACATTCCTCTGCTACCATCCCAAGCCAAGGCAATGGTCATGTTCCTAAATTTTCTCTTCCATAAGATATAGGATGAGTATGTGAGGATATTGGGCATCCACCCCCCAACACACAGTTCATGCAGTCACGATCGACGTCTGTCCATCCCATATTGCCATAGTCATTGGAGGTGTAATCAATGAAGTTCTTGATCCGTTTCCACAATCGACAATAGACTATCTTGATGTCCTCTTCATCAGAGGTCATCGTGTCCTAGTCATCACGGTAGGCAGACACATATGTGGGCAACACCCTCAATAACTCATTAGTAGGGTCCGCATATGGTATTTGATTAGGCATGGTGGGACCTATGATATCTGATTGCTCCTCCTAGTTATATCCCACCATAATAATTTTAGGCCCAGCCTCGCTAGATGTCCTAGCAGTGATTGGGAGCACTCCTGTTCAGTCAGTTTGGATATCTGCCTCCATGATCACTGAAATTCCCCTGGGAATGGCTCTTCCAGAAGTCCCAACACAACTCGTCATAGTTTTCCATCCATATCAAAGGACTATACACACAAAAAGGGTAAAGGTAGTTATTTTTCAAGGTAAATTGGTGACATCCATGAATTTGGTAGAAGAAACATGTAGAGATCGAATTCCTGGTGTCATTCTTGTGTTATTTTTATCAGGACACCAAGGCATGGTACCCTGTAAATTATCAGATGATCTTAATGCTCCATAGGGGTATCCTTAGGGGTCCTAGCCCCGATGGATATAGAAATTGACGCAACCATAGGTGTGGATCCCTATGGCCCCACATCTGCATCCACTAAGGGATGAGAACAAGTTCTGTGTATGAGGTCCTCCTGCAAAGTTCTTATGTTAGTAAGGAGTCCATAATGACCTATAAGCATAACCCGAGGAAGGGGCTCGAGATTTTACCATGAGGGACTCTATGAACACTTCAATGTCTGAGGATTTATCGCCAACTTTTCCATTCTCCAACGAACATCCTCTACTAGCATCGTTCTCCCAGGAGGACTCATCCGATTCTTACGGCAGAGGGAATCACTCTCTCAGTTCAGCGGCCGAAAATTATGGAGGGAATGAATGATCCAATAGCACCTTGACAAGGTCTATCATTAGATTAGGGACACCCACATAATGTTAAATGTCATCCATCTATTCCAGGAATTGATCTTCCTTTGCCCATGATACCACAAATCCGATCTTGAGTGGGCCTATCACTAGAAAATCCATCCTGAGACGATTAAATTATTTCCACATATCATACGGGATGAGTAATTTCTGGTTGAATTTCTAGATGTACCAGGCCTCTAAGAAGACACCATATTCTATCATGTCTATATGGTGCCACCGCATCATAAGATCCTGAGTGGGTATCCTACAGAATCCTCTTTGTGGCATCCCCTCTGGATAACTCTGTTCTTCTAGAACATCTGGGTTCGCTACCTCCATTGGATCTAACAATGATTCCTCACCATAAACTAGTGCACGTCTCACTGCCATGGAAGCCCCACCACCACTAAATTCACTTGCTTCCTTCTGGCCCTGACCTCGATGTTTGGGAAGCTCAACATCACCGAACCGAATGGCTAGCTACTTCAGCATCTCCCTCGGGAAGGCCGCCTCCCAGCTTTAGGCGTACTACTGTACCCACCCAAAGAAAATAGTAGGCGGAGGAAGATCATTCCACATCTTCCCATCATCCCGTGTGAACATGAGCCACATCTTCCTCATCACACATAGGTGTTCTTCATTGTTCACCCTAGATAGACCTGCGGGGTCAGTCGCTACATACACTGAAATTACTTGGAAAATCTGTGAGGGTTGTACGGCTCGTAGAGCGGCTCATGCTCCATCCTTTCCACCAGTAGTCCACCTCGACATGGCAGATGATAGGAATGATTCTATTCCATTCCATGGAAGTCATAAGTAAAATAATTCATTATCCACATAAATTGGTGAAAATTGAATTCCTCCACCTTTCACACCCGATTCAGTACCAACGGTGTGGTTAGCTTTACCATAAATCTTCCCACAACGTTCAAGATAGAGGGTGGAAGTTTGACCCTAGTGGTGAGATGGTGTTTGGGTAATCATAATCCCTCTTAACATGCGCTGATATACACCCATAAATGATGTAGAATAGACCACATATTTTTTGTGGCCTCTTATCCACATTGATGTGACACAACATCTTGTATAGCTTGGCGAGCATCAGGATCCCAAGGTTGACTCACCCACCTGTCTCCAACATGGATTACATGATGAATGTGCTTGGTAGAAAACACATGTTTGTATCCCTCACCGATAGGATCCAACCAAAGATGAGAGTGGAGATGAATGTTTTTAGCCTTACTATCGGCTGTTTCTCGGTGATGACACAAACTCCCATGGTTTTCCACTGGATGTCCTCCAAGAGCCACCATTACGAGTTCTCATTACCTCATTGAGACCCCTTTGGGAATGTATGAGGCCTCATTGAAAATTTCCAATCTTTTGGGAAGCTCAAAAACTACTTGAACCACGACCTAAAATGGATATCCCCTTCTGATTCTATGTCCTCTACTAGAACCGGCTCCATCAACACCAATGTCAGCTGGGACATTTTCTCTAGATCCTCCCACACACCTATGATAGGAGGAATCCATCATACATCACTTCCAATATCACACCCATGAGATCTAGTGGACATACCACCTGCTGATACCAACCTCACCATTGTGTTGGTGGAAGGTATTGGTCCTTGACGACCACATACTCAGTAACACTGACATCAGCTGCTTCTTCTAATAGATGTGAAACCGGGAGGACCAAGCCACCTTATATAGTCCCACTCACCATAGCTCATCCCTAAACTCTTCACATGAGGATCCTACCCAGAAGGCCTAGGCCCAATCATCTATGAAGTTTCCACCTTGGTGTTGGTCCCACTCCTTAGATCATCTGTTCCTTGGGTTCCTCAAGGCTGCCTTTAAGAATTTCCTGTACATAGGTGTGGACATCTCCAGCTGAAATTCCTTCCCCTCCATGTTGTTCACGAGGTTATTCACGCATTTAGCATCGATGGACATAGAGTTTTCTTGGGCATTGCCTTAAACCTCCCTGAACCATTGGTGCTGAAAAGGCGTACTCTTGAACCAGTAAGCCCGCTCATGCCTACTTGCTTCAAGAATGATGATGTCATCCATCAGCCTAAATCCAAACAAAGGCAGCCTCTAGCACATTGGATAGTTTATCTGGATCATTGATAATATCTCTACCAACAAACCATAGTCATAATGGCTCTATATTAACTCCCCTAGGCCCAAGCTATTTTCCATCTCCTTCCTTCGGGCACGGTTGCCATCTCCTCCCTTCGAGCATGGTCCGCAATGACCCCCCTGGCAGCCTCATTATGAGCCATTCAGTTTTAATTTTGGGTGTCTATTTTGTTTTGTTCGCGAATCCCATTCACGGAGCAATGTCGCGGAGCTCGTTCACAATAAATGTTCATGGAGCCCATCCCCAACATTCAAATGAATGTCAA
Organism: Viscum album; assembly: GCA_963277665.1. Classification (NCBI taxonomy): domain Eukaryota; kingdom Viridiplantae; phylum Streptophyta; class Magnoliopsida; order Santalales; family Viscaceae; genus Viscum; species Viscum album. The sequence continues at coordinate 1,996,800,197 of OY728135.1, read as the reverse complement.
TAATCATTTTTGCGGAGTCGAAGACTCTCTATTCTCCATGAAGAAGAAGGCCCAATTTGAATAGAGTAAGCACAACTCCCATAGATCTTCATGAATCGAGAGCCCTACAAGCCAAAATAATAGAGGAATGAGAGGAAAAAAGATAGGTCAGCCTCCTATTTATAAGAGACGACATTTGGAGCTTCGTTCCACGTCCATAATATTCCATTCTTCGCGGTTCAATCAACATGCATGTCACCTATCCTCCTTACGATCCATGTTACCGAAATAGATTCACTGATGGAGAAGGCATTTTGGACATTGATCCTTAGGCTTTGACCCTTTATTTCTCCTTGGCTTCATGTATCGGTGGGGGGGGGGGGAATTTGTTAGCGCCAGAAGATTGGAAGAATAAGAACAATAGGGAAGTCTCTGAGGCTACCCCGTGAAGACCTTTCACAGAGCCCCATGGCCTTGTTCCCACTGCACAACAAGGAGGAATGAGGCTTCGCAAACCCTTTTCCATTCACGAACCCACTGTGGAGCAAGAAGGTGTGAGGTTCCGCAAACCCCATTGACGTTCGTGACCCCACTGGGGATCATGGAGGCGGGAGGATACACAAGAAAATTTTAGTTTCGAGAGCCCATCGCAGTGCAAGGAGGCGGGATCCTCCATGAGATTATTTGATGATTGCGACCCGCCATAGAGCAAACACTGTCTTCTCACTGAGTGAGCTATGCTTCGCGGCACCTCATTGCTATAAATACAGGGATTCAATCGAGGCCAATGGTCAGTTCATCTGACCATTCACCTTCTATTATCTCTAATCAAGAAGTACTTCTTTATCTACAACCATGAGCTACTCATGGTACTTTTCCATTGCAAAGTTCCCCTCTTTTCGTTAATTCAACCCCTCTTCAGAAAGGGATGCCTTTCACAAAGCCCATAGGCCTTCACGATGGATGGGGATCCCCATGGGGACTCGTGTCATCGCAAAGTGTTTATGCTTCACGAAACTACCTCCAAACACACAGGAACCACATGCTAAGGCAGGGTCAATATGCTTCGTGAAGAAAAATTCTTCACAACACCTTGCATCATGAGTCACCCTTGCTTTTTGAGTCAATTCATCACGAATGCATTTAAACTTCTCGAAGATCGTCCCATATGCACATATTCCCTATGCTTAGCCTTGGAGTCTTCACTTCACAAATCACCTTCATTCATGAACCCCTAAAATTCATGGAGAACTAGTGATTTACAAGTCTTCTACCAATGAAATCATTTCCTCTACAACTCTTTTTCATGAGCAGCCCATCAGGTTTGCACGAATCAATTTCAAAGTCCCTTGGGTGGTGCTTCACAATGCATTGTATCACCTCATGCTTCTTCGTATAGACACGCTAATGGATATTTCTTGTTCTCATAGCCATGAAAATGTGGACCTCCAATGGGATCATCTCTCGATAGTCCAATGGGATCATCTCTCGACAGTTCATCCACAACATTGTCGATGCCATCCATTCCCCATAGGTTGGCGATTATTGGTTATGTAATTTCTATGCGTTTAGAGCGCACCCACCTCATCCAAGATGCAGGAGGTTAAACTGCCATGAACCTTCTTCCTCATCACATGATATTAAACAGTGACCTCTCCCCATGCCTTGCATGTAGGGTGCCCCACCTTGGTCGTTCTCTACACCCACTGTTCTCTATAGGAGTGAAATCATTCATCACAAAGAATGACATATTTTTTAGTGGAGCGGTGTTCGTCTATGGGGAAAGGGAAACCACCCTGGTGTAATCCCCTAGCTTTCTTTGTAGGAGGTTGCATCCCTACTCCTCCTCTCTTCCTGGGTGACGAATCCCTCTCATGTTGGGCATTGCCACCACCATGGACCTCCTTCCTGGAGTCATTCCAAATCTCCATCACCCTGGGATGCTAACCACATGTAAGCCCATGTTTCCTCTCTAGGATACTAACCATGCGTAATTCCTTGTTTCCTCTATGGGATGTGAACAAAGTGTATGGCCCCCCATTTCCTTTTTGGGTTACTAACTGCGCATCTTCCCCATCCCACATCCCACTAACACACCTTCCATGAAGTGATCGTTAGGTCTTTATTGTCTCTGGTTTCTCACAGCGAGCATGATTCATGTCGGAATATAACTAGAATCGACCATGACATCCTCCCTGGGTTGCCAATCGTGTAATACCCACCCCCCAAAGTAAATGGTATTTGATCATTTCCAAGGAATGGTACATAGGAAGCATCCATGAGGGTGACTCCCACCATCAATTGGCCCGGACCATCATCACTTCGGTTCACCATACGCACCTCCTGAACTATGTGGTGTTTGATACTTGCTAAGGCATGGTATATAGGATGCCTCCCTGAGGATCAAGCACAACAACCATTGGTTATGTCACCCCTTCATGACTGTTCCAACTCCTCTTGAACTACGAGGTCATTGATCCTTAACAAGGAATGGTGTGTAGGAAGCTTCCTTGAAGTCCAAGCCCAACAACCATTTGTTCCAACCGCCCTTCACACCGGTTCCCACTCCCCCTAAACTATGAGGTCTTCGATCATTTCCAAGGCAATGTACGTAGGAATCCTCCTTGAGGTTCCATCCCACCATTCATTTGTTCCAATCATCCTCACGTAGGTTCACCAAACACACCTCTTGAACTATGTGGAAATTTATCATTGCCAAGGCATGGTACTTAGGAAGCCTCCCTAAGGTTCAATCCCAACAACCCTTTTTTCTTACCACCCTTCATGTTGGTTCCCACTCCCCTTGAACTATGAGGTCTCTGATCCTTGCCAAGGTAAGGTTCGTAAGAAGCCTCCCGGAGGTTCATGCCCACCAACTATTGGTCTCGACATCCTCACGTCAGTTCACCAAACACCCCTCCTAAAATATGAGGTCTTTGGTCCTTGGCAATGGTGGGTATCAAGGAAGTATCCTTGAGGTTCCAGCCGAAAAACCATTGGTTCCAACCATACTCAAGTCTGTTCACCAAACACCCCTAGAAAAATGATGACATTGATGTTTTCAATGGAAGGGTATGTAGGAAGCCTCCATGAGGTTCAAGGCCATCATCCATTGGTCCCGACCATCCTAACGTTGGTTCACCAAATGCCCCTCTCGAACTAAGAGGTCATTGATCCATGATGAGGTAGGGTATGTATGAAGCATCCATGGGGTTCAATACCAACAACCATTGGTTCCGACCCCCCTTCACGTCTATTCCCACTCCTCTTGAACTACGAGGTATTTGATCTTTGCCAATGCAGTGTATGTAGGAATCCTCTTTGTGGTTCCAGCCCAACATCCATTGGTTCCAACCCCCTTTCACATAGGTTCCCGCTACCCTTAAACTACGAGGTATTTGATCATTTCCATGGAATGGTACATAAGAAGCCTCCCTGGGATCAATCCCACCATCCACTAATCCCGACTATACTCACGTAGGTTCACCAAACACCCCGCCTACACTATGAGGTCTTTGATCTATTCGAAAGAAAGGTAAGTAGGAAGCCTCTCTGAGGTTTAAGCCCACCATTGTTTGGTTTTTACCACCCCCCTTCACGTCATACCACCTCCGTCTCACATGATGTTAAAATGCATAACCCATTTTCTTCAAGCACGATGTTAAACTGCTTCCCCCATCCATAGGCAAGATGTTGTTACACCATTCATCGGTAATCCATTTTCAACCCATTTTGACGGTAATACATCTTTAGATAAACTACGGGGACATTGATTCCCTGTCAGGGGGATACGTATGAAGCCTCTCTGAGGTTTTAACCTAGCACTCAGGTGTCTTTATGATATCTCCCTCGAGCATATGTGTTTTGGGAAGGTCATGAACCAACATGGAGGATCTATTTCCTACAGGTCCCATACATGCGTCCATTCTCAAGGGTTTCCTCCTCAGGTGTCCCTTCGTCAGATAAACTACATGGACTTTGATTCCCAACCATGAGGATACATTGGAGGGCTCTTTAGAACTCAAGCCAACATCACTGTCATCCTTGAGTTGACTCCATCTCAGTCTTGACCTATTCAATTAAACCCTCCATCATCCATCCTGACTCACAATCAATCCACCACATCCCAGTGGGATCATGCCACCTCATTCTCCATTCCCCCTAACAACAACTAGTAAGCTAACCACATGTTGGCCCCTAAAAAAGTGTTCTCTCCAGGGGTTGCACCCACCTAATCCACTCTAATCAGTGTTCTGATCAGCCCAATCTGTCTCCACTAAACATTAAACTCATGGAATACCCTATGTTAATCATGGTAAGATGAGGAAAAATTCAGATACATGCATATGGAATAAAATTCACCCCATTCGACATGGGATGACTTGGGCTTCCGCACCCTCGAGAATCCCTATAATAAGGCGAAGAAACCCAGACGTGCCAGTGTCCCAGCGTCCAGACACGCCAGTGATGTCCAACATGACTACTCCCCTGACCAAAGGTTGCTGCCCTGACCGGACCCTTTGGAATATCATGAAATAAGAAGTGTAATTAACTAAAGTCCATGAAGATATGTCACTTAGAAGAGTTTCATGAAAAATGCCTTAAATCTATAAGGGAGACTCTGACAAGGTGATGAGTTTCATGGAGGAATCCTTAGATGGAAGAAACGACATCCCATCATCCCGTTTTGATCAAGGAGAAAACGTCCCTAAACATGGAACAAATTCTGCCTCTGTTGGAAATCGGTAAAGTGGGGCAACAAATAGCGTTGTCGTCCTCTAACAAGATGGGCATGCACGCCCCAGTGAAAGCGTCATAAAAATTCCTACTATTATAATAAATCTATTTTTACACATAAAAAGATATGTCCTTATAAATGTGGTTTAATCAAATTTTAATAACATAACTCTTTTAGAAATATATTTTTGAAATTTAAGGAATTATATATTAAAAAATAAAATTCCTATTTTAAAGTGGAATGTTAAAATTGGCCCAAGGAGATTTTTTTTTATTTTTCTGAAACGTGTCATCTTTTGATGAATTGTGAAAATGTAGCTTTTTATTGAAAAATATATTTTATATTAATGAAATTAAAATATAATATTATTTTTTAAATTATAATTTTTTGATTTTAATTTTACAATAATCTAATTATTGCTTTTTTAAATTATTTTATTCTAGATTTTTTTATAATAAAATTAAATTTTTAATAGGGGAAATTTTTTTAAAAATTGTTTCTTATATAGTTTTATCAATTTATTTTTTAATCAATGTCATCAACTTCTATATTTTTAATATTATGAAATTTATTCCAAATTTTAATTCATTATTTACAATTTTAGTTAGTAGGTTACTTTTACTTTTTTCCAATATACAGAGTACCTATGTAATTTATTTTAGCCCACTAAAGGGTAAATTGGGTAAAATAGGGGAAACATAAAATGATATAGATTATAAAATACTCCATTTCATTCAATAATATATTGGATGACAATAAATATATCCTTAAAACATAATGATCTAAATTAATTTTTTAATGGACACTTCCCCATTAAAATGACTTCTCTAATATTTAAATCAAGGACCGTCACGAAATTCCACATTCTTTGACTTAATTATAAATTATGTGTCCAAATAAAGAAAAATATATTTAATGGGTGAATATAAATGAAAATTTATAACATTTGAAATATATTTTCTCGATATAAATTTATTTTTTAGATTTTGGTCCACTTATATGATTTTATAATATTTATAATATTTTGTAATAATAATTTAATGATGTCACATTCATCATTAAAATAATATATAATTTTTAATATTATGGTTCCTAAAATATATAATCAAATTAAAAATTATCCTTAAATATAGAATAAATATCATGATCAAGGTATTTTATTTCTAATTTCTAGTTGAGAAATTAATATTTTAATGAATTAAAAAAAGTGAAAAAGTAATTATTTAATAATGAAAATATGAATTAAATGTTATTGAAAATATTAAAATAATTATAATTTTAGATAATTAATGCTTTCAAATAATTTTAAATAATTCCTTGACCAATTAGGGATATAATAAAAAAACTGTTTTGAGGTCATCTTGTTTTCTTCATGTTTGTTAAATATTTATTTAATTTATAATGTCTAAATTTACTCTAATGATATTTTATGAAAATAATATTTTATTAAATAATTTAAAAATTATAAGAATAATTTTAAAAAAAATTATTATAAGATAGCCTAAAATGTAATTAATTGTTCATTTATGGTATAATTTATATCATATAACAAATCAATACAATCTTATAAAAGTGAAAAGGTTGTTTCCAAAATTAGAATTAAAATAAGTTAACTAATGGTTAATCAAAATGATATGGGTTACAATAACACTGTATCTTTTGTATAATCCATTGAATGATGTTAGTATAACTTATATCATATTATAATGGAATACATTTCCTCTATTAGGTACGTGTAATTTGAACGATCCAAGATTATTTATAGTCTAATCAAGAGTGTTTTCTGGTACTTATTGAATCATTTATGTACCATTGATTTGGAGTAGTGGATTCAGATGCATTTGGGTGAATATTTAAGCAAAACTAAAGGATAGTAGGTTGTGCATTATTTTCACTTGTTATGAAAAACCCTGTGGCTAAGCCACACTAATAGATATGTATGCACTGTTTGTGCACAGTTTGAAAAATAGTGCGACTAAATTGTGCCAACTGTGAAAACATAGAAAGAGGGGTCCACACTATTGGCGCATGGTATTCCCTAACGGCGTGCCTCTGCCTAGGAAACCTTGTGAGCATAATTTAATATTTGAACATCAATTTTAAGAAAAAAACTGAACCCCATGATACTCCCATATTGGGACCACGGCTCGGACATGAAAAATTCTAGGTGTTACTAAAAACCTTTTAGAGAGATTCCATGGGGATCAGAACACCATTCTTTGAGATCAAATGCCCAAATTAATGGCCATATCTCTTTCCAGTAAGTAGATTACACCCCATAACTTCTCCGAAACATTCCTATACCTTTTCCTAATATTTTCATGGATTATTTATAATGTTTCCATGGATCTGAACCTATGAGTTGATATCTATATCTAGGATTGTGGATCTAGATCTATATTTGCTTGATCTTTATGCCGTTGATCTTAATTTCTGTTTTGGGGTTTATATCCAAAGTATTATAGATGACGTTGTGTCCCTCGGATTTTGGGGAAATCTGTTGGGGTAACATTTTTCAATAAACCGATTTAGGTGGTCTTAATTGAACTCCGATAATCATGAATTTGAGATTTGATTATGATTTTATGAATTTTTTAGATTCTCTTGATGATTGTTTTACGAAAATGGAGTAATTAGGAAAGAATAATTGAATTGTGTTTGCCTTAGTGATTAATTGGTAATTTTATTATGAAAAAAAAGGGGGTTACCCAGATTGATATTTTAATTGAGATATTTAATTTATTGTGATAATATAGTTAATCGTGGAAAATTAATTATGAAGTGAGGTTGGCTATGAAAGATAATTAATTTTGAGTATCAATTAGGTTCATAATGTAGATCACAGATAATATATTTTGATATTTAATTATGATAAGTTGATATTTAAAATGAATAATTAATTGTGATGAATTAATTAAAGAATGAGGATTGTGTTGATTGGTTAATTAAATGATGAAACAATTAATGTGTTTTGTGCTTCGTTAATTGTTGACACAGCTAATGGATTTTTAAATGTTTAACAAATCATTTGATTCGTAATGGAATGATGTTGATAATTCTTGTGAATTAATAAATGACTAAATGATTGAGTTTTTTTTGGTTCTATACATTGCATTCTAGACCGATTAGAAGTTGGGACTTGGACCTGTAATTCCTCACCAATAGTTATCAACGCTTGAGATTATGGTGTGCTAGGCATGATGACCTACACCGAATGACATATATATTGATAAGAATGGTGATCTAGACTTAAGGATATTTGGGGTGATAGGCATGGATACCTACAAAAAAATGATATTCGGGGTTATTTTCAAGAAAAATTAACTAAATGATTAATGATATTGAATGATTATTACAAATGGGGAACATGAATTGAATCTGGTTATAATGAGGGAATAAATGATTAAATGTCAATGTTATAATTTGTTAATTAATATTTTTTTTATTTCTTCATTGAACTGCTTTCACTATCTTTTGAATGGACTTGTTTTAGACACCATTGAGGGTGGCCTACTATACCGTACTGACACCCTATTCGGTCTGCTTGATCAGCACTGGAGAAGATTTTATTATTGCAGGATAGGATAAGTGAAAGTCCCTATGATAAGTTTTTGTTTAGGATTGGAGCAGGGGTGAGGGAACTAGATGTGTCTCAAGACCTTCATGGAGTTTTTTTACTTTATTTTTATTTTCATTATAGATACCTGGCACTTGAATTCTTATATAATTGTTCATCTTTTAGTTGAGTATTGTATTTTCAGGTTTTTGACTATCATATGAAATGGTATTGTTCCACTTATTTATATGCTTCCTCACTTGGTTATTGTCGTTATTGCTTCCATTATCGTTTTATTCTAATTAAATAAGTTATAATCTCCCCAAGACTAACTTACTATTCCCACGCTACTAGTTATCACATTCTGGTGTACGAGGAGGAATGCTTGAGGGCATGTGGCCAAACATCTCGAGGCCCTATTTAGTGGCACCTAGGTCAGTACATCACAAAGTGGTATCAGAGGAGTTTTCCTTTCATTCTTCATCTTTTATCTTAATGTTTTGGGAAAGGTAGACAATATACTGGGAAGTGTACTGGTGTGGAAATGAGCACATGCATGGGAGTTTCATACCCTTGTATGGGGGGAAATCTGAATTCTTAGGGTGGGATTGGTGTGGTTGTTGTTTTTTGTTACAATTGGATATAATTTCACATTAGGTGATCAACTTAAATGAATTTTGATTTGTGGCCAAAACATGCAGGATACATGACTCTACAAGAATCATTTTAGGAACACAGGTTTTTTGTGACATGTATCAATATTGTCACTCACCAGAAAATGGTTTATTGTTATGTTGTTGTATATAATCTATTTTTCCTTGTTGTGAGATTTAAACAGTGATGAAAAATGGGGATAAATGGGTGCCTACTGAGATCCTTGATTGATGAAATTAGTTATATTAGTTAATAAATTGTTGAATTAAATAATTTGAGAAAGTCTGAGTAATTAATATTTGTATTAATTATTAAGTATGTATGTAACCTTGTAATCAAAGACTGTGAAGTCAGGTGGTTTAGGGTTGTGATAAGTCATTGGTGAAGACCGCGAGGAGAGAAAATGGTGTAAAGTGCATGTGGAAACCTGTTATGTTAGTTTATACTATTATGACAATTTTATAGTGTTTTTTTAAGACATAAGACATGTTTTTTCTTACAAGGAAATGTCTCAATTATTCTTGATGAATGATAGATCGAGGTCTATGGCTCAGAAAAAACATACAGACAGGGAGCATGAGGCACCATTTGGGATAACTAAGGATGGAGGGGAGCAGTTCTGATGGAACTTCTCTCATTTCATGTAATTCATTGAGATAAACCTATTGTGGGTTCTGAAAAGCATGTTTGAGTTGACAAGGGACATTCAACATCAAACACCCTTCTAATTTTACTTGAGCTCGTGGACCTGAGGGAGATGAAATCTAGAATGAATCCACATAGAAAATAATTTAAAATATAGATACATGGTCTGAGAGGGGGATCAAATATGATACTAATATACTAAGGGGTCAGTGAAGTGGTTGGGGGATATTGAGGAATAATCAGGACTGAATTATGGGATGTTATGGAAGGAATTTTTGGAGATGTTCTTGGAGAACATCAAGCCAGAGAAAAGGCTTCAAGGTTTATGCACCTAAATCAATGAATTCTATCTGTAAAGGATGAAACTAAATATTTCAGACACATAAAACATTTTCTCCCAGCAATGGATGAAGATGAGGCCTTTTGGAATAATGATTTTAGGATAAACTTATGTGTGAAATTTAGTTCCTAGTGAATTTATTTATGTTGAAGAATTTATTAACCATGGCTAATCAGTATCTCATATTAGAGGTGAACCAGAACATGGATTCCAGTGTTAGATATGTATCTATTACATGATGATCAGGGAGTGTGCCTTCTATGACAATGATGTGCCATTACGAGAACCTTATCATGGACAGTGGAAATAAAGGTGGATAATCAGATGAAACGGGTGCACCAGATCATACTCAGTTTCTAATCCACTGGTGTAGTATACATGGACAGAAACATAAAAATTTTCCTTGAAAACCAGTGGAGTGCTGATTTTGTGGCAATATTGGGAACCTATAGATGTTTTGCAGGAAGCAGTGGCAGGCTGGTGTTGAGGGAGTATCTACTCAAAGACATATTGTGGCAAGGGGGTCTTCTACAACATACATGTTTAGTAGATGGAGGTCTAATTGTAGAGGAGTTATAGTTATTGGGTGCATTGCATTAGGGTATGAACTCCCATTTCAGTTGTGTTGTTCTACTCAAGTGAGTGACAAGTCACCATAGAGAAGAGGTGTAGGACACTTACATGTAGTACACCATACACTTATGGAGTGCGAGGATGGTCCATCCAAAGTGATAGGTATTGTTCGAGTTGGTTCTACATTAGCTACTACCTTGTTTTTTATTGGTTCCCCACATTAATTTATATCTACAAATCGTTTTAATGGCATGAACATGGAGGTGGAATCCTTAAGCAGGGTGATGAATATTGATACAATGTTGGGAACACAATCTAAAGATATCTATTTATGAAAGGTATGTTAACTAATAATAAGAGAGTGTCATTTTATTTTGGGTATGTATATCATTGATATAACAGGGTTCAATCGAATTATGGGTATGGATTATCTAGTTGCATTCAAAGACCAACTAGATTGTTACTGTAGGACGGTGAACTTTTTATCTCCCAGGGGTGAAAAGAATGTTCATTGTGGAGAATTGGATATCGATAAATGCCAAGATGAGCCAATTACTTCACAACTAGGATAGCTCATATACGAAGAGGGTAGCCTATTGCTGGATAATGTGTGTGGTATGCAAGACACACTTCCAATAGTATTAGAACATTTTTGTAAGTCTTTACTAACCACTTTTGAGGGATGCCACCTAAGACAGATATAGAATCCATTATTGAGCTCTTACTAGTGGCTGTTCAAAAATATAATCCACCATACAAAATGGAAAATACTGGGAATGAAGATATAAAATTGCAGTTGGAGGTGTTATGGGATGAATAGTTAATCCATCCAAGTATATCACCTTGGTGATCACAAGTTATGTTCACAAAGAAGGATGATGGTAGTTTACACTTGTTTATATATTACAAGATATTAAATAAAATGAAAACAAATAATTGATATCCTTTCCAAGTATTGATGATCTATTTGAACAACTGAAGTGGGATTTTATGTTCTCAAAGAACAAATTTGAGATTAGGGGATCATCATGTGAGAGTTCAGACTTCTGATATATGATTAACAACTTTTAGAAGTAGGTATGGACTTTATGAGTTTGTTGTAATTCCATTTGGGATGAAAAATGATCTAGAAGTGTTTATGGCCTGGAAGAAAAGTATAATTCATCCATCCATATATCAATTAGTTATGGTTTTTGTGGACGACAAATTTTTGTAACCTAATACTAAAGACGATAATTCCTAATATCTTGACGTCATCATAGGCACACTGATATAGAATTAGCTATATGAAAAGAAATATAAATGTCAGTTTTGTATTGACTGGGTAAAATTTTTGGGGAACATCATATTAGAGGAATGTGTGGTTTTTGACCTATAAAAAGTGATGGCAATGGTTTCATGGGTGTATATAAGGAATTTTTTATAATATCTGACGCTTTTTCAGAGTAGCTGAATATTATGGGAGATTCATCAAGGACATTTCATGACTGGAAATACTATTTTCGGGTTTGAAAAATAAAGGGACAATTTTTTGATTCCCATAATAATGTGATAATTATTTTTAGTAGATCTATATGTTCTTGATACCAGCACCAGTTTTAATCTTACCTCATTCGGGTAATGAGTAAAAGATTTATTGTGATGCTTCTATGATCAGACATATAGCTATTGTGATGCAGGGGGATCAAGTTGTTGATTATGGGACTTGATTGTTGAGACCACATGAACATAACTACCAAACAAAACACATCATGTTAGACATAGTTGTTTATGTTCTTATATGTTGGTTAAACTATCTTTTGGTTGAAAAGTTTACAGTTTTTAAAGATCACAATAGCTTGAAGAATATATTTTGACAGTGCCACTTAAATATTCAATAATGAAGATGGGTAAAGTCTGTGGAGTCCATTGATATTTAACTAGAATATAAAACTAGAAATGGGAGTAGTATGGATTCTTCCTTTAGAAGGAATACTCCAAATAAATTGGAACATTAGTTGAGTGCAATGTGGAAGATGACGACTTTACTCGAACAAATGCATGTGGTAGTTTAGGAGTGTCAGGAGAAGATGATGCTGGTTTTTATAGCAGTGGAGTGTACACTATTGAGATGGATCATGGAAAGATAATATGAGGATGTAGACTGTTTCTCATTATGGGAATGTCATGAAAGTTGGGAAACACCATCTGATATGATAATATATGAAGATGAGATCATCTATGTAAGAAATCCGGAATTGGTGCCTATGAGTATGCAAAAGCATCTCCTGTGAGAATTTCGTGCCACAAAGTGTGTGGTACATCCTAGGGTCACAAAATTGTAACACGACCGTTGATGAAAATTTTGATGGACATGCATGAAAAAGGAGATATAAGGGTTCATAACAAGATAGATCACCTTTCAGCAGGTGAATTAAGAACATCAATGACCCGAAGGTCTATTGCAGTCGTTACCTATTCCAGAATAGAACACAGATGATGTGACTTTGGATTTCATTTAAGGCCATCCAAATACTCTTATGAATAATGATTATATTTCGGTCATTGTGGATTAAATAATGAATTTAAAAAATTTCATGCATTTCAGGGAAACCATTATTGTAGAATAGTTTTTAGAACTATATGTGCAAGTGATAATTTGTTTTCATGGGATTCTAAGAACTATTTTTTCAGATAATGATTCATGATCTACTTTAGGTTTCTAAAAGGTTTTACAAAAGGTGTTTGGTACATAACTTTTGTTATGTATGGACTTCCACCGATAGAATGATGTGAATTTGTGTTATACCATATAAGTGTAATGTGATATGTTGCAAGAATGTGTACTTGGATTTGGTGGTTATTGGGAGATGCACTTGTCTTTAGCTGAGTTCACCCATAACAACCTTTTCAGAATACAATATAGTTTGCATCATATGAGGCACTTTATGGTAGACCTTGTATATCACCACTTTTTGGTTAGAGGAGGCTGAGTCAGTGTTGCTGGGACTGAGTCTCATTTAGTATATATTAGAGTAGGGTCGGTTGATTCAGAATTTTATGGATATGGCTCAGAGTAGGAATAAGTTGTATGATTATAGAAGGAGATAACCTCTACTATTTATAGAGTGTGATAGTGTATTTATAACTGTTTCACCTAGATTGGGTCACCAAAGGATATAAAGGCAGGGAATGTAGGCACAAAAGTTTGTATAATCATTTGTGGTGATGAAGTGAATCAGGTCATTGGAATGTGTATTGGCCCTTCCAAAGAAATTTAGAGCTATGACTAATGTTTCCCATATTCCACAACAACATATATATCACCCCGAACCATCACAAGTGGCTGATGTGGATGATGATTACCTCAAGATAGATGAATCCATTGAGGAGCATCTTCTACGAGTGCAAGGATTCATTGAGAAAGTGTTACAGGGAAATACGATGCTATTAGTTCATGTTATATGGAAACATGGAAATACACAAGAGGAAATTTTGGAATGGTATGTGGAAATGAGGGATCAATGGAAAAAATGTTTTTTCTCGGAATCATAGATATTTTCGGGAGTGTAGCTAAAGGATTAGATGTTATAAAGTGGAGAGATTATAAGATCCTGGCATTTTCTATACACATCATGGGTGAAATTTTATGTACTTGTTAAATCATTCCAATACGATTGATTTAGTGTGGTGACTTGGTGTGAATTTGTGATAAATTTTCTTGAAAATTAATGATAGTGGGATGTGCATGTTTTGGCCATGTTTTGACAATCCTTGTGGCTAAACCATGCAAACACAGAGGTCCACATAGTTTTCACATAATTTGAGAAAGTGTGCGGCTAAATCGGGGAAACCATGCAAACTTTGACAATGGGGTCATCATAGTTGGCACATGGATTTCCATAACCATGCACCTCTTCCTAGGAAATTGTGCATTTAGAATTTAATATCCAAAAATACATTTTCGAACCACTTGAACCAATAGGAAACCAGTATTTCAACCCTTCTTGGGCTTGACGAATTCTATGTGTTCCTAATACCTTCTAGAGGGATTCCAATGTGATTCAAACACTATTATTCGAGATCAAAATCCCATATATAAGATCCTCTTTCTCCCTCGTAAGTTGATTATATCCCGTCACTTCTCTTATTCATTCCTCTATCTTTTCATAATATTTTCATGGAATATTTACACTAATTTCATGTATATAATCCTATGATTTGATACCTCGATCGAGGATTGTGGATCTAGATCTTGATTTTCAAGATCTGGATGCCTTTGATCTTAATTTTGGTTTAGGTATTTAGATCTAAATCTTGATCGATGACATTGTGCCACTAAGATTTTGTGGATTTCTGTAGTGCTATTATCAATTAAAAAACCATGGTTGGTGGTATAAATTGAACTCCCATAGACATGAATTTGAAATGTGAATGAGAGTTTTGGAATTATATAGATTCTATTGATGAATTTTTCTAAATTTGAGTAATTAGGAATGTATAATTGAATTCGGTTTTCCGTGGTGGTTAATTGATAAATGAATATGAGAGAAAAAAGGGGTGTTACCAAAATTGATATTGTAATTGATATATATAATTTATTCTGATAGTATAATTAATTTGGATAAATTATTTATGAAGTGATATTGGCTATGAAATAAAATTAATTACGATAACTAATTATGTTGCATAATTTTGATCAATTATAATTAATTGTTATAATATTGTATGAAATGTTGAGATTTAATATGGATAATTAATTTTGAATAGTTAATTATGGAATGATAATTGTGTAGATTGGTTAATAAATTGATGAATTAATTGATAGGTTATGTGCATTGTAAATTTTCATGTTAAATAATTTCCATTAAAATGTTTAACTAATGGTTGGTTTAGTAATGGTATGATGTATCTAATTCTTGTGAATTAATGAATTATTAAATGGCTAAGATTTTTTTAGTGATAGAAATAGTGTGGTAGACTGATTAGATATTGGGACATAGACATAGTGTTCCTCCCCAAGAGTTATCCATGCATTAGATTATGTGGTGGAAGGCATGATAATCTAAAAAAATGAGATATATAGTGATAGTCATGGATACCTACACTTAATGAGATTTGGGGTGATAGGCTTGGGAACCGACCCTTTATGAGATTTGGGGCGCTATTAATGAGGACCTACACCAAATGATTAATAATAATTAAGGATGATTTCAAGTGGGGAACAGGAATTAAAATAGTGCCTAATGTGATTATTAATTTTTATATTACAATGTGAAAATTGGTTAATTATGCATTTTATTTCATGCATCATAGGACATCATGCACTATCTTTTTATTGGACTAGTTTTGGACACTTTTGGTAGTGTCCTAATAAATAATACTCGCACCATATTTGGGCCACCTTATCGGCACCCAAGAAGACATTGTTGTTGCAAGACATGATAAAGGAAAGGCCCAGATATGGGTTTCTATTTGTTATTGGAGAATGGGTGAGGGAACCAGACGTGGTTCATGACCCACTTGGAGCTGTTGTGTCTTTACGTTGACTTCTAATGTAGACACATGACACATTCATTATGATAGAATGTTTTTCCTTTTAGTTAATTATTTTATTTTCTATTTTTTGTCTATCATATGACATGTTATTGTTCTATTTATTTATATGATTCTGTAATTAGATATAGTTTTTATTTCTTATGTTGGTGTTCCATTATGATAAAAAGGGATACAGTCTCACCATGAATGACTTACCAGTCCATCCCTGCTAGTTTCCACCCTATAGAATATAAGGAGGTGTTCTTGAGAGAATGTGTCCAACCAGATCGGGGAACCGTTTAGTGGTACCCATGTCAATACATTAGAGAATGAAATTTATTTTATTATAAATTAATTTTTTTGACAAAATTCCAAAAGTACCCTTCACCCTCCTTATAAAAGGATGCCTCTTACATACCATCATGAATATATTTGAGCCTTATAGTTCAAAAAAACAATAAAAAAATATTCTCCAATTTTGTAGCCACATCACAATGGTTTCGGTCCTTATAAATAGAAATCGGTATAGTTCTTTATTGGAAATCCAAAGTACCAGATTAGAATAAGAGATAATCCCTCTGACTAATAACTCTATTTATTAACTCTTATTTACCTAAAATATATATATGATAAAATATGGAGAGAGGATACAATTATTAATTAAATAATTATATATATATTTCTATTACAATTGAATAATAATTGAATATATCACTCAAGCGTACAGATGACTTATCATCTCCATGTTGTGATACAATTCATTTTCTGCAACTATCAGTTCTGAGTGGGAATTTTGAAGTGCTTAATGTTTGTATAGGATATTTGTGGAATAATTATTCTTTTTTAATGATAATATCATAGATACATATTTTCCACTTAATTATTTGGGAAATGGTTATGTAGCTCTTGCAAAAATATGGACTACCATTTCCATCATGTGATGTGATTCGTTTTTCATTTATATTTCACATGGATGGGAATAACTATAATGATAATGAATATATATTATATATATAAACAGAATTTTTTTAATAATAATTTATCATTTACTATTATTTATTATAATATTTTTTTAAATTGAAACAGCTTTCACACATACGTACGACCAACCGTCTACATGAACAATGTATTTTATTTTCAATGTCAAACTATTACGAATCACCATGAATACATATATACTTAATTTATATATATGATATTAATATAGTAGATATAATTTCAGAAATGATGAAATAATTATCTATGTAAGAGGGCCAAGTAATAAAATTAAGTACATGAATGAAATATGAAGCAATTATTGACCAAAACATAATTTTACACAAAATAGTTAATAAGAGTGCAATACAAGGTATTATGTATATCATATAAGGTGTTATATATATTAATATTTTAATGTGGTATATGTAATTCAAACATCTAATCTCTATGCATTTATTCCCATTTATAAAGGATGTGAACACTAATGGTATGTGATTTCTGTCTTAACTTTAGGTAAGTGGGACACATGAATTATACACTATTTGTTTCTTTGTTGTGGTTTATATACTTATAACGAATGAATTTAATGATTATTTTTCTAAAAGTTATTTTATTTTTATATCTATGTATTTTTTATTATTACAAGGGGAATATGATTACTCTGATTATAAATTCATATGGGTTAAATTTATAATTTGATTAATATCTAGGGATGTTTATATGTATGTATATCCTAATGAATAATTTTATTCCG
This sequence comes from Viscum album, assembly GCA_963277665.1. Classification (NCBI taxonomy): domain Eukaryota; kingdom Viridiplantae; phylum Streptophyta; class Magnoliopsida; order Santalales; family Viscaceae; genus Viscum; species Viscum album. The sequence continues at coordinate 1,996,782,463 of OY728135.1, read as the reverse complement.
TGTCGATGTTTCTTAACATAATTTCATTAATATTTTTACAATTATTCTAAAATTATAATAATTAATTTTTAATCGTGCCTGCATTTATTCTAAATTTTTATAATGAAATCTTTTTTTCATTTTACAAACACGTAACATTGTGATTTTTCCAGAAAAAATTGAAATGATTGTTTGCAACTTATATTCCATGAACATATTTTTCAAATTTCATGAATCTTTATTTCCTTGATGTTTCCCTTATAATATTATAATGTTATATAAAAAAACCATTTCCTTCTAAAATTTAATGGCACATTAATGTATAAATGTTTTCATTACATTAAGGATATTTTTCTCATGAATGATTTCAAGTGATTTCTAAAAGTAATTTTCTATATAAGAATAAATTATTTGATGTTAAATTTGTTTTAAGAAGGATATGACCCAATGGTTATAATTTTATTATTTATCTAAATGATTTATTTTGATGATGGATTTAGCAGTATGATTTTTTTTATTTTACAGGAGTTATGAAGTTATGAAATGTGTATGAAACTCATTTATTATGGGTTATGGTATGATTTATTTTCATATTAAAGACATATGTATGGTTTTAATTATGTGATAATTTAGACAAATATCTACCTAGAATTTATTGGGTATTGATTTATATATCATGAGACATGGATGGAAAACAATTCGATGGGATTGGTCCACTAGGGGATGAAGGGGAATCCTGATCCCTTAAAAGGAATGTACATGGACTGTGGATGGTGGTGTCTCCCACCCAATTTATGTTGTCCCCATGACGTTCTATGATATGTTTTTGGAAATGACCCTTGACATATATAGACTGATATTTTATTATCATGTGTATTCCATAACTCAAAGACATATTTCCAGGATATTCTTTAATGGTTTATGAATTTGAATCCCTTATAATACATGTATTGTGAACTATGATATTTTAAGCCATTAATGATGTATAAGATCAGTGATATATATGGTATGATGTAAAAATGTTTTTATTATGTTCCCATATCATTATTTTTAAGTTATGATTACATATCTTCCTGATTTACCCATTCTGAGCGAATGATCTCACAGATTCCTAAGCTATCTTTTCCCCAGTTTATGAAGAATGGTTTTTAGAATGAGAAATAAGGGTATACTCTTTATGTGATATGTTGAATATATTTTAATTAATTGTAAGAATGTGTTCTATGTTTTCATAGACACTAAACTATTATAGTCATCCAGAATGTTTTTATGTAATGTAATGAGTACACATAAAAGAATAATTAATATCTTTGTTGGAAAATCGTAAGTTGTTAGAGCAGGATATGACAATTATATTCTAGAAATTAAAATAGAGTTTGACCACATTGAGAGTAATCATACATGGTAGATATTTTCGAGTCCAACAGATATGAATACCATCAAGAAAAAAATGTTTATTTCACAAAAGAATGAATGACGATGGTATAATTATTATAATAAAATTACAAATAATGAAAAAATGGTACTATAAGTTAGTGGTTATTGATTAGGAATAAAAAAATTACTTTTTTAGAGGGTCTATACAATAAATTTATTCTTATCCATAGCTGTGCAAAAATCGATCAAAGATTTTTAGATGGATATATTTTAAATGGAGTACTTGATGAAGAAGTTTATATCGATCACCCAGGTGGTTTTATCATTCATGAATATGAGGACATAGATTCTTGATGGAGAAACGAATTATTTGTGTTGAAGTAATAAATAAGAGTGTGGTATTAAATACATGATCAATTTTATAAGAATTTAGGTCTTCATCATGGTTGAGTTGATTATAATTTCTATGTTAAAAATGTTACAAAACAAAAGATTATGTTTCTAGTGTGTGTTGATGACTTGATTCTCAAGGGATATTATAATTTTTAGTGAATATTTCATTGAAAATTCATGAAATGATAGGTCAAAATGTCAATGATTGGTGAACTAAAATTTTTACCTAGTTTATAGATGACACAATGTATTATTGGCACATTTTTTTGGAAATTAAAATATTTCAGAAGTTAAAATTCATTATTTGGAATGGATAATTACATGTAGGTGGAAACACAAGGGGATATCCTGATGAATATATTATCAAATGATGAATGTAATGATTTAAATTTCATATAATACAATTAGATAGTTGGATGTATATTAAAATACTATAACAAATACATGAAATTATTTTTTACACATACCAAGCATTAAAGTCGTAAAAAATCCCAATGAAATGCACTTAATTATTGTAAAATAATGATACTATATTTAAAGGGAACATTGAATTTTATGTTTCATTAAAATGAAAAATATCAGTAATAGTCATTGGTCTATAATATATAGATTGTACCAGATCCAAATATGAGAGAAAATCAATGTTATGTGGTTCAATATATCATGGTGGATTTTCTATTTCATAGATAAGAAATAATCAATATTTCATTTCATTGAGAACCATAAAAAATAAATATGTTATTTCTACTCCAGAATACATGAAATTATTGTTGATAATGCGGTAGGTTACAGATATTAGATATCAAGGTAATCCTCCGATCAAAATCCATTTAATTAATTCACGTAATGTAAGTGACTAAAAAAATATTGTCCATCGCCAATAACAAAACAAATTTAAATTATGTATAATTTTATTAAAGATATGGTGGAATATGGTGTGGTGAAGATGCATAATGTTCTTTATATAGCAATATGTTGTATACATTTTTAGGAAGTCCTTGCCTAAAGAGGCATTTGATATACAACTATTAGCTCTTAGAGGTCAGTCGACCCCTCACATACGAAAAACAGTGGATGTAGGACAACATCTCATCAAATTTTGATGTGTTTTTCTTGTAAGGTAATTATTTTTATTATTTACCCTATGTAAATCAATAATGTAGTGACCTTTAGGTTCATTGAAAAAGGGATAGAAGTTGTGGTTATAAATGGGGGATATAATTTCATAATAAATATATAGGGAAAAGATGATATGTGAAAAAGTTAATTACATGGAATTTTAAATCTAAATATTAGAAATATGATTGAAAAATGGTAATATATAGTAAAATATAGGGTTCTAGATGAGTTTAGTTCATTATATTTGGAATGATTTGATTCATTGATGAAATTTTCATGCTTCTCTTTTTCTTAAAAAAAATATTGCTTACATGGGCTTAGAGTATGTGTTGAGTTAGTCAATAATTTCAAAGCGATTTGCAAGAATGTAATTTTTGTATTAATATGGAATTACCATCAATTAGGTATAAAAATTGTGGCGAGGTCATAATAAACACAAAGGTAGATATTGATCGGAAAAATATCTCAAGGGAATAGAGTCGTGTTTTTTTAGTGTACAAAATTTTGAAGATGGATTTGGAATAAAAAAATATGGATTTTTATTAATTTATACTAAAAATATTTAAAATAAATGATTTTTAAGAATATTTTAGTTCCTCTATGATGTGGAGCTTCTTGAATGAATCTAGTGCCTCATGGACCAGGTAGTATGAATTTTTTGAGCATCACAAACACTTGATGGAATAATGGTAAATCATCATGGAAATAAGGTGTTTTGAGAATGGTAATATTACCATGGTTATTAATAAATAAATCTAGAATCACATATTAAAAATAAATACCTTCTCAAAAAGGATATAGATATGCCTGAATCATTAAGAACATGAGGAAACACTTATAAATTGTCCTCTACCTGCCTCATATATAAAAGACAAGCCATAATGAAAATGAAAAGTCTCTGAATTCATTATGGATACTCACATAGGTGGTTCATTAAATGTTGTTCAGAAATAAATTATGTTCATTATGTCTATCTATGATAACCATATTTTGATGAATAGTTATCAAATTATGATTCATCATGAATGCTATATAATATTCCCATAAGTGTTATGCTTCAGGAAGACAAAGTGTTATTCATGAAAGGATGGTGCTCAAAAAGGATATGTGATATAAAAAACTAGTGATTTTTTTTAAATCTATGCTATTCATTTAATAAGAATATTCTTCTGAATAATAATACATCATTGTGAAGGCTTTGTGAGTGTTTTAAATGTTGTGGTAATTAATAATGTGTTGAAAAGGGATTTCTCGCTAAATATGCGGTAAAGCAATATGAATCAAATTTTTGAAAGTAAAAAATTATGATTCATAAAATAAGATGTAAAAAATATTGATTCAATTGATAAAAATGATAATCATCTAAATGAGTTGTGATAAAACATTAATTAAGCTAGTAGTGATATTTATAATAATTATAAGTTGTAAACCAGAAGGGATAGTGAGTCAATTCTAAACATTGAAGCAGTATTTCACATTAGTGGGATTGATAAATATGTGAATTTATATTGTATTTAAATTTGATGTTTCCTAATGTGAGTGAGTGATATAAAATTCTATTGTTTCATGCATTATTTAATTTCTCTTAATATATTACTTTGGTAAAGACAGATATTTTTTTATTAATAACGAAAAAAGATATGAAGGTGATGCACTTTGAAACTAACCAAACATAACCCCCCCTTATTTGGGGATTAATCCTAGATAGGATGAACTATTACATAGAGTATGGATTATCACTTTTTATATGGATTTTTTAATGTAACTATTCTTCAAAATATCATCATAATGTGATTACATTTTATCATGTCTTTTCATGATAGAGATTGAATTATCTAGGGATTATAAATTTATATAGAAGTTGAATAAGAAGAATAGAAAGTAGCTAAAATTTTATATGGGAAAAAGTGAAATGAATGGTATTCCCAATGTTGAAAACTATGGAAAAAATACCATGATATTTCTTTGAAGGGAATGATAATTTATTAGAAGTGTAGAAAGAAAGACCATTGTGCCCATGATTTTATGGGAAAGAATGTAATTTCAAATTTTCAATGATTCAACATTAAGGATTTGGGGAACTATGAAAATTAATTCCCCAACCCGTAATGGAATATACCTCAATAGAATCTAAGGTATAATTTTAAAGATTCTGTTATTACTAAATTTGATGTGGAATGATTAATTTTATTGTATATTGATTCTTGAATTATATAATAGGAGTATTTTATCTATGATATTATATTTAATTGGTCTATGATATTTTTATAGATTTAATTTTAGTACTATTTATTAATGAATTTGATAGAATATGTTAAATAGTTATGATGATCATGAAATTTTTTTATGACTAGTTGATAAAATCCAAAAATAAATGATAAAGGGGGGATAACCCTTAATAAACGACTATTGAAAAGATAATTATGTTAAAGAGATGTTTATGAGATAGTTGTTGTAACAATGATATTTTTTAAGTCTAATGGTTAGTGATGGAGTTTAATACATGTATTTATTAATGTAATATATTTGATAACCTTGTTTTTTAATTTTTTAATCATCGAATATTTAATAAATGTTTTATCATGTTAATAGTATTAATATAATTTAGAATATGACATTATGAAAAAATTTATATTTTATAGGTTAAATAATTTTGATTTAGCAACCTTCCTTCAAAATTTTTAGAAATATATTTTTGGAATCTACTATGGTTAATTATTAATTGAATTAATTATGTTGAATATTGGGTATTATTGGATAACATTTAAAAATAAAATTAGATTTATTAATGATATGTGGAATATTTTATTACACTTCTATGGATCTTATGATCCATTATAATATAATTATACTTATTTAGTAATAAATAATTCATCTTGGATGCTAATTTCCTATAGTAAAAAAGGGATAATAAAATGATAAAGAATAGCCAAAAATGAAATTTCTCCAATTAAGTAGAATGATATAATGTAATTATGAATTTATTTGTTATCAGTGTAGATAGTAAATAAATTACTCAATAATAAGGAAACTATCCGAAAAGAATGGAATCATATTTCCTTCAATTGGGATGAATAAAATAGACCATTAATTCATTATAGATTTATGGTTTTGTGGTTGATAATCTTCTCTATATGATAAGAATTAATGTGACTAATGATCATTATCACTATCAATAAATCCTTCAGTGATTTTATTATATTCTTTGTTAATTCTTCCATTTTAAACATATGTTATCTTTCATGGTAACCATTTTATGTGATTATTCATGATGTCCGTCATACTTACAAATATCTCTTATTAAGAGGATGTTTTATTAACTCCTATAATGATGTGGGATTTCGGGAAATATACATTTTAATGCTAAAACCTAGATTATTGAAATCTTGATTAAATATTTAGGGGGATAATTAATTAATTGGGTGTAATATGTAACAATATGTGATTAAATAATAACAATAACATGTTCAATATCATGTAAAAAATGAAACTCCATTCCTATAAGATAATAAAGAATCGTACGTCAATTTTATATATTTCATTTTAAATAACATCAATCTCTTCCATAACATGTGATGGAATCAACACATTCTTGAAATGAAACATGATACTCTATAACAATAATATCATCTACTCATTAATACAATAACCTAGCCATTATATTGATATGTATGAATTGTAATTAAAAAATTATGAATCTTATATGGTTTATAATTTATAAAATAAATTTAATAGATATAAATTTAATTGAAATAAATAAGAATTAGTTGATGGTAAAATAATTTTTTTTATGAATTTATTTTGTCTGAGTGGTTTATTTATCCTTCATTACGCATATAATTTAAAAATAAACTTTAACAACAAAAAAGAATTTATTTTAATAAATAATTATTATTTTTTAAATCATTATATCAATATAATCTTATGGTGAATTTTTTATTTTTTCTGAAATGTTTTATTGGTTGATTAATAGTGAACGACATTGATTACTATTAAATGAAACATTTCCATTTAAATAATTTACAAGAATAAATTATATTATAAATTATTTTAAATGTATAATTAGTTCATTTATATATCTATTAAATAAATTTACCTCATTGGAATTATTTTTATAATGAATATAATTTAAACATTCTATGCTTTTTAAAAGTTTCTCTTTGAAAATGAATTGTCTACAAGCGTCTACTAGATAAATTTTAAAATGAAATTAAACACATATAGGATGCGAATTTTGAATAAAAATTTCTATATTATGAATTAGAATACAGTATTTTTTCAAATAATATCATAATAATTTTTGAATTCATCTAATTGTGAAAATAATGAAAAATTAATTTCCATTGTTAAGGTAATAATAGATTTACTATGGATAAAACTAAAATGATAATGGTAAAAATGATAAAATAAGCCTTTTGAAAATATATTTTTTGTACATATTTTGACCCTATTACTACTAATGGTTATGAATAATTCATTGAAAATATTTTTTTCTGGAAAATGTCGGCACACAATTTTCTTTTCTAATATTTTAAATGACGCACTCACCTGATATAAAAAATCCCACTAACCCTCCACTCTTATTCACACCATAATTTTTTTTTGGTTTTTACATGATATTCCATATCAATGTCTATCCTCCCAGCATAAAATCATATCATGGTAAAAATATATTATAGGGACACATTATGTATAATCCTAGATATTTTTTCATGAAGTGGTATAATTAATAACTGTTAATTTTTTTTATTATTCAACATCCTTGAAATATAATTTGTTTAATATTAGATAAAAAATTATTATATCCAATTTACTATGATTTTAATATGTTAATGTAATTTCATACATTTATCTTTTATTCCCTAATGTGGAAAATGATAACATCACTTAAATATTTGGTAGTTTAGCAACTCAAGAAATTGTTGTGACATGTAATCCATCAAAACCTCTAATAGTTGAGACACATGAATTATACACTACCTATTTCTTTTTTTCAGGTATAAACATCCCATGAATGCATTTAATGCATTTTTTTAAATATTATTGTACTTGCATCCTATATATTTTTCTTTCAATAATGGGGAATATGTTTCTGTTAATTATAAAGACATTAGGTTTTTTTGTAATATCATTATTATCTTATATTTTTTATATGTAATTATCTACAGGTGATTTTTAGATTCCTTAATGATGATAATTAAAATAATTTCCTAAATATTTTTTCAATTATTCTAAAATTGTAAAAATTCATTTTTATTTGTGTGTGAATTTTTACTATGTGTATTTTATGGAATCTTTTTTTTCATTTTTCAAATGTTGAACCCTATGAAATTTTCGGAAAAAATATGAAAAGAATTTTTTTTACTTATTTGACATAAACAGATTTTTCAAATTTCTTGAATAATTAATTCCTTGAATCTTTCCTCAAAATCTTACAATTTTATTTTCAAGGAATGTATTTTATTCTAAAACATCCAGAAACATTAATGAAAAAATATTTTCATAATAGTAAAAATATTTTACGCAAGAATGATTTCAAATTATCTCTCAAAATAATATTCCATCTATGATAAAATTACTTTATGTTACTTATGTTATAAAAAATAAATGATTCAATGATAAAATTCTTATTATTTGTCTAAATGTATTTTTTATTATGGATTTGTCAATATGATTTTTTCGTTCAATTCCAAGATTTATGTTGTGGTGAAATGATTAACAATCCCAATTTTTATATGGTACAATATAATTTATGTTCTTATAGGAAAAAATGTATGATTTTAATTATGTGATAGGTAATACAAATATCTCCCTCAAATTCATTGGGAAAAAATTTATATATTATGAGATGAGGATGGAAAACATGTCAATGATGTTGGTCACCTATAGAAGAAGGGGAATACCAATCCCTTAAAAGGAATGGATTTGGATCGTGGATGGTGGTGTCTCCCACCCAATAGGTGTTGTACCAATGAAGTTCCCTGATATGTTTTTTCAAAGACCCTTGACATATATGGAATGATATTGCTTGATAATATGTCTTCTATAAATCTATTTCTTATTTTTATGTTTGAATTTTATGGGATATGATTTCGACTCCCTTATGATACATGAAATATGTAATACAAATTTTTATTCCATCAATCATGTATATGATCTTTGATATATAGGTTCTGATATCCAAATGTTTTGATTATTTTCTCATATTTTTAATTTTATGGTATGATTATATATCTTCCATTTTTTCCCTTACTGAGCATATGAGGTCACCGATTCTTCTATTATATTTTCCCCGGGTTATGAATAATTTTTATAAAAAGGATAAATAAGAGGATAATCCTTACGTGATATGTTTGATATCTTTTACCAAATTGTATGAATGTGTTCTATGTTTACATAGGCACTAAAATAATATATCCATCTGGCATGTTACTATGTAATGTATTTAATACTAATCTAAATATATGTAATATCCATGTATTAAAATCCATGGTTGTATTAGCTGGATATGAAAACTGTGTTCAGGAAATAAATGAATAGATTGACCATATTTAGAGTAACCATACATGGTATATTTTTTAGAGTAAAAAAGATAAGAATTCCAATAAGACCACATTGATTTTTAATAATATAATGAATTAAGATAGTATAATAATTAGAATCAAATAAAAACTAGTATAAAAATACTACTCTTGGATAGTGATAATGAAGTTGGATGAATCATTTTCACTAGTTTAGAGGGTTTGGAAAATCTATTTATTCTCATCAATATTAGTTTAAAAAACATACCATGCTTCACTAAAGTAAAACTTTTAAATTGAGTTCTTGAAGAAGAAGTGTATTTCGAACAACTAGATGGTGTTATCAATCATGAAGATGAGGACATAGTTTCTCACCTGATAATTGAATTATTTATGATGATGAAAGAACTACTATTCTGGTATTCAATACAAGAATACTTTTTTTAGAATCTAGGTATTTATTTTTGTGGATTTGATTACAATTCCTCTGTTAAAAATTTTAGTAAACAAATTTATTATAGTTCTACAGTCTGTGGATGACATGATTTTTAGAGGATCTGTTGTTTTTTAGTGAAAAGATCTTGGAAAATTCATAAAATGGGAGTTCAATATGTTAATTATTGATTAACTAAAACTTCACTATGGGTCATAGGTCACATTACGAATTAATTTCAAATTTATTTGACAATAAATATATTCCAAAAATGATCTATGGATATTTTTAATGGATAATTCCATGAAGATTGAAACATTTGTTGCTAAATATTTGATGAATCTATTATCATTTGATGAAGGAAATGAAATTAATTTCATAGAATAAAATTATATCATTGGTAGTCTATTATAGATGATAACAATAATACATGATATTGTTTTTTCATCATTCCATGCATTACAATATCAAATAAATCCTAATGAAATACACTTAATTAATGAAAAATCAACACCTCTATAATATAAGTTATATATTGTACAAAATACATATATGATAGAAAATCAATGTCAAGTGGTTTAATATATCTTGGATTAATGTTTGATTAATGGATAAGATAGAAGTAGTATTTCATTTCATGGATAACCACATTAATTAAATATGTTGTGGCTACTCAATACTATTTACAATTATAGTGGATAAAGTGTAAGTTTTCTAATATTAGTGATTAAGTAATGTCTCTGATCAGAATGCACTTTGTTAATTCAAGTGTTGTAAATCACTAGAAAAATATAGTTAATCACCAAGGAAAAAAAACATTTAAATGATTAATAATTTTAAGAATGATACGGTGGAATATGTGATATTTTAGATGGATAATGTTCCAATAGAACTATAGGTTGTAGGAATTTTTTTTGAAGAACTTACATAAAGTGGAATTTGAGCCACATTGATTGTCTCATGGAGTTCATTCGAATCCTCACATTTGAAAAAATATGGATGTATGAAAACCTCTCATCGAGTTATGATGAGTTTTTTTCTAATGTGATGATTTTTATTATTTAACCTATGGATTCCCATAATAGAGTGACCTTTCAGTTCATTAAAAATGGGAGGTAAGTTGGGATTGTAAATGGGGGAGATAATTTTTAATCAATATATGTGGAGAAGCTGATATGTGAAAAATGAATTAGATGTATTTTTAAATCTAAAAAATTTAAATATGATTGATCAATGGTTATATTTAATGAAATATGGGCTTCATGGTGATTTTAGTTCATTGGTTTTTGAGTGACATGACTCATTGATGAGATTTCCGTGCTACTCTTTTTCTCACTCAAATAATTGCTCACATGGGATTATAGAATGTGTTGTGTTAATAAAAAATTTCAATATGATTTTCAAGTAGGTAATTTTGGTGGTATATGTAATAAACGTTAATGAGGTATCAAAATCAGAAAAGTTTATAATAAAAAAATGGAATGAGTGATGGGAAACAATCCCTTAAAGAAACACAGTCCTATTTTGTGAAATATTTTTTTGATAGAGTGGGAATATAATGAAACTTCCAGAATTAAATATTTAGTTTTATTTAGTAATATTTATGAATATCCACAAAAAATGAATGTATTTTATAGAGGTGGAACATAATGTTTTGTATACGAGGTAGACTCGTTTCCAAATTATTCCATGTTTTTAGTGTCCAAAATTTTGAGGATTTATTAAGAATAAAAAATATGGATTTACTTTAATATTTTATAAAAATATTTAATTTTAATTTTTTTTATGAATTGTTTTGTCTCTCTATGATGTGGTTCCTTTTGAAGTCATTTGGGGTCGTAAGGACTAAGTTGCATGATTTTTTTATCATAACAAACACATGACAGAGTGTTGGTGGATCTCCAACGATATGAGATGTTTTTAGAATTTTAATATTGTCATGGTGCTTCATAAATACATGTAAGTTCATGTATTAAAATAAATATCTTCTCAAAAAGGTGATAGATTGTCTAGAAGCTTCAAGAAATGGAAGAACCACCTATAAATTGTCCTCTACCCCCCTCATCTATAGAAGACAAGCCAAAATAAAAATCCAAAGGCTCCAAATTCATGATAGTTACTCGCAAAGGTGGTTCTTTAAAAATATTTCACAATATAAGGCTGGTAATTAAGCCTATTTATGATAAAAAAAATTCATGAATGAAGAAATTATAATGCTTCACGAAGGCTAAGAATACTTTCCAAAAGTGTTAATCTTCAGGAAGACTAGGTAAGATTTTGAAAGTGAGGTTCCCACGAAAGATACATTAGATTAATAAAACAAGTTATATTTGTGGATGATATGGGAATCATGAAAAAAGAATATTCTTGTAAATAATCATTCATATTTTCTCAAGGTTCGGTGAGTAATGAAAATTTAGTGAGTATTATTAATGTGTTAAAAAAAGATTTCCCGATGAATATGATTTAAAATGTTGTTCATCAGGTGGGTGAAAGTGAAACGTAATAATTTCTCAAATAAAATGTATAACAAAATTATTCAACTGGTTTAATGGATAATCATTTTATTAGTGATAACAAATTAATTGATAGAGTAACAACCATTAAAATTGTGATAGGTTATAAAGTAGAGGGGATAGTGAGTCTGTTATAAACAATGAGGTAGTAATTCAACTTAGTGGGTTTGGTACATATGTAATATTAAATTATACTGTTGTTGAATGTTTCATAGTGTGGGTTCCTGATGTAAAATTATTTAGTCTCATGAATGAATTGTTTTCTATCCATATATTTCACTATTAAAGAGAGATATGTGTGTTTGGTTTAGGGACTAAACAAGATCTGATGGGGTTGTAGTTTCAAACTAATCTACCGAAAATCACCCTCATATAGGTATTCAGCCTAGATTGGCTCACCTAATCCAATGAGTATGTATTATAACATATTTGAGGGGGGTTTTAAGTAAAATGGTCCCCTAAAAATCATTTTTATTCGATTACATCTTATCTTGTGATATCAAGATAGAGGCTGATATATCTAAAAATTATGAATTTATATGGGATTTAAAAAAGAAGAAGATAAAATAAATAATATTGTATAAGGGGAAAAATGAACTGAAGGGTATTCCCACATTTAATCAATGTGGAATGAAATACAATGTTATTTTTTAAAGGGAATGAGAATTTTCTTGATGTATAGAGAGAAAGACCAGAATGAACAAGATTAAAAGGTAATGAATGAAATTTGCAATGTTCAATGATTCAAAAGTATGGATATGGGTACTATGAAAATTAATTCTAAAAGCGTTAATGGAATATTCCTCAACTGAATCTTAGGTATTATTTTAATGATTGTGAAATTACAACAAATGATGTGGAATGACTAATTTTATTGTATATGGATTGATGAATTATTTAATAAGAGTATTTAATCAATTATATTATCGTTTTCTGATTTGTAATTTTTTTTGGAATGTATTTTAGTATTATTTATTATGAAATTTGATAGAATATGTAAAATATTTATGATAATCAGGAAATTTTATTTTGGATCAATTTGATATTTTTCAAAAATAAATGATTGAGTGTGGATGACACTTAATATATGACTGATGATAATATAATAATGATAAAGAGATGTTTCTGGGAGAGTATTGTTAATAATGATACTGTCTATAGGTTTTATGGTTAATGACGATGTTTAATGAAATTGTTGATTAATGTAAAATATTCCATAAACAAATATTTTATTTAAGAATGGAATTTTTTAATAAATGTTTTATCATGGTCATGGTACGAAGATATTTTTTAATATGTTATTAATAAAACATTTATATTTTCTAGTTAATATAATGTTGATTTAGTAACCTTCCTTTTACATTTTCTCAGATATACTTTTGAAATGTTTTATGAATAAAAATAAATGGAAATTATTATATTGAACATTGGGTACTACTGGGTAACATTTTCAAATAATATTATATTTCATATAGATAATTGGAATATATTATAACTCTTTTATGGATCTTATGAACTATTAAAATATAATTTTAATTATTTATTAATATAATAATTCATATTGGACATTAATTTTCTATAGTAAAAAATAAATTGAAATAATGATAAAATAATGACCAAAAGATGAAATTTCTCCATATAAATAGAATTATTTCATGTAATTGTAATTTTATATGTTCTCAGTGTAGATAGTAAATTAATTCCCCGGAAATTTGTAAATGATTTGGAAAGAAGAAATGTGTTCACATTTCCTTCATTTCTGATGAGTAATATAGTCCAATAATTTATCATAGTATAATGGTTTTGTATTTGATAATATTCTATATATCATAAAAATTTCTGTGTCTATGGATCTCTATCACTCTTTATAAATCCTTCGGTGTTTGAATTATATTCTATATCAAAATTTTCATTTTACACATGTTTTCCTACATGGTAACCTTGTTATGTAATTATTCTAGATGGAATTTATACTTCCAAATCACTCTTATAAATATGATGTGTTATTAACCCTTATAATTATGGGGGATTTCAAGAAATATATGTTTAAAAGTAAAATCCTTGATTATTGACATCACTATTAAATTTTTTGGAGGGAAATTATTTAATTGGGTCTAGACTGTAGCACCCTGTGATTAAATAATAGGAACATCATTTTCGTTAGCATGTATAAAATGAAACACCATCGTTAGAATAGAATATATCATCTTAATACATTATCAAATATTTCTTTTTAAATAAAATCAATCTCTTCAACAGTGTGTGATGGACGCAACACAATGTTTAAATGAAACATGATACTCTATTATAATAATATTATTAAAACATGAATACTAAAATCTAGACTTTAAATTCGTACTAATGAATTGTAATTAAAATAATTTTTGAACTTATATGATTTAAAAATTATAAAATAAACTGAATAGATAAACATTTTATTTAAATTAAATAAGAATTAGTTGATTGTATAAATAAATATTTTATGTAATATAGTATTTTTATGGGAGGTATTTTATTCACTATTGAATGTTATAATTTATAACTGATTTTTTTAAATTGAAAATAATTTCATTGAATGAATAATAATTAATTTTTAAGTCATCATATAAATATAATCTTATGGTGAATTAATGATATATTTTTAAAATGTTAAATTGGTTGATGAATAGTCAACAATACTGATTTTTACTGAATACAACCATATTATTTAATTTATTTAGAATGATAAATTATATTATAAATAACTTTAAAAGTATAATTAGTTTATTTATATATCAATTAATAAAATTAAATTCATTGGAATTGTTTTTATAATGAAAATATTTTTTTTTAACAATCAATGATATTTGAAATTTTCACTTTTAAATTGCATTTTCTACTCAGGTCCACAATATAAATTTAAAATTTAAATTATCCAAAAATATAAAGGGAATTTGGAATAATGTATTACATCTGTTGGTTCAGAATACTATATATTTTATAATAATATCATCTTAATTTTTTAATTAAATTAATAATAAAAAATGAAAATATTAATTTACATTGATAAGTTAGAAATGGGTTTATTGGTGGTTAAAATAAAATGATAAGCTTAAAAATAAAAAAACATTTAAGAAATATATTGGATGGAAATATTTAGACAATATTACCTTTAAGGGTCATGAATAATTCAATTTTCACCCTTTCTTTTTGAAAAATTTGGGCACACATTTTTCCATTTAGATATTTCAAATGTTTCACTCACCACATATACAAAATCCAACTAACTCTCCACCCTAATTCGTACCCTAAAAATAAACTTTTTTTCCCAAAATATTCCAAATTCACTTCCATCATCCAACCATAAAATAATTTTATAGTATAAATCAATTCATGGTACATATTAGTTATAATACTAATTTGTTTTTCTGAGAAGAGGTAAAATTATTATATGTGATTTTTTTTTGATTAATCAACACCCTTAAAATATTGTTCATTTAATATTAGTTAAAAAAATAGTATCACCAATTTATTAAAATTTTATTATGTTAATGTAATTTACATTATCCATCTCCTCCTTCCTCTAGTGGGAAATGATAACATCACTCGGGTTTATGTCAGATTACCAACTCATGAAATCAATTTGAAATGTTATAGATCAAAATAACTCATTGTTGGGTATGATGAATCACTTAATGTATTTATATGATATTTTAAAAATTATTTTTAGGATCATAATAATTACATAATATGGTTAAATGTATAAGAGGGGGTGAATTTTAGTATACAAACAATTATTAAAATAATTAATGTAAACAATGTAGAGACCTCTAAATATAATTTTATCATAATCAAACTTAGACTGGAAAACAAATTCATAGAAATAGAACTAAATATAGTGTAATTATATTTATTTTAAATACAATAATCATTATGTATCAAATTTATCTGAGTAAAATAATCACAATTGGAGATGATCTTATATTAAAAATTATAATTATTATTATAATTATATTAATACAGATAATACAATTATCATAGAAATATAAATATGACGAATCAAATTGTATTAAATTCATATGAATAATGAGCTTATAATTAAAATAATAAAATATCTAAAAATATATGAATAACATATAATATATTTGATTGGGTAACTATTTTAACCCTAACAGTTTTTTTGTCAATAATACCGACTAAATGTATATGTTGTATTATAATTACAGTAAAGTCTGTCTTTCCTTACGTGGATATTCCTCTATACGATGAACATATTGGATCAGTCTCCCAATCGATGAATACCTTTTATATTGTGATTATATTATTTCAATCTACATATCCATGGAATCTCTCGATATAATGATCAGTTTTTATATGTCTTTTTATCGCCATAACCACTGTGTTGGATGGATCAAATTTACTATTTTACTATCACAGAAATAAATCAACCATAATAATGATCTCATCTGGATTAAAATTACACTTGTTCTTATAGAGATAACCTAACATGGTTCTCATAATAACATAACTATCTAATGAATAAAAGTGACTAAGTACAATGTTGTTCACTCTAGGTATTTTTTCAACAACTCAATGTTGAATGTAATCAACCATCTGTAAACTCTTCATATGACTCTATATATATTGATTTCTTCCTAATAGTCATGTAATGGAAAAATTTACATGTTTGTTATAAAAACCTTAGATAGATTTACCATGACATATTATAAAAACATAATGTCTGATTTCTTATTTATTAACACCATTACATCATAAATGGGTTTCCTTACAATATAAATAATTCATTGTTATTTTTATTGTAAAATTTATTCAGACCGATGAACATCCATTGTGATAATTATGAGAATATTTATCAGTGTCTATCTGATTTTATTAGTATTTTTATCATTTTTATCGAAAATATATTTGTCAGTATAATATACATGAAAAATGCCTTACATCTGGTATTAATGAATTTGGATCTTATTCATCATACATGTACTCATTATAATAGTCTTAATGAAGATTAATAAGTTTATATTTAGAATACTTCACAATTTTTTTATAATTCTCATAATAGATATTGTTTTATAAGAAAACATAATTAACTAGTTGGGACATAAAATGTTAGTAAAATATGTCTAAGAAGTTTTATTTGATTTAAAAAACTAATATATTGGAAAATTATAATGTAAAACTTTTAACTCAACATCCACCTCATTTTTGGAATTAAAAATCCTCAAAATATAAAACTACACATGACAAACATAAATACCATTTCTATTAAGAAATTTGTATTCATAGATATTCATTAATCCTTATTTCCACAAGAGTTAATATCACTTATGTATATTATGGATTGTATGATGTTCAATGAAATAGACTATCCATTAGGACAATAAATCCACTTTAGATAAGGCATTATTTACTATTATATTTATTTCCATATTAATTTTACAACATACATTTTATAAAAAAATATATCCCTTTTTATAATTTCCCATGCATTATAATAAAATCATCACCTTTCATGGGTCTCAATGATGTTTGGGGAAAAGATACAAATTTTCCTAAAATGTGTTTAAAAAAATTAAAACCAATAATGAGCTAACTATTTATCCACGTATGTATAAAAGAACATAAAACCAATTAGAAATGGAAAAAAATTTAGAAAACATTTTTGTATGAAATACTAATTCATTCCTAACCAACAATTAAATATTATATATAAAAATAAATTAAAATTGATAATTTAAATGAAAATTAATTCGTTCATTATTATGGTCTTGAAAAATTATTTCATGCTCATGAAATACTTTTGGTAATTCTCAAGATTCCCAATTCATTCTTCATGATTCTCGATTTTTAGGAGACTTTTTTTCTGTTATAACATTACAATTAAGTCATAGTTACATATATTCAACCATCTCAACACATGCACTATATCAATTTTTTTAATTAAAAATTAACATCCTCAGTATTTGTTTGATTCATCCCTAAATTATTCAACAAACAATACCTTATATTCTATTTCATTAGATAATATAATTTTTGTATTTAGATAATTCTACCATGGTTTTATTCACATCATCGAGTTTTTCATCAAGTATTCTAATATCACCATTAAACAGATAAGAACATTTAATAATTTGATTGTATTCTCACTTTTAATATGAGAGATGTTTGAAAAATATTCAAATATACATCGATCAAAATGGTGTATTCAGTTAAAATAATTATTGTCTCTAGTTGATATGAATGATATTATTGTATTAACTGAATTCATGAAACAAGGTAGGGAAAATAATGAATAGTTCTTTATAGTCTCTTCCATAGATGAAAAAATAATCTTCACCTTCACGATTTATGGTTCCTGAAGAGTTAGATTGATCATACTGACTCTAGGGATGTTTTAATATTCTAGTACTCCCATCAGTATCCTTGGATTTATTTTTATATCTCCATGAATCAAATTTATCAAATTACATTAAACCATTATTACAATCTAATAATTCCATTATATCAATATATTTAGAGCCAGGGTCTTCTTCTTGTTTTGCTTTTAAATATTTGTATTATTCATCCTTATTTGAGGATGATTCATCTTCTACATATGATGATTATTTTTATTCATCATATAAAATGTATTTTTTATCCATAATGGTATTATAGGGTAGACCCAATGATGATGGTGATTCCTAATATTCTTTATCCAAATGAGTTCTTTTATCCTGTTTATATTCTTCATATTCACATTGTTCGCCCTCTCCTTCACGCAATTATTTGTCAATCACTTCTTAAACAAATTTTTATTTGACCTCTTCTTATTATTTCTAATATCATACTATTTAATCTCATTTTTTCTTATTTATAATTTCTTTCTCTATCAAATTTTTAATTATCATAATTTTCATGATATTCATGTTCTCATATAGTTCAAACAGTTACCCTACTAGATGGTTCCAGTTCCAATTGATATTTTTGAAATGTTGGAACTAATTGTTTATCAATTTTTTGTCCTATTATTGTTAGGGATTGAAATAATAACTTGTGACAACACTCACCTTTAATCAAACTCTAGCCCTGATTCAATTTTAATCTAATTGGATTGATATATAAGAGGATACCCATTTTTTCAATAATTTTAGACTCTATATAATTGACTTTCAGTAATTCAGGGATCTTTCAATCTACTAATTTTTACTTTTTATCTGGTTTCCTTCCAAAGTGTATAATTTTCTTGATGGAAAAACATCTCAAACAACTCCATCAATATTCTCAACAAATATCATATAATTTTTTTAAAAAGGTAGTGACTGAAACCGAATTTTCCCTACCTTGTGTTAACTATCAATTACATTGGAACGATACAAAGAAATCAAATCCCAATGGACTAAGAGTTTAGTATTATTTTTAAACCAGATACATACATAATTATTTCATTAATAATATATACACTAATTAAAATTTAATATTTCTTCTAAATAAATCCGATTATGATTACATTATTACATCTTGAATATAATTTAATATATTAAATCCTTATTGGATTCTTAAAAAAATAAATCACACTATGGTTGTTGTAAAATGATCAGAATTGGTAAAATACAATGGTAAGAATAATTAATTTTCAAGGTATATAAATCAAATCACAATCCATTAAAATAACATGATAAGGAATAATAAAATTTCAAGGTAAGAAACTGAAACACAATCCATTTAATAAATGAACTATGAATAAAATTCCTCCATATATTTTTCATTGAAAAGTATCATGGACAAATAAAAAATGAAATATCATTAACGAAAATGATTAATTAATGGATTATATGTTTCCTAAGAACATGGATCCATTTCCTTCAATAACATTCACATGATAGTTTAAAACATTCTAATTACAAATAAAATTTCTTTTTCCAACCATCACTCTAATGTCAATACCTTTCACATGGAAATTTTTAACATACATGTTATAATTGTTAAAGGATTTTCAAACCTCAGTTCAACCCATTAGGTAATAGATTAATCGAGGGGATTTTATTAAATTTATCCAAACCTCTAGGGATTACAGAAAATGGTCCCAACGCAAGTATTACATTTATAAAGAATACATTATATTAGATAAACAATATTCCTATTCAAATATCTATATTGTGTAATGAATACAGATCGATCTATATTTCTACAAATATTTAAATAACCATCAATGTAAAAAAATGTTGAAAATTTTAATACTATTGGGGAAATTTATATATCCATTATAAATGATACCGATAAATAATAGAAATTCAATGTTCAATGATCATTAAGAATGTAATATTTCAAGGGGACTAAATTGAATCAAGGAAGTGAATGTGAATATTAACCTTATAAAAATAAATCATACCACATCTAGAGAAATATTAAGTCTGGTATCAATAAAATAAATTTCATATAGAGTTAAATAAAGTTATGTTTTCTTTGATGAATGGAAATTTTAGAAAATAATATTTTAAAACATTCTTGAGGAAAATATCCTTTTGTTTTTATTTTTTAAAACACTTTTAAATAAAAATAAATTTTAATAACATACAATATAATTTAAATGGTAAACATTAATTTTCTAAATTATAACATCTCGATTTTATAAAAGGAAACACAATGTCTAATAGCATTAATGATAAACCACATTGAGTATAATAAAAAACGAAATGTTATTATTTAATATGGTATTTATCACCTAACTATTAGAATAGAGGTAATGTACATTGTTAAATAAATTATGAAAATATTGTTCATTGATGTTTATATAATGATTCATTGGTTACAAAATTTTAATTAAATTAAAGTAAAAACCCATTGAATATAAAGGATATTTTTTTAAAAAAAAATTTTAAATGTGAATTAGTTGGTTTATAAATTAAGAAAATAACACTTTTTGGGTTATATTCATTATATATTGATTAAATATAATTTTTGAATTGAACACATATTTTATAAGCATTATATAAGAACAAACACCATTTTATGGATAAAATTAGTGTTTTTATAAAAAGTACAGTTCTACCTCCTTTTGATGGAGAACCCATATTAAATAATGTTTTTAAAAATTTTATATATTATTTATGAATGTCTAAAATTCTTATTTGGAATTGGAATATCAGAATTTTATTTCGTTTAAATATTTTTATTTTTACAATAAAATTCATATTTTAATGAATAGTGTAAAATATTATAATTTAATTCAATACAACCATGTCATCTAATTTATTTAAATTGATAGATTATATTTTTAGTTTTATTTAAAGTAAAAATCGATAAGGTTTATATATTTTAATCCAATTCTGGTCATAGGATGTAATTTCACATTTATATTATATATAAATGCATGTCTATATGTTGGTGTTTTTACATGTAAAAAATATGTTTTATTATTTTGAAAATGTTTTTAAATTAATATCTACATAATAAATGTTTTTAATTTTTATAAATGGATTAAATATTTTAATAATATTCTCAAAATTATGTAAATATGTCCCCTTTATTTTTAGATGTCATTAATTATAACTTTAGTAATTGTTTTTATTACCAAAATTAACTGTAAGATGGATAATTTATGGTAAAAATAGTATTGTGACAATATAAAACTGCCCTAACAATGATCTTAATTTAATTATATGAGTTTATTATGACTATGATAATCCTTGGGTCAATTTTAGGACCACATGGAGCCAGTTGGATGACTTTAATGCAGTTATAATGTTATATTCAATGAACATTAATTTTTGTTATACTTTTCTCTTTAAAAATTCATGTATTTTAATATAGGGTGATAATTAAGAAATCAATGAATAAAAATAGTCATTGTAAATCCAGAATGATTACCTACATCCTGGTAATTTATTTATAATTTTTAGAAATTAAATAATCAAATTTAATTATCTTACAAAGATGATTTAATACTTTTTTCATTAATGAAAGAATCAAATAAATGATATTATAAATATTTAAATAAATATTATTTTTCATAAATTATTACATAATTTTTTTTAATATATTATATATTTTGGTGGTTATTTAATGGATTTTTTTATACATTTTTATGTTGATATAATATTTTTTTAACGTCAACTAATGAATTTTTTCAAAATTGACACTATTGGAATTTTAAAATATAAAATATATATTATATGTTATAAAATTCTTAAAAATATAAGAATCATCCAAATGGATAAGATAAGACCAAATATTTCATAAATGACTATTTTTTATCTTTTCTACATGGTATGTTAATTAAATTAATCCAAAATGTGTAACTAACATGACATCACAATAAGATTAAAAAGGGATAAATATGGGTTAAAAAAAGATAATGGTTAAAAAATATATTACAAACATGTATAATTTTAATTAAAAGATATATATTACACAGAAAATCATATTATATTCAAAATTATTTAGTTTGGGACCCTTTGGAATAAAAATTGAATTTATAAGAATTTATTATTTTTTAGAACTCTAATGGTGCCCCTCCCCACATCTATAAAAAGGTACTCAATAGTCTCTATAACTCACACATATAGAAACATTTGGCCTTTACAAGGCCATTCAAAACCCCTTTATATAATGCCTCTCAAGTTCTTGAGTCATTATATTTATCTAACCATTCTTGTTAGAGGAGTTATGGTGTTCTTCCAAGGTGATCAACCAAAGAAGATGATTATAATGATTTTATGTGACGAGTCAAACTCTATTAAAGTGAATTAGTCACAATCTCCATTCATTGAAGAATTTCAGGATAATATGAAACTTGTTTATATTATAAGATGTATATAAATCAAATAAGAAATTTCTCATCCATATTCTATCTATACAGTTATTATTTATTGTTTTCGTAAATATATCTAATCACAGAGATTATGATATAAATTTTCAATGTGATATGGGAAAACTTGATTATTTGATTATTTAATTATAAAATCATATTCTTCATGATATAAATTGAAATATTTATTTAAATGTAAATAAATGGAATATAGAAGACATTTTATTTCTGTCTTTAATTTCATTCAAATTTTTTAAATGGAATAATTTTATACGAAGTGTTTATCATTCATTACAAAATGAAAAAGAATTTTTTTAATGTAAATGGAAGTAACTACTTCTCCACTGTAATAATCATTATTTGATTTGTGGGTTCCTATATTAGATGTAATATTTTTTAATGGAAATGTAATAAATATTTTATTTTGGGGTGTTTTTGTATCTAAAATGGTTTTGAATGTGGATTCTCTATTTTAATATATTGAAATTATTTATTGTGATTGAAAATGAACTTTTATTTGTGAAATGATGATAATTTTAATCTTCTATATGTTTTCACAATTTAATGGTAATTGGAGGTCAAATGTGTGGTTAAATGATAAAAAAATATAGGTGGTTCTGTGATAATCAAAGGGCGTGATAGCTCTCCAATGCATTGGGTGATGAGACGGGGTAAACCAGTTGGATTTCCCATAATAGATTTATGGAATATACTATAATGGGAATTCAAAATATAACCATAATGGTAATAACCGATATATATTGGAATGATACAATTTATATATGATATGGATTCTATGAGTTACCATTATATTTTTTGACATCTACAATATTTTATATGAATCTTATAATATCATGACTTATGCTAAAGAGTTTATGGTTTATGGGTGAAATGTATGATTTTGTGAAATTGTTTTCATGAGATTAAAGTATACATGTTCCAACAGTTTCATTTCTTACATTTTATTCCATACTGAGATTGTTTTTCTCATCCCATGTTGTTGAGTATTTTTCCCATAGGAAGTAATGATGGGTAAGTGAAATGTAGAAGCTAAGATGAAAGTTATGAAGATTTTTATCAAGAAAAATAAATCATTCTTTATATTAAAATGATTTACATTATGAAAAAAATAGATATGGATTAGACTTCTCAAATTTGGAATATTTGAGTTTTATGTAGTTTTTATTACCTAATACTCAGTAACACTAAACCTAAAAATATCCTTAATGTATATTCTTCATTTAACTCAATATTATATAACATTAAAAGCTAGGTCCTTATAATTTGTATTCGAGGATGGTTTAGAAAAAATTGGAGACTATGAGGTTTTATAAAGATTCTAGAATATAATCCTGAGTTTATAATATTAAGGGTCATTAGAAGTTTAATTTAATAGAAATACATTTTTTGAATTTATTTTCAAAAATATTAATGTGATTAACTATATTTTTAGAGAAATATATTTTGTGGTAATTATGGGATATTACATTTTTTGATGCAAAATTAATGGAATGATATAATCCTTGAGGTTAAAATATGTTATGGTTATTTTTGATCAATTTATCTCATTTTGGGAATGTCATATGAAATATATAGTTTTTGAAAATTGATATCCAGTAGGATGGGTGACAACATGTCATGTCCGATATGATTGTTGGAATCGAACCCACAACCGATATATGACAAGGATTTGTCACCAACAACTAGCCAATTTTTAGTCCCTGGTTACTATAATATTATCCTTTTTGTTAAAAATGTTGATGAAATAAGAATATTATGATTTTTTAAATATATGTTTTATTAAGTGGATATACATAGTATTAGAATATGATTTTTGAATTAAAAGATAAATTTCATTCTGAAAGTGTTTCACTAATATTTAAACATTATTTAATTAAGGTAAATAGAATACAATTATATTTTAATTTGGGAGTTGGGACTGAATTATGTTTTGGAAGAATCTATAATTTCCGTTGTGTACTTATGGAGAGTTAGGTTATTTATGGAAATGATTAACCTATATTAGAGAATAAGTGATTAAGTTAATTAGTCTTTTATGTGAGACATTAATAATGATATAATTTATTGGGAGAAATATGATAAAATTTATCGTGGAAGACTCTATGATAAAATCATTTTGATGTTTGGGTTTCAATCCTAGTTTTAATTTTATTCATGAATTATAAAGACAGATAGTTGTTGAATGGTCTATTTGGAACATTGGGTATTACTATTGAATTTTAATGATTAAAATTAGTCTTTTTTATTATAAAGGATTATTATTTATGGTAAATTAACTTATCTTTTCCAAATTATAATTTTTTGTATAATGTTTAATTATATGATAAATGGATAATTAATCATTTTATGATTATGTTTTTCTATAGAAGTTGATTCATCTTGAATACTTGTAGTTTTGATAAAAAGATTAGGTTGTTGGGGAAATTGATTACAGTATGAAATTATTATTATCAATAAAGTTTGTTTCCTTATGTTATATGTCACGAATGTAATATATGTCAACAATGTTATTAAAAGGATCTTAAAGAGTAATTTTCTATTTAATTCTTCAACTAAGATGTCAAAGAACATTTAATCCATGAAAAATTTATAAATTTATGATTGTTAAATTTTTTACTGAAAATTTTTTATATTACTCTATATTATAATATTATTGTTAGTATTTCATCCATATCCATGTATTCCTTCATGTAATCTCATTATGAGTTATCTCATGTGACCTTCTTACTGTCCTTTTTTTCTTTTAATGTGGAAGTATTTTTAGACCTTTATCAGATGTGGGATGGAAATAAATGTGTTTCAAAAAGTCATATCATTGTTACAAACCCTCAATTCAAATTACCAAGATGAAATATCTAAAAGGTGGGGGATAATGTAATACCCAAATTATTTAAAAAGAAACACACTTTTTTATAGAAAACATCATCCACCACATAGATCTGAAAGGAAAAACTAAATATTATTATTTAATATGGTAGTTATCACAATAAAATTAGAATGGTGTTAATGATTAATTTTAACTGAATTATAGAAACATTGGTTAAACAAGATTATATAATTATTCATTATTTCCCAAGTTAAAATTAAAATAAACTGA
This sequence comes from Viscum album, assembly GCA_963277665.1. NCBI lineage: Eukaryota > Viridiplantae > Streptophyta > Magnoliopsida > Santalales > Viscaceae > Viscum > Viscum album. The sequence continues at coordinate 1,996,756,224 of OY728135.1, read as the reverse complement.
AAACCAATTGAATATAAGGGATGTGTACTTATGAAAAAAATATTTACATGTGAATAATTATGGTTATAAAATAACAAAATAATTATTAATGAATAATACTAATTAAATATTAATTCAATATAGTATTTAAAATTAATCTTATGTGTTTTATAGATATTATACAAGATTAATAATAAAATTTTACGATAAAGTTAGTGTTTTTTAGTTTTACAGCCTTTTGGTGGTGAACATATTTTAAATATATTTCTTGACACGTTTATATTTTTTATTTAAAATAATAAATTCTTATTTAATGTTGGTAATCAAAATATACTTTGTTCAATATTTTTTTTATATTTTTTGATGAAATTCATAATTTAATGAATAATGAAAACACTTCATTTTAATTGAAACCCAATTTTTAATTTTATTTATTAACGTAGATATATTATATATTATATATTATTTTAATGTATAATTAAATTAAATTTTTATCATTTTATCCAATTTTCATAATTGGAAATAATTTTACCTTAAATTTTGAAATAAAAATAGATAAATATTTTGATGGATTTCCTTTTAAAAACATTATTTTCTCATTTTTGACAACATGGTTTAATTTAAAATTAAATAATGTGACTTCAAGTTTTGAATTTGTAAAAATGTATTCCATATTTGGAATTATAATGTAAATATTATGTAAATTTCTCCCTTTTATTTTTAGAGACAATGAATAGTAACATTAGTAATTATTTTGATTACCAAGGTTGAAGTTAAATTATGAAATTATAGATAAAAAATATAGGCTAAAAATATAAAAAAAACTTACAGTTGTCCTAATTTAATTAAATTAGTGTATTCAGACTATTAGTATCATTGGTTCTAATTTATGACCACATAGAGCCACGTGGATTTTTTAATGCATTTATAATTTTATATTCATTTAATGGTAAAATAGGTTACACCATTCATTTAAAAAAGTAAAATATTTTACTATAAATATATATAGGGGATATCTTCTACTCTAAATATTAATTTTCATGGTTAAAGGATTACCTATATCATAATAAATTAATTATAAATTTTATAAATAAAATATTTAAATTTAATGTTGATTGAATGATGATATAGTAATTTTTTTAGAAGGGCGACAAGGATTGGTTTCCCAATCCCTGCCAAAAAAAATATTTATAAAATAATGATTACAAGAGTTCAGGAGCGGCTATCAAACATCACACTATTTGTATTCCAGAGGTCTGACCAGAAACAGGATGGACGGCTCCTTTGGGTCTGATATAGTTTCCTCCAAACGAACTATCAAGCCGCGCCTTTGTTGCTCTTGAGGGTAAGCTCATCAGATCGTGCTATCATCATCAAAGAGACTATCCATCCATGCATGCCACACCAGTGTCCAAAAACCAAAACAACAAGAAACACCCAATGGAATATGGTTAGCTTTGGATGATAATAGAAGGATCATCCTTTCTTTGCAAATCAGTTGGACCGCTCCAAGAACTCCAATCTAGAAATAAAAATGTTGTAGTCTACTCCATAATGAGATATCATCTCTCCATGAACTAAAAACAGAATGAGGATTCCTGCTCATTTTAAAGCCAGAAATGGTCTATACTCAAAAAACATAGCCTTTCTAGTGACCCACTGTAAAGTAAACCAGCCGCTGCATGTTCTCAAAGGTACCCCTTTAAGCTACTTAGAAATATCATGCAATAAAATTAAGGCATTGAGGAAGAAGCTTTTTGAATTCCAATGGCATAAATTCTCAATGAAGATAAAAAACTGGCCGCAAAAGATGACACTTCTGAGAGAGAATCTGAACAATGCATTCTAGTGGATACACTTTGTAAACTAGTTCTGAAATTAACAGTGATATGTAGATCTTCCAATTCATTCCTCATAAAGAGGGAACAACTCCACCTCGGATGGATCTAACCAGCAAAGAAAATCACCCAAAACCATGTTGTCCAGCCCCTACAGAGTCAGGAACAGCTCCATGTGAACTCAGAAGCTTCGATTCCTTTGTTGTCCAAGACATTCCCATTAAGTTTCATGAACCAGCCTTGATAAATCTCATGGTGTTTTATTTTCCAGATTCTTCTAGCTCTACAAGAATTTCTTTAGTTATTATGGGGATATGTTTTGAACTCCTTACGTTTAGAGCAGTATTCGTGAATTTTCCAGCTTTAGGGGGTCTCTCTACATTCCTTTTCGAACATTGACGACCTTTGGAGCCATGAAGAAGGTCATCAATGTTTATAGATTCAGGTATCCCACTTTACTTTGAAATTCTTTGTGAGCATCTGTGGGTACTAGAATGAGTTACATGCATTTCAGAAGAAGGGACATGTGTAAAGATATTCCGATCATACAATGTTGAATTAGAGTTCATTTGATTTCTAGGAGGATTCATCATACTGCTCCCCATGACAGATGGTAGAGAAATCTGCAGTTCCTTCTAAGTATTAATGTTGAAAGCCAGATCTGTAGCTGAAGTAGGATCACCGTTCTGACCATCTTCAACCTCTGTGGAAGTATCTTGGTTTGAAGAATTTATTACATCTCATTTATCATCCTCTAAAGAAATCATAAAATCATGGATTTCATTCTGAAAATTCAGAAAAAACTGATACTCATCCTCCTCATTCTGTAAGTCATAAACCAGATTACAAACATCATTGCAAATAACATAGAATAGACCAATATCTTCCTTTGAAACACATTCAATAATTGGCTAAATAGGAACAGGTTTTAAGATCTCCTCTTCCTCCTCAGCCACGTTAGCCCATGAAACTCTTTGTGACGAGGAAGAAGCATGATAATCTGGTGAAGAAGAATTTTCAATAGAAATATCAGTTTTAATAGGGGGGACTACTGACTTTAGAATTCTTTTTTTTTTCAATAAATACAGCCTTGTTCTTCTTATTTCTGTTGACATCAGTCCATTCAGAAACCCTAGATGGCACCTTGGCATTTCTCTGAATCAACCTACAGTTAGAGACATTATGTCCCACAATTTTATAGACATCACAAAAGTAGGTGAAATTCTCATATTCTAATCAAATATCAGATTTAATACCATTATCATTAAACAGAATAGAAGCAGGTCTTTTGACTTCCAAGTTAATGTCCACAAGTATTCTGGAAAAATAACCATTTTCACCATCCAAGGTGTATTGACCCAACCTCATAGGAGTACCAATACATGATGCAATGTCGTTGAGGATTCTACGATGCCAATACACCCAATTTAATCCATGTAATTTTACCCAAATTTGGGAATTATAATTCTTGAGGTTAAAAGGATTAAAATTAACATTCCATTCCGATAACATTAGAATTCCAGGTTTGAGTTGAAGGATACCTAGGATCCGAACCGAATTCAAGTAAGCAGAGGAGGTGAAGACAATATGAAAATACCCTATTCTGATTGAAATAAATTTCCAATCATTTAAACTCCAGCAATGAGAAATTCCGTTTTTGCGATCGGCAAAAGACCAAGGTTTGTATCCCTTTGAGTAAATAACACGACCCAGTAATGAAAACATACTATGGTCCAGCCGTTGTTGCAGTGCATCAGGATCCGCAACCACTGAGATTCCACCATTTTCTAACCTGGTGATATTTGATTTAAATGAATCCTCCTTTGTAGGATTTGTTGATCCATAAAGAACCTCCGCGAAGGATTGATTCTTCTTTCGAAGAATCGATGAATCTTGGAAGCCCGAGGGTTTGAAAATTTCTTTTGTTTCTTGACGATTGTCCTTGAAGGCCATTTCCCACTGTGGGTTGAAAGAATCCATTGAGTGAATTAGGTAATAAGATCAAGGTTCTCCAAATCTCCATTGATGCGAAGAAAGCTTAGGGTTCACACTCCGAAACGCCATCATTATATTAAAAAACCATGATATAGTAATTTCTTAATTACTAAATGAATAAAATACATGTTATTTAAAATATTAAAATAAATATTATATCACATCATTTATGTCATAAAATAAATTTAGTGATTTATTTCAAGTATTTGATATGATTTAAAGTAGTTGGTTTGAAATTACTATTCTATTAAGATATTTTTTAGAAGTCAACTAATTAATTTTTTCATAATAAACACTATGAGAATTTTAAAATAAATTTTCATTAATTGAAGTAAAATTACTAAAAATATATGATTCAACCTAAAAGTTACTATAATTAATAATATTATATAAATGAAACTTTTTTTGTTCGTTTGATATGTTATGAAAATTACATTAAGTCACAAAGTTTAAATTATATGACATCATAGTTAGATTAAGATTTGTAAAATGAAGGATAAAAAAATTTATAGACTAAAAATTATTCAAAAAATGAGTCATTTTAATTCGATGATGAATAATATTGCTAAAATAATCTAATATTTGAAATAAAATAGTTTGGGGCCATTTATAATATAGATTTTATTTATATTAGTTTAATATTTTTAATAATTCGAAGGATGACACTCTCCTCTCTTAAAAAAAGGAACCAATTCCTCTATATTACTCACACTTCCAACACCTAGTGTTTTTGGACATCCCTTATGCATTAAAATTCGTTGAATCCAACCACACATTATTGAGTTCATTAATTTGATATAAAATTAATCTTATTAAACTTAAGTTGTTCATAAAAAGTAATCAAATGGAGAAGAGTGTTATAATGATTATACATTATGAGTTGGACTAAAAGAAAGGGAATTCATCTAAATATCCCTTCATTGAGGAATTTCAAGAAAATATGATCCTTTATTCTTTTATAAGGTGTATATAAATCCAATACAACATTTCTTTCAATATTGTTTCTATAATAATATTATTTATAATTTTGGTAAATGTATTAATCCATGGAGATTATGATTTAAATGTCCAAGCTGGCATGAGACACTTTTATTGGTTAAATATTTAATAATAAAAAAATTTCTTCATTGTAAAAATTTTCATATTTATTTAAATGGATATTAATATATTAAACTGAACATTTTATATCTATATTTAATTTTATTGAATTTTTTCAAAAGTAATATTTATATAAAAATCATTTTATATTCATCACAAAATGACAAAAAGAGTGATTTTTAATATATACGGTGACAAAAACATCACCTATGTCTTAACTATTATTTTATCTTTGGATTCCACTTTATGCCATAATGTTTTCAGAAGAAATATGAATCCATTAATCTATTTCTGGGTCTTTTGATTTTGAATTCATTTTTAATGTTGCTGATCTATTTTAAATTCAAGAAATGATTTCTTGTGATTGAAAATGACATTTTATGAATTAAATATTGATATTTTTAATCATTCATGTATTTATTATTATATAATGGATCTTGGAAATTTGATGGGTGTTTATGTGATAATCGAAATATGGGTGGCTCAATATTAAAACGAGGGTCGATGAGCTCATGGAAGTACTCCAACTCAATGGGTAATGAGTCAAATTTAACCAGTGTGTTTTCAACTATGTGATTTACGGAATATACATAGATGATAATTTCAAATGTAACAATAAATATTACTCCCAACATATCTCTGAATGTTAAAATATATGTATGATGTGTATACAATAAGTTACCTTTATGTTTTCTATTTTATATGTTTTTTTATAAGAATATAATGATTTCATGAGGTAATCAAAAGAGTTTATGATTAATGGGTGAAAATTATGAATTTTTAAAAATATTTTCACGATTTAATTGTATTCATGGACTAATGGTTTCCTTAAATATTTTAAATTACATACTATGCATTTTATGGACTCCCTAATTTTTTGAATTTCTTCCATACGGTATAATGATGAGTAATGTGAAGGAATGAGTAGAGATGAATTTTATAAAAATATTTATCATGAAAATGAAATCATGATTTATTTTAAAATGATTTATAATATGAATGAAATAGATATTTATTTATCTTTTCTACTTTACAATATTTCAGTTGTGATGTAATAATTATAGCCTAATTCTCTGCAAATATAAACTGTAAAAGTCATTAATATGAATTATAAATTTAACACATGATTTTTTATTGTTTAATGTTGTGGACATATAAAAATTATTTTGAATATGTAAAAAACATATTTGAAAACATTTTAATAAACATTTATTTTATAAGAAAACTGGGTCTCTGATTAAAATCTGAAATGTATTCAGGTTTTCTTATCAACATTTTATAATTAATTTTGTATACTAAAGAGTGGAAAATGGAACCAATAATTGAAAGTGGGTATTAATACCCTGATGATAATAATATTAAGGTTATTATTGAATATTTTTCATATAATATCCTCAAATTTAAATATAATAGAATGATCATTAGTATTATTCTTGAAGAAAATAATCATTCAACATCTCAATGTGTCTTATTACACTTTAACGCATTTAAAATAATAGGTCTAATGAAGAAATAATGTTAAATTAAATTGTAAAATTAAATGATGTTAAAATAAATAAATATATAATACAGCAAAATTGATAGTAGATATACCACAATAAAATATGTAATGGGTGTGTATGATATCTATCCCACATATGACAAATGTTAGATGAAAACATCTTACCATTAATTTTGGTTTGAGTGAACATCCTATAACATTATGTATAAGTCTTTTAAGAGTTTTAATAACATATTAAAAAACTAAATTCATTAATTTGATATCATATATGATCTTTTATAAATCTTCTCATACGTTTGTTAACTATCATTCATTAATTTCGCTCTTTCGGTAGTTAATTGGTTAATTTCACTTATATTTATTATTTCTTTTTGTTCTTCGTTTGTATATTAGGATTTCATCATATCCATGGTGAAAAAAATGATTTAATTATCAAATACATTCTGTGTAAATTCATTTCTAATAATCTATTATATTTGGAGATAACAAATGAAATGCACCATTCAGGGAGACTGTAGGTCATATGTATGTAAGAACACTAATTTCAATTATTTACATATTATATAAATGAAAAGTAAAATATATATATATATATATATATATTCTAATTGATTTATCATATATATTTCATTTATATTACATATGAAGATTAAAACTGTCCTTTATACGTTCCATGTATAGTGTGAACAACCCACCCTTCATTGAGTGGATGATAGTCCACAGTTCCACAAATGATGATATCATATTTAAAAATGGAATGTGTAAGGGTATGTGAAATAAAATTTTATATAAGTATAATGACATATTTAAAATCATATATCAAATATATTAATATATTGTATATAAAAATACAATACCATTGAATTTTGTAAGGTAAATAAATAAAATCATCATTTTGTGAGGTAGTAGTTCCTACTACACATAAAAAATATATTTGTTAACCATTACATGGATGTGTGTGTGTGTAGGTTGGACCATTATCAATAACATACATATATATTTTGTACACATGTTTTTTATATAATAATTTTATAAAAATAGTTGTGGGGCGCAGAATGGAAATTAAACTAAAGATGTATTGAAAATATGTTACCTAATAATTGGATAACTCGTTTTTGATTGCACCAAAGTGATTCCATTGATTTATTTCTACACAAGGTGATACATCTCGGATATGGGGTATGATTTTTGGAGTTATTTGGGATGATCATCATTGAACCTATGTGAGTCGATATGTGTCAGGTATTGGGAGTGGTGCAAGCCTTTTATAGGTGAGGAAAAAGACTCACTTGGAATTTATGAAAACAAGTTATGATTACCAGGGGTTTTACATAAAATGTATTAAAACCCCAGCCTGACTTTATAATTCTATGTTAATGGGAGAATTATGTACAATAAATGGGTTTTTGAAATGCAGATTGGTAATTTTTCTATTAATTTATATTTTTTCCTTTGTTATGATTTTTTTGAATAAATAATACTAATTAATTTTAATTTCTTTCACTGATATTTTCTGTAAAAAAATAAATTCAATATACATGAAATTATAAAATTATTTTTTTCCAAAAAATGAAAACATTTTTCCAAATTCAAAACACATAAGTGGAAAAAATCAATTAAAATTTAATATCAAAGATAGGATGAGAATTTGAATTTTTAATGAAAAATATCCAAATGTTTGAAATGTATTTATACCCATTTTCAAATTGAAATTAATTTCAATGACCTAAATATGATTTAAATAAAATATTTTATATAAACTGACCTTAATTCCAATTATAAATTTAATTTAAAACTATAAATAAATTGTATTTAAAATCTAATTAGAATTAAAATTTTGAACTTTTCACTATTGATTGAAAAATTGAATCTTCACTGGAAAATAAAAAAAAATCACACATCCAAATTATTTTGATTCCCATTAAAAGATTAATTTTATTTTGAGATATATTATTTATAAATTCTACAAAATGTGGATTTAAAATGTGTCATCTATTAATAAGCAGTGAAACTACCATTATAAAATCATTGGTTTTTAGGTGTGATTTTGGGTTTATACTTATATTATTCCTATCTAATCAAATAGATGGGTATAGAAAATATTTTATTTAATATATAATATATATATTACAATAATATTAGTTAAATAATTTATTTATTTTAATTTATTAGTATAAATCAACATTATGAGCATAAAAATGGAGTTTTATAAAAATAGTCCCTCTATATTCATTTCTAATATATTAATCAGTTCATTTTATATTTTTATAATCCTTATAATATCATAGTTAGGTAAATAGTATTCGTAATAGCTAACTTAATGTCTAGGTTGTGTTTCATTATATTAAATAATAATGTTTTAAATAATATGTTATTGTTCGGTAAAAATCTGTCTAGGGTGAAACACAGTCCATTAAAGAAAGGTGTTATTGTGTGTGTCACATGATAACATATTTTCATTTGAATTTAAAGATTCATTATATATATTATTTATTTAAAATATTATAACTTTTAAAAAAAATTATGATATTATATTCCCTTATGTGACTAGTGTTGCACTACATACCTGCTATTGAAAACAACATTCTTATTTTATATGTTCGAGGTGTTACATTCTCCCCGCCTTAATAAAATTGTTTCCTCACAATTTAAAATCATTCATAGTAATATTTTGTATGATATTTAATATGTTTTAATCCCACGTCTTGAGAAGGATACATAAATAATCTTATAGAAAAGAGAGAATCTTAATTAGAAGGGTATCATGGGATAACATATTAATAGGTCTAAAAGTTGTATGGAATTTCTGGAATGTGGGGATATATACATGGAGGGAAGGATGAATATTTTTAGGGAGGAATTCAAGTTCTTTATCCCAAATAATTATGTGATAAATAGAATGCTAATGGCCTCATTTTTTAAGATCATTGATTTGTTCGAAACCATTTATTCAAAATTAATTAAGGAATTAGGGAGACAACTTTTTATTTATTATTTTATAAATAAAATATTGTTAATTTTGTTTCTATAAATTTATTTAAATGTACATACTTATCATATTTATATCAACAAAATTTCTTCATTTAGTTTTTATTTGACTAATTGTTCAATTCATCCAAAAATTAATTGTGAAGCATAAAGCATTAAAATATTTTTTCTAAAGTATCTTAAGGCCCAAATAAAGTGACAAGCCTAACTTTTCATCCAAACTATTTTTGAAAACTAATATGGTTGATATAATAATCTATATAACTAAATATCAACACAACTGGTTCATCATTAATATCAAATCATCAACATTATAAACTAAACACAATGGAATTTTAACAAGGACACTATGTAGGTCAGTGGTTGGCATGAAACCCCTTTCATTCCTCGATCATGGCCTCAAGAACTATGGCCTTGAGTATTATATTGGTTCACACATATATTATAATTTTTCCTTTTCTAAATGTATATCTATTTAATATCCCAAATAAATATAATTTAATTCTTTGAAATTAGGTTAATCACTAAATAGCCTTTTAATAATGGGTTTTAATTTAATCCCACTATATAAATACATCATCCATTTATTTACAAATAGGCCCTTCCATGGTTACTAGCTTATCCATAATGACATTTTTTGGTTTCTAAATAACGACACCATATCATAATTCTATAACACATTATTTTTTACATATGATAATCCTTGTCATTAGCTATAAAAATCAATTATAATAGTTTATAATGAAAGTTGGATCTATCCTAATAATATCCCCAAGAGTGTCAAACCCAGTGCATAGTAAAGCTCATTTGAATTTACCATATTACTCTGAATCAGGCCCTAAATACATTGTGCAGGTTGTTATTCCTAGAATAATATGTTTTAGAACCATATCCACATGTAGTATCCAAATAAGGAGTTATTTCTATCAATACCCACATAATCTCTACTTTACCTAATTTCTAGGGTGTTCATTTAAACATTCCATAATGTTCTAACTTAGTGTTATGTGATCTAATCTATGTTTTATTAAATCTACATCCCAATCTTGCAAATAAACTTCCTTTTATACCAACTATTGAGACCCAATCCCAGAAATCCAGGAGCTGGTGACTACTATCAATTACATTAGAATAATTATAAGGAATCAAATCCTAACGGGAAACGAGTTTAGTAGTCATGGTAAACCAGATACATACATGGGTGTTTTGTTAAATGTTAATGTTTTAATAATAACAAAAAATGTCTCTAAATAACATTGAAGATAATAATATTAATCCATCAATATTTCCATGTCCATTTTTATAACTTCATGGATTCCAAGGTAATAGAATTATAATATGGGGGAGGTCAAATTATCATTAAGGGTAAAGTATAGTGAAAACAATAATGAGTTAGTTAAAATATTCATGTGGAATGGTAAATAAATGGAAACTCATTCCATTAAAATACTTATATAAGGAAAATTATATATGTTAATGTAATAAATTGAAACTCAATCCATTTAGTCAAATAATAATGAATGAAATGTATTCATGTATATATCGATTCAAAATATGATGGATAAATAATAACTAAATTGTCAATAATAAAAATTCATAATTATTAAACAAAATTATTATGAGGAACATGGAACCATTACTATAATAAACTTCCAAAATATGATTTGAAAAATAATTTTTACAAACTATTTTGATCTGTCAGACCTTAACTCTATTATACCAACAATTCAGTAGTCAGTTTATAGCAAAATTCTTACAAACATAAACGGTGTGTGTGACAAAATATCATCCCATGAGACTTCCAATGCATAGAAGGGAATTCATTTAGTAGTACCCAACCTTTTGTTCTTACCATAAATTGTCCCCAACCCATGAATTACATGTCCACATAATTATTTGTATCAAATAAAAAATATGCATTGTCTAATATTTGTATTGATTAATGAACATATCTATCAATATATCCTAAAATATTAAAGTAGATTTCAATTAAAAATCCATATGAAAAAATTAATATGTTTTAGGAAATAAACATGTCAATGATAAATGATATGGATTATTTGGGGAAATATAATTTTAAATTCTCATAGGAAATTCAATATTTTAAGGATAGTAAAAGGAATTAGGGATGTGAATGTGAATAATATCATTGAAAAATCAATCATAAATCATCCAAATGAAGATTATGGATGATATCAATTAAATATACCCAAAAACATAAAAATTAAGAGTTTTTATCACTCATTAATGGAAATATTATAGGAAATATCTTTTAAAAACATTCTTTAGGAAAATATCCATGTTTTTTCCATTTTAATAACTTATTCTTTGAAAATCACTTATAAATATATTTATCTTACTGTAAAAGGTAAAATTTACTTTGATAAATTAATTTCAAAATATTTAATCCATATTTTAATACATTTCAGTAATACATTTTTTTGAAGAAAATATGTTCTTTGAATAAAATGAGAAATGAATTCAGGTTTTCCTAAAAAAAGAATTCTAAAACACCATGAGTACCAAATAGTGGGAAATGGTACAAAAAATTGAAAATAGTAACGAATAACCATTGGATAATAAAATTAATGTGTTTTGTAAATAATTCACATATATTTTCATTAAATCTAAATACTATATAATTATTAATAGTTCATTTCTTGAGTAAAATAATCATTTAACATACCATAGTGTCCAATAAAACATCGATATTTTTTTAAATGAGATGACAAATGATGGAATAACCATAAATGATGTTATCAATAAGATGGAGGTAAATTAAATAATGATATAATATATAAAAAAACTACATTAGATACTCCAAAAAAATCTGTTAGTTGTGAGTACAACATTTATTTCACATTTGTAAATAGTGAGATGAAAATCCCTCACATTACATTTAATTTCACATAAACATCCATTAATATCTTTTATAACGGTTTTAAGAGTGTAACAAAATTATAAAAGAAACACATTAACCCATATTATATAATATATTATATTCATATATTATCATATTACATTTTTTTTATCAATACTTCATTAACTTCCTGGTTTCAGGTCTTAATAATAATACTTTTTTCATGTTTCTTTTAACATGTCATTTCAGTTATTCTTATATATATATATGTATATCATAATTTAAACATCTAAAAGAATTAAACCATGATTAATGTATATAATATATTCAGTATATGTTTAATTCAAATAATCTACCTTATTTGGTGATAACAAATGAAATTCATCATTCTGGGAGATAGTAGGTTGTATATACCCATGAATAATACTTTCATTGATTATTCATATTAAATAAATAAAAATTAAGTTATATATATATTTATATTATAATTTAAATATATTGTATATGTCATATGTTTTAAATTATTTTTGGAAGTCCATACTTTATATGTTCCACATATAGTGTGAATGAGTCATATCACTTTGAGGGGGCGATAGTCTACACTTCATCAAACGAAGTTATCAAATTTAATTAAATAGAATGTATCAGGGTGTATGATATGATATAATTACATAAGAATAAATTAATAATAAATATAATATAAAACATATATGAATATATTTTTCATCGTAATTTACAATCAAGATAAGTTGTATGGGAAAAAAGAAAAATCATTGTTTAATGAGTTGGTAGTTTGCTACACATGTAAGCACTATGATTGTTACCCATTATAAGAATGTGTGTTCGAGTGTAGGATTAATTATTATCATAAAAGATACTAGTATAATTAGGATACATTTATTTTAATATTATAAGGGAATAAAAATATTAAGGGGGAGAATGTAAATTTAACAAAATTGTTTATGGAAAGTGGTCACCTCTTAGCCAGGTAACTCCATTTAGTTATCATCAAAGTGCTTCCTAGTATTTATTTTTCCCAACATGAATGAAAATATGAAAAAGGGAGATATTTTTCTGAGATATTATGTAATATAACTTTTCAAATCTAAATGGTTTGAATAATGCGAGGTAGTGGAAATGGTTGTGGGCTTTTATAGGGGAGAAAAGGGCTCACTTGGAATTTTTAAAAATAATTTATGTGTACACACATTTTCACCAAACAGAACTCATAAAAAAGAATACATACACAAATATTTAATGTGAATAAACAAATTATTTTCAGACTATGGGTGTTGGAAAAGTGTCTAGGTCATTTTGATTTTTAATCTAATTGTTTAGTACTTTATTAATCATAATTTTCCCTTACAAATTATAATTAATTAAAATTGCATTCACATATATTTTTGGTAAAAAAATATGTTTAGAATAATAGAAATGAAAAATTATTCTAATTAAAAATATGGAACCCAATTTTCTAGATTCAAATTTCTTCAGTGGTAGAAATTAATTTTAAATTTAGTACCACAGACTGGATGACATTGTGGGGTTTTAATGTAAAAACATCCAAAAGATTAATATGTTATTATGCCCAATTTCAATGATAAAATTATTTCAATGACATAATTTAGACTAAATAATAAATAATTGGTATAATGTGACATTAATACCAATTAAAAATATAAATTAATAATATAAATAAATCAGATGAAAAAATAATTGTAAATTAAAATTTAATATTTTTTGGGTTCCTTTAAAATTTAATATTCATAGAAAAATGCCAAAAATTCCCCTGAACATAAATTTTATTGTTCTATTTCAAATATATATTTCATTTTTAAATATATTTCTTATAATATTTTCTAAAATTGTATTTAAAAATTGTTCTCTATTAAATGGTGACAAAGCTACCTTCATAAAAACTTATGTTTTTATTGTAATATTGCAATTGTTTTTATCTTATTATTATAAAATATATCGGAATAATATTAATTTTCTTTATTTAACATAATATATATATGTTACATTAATATCACTAACTAATTTTAAATGATTTAATTTATTATGTTAAAATAATTTTTCGACTATAAAAATATTTTTCTATAAAAATACTCTTTTTATTTTTAGTTGGTTCATATATTCAAATCTAATTAATTAATGGGTTCATTTTATGTTTTCAAAACCATATATTTTCCCCTGATAGTTAAAAATATTCCTAATATATAACATAACAGTTAGGTAATATCTCATTATATTAAATAATAATGTATCTTTGTTCTGCAAAACTCAGTCTTTTGTGTAACGAAAACTATAAAAAAATCAATTTTTATCTACAGTTTTTAGTGAATATTTATTACACCACACCTAAAAAAATGATTTAGTGGAAATTTTTTAAATCCCATTTCTATATATTAAATTTTTATTAAGGACTAGACATTTCTCCACTGATCTCGACTCCCCTGAGCCCCGCCCCCAACTCCCTTGAGTTCCCCCTAATGCTGAGACCTAGCATCACTGTTATTCCCCCTCACCTACAATAAAATATATCATGATCCCTCTAGGGTTGATCCTCATAATCACTCTTTAACACTATTTTCACATCCCCCCTAACTAGTCTCCCCTGGATTCCCTTGTTTTATTTGAGACGCTTTCCGTCTTCTTCTCACTCTCCCCCTTGAGTCACCGCCTTCACACAAAGCCACTCCAATGTTGTGGTCAACCGTAAGACTCCAAATAATTATCCATAGTGGTAATCCCTCCCTTATTGGTATTTCTTCTTCCCCCTTGTTCCCCTTCCCCCTCTTAAAATTAAAATTAATCAAACAAACTATTGGGGTTCTCTAATATTGATAAATTTGGTTGACTTTGTATATGTGGTGTATTATTGTCTTGATTCTGTGGTATCCTACTTGTGAACATTACATGGGTCTCAATGTGTAAGTTGTTCACATTTAATTATTATAAGGTAATTTATGGGGGTTTTGTCATTGTTTTATATTAGTTATACCATAGATTTATTCTTTCAATCCACTATGACTCATGCATATTGTTCTGGGAGAATAATATATTAAGCCTTAAACACTTTAAATAAATAAATTATATAATATAAAATATTGTTGTTCTGAATAACTCTTGTGAATATTTTATTAATTGAGTTGTTTTAACTACATGTGTTTTTTAAAGTAGGTATTTAATTAATTTTACAGTCGCCATTTGAAATCAGAAGTTCAATTTCCCACATTTCAATGTGAAAGAGTATTTTATACATCTTGTTAAAGGAAAATAAAATTTAATGATAGAAATTATATCTTAAAAATCCATATTGTTTTTATTTTATTATAATTACATGAGTTTGGATATTTTAAAAAAGTTATTTCACCAAACAATTTTTTTTTGTTTCCTAGTAGATTCACACTGAAAGATTTATGTTATTTAAATTATGTAATGCACATATCATTCCACAATTTAACCTTCTTTTTATTAAATGTGAGTATGTCTCCTACTTCTTAAACACTAAGGACTACCACTTATTCCAATAATATAATATATAAATTTCATGTTTTGCCTTTTTGGATGCATTCTTATTTAACTAATATTCATTCTCAAACTCAAAAGCCACATATAAAATATTATCCAATTCCATATTCAACATGAACAAAATTTGAGAATCATTTTCCTTTTTAAAAATAAATGATGAAAACACTTAATTATATCGATTTTCATCACATTGGGAATTAATTACATTCCGTAGATAAATGAATGTATTTTCTAAACAACCACATTAAGAAATATAAATATCATTTTCATGAAATATTGATTCATAATTATTAAATAGATAGATCATAATTTTTCAAAATATGATATCATCTTTAATAACACGATCAAAACACTCATCTTCTAAAAGTCAAGGAAATTTTAATTGATGTAAAACAAGAGGACTCATCTTTATCATAAATTTCATCTCCATATAGAGGTAGATCAATTTACATAAAATTTAATATACTCTCACAGATGAATCACATTAAGGATATCTCACCATAAAATATACCTTTAGATATTCAGACACCTATTGAGATATTGAAAATGATATTTTCAGTCATTACATCAACATACTCCAATGAATTAGTACATATTGTTTCATATGCATATTCCACATCGTCCTTGTATTTCATTAAGGGATAGTGTTTATTCATTGATTGTAATTAGAATTCCTTCTCATCTGAATACTTAATAGGTTGAATTTATTAATATTTCATCTAAAATAAATGGACTATTTTATGTTTTTCATCCAATGTAACATCATATGAGGTTTACATGATAGTATCCAGATACTTTCTATGTGCAAGTCACACACAACTTGGTTTGGTGTATCCCACGGACAGGTAAATCCACCATTTTATAATTAAAATTATATTGTTAAAAAATAAAGAGTCTTTCAAAAAATTAGTATAGTAATATTTTATTTAGGTGTTTCTTTACCTTATTATATTTTTCTATTACATGAAAAACAACGTTCAAATTAATTCTTCACCTTTTGTATGCCATGTAGTGAACAAAAACAGTGCTTCATTTTTAATGTAGTATACTTATAATTATTATTATTCCATTTTATTTTTATCTAAAAAATATTAATTCTATAATTTCATTATAAACAAGATTCCACCACACCATCTTATTATTTTTTCATCCCATTATTCGAATTTAGTTCAAGATAGACTGCAGTAGTTCATCTATATGTTAGACACTCAAATAATATAAAAGTGACTAACTATGTCTGGTATAATATTATCTTCTGTTCTTAAGGAATTTATTAATATATGTATATTTGTTTGTTTTATCATGAACACTTATCCCATAAAAAGGTATGACCTTATTAAATTATTCAATACATAATAACAAATATCCAGGTAAAATATCATTTTAAAATTTATAATCTATCAAAAATAACTAATTAATATAATCTTCAAAAATATCTAATTTTTGGAACCCTCTAGATTAGTACATAACTATAATTTACCATTACTGAGAATTATTGATTTTATTGATTGAATTTGAGAGGATTATGATCTAATAACAAGGATATTTCCCTATATCATCCTTGAATAATAATTTTTCACTTGTCCATGGAAATAACCATATTGTTTTTTACAAAATATTATTCCAATTATACTGAACCACATGGAATAAACTCTTATCGGTAAACATCATTATTTGGGTAGAGTAGAATATCTTGGTTTTCCATTGTGGTTCTGATTCCAGATTAATAGGTTAATAGTTATTTTGGTATATGATGTCAAAACACTCACACATATCATAAATTATAAATTCACTTCCTAGATTATATATTTACCATAAAGTATTATAATTATTTAAACATATATTAAATGATATTTTTTTTAAATTTAATATAAAAAATAAATAGTATATATATATATTTGGGGTCGTGGTTCAACATTTAAAATAATTGAATGCCTTATCACCTAAATGGATGATCATTATTCACTAATTTTCACATACCATGTGTATTTTAAAATTCATGGTGTCTTTTCTAATGTTTGTATGCTTATTCTCTTACTTCTATTTTATATAATAATATTCACATTTTATTTCCACTGTTTAATTTGATTTTTTAATACTTATTACCCTTTTTTCTCCCTTATGTTTACCTATTTTCTAATTTAGCAATACTTATATATAATAATTCTTTTTAATATTGTGTAGGAACATTGTGATATATATGGATAATAATAGGATCGCATTATTGAGGAACACAACTCATTATTAAATGGTTTTGGAGTGTTTTTTATATTTTTTAATTTAAAATTGATATATTGATTTGAGATTAATATATTCTTATATGAAATGAAATTTTAGGAGATTGTTTTAAAGATATTATGTTTATGAACACTTTATATTGAATAAATTACAAACCAAAAATTGGTGTTGTATAAGGCACGATGAATCTAAAGTAACATAATCTTTGAGCACTAATGTCAATCAGTAGTATGAGGTATCAAATTCATAAAAATTGTAAAATGAAATTAAAAAACATATAAAATAATCATTCAACCTTTAAAGAAAAGAACAGAAACATAAAATCTTATGAAGAAAACTTATTTAGGGTGCTATAAATTGCAACATCATATGTGATGTTTTTGGGACTATAGGTCCATAAGTCCAAAAAGTTTTCCTTTCGTTCGATCCAACTCTTGATTATGGGTAAAAATATATATGTGATGACTTAAAGGAGTATAAAAATTTGTTTCATGGTTTTGTCGATGATGAAAATCAAGATATGTATGGTGGATGTTTGAAATATTTTAAAAAAGGTTTTTGATGAAGTTGTAACTTATCAATTGCTTATGTTCAATTAAAAATAAGTAGATGTCCATGATATTGGAAATCAAACATGATTTATTTCTTGATGCTGTGATCATTGAGTCTTTTATGATCTAGAAAATTTTGTTAATAATATTGGTTTGAATAATGCAAAAATACATGTCTTCCCTAATGATTGTAGGCATTTTTAGGGAGATGATTCAAGAATAAATGATTGGAAAAAATGTTCTTCTTATTGATGGAATTAAATTGGTGATTTGGGTAGTCAAAATCGATATAATATCATAAAAAAGAATAATATGAAAAACCCTATAAATGTTTTTTTACACTCATTTAAATACCTAATTGCATAGATTATTCATTTCATTAAAACCTACTAAGCACAGGAAGTGTCATTTTTAGGGATAAAAAAGTATGGGTTAATGTGACATCAAAGAGATTGAAAATCAAGGAAGTAATTTGATACATTGAATATTGATTTATCACATGATACTAGGAATCTGATAGTGGGATTGTTTTTCAATGGATTCAACCAATTTGGGAAATTGAGTAGTAGTTATAGAAGACAACTGGTTTAATTGATCCCTTACAATATGCTTCGGTGAATATGTATTTGACATATGTCATCTATCATTTTGATAATTATTCTTGGAAAATTTCTTTGAAAATATATTGATATATACTTGAAACCGATAAATGATAAATTATAAGTTTTATATAGTAATGGTGATGATATATTTGATTCTTCATCTAGAATAATATTCAAAATTTAATATTCTCTAATGCGGACCATTAGTGACCTCCCTGGACTGAGAATATAGCTCATTGGAATAAATAAATGAGTTCAGCATCATCTATTTGTAACATATATTTTGATCCTAAAAAACATCCTCATTGTAAAAATTGGTGCTTCTCATATCATATAATATGTATTGATTCATCTAAATGATTTTGGTTTAAAAAAACCAAATTGAATGGTTCTATTGATTGTAGAACACCACAAATGATGGTGATATGATCAGAAATATTGGAACAACATGGAAAAGATGAAACATAATTTGGGAAGTTGAATTATTTTAATAATATTGAGAAATAAGTACTAATTGAATCATTAATTTACATTGGAACTCAATAATGATTGAAAAATTTTATTAGTCAAACATTCGTATTGGGAATTTTAATTGTTTCTTAATAGTTATGATGTTATAAAAATTAAGATGAATGTTTGGGAAAATAGTTCTTCACAATTATTAATGAGTGTTGAAAATCAATGGACCGTCTCAATGAATGGAAGGAATTTGAAATAATGAACCTAAAGAGTGATCTATAGATATATATGAATGAAATTTTTGATATGATAATTTTTTTAAATTTGGATAAAAATACATTCCTGAGAAATGTAGAACATGTGAAGGTTTTTTATGGGTATTCATGTATCATATCAAGGTGGTTATATTAAAGCATCATATGTTACATGGATTTAAAAGGTAGGATTCACATATTTTATTATAGGTGTTACTACATTTGTAATTTCATACATTATTACCAAAAATGGTTTCTATTGTTGTACTCAAATTTTATCACATTATTCAAAAAACTATGTGAGAAAACTCTAAAACTGTTTGATCACATCAACCCTCGTAAGAGAATGTTTAACGACGTGTGGTGATGAAATTATGTTGTGTAGTTTATAGTCATGATGTAAGTAAATTATTCTCTCACAAAGAACATTACTAGCTATGAGTTAATCATGGTTGGGACAGTATAGATTTCCATACACATGAGTTATGATAGATGGAATAAACCATACTCTCTAGGGGAAACATGGATCATGATGAATTAAACGGGGATAGAAATATATTTCACATACAAAGGTTGGAGAGGACTCTCCAAAGAATAATTTTATATTGATTCATGGTCATATTGTATGTATAATATGTAGATCTATTGGGGCATGAAGTGCATAGTCAAAAAATTGTGTCCACATGACACTGTCCTTCCATCTCTGATGGCCATGAATGTTTATGGGGATCCAAGTTTTAGGGAGTATGTAGTCTAAAAAATAGTAAATATGTGTATGTGAATTTATGAAATACCCAAACCATGACTAGTCAGGAAATACTAGATATTCCTAATATATTTGACTCATATGTAGGGGGAGTTTAATCATTCAACTCATTATGAGTAGGGTGGATGTGAGGGATCATATAATAATGAGATTCTGTCCGTATGTGACTCTTGTAGATTCTTGCAGTTTATTGCCATGAAATTAAGACTATTCATGGATTCCTCCCTCAAGTCTAGGATTTCCACAGAGGATGATTCATTTTTTATTGGAAGTTTGGTCGGGATTCCAGATCCAGGTTTAACTATGTATCCTGTAAGAGTTGAAATTAAGACGTACGTAGTTCTGAACATTCCCTAAAATGGTTTGGTCCATGCATAGTTACATGAGAGGAAATTTTCATTGGTGGATGGTCCTAGATTCCAAATATGGCATCATGAAGTATCCTGTAAGGGAAGTAATCAAGTTGTATGTATTTTTGAATGTTTACTGTAACAATATGGATCTAACATAGGAGTTTTGGAATTTTGGTTTCATCTTCTATGGATGTCCGGTGTACAATATTTCTCCATAGTTTTCTTATGTAAGGTAATCCTTACAACTGATCCTAATATCAATTTAATTATACTTGATGTGAGAAATATGGGGTGAAAAGGGTTTTCATCTCAAATGTAGGGAGATATAGGATATGATAGAGACATTTTTTCATGGAGGGGGGGGTGGCCAAGATCAAGGGTCGAGTCATCACTACATATCCCATGTGTCAAATGGGAATCATGCCTTATGTAGTTCACTATGGGATCTTATATTTTATCATCATTCGATTAGGATGACTTATGCTATACTTTTAAACGTATTGCATCTTGGATGCTATTTTGTGCAGTTTAGAGTCACACAGCAAGGAAATTATGATTTTTGGTTTAAGTACATGTTTTTAAGGACTAATACAATATTTCTTAAATTCATGTGGTAAAAATAATAACTCATAGTTCATGATCATAGGGTTTTAACTGTGGATGGGTGTTGTTGTTACTCGAAGTACTTATTCAATAACCTTTCATTTGTAAAAGCTGTGATGAGTAGTCCATCCATTAATATCAAGTAATATAATTCATTTGAATAGACCCCATGTAAGACACAAGGTACCTCACGATATTTTTCATGCTTTGGGGCCATCTTCCATAGTATCATCGTGTTTATGAGGACCATCACTATATATCCTTTAAGGATGTATCAAAATTGATTTTTTTTGAAGGCTTATGTGATCTGATTTTGTTAGACTTCCAAAATGTGAAAATTATAAATACGTTTCACATCTATATGCTCCAACTCATTAAAAAATTTCTGGGATTTCTCATATGTGGATAGTTTATAAAAAATGGCCAAACATTGTGGTGTTACATGAATTTCGATAAGAAATATGGCCTCTACCCCATATATAGTTGAGTACGGGGTTTCTAGGATTTCATTGCAAGTCATGGTCTAGTAATACCATGTATCATGAAAAAGATTTTCAGTCCATGATTTCATATGCTTTTCTATCATATTTTTGAGTTTTTTGGACATAGTCTTCTTTAAAGCCTCTATCATCCCCTTGGAAGTTGCATGGTAGATTGATTAATGGTTGGATTTGATTCTATACTCCTAGTATAACATTTCCAACACAGTATATCATAATTGGGGGGCCTTTCCCATCAGTATTATATGTGGGAAACCAAATCTTGTAATGATGTAGGCTTTCATAATGCTAACGATGCTTTTCACCCTGTCTTCATTAAGGGGTATGGCTTTTGGCCATTTGGAAAAGAAGATTGTTGTTGTGAGTATGGAATTGAATTTTTTAGTTGATGCAGGGGATATCATTCCACAATATCCATCCTCGAAGCACTAAATGGCCAATTTTAATTAGTTGTATTAAGTAAATCTGGGGGTTGGTGAATAAAATTGGCATAAACATGGTAGGAATGGAACTTCTTGGAGAATATGGAACAATCATATATCTTAGTGGACCATTAGTATCTCAACATTTGAATTTAATGAGATAGAGAAGTTGTTGATTGGAATACTCCCCACGATCATGTGTGTCCTTCTTCCATGATGGTAGCAATCAATTCTCCATCAATGCACCTGAGAAGGACTCATTCAAAGACTCATTTATAGAGAATATTTTCTCGGTTTACCTCATTTTATAAGACAATTTTGACTGAACATATTAAGATATATTCTCATCATGTCTTATCTAGTCAGAGTTCCCCCACCCTGAGGTAATATTCAATAAGATTAAGGCTGCCAGTGTCAGGACCATAAGGCATAGAAACGTGGCTAATCTCATCAATTTCCTTCTTATTTTTCTGAATAAAAGGAAATATCATCCGACTGTGGGAAATGAAAATAAATGTTTCATCCAAATCTGGATCAGCATAGGATGTGGAAATATTTTCCAATGCGTCATCTTGACCAATTTTTGGTTGGGTGATATAGGTCAGCATTTGTTCTAATAGGAATATTTCCATTAGGTATCCAACATAGTTCATTATTGGGGCCACTACTTCATTCATAATGACATAATTACCATTGATCTACTAGATGACTAGTTCTAAATCATCTTTTATATTTATGTGTTTGGTTCATGCATGATGTTCCAGCTCTAGGCCTGTAATGAGGGCTTGATATTCTTATTAATTATTTTTAAATCACTCCGAAAGTATGAATGAGTAAGACATGAAGGTAATTTTGGGGGATATGAGTATTACTACCTACCCTACATTGTTGAGATTCAGATCCTCATACTCTTTCCATATCATGATTCTAGAAGAACCATCGATGTACGTTTCCCATCCCTAGGGGCCTTCTAGGATGGAGAACACTTCCTCATTAAAATGATCAGCATCCTGCAAGGTTTTTTCTACTGAGGGGTGATTTTCCAACAAGTCTGCTAACTCCAAGACTTTGAGGGCCCTTGGGGGTATGTACCATATGAAAACTATTGCACGATGAATTCCAATAATGATAGATGTCCAGTTACCATGGGAAATTTGAGGATATATTTGAGTGGGATACAGTGGGAGACCAGGTGGATCTTGTGGATCTGCAGGTAATATCTAAATTTAGAATCTGTAATGATTAGGTCTAGACAGTTTTTTTTAATTTTTTAATATTGAGTCTCAACATCAATCATTGTTCGGTTAAGGTAATAAAGGATTTTATCATTGTCAGCATCATTCCTCTATGTGATTAAGGATCCTAATGACCATTCTAAGGATGATACATATAAAATGAGTGGTGTCCCCTCAACATGCGTCATCAGCACTGGTGATCTTAGGTTACATATTTTTATATTGTGGAACACTTCTTGACAATCAATATCCCACTCATATGTGATCTTTTACATCATTAACAATGTGGAACGTAATCATTTTCCCACAATTATGGATCCAATGCACTGGATGTAGGCTTAGGGCCCTAGAATACATATCAAAATAGTGAGGTTGTGATTTGGGTTCATTCCAAATATTTATTCTTTCTTTTTAGGGTCAACTTCGATGTCGTGATTGAGTATGATGAAGCCGAGAAATTTCCAATAGTTAACACTACAGACACAATTTATAGGATTCATCTATAAACTATGTTGTATCAGTTTGTTAAAGATATTTTCAAGATCAGTCAGGTGGTTGGAGCACTATCGTAATTTATCCACAAGTAAAATAGCACTCAAAGAATTTTCCAAGTAAGGGCATTAAAATTCAATGCATGATATGCTGATATGTAATGACTGATTTTTTAAACCGAAGGGCATCAACCTAAAATAGAACACTTCATGAGGTTCCCTAAGATTAGTGTCTTCTTCATCTCCTTTGGCTATTCATATATGGTTGTATCCAGAATAGTCATCCCTGAAATAGGGAGCCTCATAGTTAATGGTCTCATCGATTTAAAATTCAATGATCGGGACTGGAAAACCATCCTTTAGGCTGTGATGATTAAGGTGCTTAAAGTAGATGTAGATTCTATTATATATTGTTTTATTTTTTATAGGGGCTATGTTTTATATCCATAACAGTTTTTTTTCATCTAGTATGATGTTGGGTTTGATCAACCTGTCCACATCAGTCTCTTTTTAGTCAGCACACATTAGGTGGGTTCTTATGGATGTATTCTTGTAGCCCTAGTGATCTTCTGGCAGACATAGATGATGTGTGGAGACCGAAGGATCGAGGCCTACAATTTCTATGTCATTCCTACAAAACACATCTCAATTATTATTTTAGAAGGAGGTAAATGTATCCAACTCATCAATATGCTAATCCACTCTAATAAATGTGTGTTGTGGGTTGTCTTTGGTGCCCAGTTTTATCGAGCTTTGTTCGTCGATTATGGAGAATGCACCTTCTTTGAATGCAAGACGGGTATCTTTGAGGTCTTCTTATTCTTCTTCTTCATCATGTTCTACCTTTTTTGATGGAGAGATGATTCTGGAGATGAGCTCCCCAATTTTGGGATAGAAATTTCATTTTCCCATAATCAATAAGGTGTGGATAGTTTTGTGCCGCAATGATGAGTCGAGAACATCTTCGTTAGGGATTTTCCTAACACCATAGTAGTCAGTACATTCTTTTGTGTCTTTAGACTCGGGGGCCATAACTGAAATCATGAATACAATTGACACTATCTCTGAGCATGAACTTATGAATTTAACTTGGTAGATGGGTAATACAAAATACTCTCCATGATTTTTGATGGGGTTGGTGGGATCCATTTCCAATCTATTCGTAGCAGTGATCCAGTCAATGTCATCAAACAAATATTGATTCTCTTTCCGTTAATAGAAACCTATATCGATGTAATATGACATATAGGATTTGGTCGAGGATATTTCATTAAGAAAGACCTTCTTTATTCCATTATTTAAATATTAGATGCACTGATGGTATGATTAGAATATAGTAGAATGCTGATGCTGCCAGTGCTAGCCTAACAAGACATTGAAGATCGTACCTTTTCGCACTACCAGAAACTAGAAATCTGACACAATGTCTCCAATCCATGTTTAAAAATTATTTTTTCATAATGAATTATTTTTTCTTCTGTCATAGCCAAGAAGATTTGTGGTGAAAGGTGTAAAACTATCCTCAACATAGCCTGGCTAAGGAAGTGTTCACATCGAGAGGAAGATCGCTCTAGAGCTGTTGTCCATGAAAATCCTATGGAAATCAATACCATTTAACTTTCTAGACACATATAAGGGTTTTATGTACCCTTTAATGATGGATTATTTATCCCTATCTTTAATGGATATAATGGGGTGACTTTATTCAGGGCTGGTTTCTGTTTGATAGACTTCGACCACTGCTATGTTGGCCTCCAAATCCTAGGGACTCTGTGGGGATTCTATGAGTGCCTCCCTGAGGTCTGTAAACAGAATCAAAGCATCCAGGATTGATTGCATTTCCGGTACTAAATATATCTATTTTATAATATAATATTTATTCTTAAAAGGTCAGATCTTTCTGGCTTAAGGTTTCTTCTTCATAAACACATCAGTGGCTGGGTCATTCGATGTAGATGGTCTAGCCTCCATGAGAAGATATGGAGTCACTACGGTCCATTCCAGGTTTTGGATGATCTAGTTAGCTCATATTCATTGGGAGATTTGATATTTTTTCTTCCTCTGACAATTATTCCAATGTGACTTGGCTAGTATTTTTTGATGAGGGCAGAGAAACATTATGGTTCCCATTTTGTCTATCGAAGGGTCCATCTACGAGTTTCTATAATGTTAACAGTTTGTTTTAAGGCATGGCAGTGAATTTTACTCATGCCACGAGCATGACTTCTAGCAAACCCTTGGCCTCTCTATCATCTTCCTCCAGTTCTTCAGTTCGGTGAGAGTATTTTTGGATTGTGTCCATAGTCTCCATCAGATAAGGGGTCCATCAAGTGAATGAAATTTATGAAGGTGAAGATTGGTTCTTGATATGAAAATGATTATGTCTTAATTTCTCCTTCTGATGGTTCATTTTTTCCAGGCAGTGCCCGATTTACAGTTTGGTGGGGCAGTGCCCGTGGTTCCATGTTTTTCCACATGAAGTATAAATGTGTCAAAACTAGCTTTGGTTTCGGTGTCATCACATCTTCTAGCTCCAACTTTCATCCCTTATGACTCTTTGAGGACTACGAGGATAAGGATGAAGGTTGTGTTCCATTAGGATCTATTGGGGGAAAGGTAGGTTGTTCTAACTATTCCTAGACGATTCTATGAGCTCAGTTGACTATTTTTTGAGTCATACAATTTTCATATTTTTACTCATTTTTACAGGTAATTGTAATAAGATACTCTTTCATTCTTAGGTCTTAGGTGGAGAAATACGCCTCTTGTGCGGTCGGCATACAAAACATGATGTGCCCTGAATCCTCCATCTTTTACAAGATATCCTTGAAGAAGTAGCGTTATTGGATGTTGTGTACTAGTTTGTGGTGATGGGGAAAATAATTTGGATGGTATTCGAGACCCTGATCATTGTCTCTCATTGGATATGGTAGCCAGATCACATTGCAATTCATTATAGCTAAGAGGTATCCATTATCCTTGTCATATCAGAATGATTAGACTTTATTTCTTCAATCCTTGAACTGTTTTGTTTTGGCACCCATTTCATAATCATGACAAGTTGGGGAGGATATTGGCATTTAGGGGGTCACATGTGATTTGGTTGAGGCCTTGCAACTAGAGATAGTGATGAGGGTGGCTTAAGCGTGACACAATTTGCTTCAGCATGTCCATCTCTTTTTCCCAGGGATGATTGGGACACTCTGGACTTGATATTAGTCTGCTGCAAGGAATATTTTATTAATTGGGAAATAGAATATAAATATTAGAACCCACTTATGTACTTCACTAGGATTAGTGGTGCATTCAATTTATCTCAAAAGTTATCGGTCCATGTGAATGGAATTTCATCCTGGGTGAGCGGCAGGTTTTGGGAATATGTGAAGACATTACTTCTAGAGATGAAGTCTGAAATCATTTCATTCTCTCGCTATTTTTAGCTCATTAGATTACAGATCATTGTCTTAGGCAATGATAAACTGAACTAGAAGATAATCTCTCACTAGAGGTTCTCCCAGCCTGTGATTGAGTTAGGTGGCAAATTACTATACCATATGAAGGTCAAACCCTACATGGTTTTCATGAAGCCTATGATATTTAATAGTTCATTATACTATGGATTTATCTTTCATATGGCCACAGTAAGAGGTATAGTGCACTAGATATTGTTCTAGGCCTCCCAAGTCATTAAACACTAAGAATACAGGGTTTCCAAATTTCAGCGGTGGCATAATATTTCTCACCCAATCAGGGTAGAGTTTGTGCATTCGTAGTATCGTAGAGCATCACCTCACCCAGGATTCTACTCGAGATATTAGTTTCATGATGGTATTCAATATACCTTGATGCTTATATAACCGTCCTTGAGCTTGGGTAGGTGCAATAGTGGCCAAATCTGGATGTGCAGGTATGGATGGAATTAAAGGGGGATACCTAGGAAAGGGTATCCATTGTTGGTTCACCTAAATATACTCTAGATGCCCTCCTTGTGGTGGTAATTCTTGATGAAGTTATGGGGCCATATTCTTGTAGGTTGGTGGTCCTGGTGTTTGGTTGGATTGGCCTTAGATCTTTACTTCTTTCCCCCATATGTGTTCTTATGGTAAATGGACCTCTTCTTGGAGTACATGTAGAGGTTTCGTAGGGGGAGAACAACTTTCAAGATAGCTCCGTCGATGTAGCTCAAAATTATTTTTTCTTAGATCTTTCCATTCATCTTCTTTACTGAAATTTAAATCCTCAAGTATGAGGAATACATTCTCAGGGGGAGGAGGAGGTAGTTTATAGACACCCTAGGATTTATTATTCTACTTGTCATGGTTTGTTAAGGGAGTCAATGACATATTAACTTATGTGGTGAATAAATATAGGACACTCTCTAGTTCTGGGTATACACACCATTAGGCTCATAGTGGGATTACTTTAGAAGGGAACTATATTCTCTAGTTTCCTCTCCCTTTATATAATTTCCTATGAGATCAGTGGGGTGGACATTTACGAATTTCAATAATGGATACTGCATTGGGGGGTGTACCTGATGCTGATGGGTATGAATGATTTCAGAATACTTTTTTAGACTTTCATCTTCAATTTTGAAGTATTATTCAGGTTTCTTGGTGATGATTCACCCAAAGGGAGCCTTATTTTGACCTCATAATGAATCTTCTTGTTGAAGGGTGTGAAGTGCAATATGTCGAGGAATTAGTGAATTATATTATCATAATTTTACCAAGATATTAGAATGAAGACATCCATTGTGAGGGAACATGAGGTAGAAATTCCCCTCAGTCTGCAGGCTGGGGTTGTTATCGTTCATCTGTTGAAGTGCTACAACCTAGATATTTCTTTCTTACTAGGGAATATTGATTTAAAAATTCCCCCATTAATATCCTAGATCTTGGAATGGTATTTTCATGTTTATGTTTTGGATTGAATCCATTTTTTGGTTAATTGAGTTCTTACCCAAGTCCATAAGGAGGCACGGTGGTGCTCTGAGGTTTCAGGACACGAAAAATGAAGAAAAGGGGTTTTCAGGGATGGTCCCACTTTTTTCGCACAGTTAGTGCTAGCCATGTGGATAGCCTAGGAAATTGTACAGGAGGTGGGATTTTTGAAAGTTTCATCTTCTTGGTTTGTGGATGTTTGGAAAACCTTCTTCCTGAAAACGTTTAAAAATATTACAAATTTTCACTTTGGGATTTTAAACCCAAACTCTGGATTTCCTCCACATTCTCCCCTCTTCTCCCTAATAATGATCCAACTCTCCAAATATCTCCAATAGAATGATATCCCTTGTTTTTTTGGAAATTTTTTGGTCTCATTGGTTCAAAATCATAGCTATGGGTGTTTATAATCCCATCCATTATTCTCTTTTGATTTTAGACATTGTGTCTTCTTCTCCCCTCTTTCCGTAGAACTATGACCCTACTCTACGGGTGAGATCTAGGATGAAGCATTAATGTTTGGAAGATGTGGAATATAATACATAATGTAAGAGTAATTTCACCCATGGAATTGAGGTAGGTGGTCTACAAGTTATATCCAATGGTTTATTTGAAGATTTTTTCATGTGTGGTTTTGTTCATAGGTTTCCCTTGGTATGTTTTGGACTCCCATTAATTTTTAGGAAAAGTGGTTATAATGATGTTAATTGGAAACCCCCATGATCCCCATGTGATTCATTGAGGGTGATGGGAAAAATCTATGGCCTCCTATGGGGTTTCACGACTTTCCCGGACCGCGGTAGTGAAGAACATGAGAGATTATTGTGTGGTTAAGTAGATCCCAGGATAAAAATGTTGATGTGATTGATTTTGTTGGAGTAGAAGCTAGGTGATATAACTATTCTTGATAATAACCTAAGGGACATTAGGTAAATATGGAAGTTGTTTAAGGGGTTGAACATGGCTATGTTAAATTAATTGTGGATAGTGATAGAATGTATAATGGGCAGACACATGAGAATGATGGGTAGATAAATGGGTCTATATTTTTAAATGATTTAAGATCATAATGGAATGGATTATGAAACATGTAATGAATCCTAGTGAGTTAGGTATGATGAACTATTCCTAGAGAGATAGGAACAATGAATGAATTCTTGGTGAGATAAGAATAATAAAAGGGAATGATGCAAAAAATGATGTCAAATATGGTAAATTTGTTAATGGGTTAGGGAAAGTTGTTAACTCATTTTTTATTTTTATTATTTATATTTTCCTTGGGTAATGGTTTTCATCTTGTGTGAATGGTTGATGTATATATGTATATATATATATCTTATATCAAACATACTCTTTATTACATACATAAACATGAATTATAACAAAAAGCCATAACTTGATACAGCATTGAAGATCATAAGGTCTTGTGTCTTTGGGGCATAGGAGAATAAATAAAAACTTAAAGCCTAAAATGTAATATCTTATTGAAAACATCCTTTACAAGACCAATAAATTCCATCATATATAGCGTTTCATTGGATAACATAAGGACATGTATAAAAGAAGGTGAGCTATAAATCCTAGTAAGGAAAAATCATGAAATAAATGAGGAATATAATACATGTTAGACGTTATTCATATAAATGGAAAAAAAGAGATACATGAACATAAATTCATGATAAATCATGAAAATCATAACATGGTGATGTGGATACAAAAATTAACATGGAATTATCATGTGGCAAGGCTCATTGCACATGGATCACGAGTAAACCCTCATTGCACATGAACCATGAGTAAACCACCATTTCACTTGAATTCCCATGAGTCAACACTCATTTCACATGATGTATCATGATACTACACTTTACCCAATGCATTGGAGCTCTATCATGGCACACCCTTCATAAACATTTCATTTCATGCATAATTGTACCACATTGATCATAAAACATGTAATCATTAATCATCATTTATTCCATGATAAAGGACGGTGGAATATATACATGAATCATTATAATCAAAAATTAAATATTCCTAAAGGAGAATACCATTAATAGAGAAATGTGCATGAAAATCACTACACAATGTCATTGGCTTGGAAAATCAGTGCAATTTCGGCTGTGTAACGACGTTAAATAAGAATTCATAAAAAATACTTGATGTGAGGGAAATGGGTGTATCATCATAGATAAATGAAATGGAATATAAGGGAGTCATATGGATAAATTTCCCAACATAATTAATGGATTTTATATTCCTTATAAAAATAATAGCGTGAATGTAAATGGGGAGGGAGAAATTCCTTACGAAAATTCAGCATGATAACATGTATACCTAGAAGGAACTAATCAACGAGAATGAGGTCTCTCATCATTTAAACACAAATGGATAGTTTAGGAGAGGTTCGAAATCATACCTGAAAATTTATAGTTTAAAATAAAAGGGAATAAAAATATTGAAAAACATGCATAAAATGAGAAATGAAGGAAT
Organism: Viscum album; assembly: GCA_963277665.1. Lineage (NCBI taxonomy): Eukaryota > Viridiplantae > Streptophyta > Magnoliopsida > Santalales > Viscaceae > Viscum > Viscum album. The sequence goes on along the minus strand of OY728135.1, from coordinate 1,996,724,521 downwards.
CCCTTACTTGGAAGTGTGATCCCAAATGCTTGGGAGGGCCTTCATAAAAACTTATTGGGAGCATGGGGAACATTGGGAGGATTCTAGAGAAGGGTTGGTAGAGGTTGGATGAACACTAAAGGCTTTTAGTGAAGAGGAAGTGGAAGCTTATGTGGGTTTATATAGGAAAAGAGAGGACATTCTTTATAATCTAGACTTGGGACAACACACATAAACAAATCAAACACACAAAACTGCCCATAGTTTTTCCCCAAGGTTTTTGGAAATGGGGATAATAAAACAATATTTTATAAGGATACTATCTAGAGTTATTTAAATAATTGGGTTTCTTATGTTGAGATGAGTCACACTCTCAAAGAAACAAATTTAAAAAACAAAATGTATTGTAAGTCATGGAGGTTCCATTAAAGCTTTGTAAAATAAATCAAACAAACCTAATATCACATTATTTTAATGGTAAAATATATATTGGATGATCATAATGTTTATAATATTTTATTACATCACTATTGGGTCATTATGATGTCATCAAACACATTATATATATAAACGATATTTAATTTTTATCCGAAATTTGACTATCTCAAAAATTCTGAAAAATTAACCACTGAACTATTTAAATATACAGATTCCAAAAATAATAATCATATTAACCAAATAATTTTCTAAATACATAAATTTTCAGTTTTTATTATAAACCAACTTTTATCGAAAATTTATGGGATTTGACAAAAAATAGCTCTCAAATAATAATAATAATAATAATAATTGTATTCATAAAAATTATACGATCATATATACTTAACAAATATTAAATTACTAATAATAATATTTTATAAAGATATTATTTAATTTAAAAATCCATTAATTTATCAAAATATATTCCTTACTTGAACATTAACTAAAAATTCTATTTGTGCATTAAATACAATTTACAATGTAATAAAAATAAAATGAAAGTATATTGTTTATTATATACAAAAATAATGTACATAATTAAAACGTTAGGCTTTGGTTACATAATCCCTTAAAACACCCACATAAGACTTTAGGGAAATATGTGCAATGGTGGTAGACTCTTGTGGTGGCTAAGATAAAATTTATTGAGTGGTAATCTCTATCAACATCCACATATCACATAGGAAGTTCTGTTTAATCTTAACGTATTCAAGCTCGTTATGGGCTTGGTCAAGAGCAAAGCCCAATAACGCCACCTTCTTTCCAAGATCCGACAAATGTGATTCGAATGGGAAAATTATACTGGATGACGCCATCGCTTCCATTGTTTGAGTAAATAGGATTTGTTAATTCCCTATATTTATACTAATAATTTCATAAGTATTCAATTGCTATATTAGAAATAGTCACAATTCAGAATGGTATTTTAAAATCCGAAACATAAAATCAAATAAGTTCATATTTTTTACATAACCAAAAGAAGACATTTAAATAGACTATGAAGAATTTTCATTAATGAATTATTGGGTCCTTACTATCTCCCCCCGTAAGAAACCTCTCCTTTGAAATTTCTATTTCCCATTCTAAAAAAATGCAGGTAACTCTGCTTCATCAATTCCTCTAATTACCATGTTTTTTCATGAAACATTTAGTTTCTCTCCAATACTTTTACGAGGAGCATATTATTATTTCGTATAACTTTTTCCCTACAATATAAGATCTTCCCTGGTTTCTCTTTGTAAGAATGATAATCCACTAACTTTACTACCTCGAAAGAGAGTACATGTGAAGGGTCTTTTATGTACCTCCATTAGAGGGATACATGAATGACACCATGTACTTTGTCCATGGTAGGTGGATGTTCTAGTTGATAGGCCACAAACCCATCACGATCTAGTATATCGAAGTGTCTTACATACCTAGGACTTTACTTACCTTTCTTTCAAAACCTCATGACCTTCTTCCACAATGATATGAAGAGAAACAACATGAGTCCAACATTGAACTCAAGGTCTAATTGATGGTTATCTATAAAACACTTCTGTCAACATTGGGCCTCATTGATATGTTCTTGAATGGTTTTCATGTTCTCCACCATTTCTTCGACCATTTCTATTATTAGAATCTTTTTATCAATAACTTCATCAAACATTTCAGTGTTCTGCACCTCTTCCTATACAGGGCATCATATGGTTCCTTTTAGATTCTTGAGTGGAAACAGTTATTAAAGTAGAACTCAAACATGGGAAGATGTTGATCCCAACCTGCTTTAATGAGAATTGAAAATGATATTAACATATCTTTAGGTGTTGGAATTGTTCACTCAGATTGGACATCAGTTTGAAGTCAATATGTGGTAATGAATTTTAGTTTAGTATCTAGAGCATGTTGAGGATTATTCCAAAAAATAAAGGTGATTCATGGTTCTCGATCAGATACAATGGATAGTTGTACACTATGCAACCTTACAACGTCCATGATGTATTTATGTAGTGGTTGATCAAATGAGACATCCTCTTGAATTGTAATGAAGTGTGTAGACTTGGAAGGATGATGCACAACAACCCAGATCTCATTTTTGCCTTTGGATGTATTCAGATGTCTCGTGACAATGTCCATGGCGATGTTCTCCCATTTCCATGCTAGTATCGGCAATGGTTTCATCAACCCATTTGTCTTATAAATCTCTACATTCACTTGCTCACACACTAGGATATTTGATGTATACTTAGTTATCTCCATCTTCATATTATCCAACCAATAATTATCTCACAGATAACGATACATCTTTGAGTTTCTTGGTTGAATATAGAAATATGATCTATGTGCATTATCCAAAATATCCTTTTTCAGCTTTGGATATGATGTAAAAAATAGTCTTTTCCCATATCTTACAAATCCATCTTCATTACCATTGAACTCCAAGGATTTCCAATTTCTGATAGCATCCACATTATTTGGAATTCCCACGTCATTTTTTGATCATATTTTAAACATTCCAAAAGATACTTTTGATCAATCATTTGTGAATGGAAGGATGATGTTCCCTTATTTATGATTCCCATGTCCATATTCATAAAATCTAAGAATATTGTACCTTTTTTAATTCTCATCAATGATAGAATCAATGGATCCTTTCTACTTAGAGCATCCACCAACTTGTTTGATTTCCCATCGTGGTAATGTATTAATCATTCATAGTTATTGATCATACCTAACCAAATTTATTAGTGCATGTTCATATGATTTTGTGTGAATATATACATGAGGCTTTTATGGTCAACATAAATTTCTCACTTCACCCCAAAGAGATAATGCGGAAATTTTTTTAATGTGAAGATCACAGTAGGAAACTCTATATCATGTGTTGTATAATGTTTCCAATGAAAATTAAATTTCCCTGAAGCATAGTAAATGACAATGCCATTTTGCATCAACGCATAACCCATTCCATTCTCTGAAGAACCACTAAACACCAAAAAAACATTTCTCCACTTGTGGGTAATGTGAGCACAGGCGCAGTGAGAAGAGTCCTTTTTAACTCTTTGTGCTTTATTCACATTCATCATTCCATGAAAACTTTTCTCCTTTATGAGTTAACTATTTAAGAGGGTTGGGAAATCATATGAAATCTCTCACAAATCGTCGATAATATACAGCTAAGCCCAAAAAGCTACGGATATCTGTTACTAATATTGGGCTCATCCATCAATCTATTGCAGCTGTCTTGGAGGGATCCACAGATATCCCATTTCTTGTGATGATATGGCTCAATAATGAGTCCTCCTTCATCCAGAACTCACACTTGTTGTACTTTTAATTGAGCATCTCCTTCCGCAAGGTGTATTGTATAGTTCTTAGATGCTCCTCATGATCCTCCGTGGTATTGTAGTATATTAGAATATCTCTAATAAATACTTGAACAAATATGTCAAGGTAATATTTAAAGATTATATTCATCATGTTTGTGAAGCTTTTTGTATCATTAGTGAGTCATAAAGGAATTAATATGAATTCATATTGCCTGTAACTTTTATGAAAAGCAGTCATTCAGATATCTTACTTTATCACCCATACTTGATAATATCCTAACCACAAATATACATTGGAGATGTATTGTGATCCACATAGCTGATCAAACAAGTATTCCATTTGTGTAAGATGATACATGTTCTTTATCGTGATTTTGTAGTGTGCACGATAATCAATTCAAAGGTGCATTGACCCATCCTTCTTCGTGATGAAGTGGACCGATGCACCCCATGGTGAAGCATTTGGGTGTATAAAGCATTTATCCATATTCTCTTGTAGCTCTTTCTTTATCTCCTAAAACTCTACAAGGGTCATTCTTACAGAAACATGGATATTGTAAATGCCCCAAGTATAAGATAAATTGGTAATTCCACATATATTCTAGGAGGAAGACAAATAAATTCCAAGGGAATATCTTCATCAAATTACATCACAATTGGCATGTCATTAAGGATGGATTCCTCCTTAGACTCCATCATTTGGGCCAGATACGCATGCTTATAAGGCGGTAATATCCATTCTTGAGATGATGGTGCTAAAGAAGATTCATTGGCCTCCTTGTACTAGTATAGAATAGGGGGTAGATTCTCTATATAGTGAGTGATTTACCTATCAAAACAATTTATGTTGGATCTATATAAGGAAATCCAATCCATACAGATAATTGCATTAAATTCCAATAGAGGGAGAATGTTGATGTTCACCAGGAAGTTAAATCAACCGATTATGACATGGGGAGTTATATTAATTGGATGCAATAATTGTCCTATTTACCATAATCATTAACATCCTTACTTTTATAATTTATGGTGGTGTTGGGATTGTTCTACTAAACTATCAGGATATAAAATAATGTGTACAACCATCAACTATAACCCTACCATTCACATTTTTATTCTTATTCTACTTATTTACATCATTCAAAAAAACATAGGGAAGAAAAATATTAAACACAAAATGGTTAATATGATGACAAAAATGGATGACATATAAATATATTTTCATTACTTACCTTATGTATCTATTGGCTTTGATATATGCTATCCATGTTCAACATCACAACATATATTCTTTGAGGCATTTTAGTTTTTAATTCCATTAATAATTTTTCATACTGTTGTTAATTTCTGAAGCTTATCCCCATGGTGTGTCACAACGAAGAGTGGTGCTAGTCCCATTGTCGTGTAGCCGGATACCCCAAGTTTAACCCAATAATCTATGTCGGTGTTTTCACTCCTAGGTACATCAGTGTCATAGCCACATCTACCTGCTCATATCCATACAAGGAGGTATTTTCTTGATAAACTACTTAATCATCAATCACCACAGTATTAGGAAGTTTTTATTAATCATAGTCTAATCACTAAGGCTTTCACTTGGGTTTTTTAATCTGAATCCCAAAAAATAACTAACCCTATACTCTATACCAACTACAACAACCCTGTTATTTGTTACATACACAAGCCTGATTTGTTACATAAAACCTTAACATGACACAATAGAGAAGATCAAGAAGTCTAGGGTCTTTGAGGATGAGGAACATTACATAAAAACAGAAATCATAGAACATAACATCATATTGCAATCATCCTTTACATGACCATACATTTCATTTTACTAAAAATTGCATAGGATAACCTGAGGACATGCATAAAAAGAGTGAGCTATAAATCCCATTAAGGGAATTAACAAGGAATAACATGAGAATAAAATAAATTTTAAACAATAGAAATATAAATGGATCACAAGAGGATCATGAACATAAAGTCATGATCAATCTTGAAAATCATAACTTGGAGACGTGGCAACAACACTAAACATGGAATTAGCATGAGCCAATGCTCATTGCACATGGAGAATGAGTAAACCCTCGTTGTAAATGACACAAGAGTAAACCCTCATTACACTTGAATTAGCATGATTAAATATTCATTGTACATTAGGAAGAATGATTCTATACTTACAAAATTTATTGGAGCACTATCAGGGAACACCCTTCTTAATAATTTCATTTCATGCATAAGTGTGTCATCTGAATCATACAACATGGAATCGTTCATCCTCATTTCTTCCAAATTAAATATATGTTGAAACAAAATACATGAATATTTATTATAAATAATAACATGTTCATAAAGGAGAATACCCTTGATCGGTAAGTGGGTATGGTATTAACTACACAATGACATTGGATTGGAAAATTGGTGCAATTTCGGCAGCATAATGACGTTACATAAGAATTCATAAAAAAAATTTGATGAGAGAGAAAGGGTTGTCCCAATATATATAAATGAAATGGATAGTAAAGGGGTAATATGGATACATGTACCAATAGTGGTAATGGATTTTATAATCTTAATACAAAATAATTTCTTGAACGTAAATGGGGAGGGAGAAATTCCTTAAGAAATTGAGGCATGGTAACAACTATACATGGAAGGAACTAATGAGAGAGAAAGTGGTCTCTAATAATTTGAACATAAGGAGGAAAATTTTGGGGATGTGAAAAATCAGACCCCAACATTTATAATTGAAAATAAAATGGAATAACAATTTTAATAAACATGGATAAAATCATAAAGGAATGAATCCGTTATTTGAAAGTCTGATTCCAAAGGCATGGGAGGGGATTGAGAGAGACTTCTTGGGAACTTAGGTCTCTTTGGGAGGATTCTAGAAAGACGAGTTCAGAGGTTGGACAAACTATAATGGATTTGAGTCAAGAGGAAGTGTATTTCTGGGTGGGTTTATATATGAAAAGATAAGGAATTATTTATTATTTAGGTTTGGGACACAACACATTAAACTAATTAAAAACACAAACCAGACCATGGGTTTTACCCTTGGTTTTTCCCAAATTGGAGTTGAACTCAATATTTTATATGGAAAATGGCCGAACATCTTAATATAACAGGGTTTCATTGTTTTAGATGAGTCATACTCTCATGGAAAACAATTTAAAATGATTAAATGTTTTATAAGTCTTGGTGGGTCCGCTAAAGCTTTGTAAAATAAACCAAACAAACCTAAAATCAAATTATTCTAATAGAAAAACATATATTGGCCGAAAGTAATGTTTATTGTATTCTGTTACACAACTATTTGGTCATTATTATTTCATAAAACACATTAAATATATAAACCGTATTTAATTTTGATTCAAAAAATTGACTTCCGGAAAAAATTATGAAAATTTCACGGTTGGATAATTTCAAATTCTTGATTCCAAAAATAATATTCATTTTCTCCAAATATTTTTCTAAATATGTGAATATTATCATTTTAAATAAAAATTGACATTTATCAAAAATTCATTGTTTTTCAAAAAAATTTCTTTCAAAACCTTAATATAAATTATCATTATATTCATAAAAATTATAAGATCATTTATACATAAAAAAATCAATTTAATGATAAAAATTTATTTTTGAAATATTATTTAATTACAAAATCCATTAATTTATCAAAATATATTTCTTTGTTGAACATTTACTACAAAATACTATTTGTGATTTTAGAACTATTTACAAAGTAACAATAATAAAATGAAAGTATATTGTTTATCATATAAAAAATAAATGTACATAATCATAATCCTAGGGTATTGTTACATAACACCTTAAAAGCCCATCATATGACCATAGGGTATTGTGCTCGATGGTGACAAACTCATGGGGTGGCTCAGATAACATTGCTCGAGTGGTTATCTGTATCATCATCCACTTATCCTGTAGGTGGTTCCTCTCAACCTTAATGTATTATTTCTCAACTTGGGCTTGGTCAAGAGTGAATCCCAATGTCTCCACCTCCTTTCTGAGCACCGACAAATGGGCTTCGTATGGGAAAAGTCTACTGGATGAGTCCATCGCTTCATTTTTCTGAATAAATTGATTTGATAAAGCCCTATATTTATACAAATAATGTGATCAATGTTTAACAAATATATGTAAAATGGTCACAATTCATAATATTATTTTAAAATCCAAATCATTAAACCAAATACATGCATATTTTTTACAGAAAAACCACAATAAAACATTTATATACACCAAGTGGACTTTTCAATAACGTATCATTAGTTCATTACATAGCCTGTCCACATGGCTCTATAGAGTGGGGTATTGATTTGATGTTCCACACCAACAGGTCGAGTATGTTTGATGCTCTAAACTCCACACTAATGACTAGGTTAGGGAAGAGTACTGAGGCTTTATTCCCCTAATAGTTTTATCCACCAAAAATATGAATTTGAGGTGAGGATATGGTTTACATGAAGAAGATTGTCATAGTGAGATAGGATAAAAAAAATTGTTACTCAGGCATACGATTTTGTACTTAAATTCTGTGTAACGTGTGGTATTTGATGAACCCATGGTAAATGGGTTGGTAATGGAATGTAATGGTAAATGAGATGATATGGTATGATATGGAAATGGTAATAGATGTTGGTAATGGACCTAAACTGGTTAAGGGATCATAATCATTTCTTTTCATTAATTATTTATTTCCCTTTTCCATTAATCATTAATTATTCCACATATTTTGTAGACATTAATGGATGGAATCCAACTATGTTGTACTCACACCCTACTTGGGCATCTATTGGGTACCTGATAAGTCATCCTTATTCTGGCCTGGGGAAGTTTAATGTCTCTTTTTAGGGATTTGATATGGCACGGGTTTACATGGAGGCGGACGTGGACATCATTTAAAGATAATTTTGTGGATTTTCCTATTATTCCTCATTTTGGGTTTTTCACTTTTTCAATTATAGAACAACATGGCATATTTATTATTGGTCATGGTTGTACCCCGTATTGGGGAATGGTTTTCGATGCATGTTCATGTATTATTGGTTATTATTCCACTATCTTGATTATCATCTGTTGTGTCTTACTATTTTGAAAGGGGGTATAGGCTCCCCAATTGATCTTTTGGACCCCCGCTGCTAGTCGACAACAATTGGCATATGTGGAGGTGCTCTTAATGTCATGTGACCACCTGGCATGGAGCAATGGTTTAGTGGATTCTTTGTCGAGGACTTTACAAAGTTTTATCAGAGGAGCTATTTCTTCTCCTTCTATGAATGAAAGTTATTAGGGATGGTAGATGGGAGTTAGGATGTGTCAAGCCTTGGTAATGATCTCATCCCTAGGAGTTTCTAAACTATGTATGAGGGAAACTGCATTTCATCTATTTTGTGAATTGTTGTTCATGATTTTGTGATGTTACATTTGATGATATTCCCCTATTGGGTGTTTCACATGTTGTGTGATGTGATGGATTTACAATATTTGTCTTATTTACACTATGGAATGAGTTTTTTCATTCACACATCATTGTAGGCACCTAGAATGATAAGTGACATGCATCATGGTAGGCACACATGGGTTTGGTGTGTGAGGTGTGAAAGATAGAATTCTCCTTTCATATTGATAATTAAAAAGGGAAGATGTTTTAAATGAAACAATCCAAGTGGGTGAATATAAAAGAATGATAAGTGATTATTATTGATATATGTGTAATTATGGGTTTGTAATAAATAAAAAATTTCGTTTTTAACATGTTGTGTGAGCCTTGTGGTGGTGTATGGTAGTTTACCCCTTACGGAAGATAGCCCGCGGTTGGGATGTTCATAGTGAAATTTTTATAATGTTAATGTTTGTTGGGATAGTGAATGTATGGTGGGTTGTTGTGTCTATGAAGAGCCTTCATGTTTTTAGTTGTTAAATTATTATGGTATGTGTTCTAAACATCATGTTTTGAAATATATTGAAATCCCCCCATGATGTCGAGCACCATTTGGGAAACAAGAGGATGTTTCTGAGAACACTGCTAAAGTAGATGATCAAGAGAATGTGGTGAAAAATGAATCTAGAGACAATAATTTCTAAGATAACTTGGATTATTTTATGGAAATGATGGATTGGGACCCAGGGGCGGGTTGCATAGAGTACGCTTGTGATGACCAGAGAGTTCCAGATGTAGCTCCCTCCGACCATTACTAGAGAGGGTGGGCTAGGGGAAGGAGAGTTCTAGAAAGTGTCTCTCATGAAAATACATGATCATCTAGAGAATCTTTTTGGGAATCAAGTAAAGTCATTTTATTATATGTTATTTGGTTAGGAAAAGTATTTTTGGGACATCCTGGCTTGGATGGAGAATGTTGAGGTGATGTTGTGGAAATATATCAAAGAATATTTTCTGTAGCATCATTACCCATATTCTATGTGGAAAGATTGGGTTGTAGAGTTCATTAGCCTAACTTAGGGATCAATGTCAGTGATAGATTATGATATCCACTTCACTTACCTATAATTCATTGTTCCAGCATTGGAAGGGGATGATGCAACACTTACGAGGCATTTCATGGATGTTCTCAAACACGATATCGCGTCTCAGTTTAATACATTTCAATTGATGTGTTTTAAAGAGGTAGTAGAATTGGGTGATTATATACAAAGGTAACATAATGGGTGATTTTGGTAGTGGGAATTTCATTCCAGCTAGGCGGAAAAGTGGTGCATCATTAGTGGATCAGAAGCGTCCTTTTTGATTTTTTTCGACAGGGAAGAAGTGTGAAAGGTTGTCAGAAGGGATGGTCTTCCTCTTCGGGTGTTGATTATGTGTTCTTATATCAGGGTGACATGCGGGGGGACATGCGTCGACAGTTTCCAAGACCTCCAATTGAGTGTCGGTCATGCGGCAGACTGGGACACGTGTAGAGGTTCTTCCGGAGCATTCAGTTGGTGAGCATGAATGTTGGTAACAGTCGAATTCCAAGTGAATGAAAGGGATCTATTTCTCCATATTAGGATGGTAGTTGGAGTTCCAGAACCTATACATGTATGGGTGGTAGATATGGAACTCTAAGGCTCGATCTACCATATCATCTGGAAATTACAATGCCTGACACATAGGTTACATCCCAGGGTAGTGGGACAGGTCAGATTTATGTTGTTCAGTCGACACCCAGTGATGGGGAATTAGGGCTATCAACTCTTTGAGGTACGATCCATGTAGATTCTATTCTTTCTAGTACATTGTTCTATACTGGTTCCACACACACTTTTATTTTTTCTCAGTTTGGGGTAGCAATGGGATTGAATATGTAGAGTGTGTGCAGGGTTATGTTGATAGACACTCTGTTTGGGGTGAAAAATGAATATATCAGATAGTCTAATGGGATGTACTATGGATGTTGAGGGGAATCCTTTCTCATGGTACTTTTTCATTTTCTATATGTTGGTATTTCACAAGGCCTATTTATGGACTAGTTGGTGTTTTATCATGCCAACATAGTCTAATACAATCATAGCGTATCAGTAAGGTGTCTTGAGGGTGAAGAATATGTCCATTCTGGAGAGTGTCATATTCGAATAGGTCATGCAGGACCATATTTTTTGTAGTTGGGTAGGCTCATGGATCAAGTATCTTTTCTTGGGCTTGATGATGAAAGAGGCGAACAATTTGTTTTTCCTCCAGTAGTGGATTAGTTTTTGGATTTGTTTCCTAAATATTTCTTGAGATTTACACCCAAGAGGGATGTTGTGTTCACTATTATGTTTCCACCTGGATCAGAGGTAGTTTCTATTCCACTATAATCAATGGTACTGACATAACTCTATGATTTAATTGTTCAGATAGAGGATTTTTAGGGTAATGGGCTCATATGTCCTAGTACGTCTCCTTGGGGATCTCATATTCTTTATGAAAAGAAGGATAATGGCTTGTTAAAAAAATTTGGGGATTATTGGACGTTAAATTAGATGATTGTAAAAAATCAGTACCATATTCCTAGAATTGAAGACCTAATTACCCAGTTGAGGGGTTCATTAGTTTTTTTTTTTGATTGATCTTAGATCGGGTTATTAACAACTTAGGGTGAGGCGTTATGACATAACGTTAATAGATTTTAGGAGTCAGTATGGGTTGTTTGAGTTTGTGGTGATGACTTTCGGCATAACCAATGCACCGAAAGTGTTCATGGATTTGATGAAAAAAATATTTCATCCTTATTGGGATCAGTTAGTGGTTGTATTTGTTGAATGCATATTGGTTTACTCGAAAACTCTTGACGATCATACCCTACATTTTGACATCGTTCATAGTACACTATGAGAGAATAATCTATACAAAATGATTTAAAAGTGTAACTTATGTATTGATGATATGTATTTTTGGATCACATTATCTCTATGGCAGGATTGTTGGTAGATCTAGAGAATTTTTAGGATATTTTTTCTAGGGAGAATCCCAAGAGTGTTCCGGATGTTCAGAGTTTTCTATGTTTGGTCGGGTATTACGAGAGGTTCATCTCAGATTATTCTCACTTTGAAGAACCACTGTCTGGCTTGATCAAGAAGGGAATAATTTATGAGTGGTCCGGGGTTATTGAGAATTTTTTACAATTGATGAAAAATCTATTGAATACTGCACTGATTTTTATATTATCTAATCCAGGTAAGAAGTATGTCTTATTTTGTGATGCATCCAGTATCATGCTTGGGGATGTGTTGATTCAAGACGAGGGGGTTGTGTCTTATGGGACGAAAAAATTGAGAACCCATAAGGGGAATCACCCTTCTCAGGATCATGAGTTAGATACAGTAGTGTATTCCTTAATGTGATGGAGGAACTACATGTTGGGGGAACAATTCACGATGCATACCAATCACAAGAGTCTAAAGAATATCTTTTTGTAGTGGGATTTGAATCCTCATCAGCAAAAATGGGTTTATTATATCCAATATTTCGACTTTGTGATTGTATATACCCTGGGGAAATATAACAATGTTGTCGATGCATTGATATGGAAGGTTGATAACCATGAGGTTCTAAAATCCAGCACCGAGTGGAAGTTAATGGCTTTGTTTGCAAAGATACACAATGATGTGTGGGAAGAAAAGAGTTAGTTGACTATAACTTCTGTGATGTTTGAGTCGACACTTTTGAGTCGAGTTAGGGAAAATCAGCTCAAAAATAATGAATGTCTGGCCATGATAAAATTACTTAAAGGTGGGGAGCCATCTTCTATTTTGGCCATCAGTATAGATTAGGTTGTCTAGGCTAATGGTCCTTTGGTTGTGTTAGTATGCACACGAGAAGATTTGATGCATGAGATACATGCATCCAATGGGGCAATGCATCCTGGATTTACAAAGATATAATTTCATCTATGTATACAATTATGGTGGCTGGTTATGAAAAGGGAAATGGCGGAATTTGTGGCATAGTTTCTTACCTATCAGATGGTGAATGACGAGCATCAATTCCATGGTGGATTGTTACATCAATTTCCTATTATGATATGTAAGTGTGACAATTTGATGATGGATTTAGCTTTGGGTCTTCAGATGACTCCCCAAAAGAATAATAGAATTTGGGTGGTTGTGGATCGTCTAACGAAAGAGGCTCATTTCATACTGATTATATAGACATACCATGATGTTCAATTGGTTGAGTTATATGTTTATGAAATAATACAGTTTTATGGTGTACCAGGGAAAATAGTTTCAAATTGCGATCCTCAATTCAAATGATGACCCTCATTTCAAAAAGTGATTTTGGTAAAGGTTGCACAAGGCACTTGGTACTCAGGTTATTTTGAGCACTGCATTCCACCTTCAGACAGATGTGTAGTCAGAGTGTCAATCCAACTGTTGGAAGATATGTTAAGGGCTTGTGTGTTGGATTTCGGTGGTTCCTAGGAGAAGCACCTATCCCATATTGATTTTTTTTACAATAATAGTTTTTAAGAAACTATTTAGATGGAAACATTTGAGGGCCTCTATGGGAGGCCATGTAGGTCTCCACTATTTTTTTAGAGGCAGGTGATACTAGCAGTTGGGACCGAGTCTCATGCAGAATTCATTGGAGAAAGTTGGGATAATTCGGAAACAGAGGGAAATGGTTTCGAGTTGGCAGAATTCCTATGAAGATTAGATGCGTAGAAATCTAGAGATCATGATGGGTGATAGTGTGTTAATTTGTGTGTCACCAAGGTTGGGTCACCAATGGGTTTTGAATCAGAGAAATTTGGTGGCCAGATATACTGGACTGTTTGAGATTTTTGAGAGGTTCGGGTTGGTGGTGTTCTGATGGGCTCTTCTATAGTGGTATAGTGGGTTGCATGCTCTTTTTATTTTGTGGAATCATTAGTGTTATCACCATGAACCAACTCACGTGATGGATTTTTATGATTTTTATCATGAAGATGATGTGTCCTTTAAGGAGAATCTAGTTTCATAGGTGGATAATAGTGATAATGTCTTATGGGTAAAGGTTGTTACATTAGTGCGAGTACTTTGGCAGAATGGGATTGTTCTAGAAGAAAAATTGGTGTGAGAATTAAAAATGTGGTCTCAGTGGCATGATCTATTTTCCGTGAAATTTTAATGAATCATTGGAGCTTGTTTGGAGGATGAGGCATTATATGGCCTGGAGGTGTAAGATCCTGGATCATGGAATGGTGTGTTCTTGTTTATGTTTTGATTTGAATATCTTATTTGGTTAATTATGTGCTTAACGATGTCCTGGGTAGGCCTCATGGTTAGCGCATCAATAGTACTAACAGTTCGGACTAACTAGAAAACTATACAAAAGGATGGATTTTGGGTAGTGGCTTCCGCATGGTTTGCACAGGGTTTGGGAAACCATGTGGGTAAACCAGGTGTCCAAGAATCTTTTTAAAAAAATTATAGTTTTCCGCTCTAGGATTAAAATTCCCAACTCAGGATTTATTCTTCATTTTCCCTTTTCACCCTATGGATGAACCAAATCTCCCAAGAGATCCATGTGATTGATATCACTCATTTGTAATGTGTTTTTGGGGACATATGTTGCAGATCGAAACTCTGGGTAAGGATAATCCAATCCTTGCTTCTCATTTGAGTTTGGGGTTTGTATATTCCACTCCCCTCTTTCTGAATCTCAAAAACCATACACATTTGTTGTTATCTAGTTTGAATCATCATGTTTTTGTTGATTCATAATCTAAGGTCATGATTAAGAGAGCATTCACCCTCAAAATCGATATAGGTGTCCTAGATGTTATATCCCATTATTTATTTGTGGATTTGTTTATGTGTGGTTTTTTTCATGTGTGTCTCTTGGTATGTTTTTATCACAATAGCATGTTAATGGAAAATAGTTATTAAGAAGGTAAATGGAAACCCAAAAGATTCCCATAGGTTGCGTGGACGGTGATGAGACTAACCTAGGGCAACCCTTGTGGTGTTCTAACTTTCCCAGACCTAGGGATTTGTGATGAACAAGTGATATTGTTGTGTAGTCGTGTTTATAACTTGATAAACATGTTTATGTGATTGATTATCCAGGAATATAAACTAGGTGATTCACCTTGATTAATAATAACAAAAGGGACATTTGGTTAACAAGGAAGTGGATTATACGGGTTGAAGATGGATATGTTAGATTAATTGTGAATTATGATGGAATGTGTAATTGGATGGCACATGAGAATGATGAGTGGCTAAATAGGTCAATATGTGGAAATTATTAAAGACCATAATGAAACAGATAATGAGCCTGGTAAGAAAGCATAGTGATTTAGGAATTATGAACGTTTCCTAGTGAGATAGGCACATTGAATGAGTGATTAGTGTCACACACATAATAAAAGGGTATGAGGACTAAATGGATAAATCATGGGAAATGTGGTAAATGTGTTAATGGGTTAAGGCATGTTATCAACTCTCATGTTATTGTTATGATTTATTTTTTCCCTCAGATAAGGTTTTGATGTTGGGTAAATGGTTGATGGATATAAATATATATATATTGTTCACATGGTTCATTATACTGGGATATTGACTTGAGGTTCTATGCCCACATGTCGAGTTGGACTGAGGCTCTAAACTCAACTCCCAATGCATGGGTTAGGGAAGAGGGAAGAGGCACTATTCCACTAATATTACTATCCACTTGAACTGAGGATTCATGGTGAGTAAAAGGTTTACATGAGGAAGTTAGTCTTACTGAGATACGATAGCACTATTTTTTTCCTCATGCATGCGATTGTGTACATTTAGCCTGTTTAACATGTTGTTTTTGATGAACCCATGAAAAATTTGTTGGTGATTTTATGTATTGGGAAATTTGATGAGATAGTAAGATATAGAAATGGTAATAAATATTGGTAATTGACATAAACTGGTTAATGTAACTTAATCATTTCTTGAAATTTATTATTAATTTTCCTTTTTCTTGCACAATTATGAATACTAAATATTTTTTAGACACTATTAGTGGTGGCATTCTAGGTTTTATAAACACCCTTCTAGGGTTGTTTTTGGGTACCCAAGTAGACATAATGTTTGAAACTCAAAGGATGGTCAAATGACATTCTAGGGTGTTGAGTTGGCATGTGTGTGCATGGACGAGGACACAGACTTGGTGTCAGGTCCATTTTGGGGATTTTACAGTTTGTCCTCATTTTGGGTTTTGTTCACATTGACACTTGTAGAATGGAATATAATATTTACTGTGGGACATGGATGTACCCTATTATGGGGTATGGTTATCTATGAATTCAATTTTATTATTGGTTATTATTACACTATCTTTTTTATCTTCAATTATGGGTTACTCTAATGAAAAGGGGTCATAGTATCCCCAATTGACCTTTTGGACCCTTGCTGCTAGTCCTAAACCTTTTCCATATAAGGAGGCTTTCTTATGTTCATGTAACCACCCATCTCAAAGCACAGATTTAGCGACTTTTGGGTTGGGTACGTTACACCCCCAGGCCTCCGGGCTGTTGTTGTTACCGTATTGTGGACGTAGATACCTCTATTTCCATCATTTTGATTAAATTCACTCCACGAGTGTGATAGGAATATAGTGTTGGACTTCCATTGGATCGATGGCTTTTTAAATACATGAGAACAAATTTCTAGTTTACATCCCTTATGTAGGAAGCCTTATGGATAATACTGTTTTCCTAGCATAGAATCATAAATATGGCTTTATCTCTTCGGTCCTGAAGAATTTGAGACTTTCCATGGGGCATTTTATATTTAGTGTTAAATATTTCCTGATCATAGATTTCACTTAATCGTAAACTTTGGGTAATGACCTTGCACTATTTCATTTACAATGTCGGTTTCTTGGATGGGATGTGGGGTGAAGTGTCGATCTCTACGTTCTCCCCATCCATGAATATGAACTCCAGTCGGGGAATCACTAATGAAGAAACACAACTTGTGTAGTTCATGGAGGAAAGACAATTCATTGTATTTATTTCTCATTTCTAATCGTGGATTCCATCAATATGGGAGGGAAACAAGGTCAATTAGATGGTGAATCTCCCCTAACATGTTGGCATGGTATGCATAACCTTCCTAGGTAAAGAAATTTTCTTTTTGATTGAAATGAGTATTCCATATATTGAGGTGAATTTCATGCAGTAATTCCCTAGATAACTCCCTTATTATGTTGAAGTGAGGAGTGGTTATAGTCTAATACATCACTGGTATATTATACCAAGCTATTTGTCTTTTCATAAGAAACATATAATATTGTTGTCTATTTGGGAATCCTCTATTTGATATTCCTAGATTGACTACTTCTTAATAATTTCATTCCATGTAGCCAAACTGATGGGAGCCTCATTGATATGTGAATGACGCATGTATGACATAGTAGATGATCGTGGCCCTAGACCCTCCATTCATTGAGAAATGATATCACTTATAATAGACGTAGTACCTGATGTGTCTAACTCCACCTCTCTAAGTGCCTCAGTATAAGAGGTCTTTCTCAAATTTATTCCAAAAAGGGGATGGCTTTCTTGCCTGTATGATTTTTTGATTGCGGGGTGGACCTCCGCAATTGGGGCCACAATGGTGACGGCTACCATTGCAACATGGTGCCCAACCTTGGGGAGTGTCTTTATGACATATACAAAGGGGATAACCTTCAATGTGGGATAAAATGACAGGAGTACCTTCTTGATACATGATTACACTGAAGGGAGGACCATCTCGATGAATACTATGATGGGGAGGACTACAATTACATCTCGATACCTGGATGAAGGAAAAAATTATGTAGTCTACATCCCAGGGAGGTCCTTCATGATATACAACAATGTGGGGAGGAACTTTTCATTGCATGAGGTTATTATGGGGAGGGACATCATAGCAATTACAATTATAGGGAGGGCCATCTCAATGATTATCATCATGGAAAGGACTACCATCAGGACTCGACATTAAACAATTGGTATTAGAATATCTGATGGGCATAACATGGCGACGACCATTAGGGTGGATGAAAGAAAGGCTAAGACCTCGTTATAGACTAATCTATAGGTCAAGGAGAGGATTAACCTGACTCACATCATGATATTGGCTCTCAAGATCGATCATTCATCGCCCCTAGAGTAAGCCCATTTGGGTCCTCTAGGGAGGTCCTTCAAAGCTACTGGTAGAGATATTACGGGGAGGTCCATCACAAATTCTATGGACAATTCCATTAATTGTAAGTGGACTGGCATGGTATTGAGTCGTTATTGATATATGTTTGGTTGCATCAAGAACCCTAGCTTCCATAAGATCAGGATCATGTATGTGCTCTTCGTTTTCTTGTACCCTTTAGTGTATTTAATTTTTTAGAGATCTCTAGATGGTAACTGGGGAAGCCAACAGTTGGTAACAACCTTCATATACGGGTACCTGCCTTGATGAGTCATGTGATGCTTTTGGGATATGCCAACAAACAACCTTTGTTTTGGAAGATATATATGCCTTCCATGTAGCATCCACTAAGTTGGACCGACATCCCTGAGATTGAATGAGTATTTTTTCTGACCCGGTTGTCTATGTATCATGGGATATTTCAATAAACCCTTTTGCACTATAGTAGGGATGAATAAATACTCCAGAGTGACTAACCCATTTTTCGAGTAAGTCGTTTAGTTCGAGGAAACAGGGTCATGTGCATGGTTTCTCGGTATTTCCACCAATGAAATGATATATTAGCTTTTATAGAGGATATGGTCTATAATCGACATCTGATATTTCATAATGGGCCAGATATGCAGAGATACATCTAGGGATATAATGATTATGTAGGCTCATTCTGATGTTGGAGTAGGAGTTTGTTCCTGCTCCAGCACCCCATGGGTTTCCATTAGATACGTGCAGTTCTCATGTGTCATGACAGAGGAACGAGTATAATACAATTTGACTTCTCCAGTTGAAATCGTATTTGAGTAGTGGGATTCATAATCCGGAGTAGATATTTTCATCTACTCATGTGCCACTATATTTTTCTCAGAGGCATTGTATACACTCTTATGATTTTGACTCTGCATATATTTTCTTTCTTCCCTTTTGTGATGGTTCGATTAATATGCATTTGAAGATATTTGGGACTATGTATAACTCGATACCCTTTTATTTGGAAGATGTGATCCTTGTGAATTGGCATAGTTTTTTTATCTTTGTATATATTTCCACTATATATACACAGTGGGACCAGAGATCACTAACATGAACGTTCACTTGCTCGTATTGTGCCACACACTTTCTGTGGTGTGCTTTAGAAGAAAAGGTAGGGTTTTTTTTCTTCCCGTTGAATGACTCTATGTTTCTATGGAAAAGTTGCTTCTCAGGAACCAAAGTGATATCATGTTCTTTATTATATATATTTTTCCTTTGGATGGCAGCCCGATGGCCCCTAGTCATTTGGACATCTGCTTGTTCCCTATGAAGAATTACCTTTTCATTATGAGGATACATGTTCACATGAAGTCAGAAGTGATGCTATCTAGAAAGGGCCTATGTGAAGGACCCATGTGCAGTTGATATGAATTTTTTATCCTCAACATCATCAGCATCCCATAGATCATGGTGGTACACATTGTCTCATTCTAGGGATAGGCTATCGAAATAGTTGAGACGACAATTGAGGTTGCGTTGTTCTTGGGCATCAACCACAGATGAGAAGGTGACTTATGAGAATTGTCCAACTAGATGGATTGTATTAAAACCTACAACTTGGGGATAGTTCCATTTCAGTGGTACTCTTGGATCATCATGTTGGATACCCAGAGTTGAAGATGTTGGGTAGGTGAGGGGGTCCAACAGTTCATCGGGGCCCCAACCACCTATGGGATTGCCGAGGCGCATGTCTAGAATGGGTGTCGGGATATAATTTGGATAGACTATTGCTCTGAGGTAACCTATAATATATATATATAAATATATGACATATACAGACCACACAACCCCATGAAAATGAAATTCTCTTGAAAATATTCATATTTGAAAATATAGACTTACCTCATCCCCCCTTATATTATCTTGAGGTGGAGGGTCTTGGTTGGGGTAAGACGGCTACCTCAGTTAAGAATTCATGTCAAGTAATCCATTTTTTGTTTTGGCTATGAGGTGGAACATTTATGGGTTTGGATAAAATGAAATGAATAGTCTGATGTGTGACATGAATTTGTATGTTCTTATAGAAACCATCTCACCAATATCTTTGCTTCAAAAAAATTTGTTTCATAATCCAATAAAATATTACTGTATTAACCATGCAGGGGAAGGGTAGTTTTAACCATATGAATTGTGAAGGAGGATCTGCCTTAAAATGGTCCCAACATGCAATTTAATGGGGAAAAATATTAGTGCAACCTATCCTATTATGATATAAAATCCTTGGTTGAACTCCAATGAGTTTATTTATCGATCCAAAAACACCTAATGACCCTAGTATCCATGATTTATGGACCTTCATTGCAAAGTTAGGTGCTCGTTGGATGATGACTTGGAAAACAACACTTAAGGACTCCATTGGTTGTGAGAATGGTAGGTTGAGTTCACCATACCCATTGGGTAGGGGATTATTTCATATTCTATGACTCAATTTTTTATTTTAGTTGTGTTTATTTTTTTGTGAATCCTTAGTTCATTCCCAAGGAGTGTGTCCATGGGATACACCTTGTTTTCCATATCATCATAGGATTCTGTGGATTTGGTGGTATGGAGTAAATGCTGACTTAAGTGATTCTAGAAGGCGTCGTGGAGTTTATCATCATCCAGGGGGGATGTGACTTGATTTTGGGATAAAACCCATTATATGGGATTGTTATGTATCCTCTGGAGAGGAATAAATTCCCACATAGTTTGGTAATCTTGGGTCATAACCATGGGATTCTGCCATTTTAGGTGACATGGTTGAGTGGTCCCTTTTGGAAGGTATCCCCTTTGGAGATTAGGCCATCAAGTAGGCATCATCCGTATCATGGTTTGACAGGGAATCAAAGTTCTCATAGTTTAGAACATGGATGGTTTTTTGGGCATTTGGATTATAACAATTCACTATGAGTATCATTAGTTCTCCTCATTGTGAGAAACAAGAGGATGTGATAGATCCATCCAACCACACACCTCCTCTCCTGATGATGAGAGAAGTTGGGCCTATGAATGAAGACAATGAGGAGATTGGGGAAGTGGTTATGGAGTGTTTATCCTTTTAATGTGGGATTTCAATTGAGTTCGTGAAGCTGGGCCCTCAGAATATTGGCGACTTACCTCGGTGGGAGTGCCTCAGAACATGTTCTTGGCAAAAGGAGGAGTATTGACTCATTTCAAATGGAGAAGTTAAAATAATTCTTCAACTGATCACCATTACTCATTGAATGGAAAAGAATGTGATAACCTTAATACCTAGAGTGGGGGGTTTACATCAGTTTCCCAAGGTCTATATCTGGGTTACCATGGGAATGTATACTCACAGAAATCACTAGAGTTCAAACCATATTTTGGAGAGGCATGGTGACTCCGCATACCATGGGTATTTAGACTCTAAGGGGAACGTTGATGCAGTTGATGATCTGATCATACGAGTTCGGTGGAATAGGAGGATGCTTTGGCCTAATACAGGGGGACTAGTTCATGGAGGGGTTGTGGTGGAATTGACAGTAATAGAGGGGTGATATTGGTGGTGGTGGAAACAATATGCATTGATGGTTCATTCCACGTATAATTTTCAAATGTGTGATTTGGGAGCATTACATAACATAGTTGTATGCGAGTAGAGGGTACGTCCACCTACTGAAGCTATATGTTGGTTTGGGTATGGACCACCACACACCACAGTGGTACATGGTCCAAGATGCTATATGTCACACTGCTTTGGGTTCCATCTGCATACATATGTATTATACGATGCCAAGTTAATTCCACATATCAATAAACTATGAGGAACCCCATATCGAAAGAGGGTCCGAAGGCTATTGTATGTGGAAATTCATCTGTATGGAATATTTGGCTCAATATTTCACCAATTAGGTTATAGGTTATCCTATTATTACTATGATTGTTCGTTTTATGGTTTGTGGCTAGTTATACCTATGGAAACGTGGGTTTTATTTCGGACTTCACTGAGGATTTGAGACCGATGTTAGAATCCCCTATGAATTAGTTCTTCCATCCTATAGGGTCTCCTCCATGCATTCTTCATCTTTTCATTATCAATTCATTATTTTCTCCTTTTATACCGAAATTGGATGTTTTATCCATGGAATTTCAACCCCATTTGAGGAATCCCATGAAGATATATCTTCACCCGTGAAAGACTCGGTTAACCGATTTTTGTGGAGGAAGTCGTTCATGAGTCATGGTTTGAAAAACCTTCCCAATTAGCTTCATCTGTGAATTGCTGAGTTTGTGAGATGGTATGCTAATGTCTTTTGAATGATTTAATAGTCCAGGGATGTTTTTCCTGATCACCTGGGTTCACTGGTCATCACTCTGCAAGCCAGCACATCGTGGGTAAGTCCACGCACATGTGGTTCATAGTTTATGTATTCCGCAAACCCTTCTTGTTGATGGTATGTGGGTCAGTTAAAAATCTTTTAGAGATTTAAATCCTTCAAGTTTCTTCAATATTTTTGAACTCAATTTGAGTCCATTCACTTTACTTTAATTGTTGGAAAGAATTCTTCATTCTGTAAAGTGATTTAGGGTGTATTTTCATCCCATGGAGAAGTTCTTAGGACCCTATAGCGTATATCAGGTAATTTATTATGATTGTATCTAGAGAATATAATTTAAAAACCTCACAATAATAATGAAGAGTAAACCCATGGGACATTATAATGCACAATTTTCTTTCTTATGAGTTGTAGTCTTAGTGGATTGTGATATATTTTTTATGATATTCTCCAACAAAAAAACCCTTTAGTGTTGGATTTTTAGTATTAAAACAAGTCTATGGATAGTCCATACAAGGAAAATAAGATTTTTCGAATAATATTATTATCCAAACATACACCATGTTGTATCATATTAATTCACACCATGTGAAATTCCATTATAAGCATTTGAGGATAATCTCCAAATTGACCATGAAATTTTGATTTATGATGAATCAATCTTGATATATGTTCAAAAAATGATGGATAATAGGATATTCTTATTGATTATGTATTTCTTTATCTAGAGTATCATGCTCAATCAATATTCTGTTGTCATTCATATTTACAATGTTTCAAAAAAATTCAATTTTTGTGAATTTTTATTTTCATGATTCATTTTTTGTGTTTTCATTTTTTTATGTTTTCAAACACTAAAAATTATAAAATGTTTTCTAAATGACTAATTCATAGATTATTAATTTTTGATTTTTAATATTTTTGATCATACAATAAAATTTTAAAAAGAAATAATTTTTGGAATCTGATTATGAAATTATTTTTAAAAATATTAAAACCACTTTATGTCCACCATAGAAATAGTGACAACAAAAATGATGTATTTTTTCGTTTTTATGAAACCTGTTTTAGAATTTAAAAAATGAAAATTGAAATACTTCAACGAGTACAGTTTTCTCCTAGAGATACCTCCAAATAGAAGATACTTTATTATGATATATATTTTCTATTTCTCTAGTTTTCATGGGGATTTATTTTTATATAAAATATAAATCACTAATTTTTAAACTAATTGATGGTAAAATAATGAAACATTTGTACCAGTCAATAAAATACAAATTAATCTGAGTGCTAATAGTTGGAAATAGATGTCACATAGTAAAATGATGTGGGATAAAATTTATCGAATCAAACAGAACTCATGGTTCAATATATTTTCATTGCATAACGATTAAAAATAAAAAACCAAAAAATCGTAAAATAGATTCCCATTACATACATTTTATTTTGTTTGAAAATTTTATAATTCAAATTGAATTCATAGATATAAATTTCCTTTTGATTTGTTCCAATCAATACACTCATTAGTCATCTATAAAAAATAGACATGCTCCCGATGTGATCACTATTTTTTATTGATAATTGTAAAAATCAATGAAAGTAGTAAACCATTAGTACAATTGAAATCTGAGATAATTATAGGCACTCCGTGATAGAAAATCTAATTCTTCTTTATGGTGATCAAAAACTGTAAGATAAAAGTAGAACATCATGTGATATAAAATAGTTCATTAAACCTCAATAAAAAATTCATCATACCAAATTTTGGAGATAGATTATAGTAATAATTCATGAAATTAATCATAGAATGAAATAACCATTTGAGATTACATCATTCATCCATAATAAATTTATTCACTAAGATTCATGAGGCACTCAAAGCCTTCGATATTTATCCTCATCTGAAGTAGTATGAGTTAAATAGATGATCTTTGACATTCATATCTCATCATTACAGTCCATAAAATTATACAAAATTCCCATTTCATGATAAATTCCTCAATATCCCAATGAATATCACAACTACATTATTTAAATAATTGTACTTTCATTTCCCAAAAGTAAATACCAACTAATTTTCAAAACTCACATGTTGATCATCGGGGAAATTATTTTTTTCACATACCTAATTTCATTTCCCCTATACCTTGAGAAAAATTACACAAAAAATATACAAACATTCCATTGTATAATTTATTAATTTTTAAAAGATAAATTCCAAAAATGAATATTAATCCCACATTAAATCTCACACAATAGTGAGTGAAGTCATTATAACCATTAAATATCATATTGATGGAATACTCTAATGGTGAAAAGTGACATCGTCCTCATAACCAGCTCCAAAATATTAATTCAACATTTTAATGAATCTTAATCATCCAATTATTGATTTAGAATATTATATGTATTTTTATCAAATCTAGGGACATAGACAGTGTGAGATTCTTATGTCCATTTTGCCCATAATTTTTTTTGAAATATATTTAATTTATTTAATTCACAAGCTCAAAGTTTTCATGAAAAATGGAATAGCATATAAATATAGAAATATTATATTAATCTAAGAGAATAGTTGATTTTATATTATGGGTTTTACAAAAGGTGTGATTTCACCTTGGAATGCATCAGTCATTCATGTTGAGGCGTGGTTATGGGAGGACATTTTGAAAAATTAATTGATCGAATAAATTTAATTGGTTAATTACAATACCTAATAATATATATGTATAGACTATTATTTTGAATATTTTAGGGTTTTCCTCATAACCCCACAAATCGAGCGATTCCATTGGAGCATTTTTGTGGAGATATGTTAGAGAGTAATGACTGGATCATTGATCATTAATCAGTGTGTGACAAAACCCATGGATGTTGCCAATGATTATGAATCCTAGTACTTCTAAACAAGAAATCATCCAATTTCAGGTAGGATGATGTATTATTTGGATTTATTACCTCTTATTTATTTATCTAAAAAAATTGAATCAATAGTGTAAATGATTGATTCATAAATCATCCATATTATGGGTATGTGATGTAACTACTGGGATTATTGATATAATTGTACAATTTTATAGTTCATTAATGATATTTCTAATGAAAATTGATCAAGGCCATCTGAACATGTCTTAGGTTCATTTAACTATCTTTTTTAAATGGATTTATACCATTATTCTTATGGATTCATCCCCATTATTCTTTTGACCTATGGTTCACCAAAATACAAAAAAAATCAATCATTGAATCCCCATTTCATTTCACTAAAGATTTATAGTTCCAACTTGGTCTTGGATCAAATACAATTGATCTATTACAACAATTTATTGATTAGGGTTGGATTTGAGGAAACTGTTATACATAACATTGGATTGATTTGAGAAACGAATCATGCAGATGTTTAGCAAATATATGCAAAGTCCAAGACTTAGTAGACAGTGATGGAAAGGTTCCACTAACATAAGATTAAAATTTTCTTGAAATTTGTTTGGCCGGGTTGATCATCTGAGGATCAGATGGAGATGTGTTAACCATATATATAATATTATAATTTTTCATAGTACAAGGTTTTTATTACTGATATTCATTCCATGGGGGCCTCTTGTGTGGTTATAGGGTTTGATTGGAATTTAAATATCACATGACCTATGACATGAAATGGATGCTCAATTCATAATAAAGAGTTTGAAAGGGCAAGCCCTGATGTACACTAGCACATACACTCTTTTCATTTAGATATGTAGAGTGACAGACCAGGTGTACTCTGGCTGATATGTGTACCTGGACACGACCAGATGTACACAAGCTAAGACACATCATTTACAATGACACAAACACATCCAATCTAAATTTACAATGGTATTTTCATGTACTTGTACATTTTCAGAAGTACACACTATTAGGAACATCATATACCTCAAGATGAACAGAATCACATACCATCATACACATGAAAGACCTGGTGCTAAAGGGGCACACCTTGTACATCTAGTAAACTAAAATAAATCCATCTAATAAGCCTTTTATCTTGTTTTATCTTCCCCTTTTTCAGGATTCATTATGTTTTTCAAAATTAATCCATCCCCTAATAGTTTGTATGAAAATTTTTCCTACACATAGGATGGTGATCCCATCAATGTTACTTATTTGGTAGAGTTTTTGGACTACTTGTATGAGCTAGAAGTTATATCAGTAATCATCATTTACCCCTTGGTGGGGATCTTAATTTCATCATTATTAACACTACATGGGAATAATCATCTACAAAAATGGTTATTCTAGATTTAGATGTTTATATAGTACAAGTCATTAGGTGTGATCCTCATATGTGTATCGTTCTCTTGAAAAATCAAATTTAAACAACTGAAAATGTGACCAAACAAGAAATTTGTCTCAAAAATAATAAATCAATCATATTTGAATCATGGGGGTGTTCTCCATGAAATTTTCACGGTATAACCATCTAGCATTAAACTTAATCTAGACATTTTCCCTCGACATTACCTTGAGATGATGTATCCTTATTGGGTATATTTGGGTATTATTGTTATATTTGTGGTAGAAATATACCTTTGTTGAGATGACTAATAATATTTTTGTCATAATCATAATGATTTTGAGGTGTTTTAATGGGTATTGTTCTAGTCACCCTCTGTGGGAATTTCCCGCACATGTCGTGTCTTACACAAAAGATCGTCCTTTTAACAAAGTCCTACAAGGATCATGGAAATAATGGGATTAACAAGAGAGACTGACCCAAGTGTTTATTTGTGGTTACCATGATATAAGATCCCTTATACACTATCAGGTTGTAATTGTTTCATACAAATTTTTGTTGGATTATATTTTACCTTATTCTATTTAGTACATTTTTTCATGCTCATATAATAGGAATTAGATATATACATGCCTCTTTTGACAATTGATCTAAATTCAAGTACATTATGGTCTTGGATGTGTGAGATTGTGTACATGAACCTTAGTAAAATGCATCTTATGTGCGTGATAGGTCTACTTATTATTATTTTCTATCCCTGGAATCTTAGAGACGAGCATGGGGAAGTCGTGACATGATCCCCACAAGGACAAGGAATGAAAAAGTGGTATTAGAGAATTTAGTCAAACCAAAGGAATGATACCTACGAGATTTGTTTTTTGCAACAATTATAGGATTTTGAAGTATTATTTCAAGTTAGGGGAATTGGTGTAGGTGTGGTGGAGGATGAATTAATACACAAGGTCTCTGAATACTTTCATTTCGAATTGGTTCATGTAGAAACTGCTTGTAGAGAATTTTTTTGAATATTGATCATACTAGAATGAGGTGTGGTTTCCATGATTATTTTGAGTAGGATATCTAGATATACTCATTGAAAATTGTACATCTTGTGTATTTTTGGATTCCTATGTGACATATTTCATTTAAGTTACATAATAACGATCATAATTTGGATCCCCACAGAAAGGATGAGTTGATACAGATATCAGTTTTGATGTTGATACCACCATGTGGTTCAAAAGTTATTAAAAATTATATTGAGAAGTTTATGGTACTTGAAATTATATAAAATGAGGTGCATAGACTTATAATAGTTTATAATTTTCAGAAAAAGACTTCCCTTAGGTTCTGAGTACTTCCCAACCGACATTGTTCTAAGGATAACATGATGTGATCATATTAATTTTCTATAATTCCAGGAAAACAACATTTTATATGGTGAAACTGGCAGTAACCCTTCTCCATAGATTTACAGGATGATGGTAGGGTTTAATGACCTAGTCTTATTATTGGGTTAATCTAACATGGTCATAGTTATAACTCTTTTTTAAGGAATAGTTTCCTCCCACTACATTTTGGGATGTATGAATCTAAGAGAATCTATAACATCAGTAGTGCAATGTGATAGTGGTTATGTATTCATTGATATTTTCCATCATCATTAGGTACTCAGTAGATATGGTTTGTGATATATTATTTTGGGAAATGAACATTATGTTATGAAAACAATGAGATATCATAGTCATCATTATACCCCTATGTATAAATACCTATGTAGGGGTGATGGAGCATTCCTTAGTGGTTGAAAGTTTCCTGGGTGAGTAGACATTGATAAATTTTGTTGGTAGTGGGCACTCAAGAGTAGATAATTTGGTGGTAGGGGTCTGATGTTAGACTAAGGTACCTTGATGTGTGATACATTTCAAGGTGAAATCCCAAGATAAATGTGCTACAGTTCAGGGATCACATGATGGGTCTTTTCATCCCAAGGAGAGGTGGTATAATTATTTGAGGATTGAGGATGTGAATCTAGGGATTGTACATCCCACTAAAAAAATAGAGATATAGTTGATAAACCAACTAGGTAGATCTAGAAACATGGGAAAACGATTTTGCAGGGAATTGAACATGGTAGAGGAGATAAGAGAGCACTTGGAGGTGGTACTTGTTATTAATTGTTACAAACACCACTCGCATGTGGTCCAGGATAGGCTCAAGGTGCTTGTGGTCAAGGATAAGGGTAGATATAGTTGATCAAGTATTATGACCATAAGGATATAGGGAAGATATAAGGCATGATATGTATCTTTTCTACCACAAATGCAGTACTTATTAACATAGATATAAGTCATTATATAAAATAAACTTTTATGCTTTAATATTTTTAGAGTTTGGTTAAGCCCTTAGTAAGACCCTTGCACTTATATAATGATATGGGAGGTGAATCATATATAATACACTTAAAAAACTAAATGAATCATAGAGTAGATGGTTTCTTCTATTATCTATTTGTTTGTAGGGATGAGGCCTTATGGTTTCATCTAAATTATGGACTTTTTATCCATTGTTAATTACCATATAGATGTTTTATGGAGGAGGATATGTTGTTTCCAAAATGGTCACACTATACTTTCATATGTTTGTGAAAATTAATCCCACGAAGTACATGATAGACTCATTCATAGTAGGGTGAAACCAATTAATCATCAGTTTCCTAGAATGAACATGCGTTTATAAGACTATATGAGTTTTTAATTCCCTTCGGTGGTGGCTATGTGTTAGGATGTACTTCATTTTGATAATCAATGCTCACCTACCCAGGGATAGTTATAATTCCAAAATGGTCTAAAACACATGAGGATGATAATATCTATGAAATTAGAGTTGATGGATCCTATTGAAATTCATTAGATGAGGGTGAATTTGGAGTGATTATATAGAATGGTCTTTGTAGACCCAATATTTTAACTTGGGAGCCCAAATTTTTTTTTCCAATAATTCATGCGAGATATTGAAGTAATGTGAGGAATATTTTCACCTATGTAAAGTGACTATTATGGAAACATATAAAATACAAATGAATGATAAAAATTTGATTAGTTCAAAGGAGAACATTGGTTCTTAAATATTTAAAGAGTTTGTTTTTAATAAAAAATTGAATATGACTAATATTCATCCAACAATTAATTCGTCCAATTGGGGTTACTCAATCATATTTTGTATTAATAACTATTTTTCTAAAAATTGGTTTTATAGAATTAAAATTTTATATATAAAAATAAAATTACAAATTATGTGACTAATAACTATACATGATACCAGTTATTAAAACTGTGTATGCACTATGGTAAATGTGAGTGATAGTTGTAGTTTAATGGGGAATCTCATCTAATATGTGAAAAGTGGTAATCTCCACTAACAAGAACATTTGTTGTAATAGATTTTGTTCAAGAATCAATTATTTTATATTCTCATAGGATTGATCAAGGTAATACTGTTCTGATTCTAACCCCCTCAATGAATTTAATAAATTGGATTAAAACATCATTAATCTACTATTTGATCACATTCATACCACTATATGAATAAATTAACCATTCTCATAACTACTAATATACACTAATAATAATATTAACATTTATAGAAATCGGTAAAGTTCCCAACATTTAAATATTAAAATGGTAATTTGACCAATGATCATATTTGTAAAATGATCATTTTTGAATTCCAACTGTCAGCTTCTTCATATAGATTCCCCTTCATTCATTCTATCAAAATTCACTACAATTCATCATTTGGTTATATTTTAATTTTTTATGATTTTTATTGGTTAATTAATATTTTATCTAATTTTGTAGCCTTTTTCATGGGGGAGATGACTATAGAATATTGGGATGCACCATATTTTATCAATTTAGATTTTCATTTTCATATTATTTAATTGTAATATTTCTAAAAGATAATTAGTTTTGTATATCACTTATATAATATGATAATGATTTCTTGGATACTCTATATTTTGTGTGTGTATAATGTCATATAATATAATAAAAATTTTCTCACGAATAAAAAATAATTTAAAAAATATCGGGTCATAACATATATTGTGTATTCCTTATGCTATTTCATTCTTTAATAATAAATATCTTCAATTTAAATACACATCCAAGTATTTTAATTTATCTCCCCTAATGATCATTTCACTCTTACTATCATTAATGCATAAGGAATATTAAGATCAAATTCCATCGTTAATGATTCATAATACCTATTCATGATCATTTTTATTCCATGATTGGTTTCATACACCATTATTTTTTTATTGTATATTTTTTTCATTTTGGAATAATTATTTTAAATTCAATTATTTTATCATGATTAATTTCTTTCTAAAAAATTACATTATTATCAAGAATTATCTTTAGCCTCTTTAATGATAGGTTTTACCTCCATTTTCATATTTTATATTTCCCAACGATGTTCTTTTAGTAATTTGGATTCCAAATTATGTTATATCACTATTAAATTATCTATACTATTTTAAAATTTCGAAATGATGGTTTTGATACCCCATTTTATAATACTCGTTTTATGAAATATAGTTTTACTTATGAAAATTGTATTCTATAAATGATAATTTTAAATATCATCTACTGCACATTTCCATTAAAAAAATTATTTCTCTTTTAGGTTCCAAAATTAATGGTTATTTTTAAAAGTATTTTTTCCACTCCACCATTTTGAAAATTACTCATAATGAATTATATTGAAATATTATATATGTGTCATTCTAAAAACTCTTTTATCATATATCATCTATATTAATCATTATCTCAAAATAATTTACTTCCAATGAAGTTATTTTTTATAAATTACCATATATATCCTCTTATACTCTTTTTTGGGTAAAACATGTGGAAATAGATTACCATTTTTTTCCTAATCAACCACTCTATAAAAATATATATTTTCTTCCATTGTTATTCCTATATAAATACTCAATATTTCCTTCCAAAGATTGATGGCTGGTCACTTATATTACAGATTTTTATTAATTAGGAAGATTATTTTATAAATTATTCTAATTTTATCTATATGGGGTATATAATATATATACATCATCTTTTTAATTGAAGCTTATTTAATTAAATGATTATAAATATCATTAGATAACTATATATTTTCCAAGGGATTATATAGTTATGATTACTAATAGAATTATAAAATATGTATTTATGTGGTTACATTTTACAATCATGTGAATCCCATTTTCATTTCATGTGTTCCTTGTGTTTTTATGTAAGATAGATTTCATGTTAAAAAATGTGAATGGATGAATAACATGTAGGGTAATATGTCACCATCTAGCTCATTGGATTGGTATTTATATCTCATGAGATAAAGATTCTAAAAAAATATAAAATGTATTTATTCAGAACATGAATCATGTTATTTTTTATTATTTAAAACATGAATAATGGATATTTTATTTGTTCAAGATGTTATTTTTTCCAAATGAAATTTTATATTCCCATATTAATTTTTAATCTATGTATACTATTGAAGTAATATTTCCATGAAATATTCCTCTAATTATTCTCTATATCTTATGTTTATTATCTAATGATTGCACACTATTTTAACTTTTTATATATTTAAATTTTTTTAAATTACATATACTTATATCAAAAATTATTCTGAACACTTATTATTCCATATCATTTTTTATTAGAAATTTCACTAGTGATTATGTTTTCCCAGATGATTATGATTTAACACGTGATTCAATATAATTTATATTCTCATATGTTATGCATTTGATCTCCCAAATTTCTTATGTTTCTATTCATTAGGTAATGAAGATGTGTAAAACATTAGAGATTCTAAATGTATGTCAACCATGTATCAATTATTGATAAATTTTCCATAGAATCATAAAATATATTTTTAATATAGATAATCATCAAAGACACTAAACCATCCATTCTCTAGATTTTATATTTATTTACGATTTCTATTTTTCATCTAATGAAAATTATGTAAAATTAATATATTATTTTATTGTATTGTATAACCTTGTATCAACTAATGTTCTTAAATAATGATTTTTTGAACCAAAAAAATAGAATATGGGTTTAGAGTGCCTCAATCATATTCATGGCCTCATCTTCACTTATAGGTAAACTATGAAATCGTTAATGATCCATCATGTTGCGTCTTATGATAATTTCCCCCCTAAAGTATCGTTATCCTAAATATCAATGGAAACATATGACTAATCCTACTATATATGTCATTTAATTTTATAGATTAAATCATATAAAACATTGGCCATCTATCAATATCACACATCCTATTTTTTTTGTTCTTCTCAGTCTATATAACATTTGGCATCCCAATGATTATGAATATATGGAAACATTTAATTTAACTCTACCTTTTCTATATATCATTTGGTCATTATTATTATGTATATTCTCTGATAATTGATTCTTATGATATATGTAGAATTTTTTACATGGCCCTGCATAACCAGTATGACTATTCTTCAGTGGATAATTGGTTTTTTATTTTTTCAATGATTTATATAAAAAAATGTTTTCATGTATTTTAACATATAATGCATCTTTTTCAAATATTGCAACTGAAAGAGGGTAAATAATTCCCCATTGAATAACTCAGTATCTCAATACTACATATTAACTGTTACCTGCTAGGGAATATGACTGAGTTATGAGGTAGTCTTACTTGTTTCAAGGAATTATGTTTTTTAGGATTATATTAATATATAAGAGATAAAAGTTAAAATAGGAGATTTTCAGTGTTTCACATATAAATTGGTTATGATATTTATTAAAAACACCTTTATTGGAATATAATACCTTATAGAATATTTAAGAAGGGTAAAAAATATGTTTTTTGAAAATTTTACTATATTCAACAAAAAGGAATTGATTGGTTTTAATTATATTTTTACTAAATTTAATATAATAATATTATTATTTTAATATTTTATTCATTAAATAATATCATTAATTTGGATATATAGAAGGAATAATGTAAATGATATAGAATATTGATGATAAATTAAATAAAATGTTTTATATTTTAAAATAATTTCTTAATGTTAATAGTGTAAAATAAATTTATATAAATAGGCATTAAATATTCATAAACAATAGCGAGAGGAAATAATTTGAGTCCAATAGACGTGATATTGAAATATTTATTAATATATACATAAATGAGGAGATACCACATTAATATAAATGATAAATCTCATATATAATGAGTGATACGGAAGATATTTTCACTTATATGAACTATCAAGTTGTTTAAGAGTTGTTTAACCCAATTTAAAATAATCATTATTATTTTAAAAATATATTTTATAACCAATATAATATTTATATATTTTATTATTAATTATTTATATTCATTTACTCATTATATTAATAATAATTCTACATTTATAATATTACTTAATTCTAATTATCCGAAATGATAATTATGTACATTAATATGGATATCTGAAGACAATTTTAATATTATTTAGTCTTTTATATCTATAATGTCAACTGGGATTATGTAAAGAGTATTAATGTCAAATATCTATTATTTATTAAGTAAAAATACCATTCTATAATGACTACCTAAATTTTTTCAACATGATATGCTTTTTATCACATTGAATTATTTTTATCAATGATTTTTAACATAATTTTATTTTTTCAGAACCAAGAATTCAATATAAATTGTTCAATTCCATTTATATCCCATATTCCGTTTTATTAATCTTCCATTACAATAATGTTGATTTTAATTTAGTATAATTAATGGTCATATTCAAAATAACCCAAACCTGATAAAAATATATGAATGAAGAGGCTCATTATTTCATTAAAATACACACCATAAAAATTTTTTATATCATTATTATTTTTTATGAATTCGGATAATTAGGCATAAAATGTGATATGACATAATACCACCCAAACCCCTTTTGGATGGACAGTTATAATGGGAGTTACCCCTAGAGCTCACCTCTAATAGGGCACTAATTATGACTATATTCATGGTTATAAGAAAACTAATATATGAGGAATTATTTTTATAAACTACGTATATAAAAGAAAAAAAATTAATCAACCATGTCTAAAAAATAATTTAAATCCAAATATTTCATCAAAATTCCATATCTCAACATAACATTCTAAAGGAAAACACCAAGAACAAATCCTCCAAAATGACAACATAAACATCAATGAATATAGATGATTATCCCAATCTATAATGACTCATACATATAACCTAGTCTATAATGAAAATAAAATAATTGGATATATATATATATATATATTGGGATGATAAGGTACGAATACATATTAAGAAATCCCTGAACTCTATTTTATAAAATTTGAGGAATCATACAATTCTGTTAGAAAATAAATAAAAGTACAAACTAATATGAAATGATATAATGATAACATCCTATTATCACAGTGAATCACTCATCCAACCTTGAAGATAATATTATTTACAAGATCTATAATTACTAAATTAAAATTATCCACTCACACACTTTAGAAATAACAGCCATTTATCAACACATATACTGCATTTTTGATGAAGAATTTATTTTTATTCCCATTGAGGATCCTTTCATGTTTACAGTTATTAGATAGTTATCCCAAAAATCAATCATTAAAAGACCATATAATACAATGTGTGAACATATCGAATTTATTTATTTCTCCCATAATATAAAACATTTAAAATATAAAATAGTTTATTTTCATGGAAAATATTTATGCCTTTGAACATCACCACTTCATTACACTCACCAATCCTTAAATAATTTGATCAATATTTACAAATTTAATAGGAGCATAAAACCATAGTAAGGGATAAAAAAAATGAAGGAAACCCATTATACTTGTGATTACATGAATAAACAAATTTGATGTTTAGGATTATATTAAATGTTATATGAGAATATGAAAATAAATCATTTTTAGTTGAAAAATCACACACCAGTTAGGGTAATGAAAATCATGAAAAATTCTAATATTAAATTTATATCCCATATAGGAAATGTCTAATATCACATTCAATGAAACATATAAAAACAATTTTAATTAGATTAAATATATGGATGACATCCAATTTAATCATTACCCAATGTATTGGAGCCCAATATTGGAACGTTACTAATCTAATCTATAACAGGGTCATCCATAGATAACTAGGCCACCTCCCATAGAAGTTATAATAGGATCCCCTAGACACATATTGTTGTAGCCATCATAAAGATGTAATGAAATCACCCAACTCTATATGGGCACCCAATCATATAAACCATAATTCCCTCACCTAGTGCTATCTAGGCTACCCAATACTACAATGATCTGGTAATATATCAAAAACAAAAAAATTATTAAGATTTAATTATTTTATAATTAACCATTTTTGGACACATTTAAACTCATTAACCATTGGCATGTTGATATGAAGATACCATTTTATTTTAAATACCATTTTAATGCAAAATTACTTCAATTATTTAAATATGATTTGAAATAAAAAAAAATATATTTTTATTTATGAAATAATATTAAAATAATAAAATTCCCAAAAAGTAGTCCCTTCTACAAGGCTTTAATAAGAAAAAATCTTTAAATGATAGTTAGAGAGGTCTGAGGATCTCTATATCTTTATAACATCAATATTTAAAAACAATATCTATGGGAAACCAATAAAATATCAAAATAATCAATCTTCCTATTTCATTAATTAATCTATGAATACCATGTTCATGAAAAATAGTTCCTCAAAATAATCTACTTGAATACCATGATAATTCTAAGTCACATTGAAACATCAATGAGTAAAAAATGGTTATGAAATTTCAGGCTTAGTCGATAACCTAATGGTGATAAAAACACTGTCATAATTTTATATTCAATGTTATTAACATTTTTTAATCTAAATAGGTTACATAATCGACCTATAATTGTGATTTATTTATCATTTATAGTAATCATCAATTATTTTGGTTTGTATCCCTTCACTGCGGTGACTAGAATGAATTTTGGTTCAATATGACACTGATATTTCTACAACAAACAATGATTTTGTACTGCTAAGTGTGGACATGAAATACTCATCTCGTATATTGGGACAATAAAGAGTATTTTATTCTATTATACATTCTAATGGGGAAAACATCAATAAGGTAAATTTCTTCATTTTTAAATTTGTGTATTGTTCTCCCTACATGAATACCATCATTTACATCCACTGGCTAAGACATTATTAAATTAAATTTTATGATCCAGACCACATAAGAGAGGAACTCATATTGTTGTTTATTCAGTGTCTCAATCGATGAAAATAAAAGGTTTTTGTATTAGTTGTACGCTTATTGGATTGGTGAATTTCTAGGTGGGACATTCGCTATGTGTTATATTACTATATTATTATCTTATTTCTATGATAGTAACAAAATATTAACTATAGTATTCATCCATAAAATAGAATATTTCACACTTGGTATAGAGTATTATCTACAAGAATGTCTTTGAGACACCCCTCAATGATATTATTAACAAATTTCACCACCTTCAATATATTTTTTTCTTCCATGGTCTATATATGTTATAATTGACATGTAATCTATGATAGTATAGTAATGGTGAATAAATCCTGAAAATGATTTGTTGAATTCCAATAGAAACTAAAGTCTATATAATCTATATCCCACTCCTCAAATAATATATGTGCACTATTTGATGATGTATATCGATATGAGAAGGTGGAAGAAATGAGGAAACATTAAATAATGGAGTTTTGGTTCCATGTAAACTAAAACTATTATAAGCTTTCCACCATTGGGAATGGGGTATTGAATCTGAAAATTATATTTGAGGGAATGAAGTATGATGGGATGATTATTTTCAAAATGGAAATTATACAGAAATATAATGAAAAGGTATAAAAACACATTTGATGAGAAGCGTTTGGTATTAAATGTTATATACAAAGTGATGACCTCACACAAAGAGCCTATCAAGAGAAACATATGATCATATTGAGATTAGTGATTCTAGTAGTATAAGATGAGATAGATTATCCATATTATAGATATCTCAAAAAATATTTCCTAAATAGTGAAAAAAAATCTATCACAAAAATTTTATCAATTTTTTAAAACATGTATCCATATGAATCCCAATTCAATATAATTTTCAAAACTCACAATGTCAAATATCATATTAAATGAATCCACAAGATCAATATATGAGGATGAATCATGTAAATTAAAACATGCAGAAAATTGAGTATATAATGATATCTATGAATAATTTCAACATATCTTAATCATATACCCACATATTAATATAAGTGGGATGAATATAGAGGTACATATAACATCACTAGAATGCAGGGAAAATTGAAAAGTAGAATTAATGTTTTTTTTCATTTACTCCAAAAAAAATATATAATAAAAAGTATATAGGAATGATTATTTCTGTAACACATTTACAATTACTATAAGCTAAGGGTATTCTAGAAGTATTTTAAGCGCGTTAATGAATAATTTTATTGAAAATTATTATGCTTGGAATTGAATGAGTAATTCAATGCTTGAAACATCACATGTACTATATGTTGTCACATTTTTACATTTTATAAAAATAATCGAAACAAATATATATGATGTATATAATGTATATCATACATTTTCCATCGGTTATGGTTATAGTGAGTGAATAAATACTTCTTCTATTGTTTAATGATTTTTTGCTACAGGATTTCAGTATTTTTATCACAATCCATGAATTTTCCTGTGTCATGTATTGGGAATTAATTATAGAACATGAAATATAGATTTTATAAGGATGAACATTACATGGGTTTTTAAATAAAATGATATATTCCTTTATAATTTTTAAATTTTTTAATTATTTCTCAGGTGATGTAAGGTTTTTACACTATAGGGGGACTCCCTACTTTTTTCAAGATGGACATTATAGGGATTAAACCTAATAACTACTATGTCTCTTTACATTAGATGATTATTGTAATATTAAAACTAACCATTGAAGATATTTTTTATACTTTTTATCATTTACCAAAAGAAATTACCATATATAGTTGAAAAAAGTGGTAGGTAAACTCAATGAAAAATGAGTAGCATGTGTTATTATAAAATTATATATAGAGAAGTGCATATTATTTATGGACATAATGCTCAGATAAAATATTAATTATGGTTATTTTTGGATATAAATGATAAAAATAAGAGATAACCTATATAGAAATGGAATAGTAGAATTTATAGGAATTGATGACCCTATGATATTGTAGGAAATCATATTTTGGTTATGCAAAATTTATTGTCATGATGCTTAGCCCAAGGATAAGGGATGTGGTATGGAATCAAAAATGTAAAAAATTGCTTGGACTAATCTAACAACATTTGAAGATGTAATGATTTTTTTAAAATCATAATATAACGAACTGGATTCAAGAGTATGAGAGATGATATTTTTTGAGGAGGTGAATAGGTGCCCATATTTTAAGGGCAAGTTCAACATAAATGTGTTGATGGGATCATAGGGTAAGAGGAATGGATTTTTGGAATATGAAAATGACTTGTCTAGAAGGGAATATGTGTTTAATGGATAAAATAACCATGCAAATTATTCCATTTTATAATCTCATAAACTCTTTACTAATATACATTATTGGATTAATGTTATTGTAAAAATTAATTTAGGATGTGTGACATATGGAAAGATGATATTTAAATTGTAGATGAAACATTACATTCCAATATTGATATAAAATAGGCTATGAATTAATGTTGATCGATTGGGGAAAAATTAATGAATGAATAATTGTTCCCTGATAAATTAATTAGTTTCTACAAAATAAAATATAATAAAAGCAGTCATGACACACATTTCTACAAAATTAAAATAATTCCAACTGACAAAGAATATAATATGGAATGATTTGACATATCTAGAGGAATTCAAATATTTTGATAATGATATTTGGTAATTATTCTATTTACATCATATCCCCTAATAGATAATATATACCATTATGTGACCTCAAATATGTAGAATCAATCAACATGCAGTTCTTGATAGGGGATTTTTTTTTCATGTCCTTGGTCAGAACCATATGGAATATTTAAACTAATACCCCAAATAATATATGTAATTCATATTATATGTTATCTTAATTAATGGTTAATTTAAATCATACAATATAAATTAGGTGATTCACAAACACTGACAGAGCTTCAAAAAAGGAATATTTTATAGTTGTGTCTGATGTAAAAGTTCCCGAAATATCAACATTTCTTCATATAAGGTAAATAA
The DNA here is from genome assembly GCA_963277665.1 of Viscum album. NCBI lineage: Eukaryota > Viridiplantae > Streptophyta > Magnoliopsida > Santalales > Viscaceae > Viscum > Viscum album. The sequence continues at coordinate 1,996,684,110 of OY728135.1, read as the reverse complement.
ACAAATACACTGTTCTTCAATGATATAATTTATCACGATATATAATTAAATATATTAAATGTCAATGTGATATATCATCACATTTTCACGGATTGGTTTGGGAAATTAGTAAAATATATGGATGGTACAATAATAGATATTCAAGATTTCACTATGTACCCATTAATTATTACAATCAAGATACCTATAATAATTGTATTAATACATATAAATTTATTACCCATATTCATGGGAAATGAATGATTATTTCATCATCGTATTAATATATAATATTTAATTCCTAATAAGAATAATGACCCCTAGAAAAATAATATAATTCCTTACAATATGGGAATTTTATTCTTATATAATCTTGTAAAGAAATTATAATTTATTAAGGACACTTTTGTAGATATAACACCGAACTAAAAAAATATCATCAAATAACAAATATCAATCTGTTTAGTATATGGTATATATGGATTAAGGAATATTACATATATTTTATAATAATACATAAAATAATCAAATGAAAATCCTTTTCAGGACATTCAAATAGGTCTTTTATACAGATGTATTTGAATAAATCAAGATCATATTAACAGAAAATGTCCTCCTCAATATGGTGAGTTAATGGAAAAATATCATTATGAATTGACAAAGTATAAATGATAAGAAGAAATAATATTTTCATATATATAAAAATTTGGGGTGAGTCCAAATAGAAATTCTAGACATCTGTATGTATCATGTGAGAAGAATAATCATGACACCCAATGTTCATTATAATTATAGTGTAGCCTCCGTAAAATAAAATCATATATTACTTTTGTGGAGAGAATATATTAATTTTTTATTAAGGATTATATAAGAATTGGATTCATTATTTTTGCCTATGATATGATATCTTGGAGTCAATATATATCCACTTAAAATAAGAATAAATTGATATATTGTTATAGGAAAGGAGTCTCTTCACAGATCCAGTTCGTATCCTAGAAAATTTAATGTGGGTTTAAATTAGTGAAATAAAAATAAGATAAATACTTTGTGAACATGTATAATCTTGATAACTATGTTTTTTTATTAGATTTACAACTGGAAAAGTATTTGGTCTCATATTTTTCAGTATGTATCCAATGAATATAGGAAAAATACATATATATTTCTTGAAGTCTACATCTAAAAAAATTAACCTCCTCTACCAAGGATGTAAAAATATCTACATCACCTAGGAGGTTCATTGCAGAACCTAACATGACTGAGATGGTTCATAAACTATGATGGATATAGTGTAAATATGGATAGGAGTTTTGGTTTTACAATAGTTACTATCTCTGGAATTCAATACAAATCATGAGATAATAGGAATAAATACATCCATATTTCTATAATGTAATCCTCTATAATGATTTGGATCATTAATATGAGAGTAATGAATAACATATGTTCACCCTAATAAGGAAAATAAGAATGTAACACAAGGTTAATATTTAGGGGTACCATTACTAGGGAATAATTAGGACTTGAAAGGTAACTAGTGGACATTCCATAGATAATAAATCATTTTGTCACAATATATCCTAAAATATTAAATCAACAAACATGTATTTATTGATTTATCATAACCTTATCAGACTCATGCGATGTTAAAATTGCATATTCCAAGTGTAGGGGTGTTGGAGAAAATAAAATGCGAGCTGGTAAACTAATATATTATATATTCTAATGTAATTATTGTTTATACATAATAAATGAAAGGTCATAGGGAATATACCACTTATAAATGTTTTTTTCTATCTTGATGGACAACAAATTACACTATTTTTCATTATATTACTATAACACATATTTTACCATGATTAAAATAATATTATAAGGAAAAATATGTTGTATACTTTAAATACATTAAATATGGGATTCATAACGTGGTTTTATTTTTTTTCAATTTTTTTGAAATATTTTATTCAAGTTATGTGGGATAATTTATCTATCTATTGTTATCAAAGAATATAATATTTTTGAGTTGTTATTCTGTATAGTGAAATAACATTACAATTTCTACTCAATCTTTGGATATTTATTCTTAGTTATAATGGGAATTCTCAGGGTAAGAATTAGTTCCCCATGGATGATCAAGATATAAAAATAATTCATTTGTGTTGCTAAAATAACTATATATGGATGCATATCAAGGTTTCTATGCATGCATAACCATTTCTTATCAATTCATTCCACTTTTTTAGTCACATATATCGTTGTTAATATTTATTGACTTGGTTCTGCATAGTAATTCTCTATGAGATTAATTATACCCAAATATGAACGAATGCCTTTAAATCATGTCCAATCAAATTTATTGTGAATTATTTAGAAGACTATGTCATTGTGTAATAATCCTATTGAGAATATAAAAACATTCAATTCTATGATTTATTATTCATATCCACTATCATATAAAGGTTATTATATCGTCTAATTTTTTCGGAATTTGTCTACTATTTCCCAATTTCATATCTATTACATGTGTGATAGTATTGAACATTACATTCATGGTACAAAAATATGAATTTGATAAAATAAAATTGATACCACTATACATCTATATTTGTGTTAGGGACACTAAATACCCTGATATTAGGCTTCATGAAATTTTATAAATATTTTATTATATCGTCCATAGGGGTAGATACATTAATTCATTTATAGAATAAATTATTGGTTTTATTAATGTATATGAACAGTCTTGAAATGGTTTTATGTTATAGGCAACTAATATTTATCACATATACCGAAATATTATTAAAACAGTTCAGAGTGTATAGTTTTTTATAGGGCTGATTAATAATGATTCAATGTAACTAAAAATATTTTCATTTGATTTATAGCATTATGAAATCTTACATACTTCATCACTATAAGTATTCAAGTCTCTCTATTTAATGGAATAAAGTTTTTTGTAAATTGACAGTGTCCTAAGAACTAATATTGATTCCTTCACAAATGTGGGGGACTATACTCAATCAATTAATATTAGGTGTAATCCAAAATATTCATTGTTTATAGAAAAAAATTAGAATAATTTAGGTAATTAAAATTTTAATTTGTTTACCCACTGATGGATCTTTTCCTCTATTATATAATCTAGGGGACGAATCTTGTTTTAAAGGTATATAATTAACAGATAAATCCAAAGAATGGTTGTATATGTTAATGATTATATTATCTCACTTTTCTATATAAGGTAACTAAAATAACTTTTTCATTTTTTATAACTAAACCTCAGTGGGGAAACCACCCTGTGATGTGCAATGTGAGTTACCATATAAATCCAGTCATGATCATTGGTTGGTGTCACTGCATTAGAAAATTATTTATTGTTAGAATTATATAGAAAATTAATGTGATATATAATAAGTTAAAAGGGGAATCCATTCATAAACCCTCATATATAATCATGAATGTGAATTAACACTTTCATCTGGATGGCGTAGTAACTATTTATTTTCTTATTTATAGTCATATTATAAAACATGATATTTAGTAGGCTCACTAGGGTGTATATAGAAAGAAACAATCAAATATTGAAGGATAGAAATTCATCCACATTGATAGGGAATAATTCAAATTAAATAATAGGAAGCTATAAAGATTTTTTGGTTAGAGTGTATCATACTATAACCAATATGACCTCATTGACCTTATTATTTTTTAACCTTATACTATTTGGGATCTTAGTGGCCCAATTGAAGGCCATCACCCACATATTAGAGGTTTTAGGGAAGGAAAATACTTATTTTAAATGAATCACGTGAAACATGTCTTTAATAATATATTAATATCGATATTTTAGTAAAAAATCCAACATAAGTAGAAAAACCCGTAGAATGAAGGTTTTACTGTCATTGTTATTAGCTACCCAAACACCTTATTTTACGAATCTCATGACTATTTCTGCATAACCATGCCCCTGAAACCCATTCTCAACATATTACATCATATAAAGTTCTCCATAACATATCGATTGAAAATATTATAATTTGGTGAGATCAATTGATTATTAATTTAAAATTCATATCTTAAAGTATTTGATCATACAAATGAATGATATTATAAGATACAAATATTATATTAAAAATTAAAAATTACACGTATAATATTCATAAAACATTATGTGGATATATAAGATCATAATAATATATTTACGGGATTATAAAAATGTTATTTCTTTAAAACAAATGAAATCAATAATATGACGTTTCAGAATTTTATAAATGTGATTAATATATTAAAAATTATTCACCATTATAAAAACATGGAATATCATGATACAAAACATGAAAAGGAATCAGATTTGTAAAAATTTTATTTTATATCTTTATATACAGTGTTACTCTACAATTTGTGAAGAAATAAAATTTTTAGTCAACCATAAGGACTATACAGTAAATGTTTATGAACCCAGTGACTATATGACCTTTTCACATGTAAAATATTGATTAGATAATAATTTTATCACACTCACCTATTATCAACCTAGAATCATTCACTCTAATCCACTCATAAAAATTTGAATAGATATTAATTCAATCACACTCACCCTTTTTTATCCTAGAAAAATTCTATCAACTTCATACATAATAATCTAAGTCTAGTATAACACCGATACACTTAACCATTGAAACTATATGAACATTATAACACATTATTATGTAATTTCAATCTGGAAATATATAATACATTACCCAATTAATTTGAGAAATATATAGGTTCCACCATTCTAATAATCCATACATCATCATGCCACTAAAAAAATTAAACATTCATCATATCACAAAGAAGAAATGAAAAAATAATGGGATATATAAATCATTCGAAAACATGACATACTAAAAATTATAAATCCAAAAAATATAAAATTTCTAATTTTTTTTTAAAATATAGATAATAAAAAAACTTATATAGAGGTAATAATATTACTTCATGAATAGAAATTACCAGAGGTAAAATATAACTCCATATACCGATGTATTCAATAAAACGTTTTAAAAATTTAAATTTGAAGTTAGATAATGTATAAAAAATTCATTAATGGATTGTAAAGCATAAAGAAAAAATATTATAAAGATTTTATAATAAGAGATCTTGGAAGTGGAATAATGGGTTTTAAATTTCAATGTAAAAATACTTTAAAAACATTTACTTATAATATAAATAATAATTACGGATACAGTAAATATATAAATATTGTTTTCATAAGGGGAAGTGAAAATTCATTAGAACATTTAATTTCAATCAAGAATAAAATAATTGAACAACTATGAATATAAGATATTATAAAAAAAGTGAACATATATTTGATTTTTTTAAATTTAAATATAATATTTAATAATAATAATTTGATAATTAAATAAAACATTCATAAAATTATTTTTAATATACATTGAAATATTTTTCTTTTTTTAAAAAATAATTATTAATTGAAAAATTAAAAGTATGCATTGTATTCTAGAATTAAAATGTGAACTTTATTTTAAATGATTAAATTTAATATGAATCATTAATAACGAAATCTTTTACCAGAGATAGATTTTACAATAAAATATATTTAAATGATTTAACACATCCACTATTAATAAAATATTTAATAATTGAAATAGGAATAAGAAAAAAAATTCAATAAAAGAAGATTAAATAATTTTTTAAAAATTACCATAAAATTTACCATTTATAAGTTAAATTTAAAAATATATAATAAAAAAATGTGGAGTGGATGAAAAAACATTTATTCAATATTGAATGAAAAACAATTAGAAAATATTTAAATAACAGTGTAGAAAACCCACATTTTATAAAAAATTATAAAAAAATAAAATGAAAATAAGGTAAATATAATATTATATTTAAAAAATATATCCATATGAGATGAAATTATTGATGCCTTATGATGAATTATCATAAAAATTCCCCATGTTGATTATCAAATTGAAGAGTTATTTTTTTGGAGGATATTGTATATAAATTTCAAGTGTTTATATAAATTTTAAAAATAACTCTTGAAGGATTATGAACATGATATTGATAATATTATACATTGAATAATTAATTAATTCCATATATATGGTATCATATAGGTATTATAAAAACCCCTTAAATAATAATAGGAATGCAATACAAACAATGTATCAAAGAAGGAGAAATTTAGATGAATATATGTTAAATGTTTTTATAACATGGCCGATGACATTATAAACTCATATAAAACAAACATAGATAATTTAATATCCTATTTTATAACCATAAAAATTAATATTCTCCTTTTATATTATTTATTATAATTATATTTATTGATTACATTAATTAGATATAGCATATTATGAATATCAATTGCTAATAACATTACATTTTTTATGTTTAATAATTTTGATATCTAGATAATTATTTACCTAAAATATATTTTCTATAATATAAACATATATTTAATAAAAATTATTTTAATTTCATTCCATATGTATTTTTATTTCATATTAAAATTTAAATGATAATGCTTTCTTTCAGTAATATTAACCAAAATAATGTATATTTTTTTAAATGTTAACTAAATAAAATAATATTTCTAATACCATATATAATTCATGAATATTTGAAAATATAATATAAACATTAATTTACATGATCCCATATTCACCCATAATCATATTTTAAATCATCATTCACATATGGGTAAACCTACCGAAACATGAACATGCATTAACTAAATCATTGTGTATGGTTAATGAGGTGCTTCTATTGACATAATAACATCGTAAAAGAATAATAATGATAAATTATTTATTTTTTATGGATGGTGAACTAGGATTATGGATTTATGGATAATTTATGAATTAATAAATTAAAAATATTACATTTTATCATTGAGGTGGTAATCCACACATACGTACGATTAACATATTATTTTCAACACCTGAGAGGTGGTTATAGAAGTTATGAAATTTATATTTAGAAACATAATTATATGTGATATATAAAATTAATCCATTCTATAAACTATAAATACCATCCATGATTTATTTAAGGAAAAATTGTCAATGGCACTTCAAGGAGGCGGTAGTCCACACACCACAAAACTGATGTTCAATAATATTTATAAGTGAAGGAAAATGAGTAAATAAGGATTTCACGAAAAATATAACAAATTATTATTATAAAAAGGATTCTAAAATCATCAGAATTTTTTGGTTGTAATATATTTCAATGTGATATATTAATATAAAATGATTAATAGGAGAAAATTCCTACATTGGAGATATGATTTTTCACTGTGAAGTTTAGATGAAATATACAGGCATAAGCTAATTTGGGTTTCCATGGGTTTGTTTTTCTGGTATAGGGTTTACATGGGATTAAAATGAATTATATTTTGTTAATGATACGATTGGGTGGTGTTTATTTGAAAGGGTATTATCAATATCCTTTTATAAAAGACGAACATAGTACTTTTGGAAACACACTTCATAGTTAAATACATCCATGAAACTAAGGTATGTGTTATAAAAGGTTTAAAATTTCAAATTTAGGAGTTTACATTTATCTATAAAACCCGAAATATGATTTCATAAAACGTTTTAAAAATTTTATACGAATTATATACTTTCTTCATATTATACTCATTTAATTTTATATTATGTAAGTAAATTTTAGATAAGGTATTTTAATGTTCCTTTCAACATATAACATAAAAAATATAACAAATGTTTTTTGTGATGTGAATAAATTTAATAATTATATAATACATTTTTGAAAAAAAATAATAATATTTCTTTTATATTGATACATATTCTGATTAAAATTATATTTTTAGAAGAAATGTCATTTTTCCACTATTGAAACACAGTCTCAATAAATATTTATTCGTATTATAATAAAGATGAATATAATTCACTATGTGTTTATAAATTATATTATTTTCATTATTTAGTGTATTTAATTTAATTTTATTATTGATAAATTAATTGATATCAATAAAAAATTAAAATATTTTTTTCAAAATTATCATTGTAATTTTCATTATTCATAAAAATAAAAATATTATAACCAAAATTTTTTTTAAAAACAATGTATTATGAAAATTAATATATAAAATAAAATTATGAGATTATAAAATTAACATTCAATGTATAATGAAATTAATCTTACTGTTAGATCATGTAATTTTCAAAACCCTGTTTAAAAAAAGTTATATTTTTATGAAAAAATAACTATGATTCATGTATAATTATTTGAGTATGTTCTTTAAAATTATTTTATACAAATAATATCTATATTCAACCATTTTACTATTAATAAAAGCACTTATCTCATTATTTTAATTGTTCTTGATTACATTGGTGTAATAATACCATCGGGTATCTACTACATTGATATGGTCATAATTGTTCCATGCTATGATGATAACCATGATTTTCGATGATGATATTCATTAATATAGTATTTTAGTTGAATAATATATTATTTAGTCAAATTAAATTATGCAATAATGTGAAATTACTTGTAAGAAGATGAATCTTCTTCACATGAAGTTCTCACTTCATAATATACATGGCCAGAATGTGGGAAAATAGACTTATTGTAAGAAATTTGTCATGTTTTAGTTTCATTATATAGTATTACCTACGTGAATATTTAAAAGACCACAGATATTAATATTTCTATTAATTCAGGTCATGAATCACAAAATTAGATATAGATACCAAATAAATTATACCATATATTCCTGGGAAGTAGGGTGTGTTGGGTGTTTCCAAAGTGACAAGATATTAATGGGTATGTTAAAGAATTATTTATCACCTAAATATTTTATAAAATTGATATCTAAGCCCTATTTTTGAATTGTAAAATCACCTAAAATTCCATGGATATGGTTTAATGATGTGTATATTTATGTTGGATAAAGGATGAATTATTGAGTGTATATGTTGATGACATGAATTTAAAACATGCATGATGAAATACCAAGGATGATGGATTATAATGCAAAGTTTGTATTCAATTATAGTTACAAATATTTATACATTATGTTCATTATTTTGGGTGTCTTAGCCTATTGCTATGCTCTAATTTTTGACATTAGGAAGGCCCAACTAATTCCAATGAAAAATATTACAATGTAATCACACACTAAGTGTTAACATTGATCATGATTAAATTCTATTTTATTTAACTTATGAAATAAATTTTATTCTCATGACCAAGAAATATTTTTATTAAATTTTAATAGATTGTGTGTATTTATCGATTAATAAAATATTTTATTAATTATTTATTTTAGATTTTATTAAATCATTGGGAATTAATGAATTCTAAGATCGCGTTCGAGGATGCCTATTTATTTTTAATTATTTTAGTAATATTTATCATTATTAAATATTGAACATGACATTAAAAAACTGTAATTTTATTATTATATTGAATATGGGTTATTATGGATTGTTATATTATATAAGGGATATTTTACAACTACATAATATCACAACATAAACCCCATTTCAATAAATATAAGGGTTTTTAAATTGATTCGGGTTTATCAATATTTTGAAATCATCACATTTAATAGAATTATTTCCCATTCCTCCTCCTATTTGCCAATAAAGATTGAGAAACACTTTATATATTAATTCATTCCTGATGGAAATAGATGTGATCAACATGAAAAATGAATTAAATTGGATTCATAATGATATAAAAAAATATATATTTGAATCATTTGAGATCAACATATCATGTGGGGATCCAATATACAGAGATTCTAAAAATAGATCCACTTAACACAATGATGATAATCAGGGAAGGGGTTTCTAAAGATCAATATTAATACTGGAGAAAATACAACGGATGTGGTAAAAATATCTCCATATCATTAATATATAAATTATGAAATTAATGTTCACATACCCTATCTAGGATATAGGTTCATATATGTCAATATCTTTAAGAACATATTCCACTGTCATGATATACATTTATTGTAAAATATTCTGAATGATCCATGAGATTGAATATAGTTTATTTTCGTCCATTTTATTCACTTTAATTTTTCCTAGAATAGTAAAGTAGTATTAGGGTGGTAGTATTTTGAATTGATAATTATTTATTTTATTTTTTATCTATATATGAAATAGAGTTTAGGAATTCATTTCATGAATTATTCAATCTCTAATTAACTTTTAATTGAAATTATATTGACACATTATTCATCATTGTTCAATGTGTCATTTTTTAATGGAATAATAATATATGAAGAGAAACTAGATATTCTATCATAATGTGTAAAGGATTTTAGTTGAATATAATGGTATTACACATTTTGTTACTATAGAACATGTTGTGTTCCCATAGGAATTTTAGGTGTCTATGTTTTAGGATACACAAAATTCCAAGAAGTAACTACATATAATGGATTTTTTACACCACAAGAAGACCGTGACTACATGGCACACATCATACTGAATTACATGGAATTTAGCTATCATAGAAGTTGTGTAGACAATATAGTTTAGCATATAATTTCAAAAAAGTGATGTGGTCATTTAAATTCTAAAATTTTCCTGATATAGACATCATGGAGAAATAAGGACCTATATAACTTGTTGTCTATGAACAAGGTGTTTATTTTGTTATTTACCATATCTAAAGTACATGGAAATATACCCTGTTAGAAATATTGAAACATTAAATGTTTGAATCAAAATGTGTAGCTGGATTCAAAACATTTCATAGTTCCCCATCAAATATACCATTGGAGACTATTAGAATATCAAACATACATAAAACTTTCAGAAAAAAATTTATTATTGTTTATTTTGAACAATATAATCAACAATATACACACCTAATGGCTATGAATTATTAATGGATCAAAAAATGTAGAACATGTGATATGTAGTTAGTTAACACACACTGTGTAGTCCATCCACTATACTTTCCTAATACCCTTCTTCGTATCTTAGGTAAATAGAATCTGAGGTACCCTATATGTAGGATGTATGTAAGTGTTTTATAATGCCCTAATAAATTATTAAAATACATTAAATTAAATAAATATTTTTATCACTAAAACCATATAATATTAATTGGAAATTGTTTTGAATTTTAGCTTAATAATGGTTTTAATTAATTATGAAACATTCAGAAAATTATTGTACATATCTGTATTACAGTTTCTACCTTATATTATACATGAATTCATTTATTATTCATATCAGCAAAATAATTCGATTTTTCATTTTTATAAGAAAATTATTTATTTAATTAATTATTTAATACAAGAATTTTTATATTAATAGTAATGAATAAATGATATGTGAATGTTAATATGTTTTACAATTTTTCAATTAATTCCATGTGTATGAATAATAATGAGCTTGAAAAATACCTATGTTTGTGTTAAAATTATTGAATTTAACTTATTTCAGGGTTTTGGTGTAGTTTAATTGTTAACTTAAATTGTTGTCAGGTGAGTCATCACTCGCATTAATAATATGTTTGATATACATATCCAGTGTTACTAATTCAGTTCCCATAAAACTATATTTTTGTTCCCCTATCATGTATGTGAGGTATAACTGCACATAACTACGAATTATACTGATGAGGATGTAGGCGGTTCAATATAGAACCAAGCCGATTCGAACCTAGGTGATAAATAATGGACATGTGGCATGTTGTAACTCATTCCAAGGATGAAATAATGAGTTATTACATTATGATAATGGTTTATATATTATATAGTCTTTTAATGAACTGTTATAAAATCTTATGAGTGAGTCATTTATTGATTTGATTTAATTTTTTCGTATTAATTATTATTTAGGATGAAGGATTGTGATAATATAAATAAATATATTAATGTGAAAATATATAAGATAATTAAATGGATAATGAATAATTTTTTTATCATGTCATATTTATTAACATAAATAAAGTATAGTTAATTATAAAAGTAATTGTAAAATATAAAAAAATATAATTTACCCATAATAAAACAAAATCCATTAACTAAATATTATGTCATAGTTTTCCAACCATTAATTGATTAAGAATGAATCCCATGGAAACTAGTGTTTGAAAATAACCTCATTGTGATACTTATATTTAAAATATAGTTAATATTGATTTTATGGGTTTACATAACCATCTTACATCGAGAAAAGTAACCATTTGTATACTTCATTTAACGTATAAGCATGTATCATGTAAATCCATGTTAGGATTTCCAGATTGGGATGTCGATTGAACCAATCAAGGAGCTAAAATACTATAGATGAAAAAGAAATGGAAATCCATATAACTTATTGTTGTGTTTCCAACCATCATTGGGGTTATAAAAAGTGGAATATAAAACCATTCTACTATAAGATCTTTAAAAATAGGAATTATCAGTAAATAGAGAGGGTTTTTTGGTGCTTGGTTAAATGGTTGCAGATTTAGTAAAATTAGTTATTATTATTTCACGTATAATTTTTAATTAGGATAAGAAATAAATATATGTTATTATATAAATATAATGTTTTAAATTAACACTATACATATGAAAAATATTGAACAAATACTATCACTTCAATAATATAACATCCAGGAATTGTTCAGTTTCCCTTAGATTTTGTGGTTCAATAAATTAAACTCTTATGTGTGAGAGTACACAACACATTATATCCTTGATAAGGAGTTGAGTGATGATTATTTCAAGTTTTATGAGAAAACATTTACTGACAATTTCAATATTAAATTTTTTATGCTTCCATTTTTTCCTAGATATCCCATGAAGTCATGTATAGTCATGGATTCTTATATAGTAGTCATGTGTTATTGTGGACTATTCTAGTATAGAGTATGAAAGGAAATGTTTCAGATGTCAATGAATATTCTTCAGGGTAAACTTTCAGAGGGTCTTCCAGTTGTGCATTTTATTGAAAAGTTCACTTGCTATATTTAATACACAGAAATGTTATGGATTTATCATCTGGATTAACTATGCACCAATATCATTAATACCACACTCCTTCAAAGATTATGATGATTTTTTATCATGTTTAACATGAAAATCATGGAAAGGTATCCTCTATATTTTTTCTCTCTACTATTCTAATTATATATGTTGATGAAGAGCAAAAATCCTTACATATATATGGTGAATAAGAAAAATTCCAAAAAATTAACTATAACCCAAAAGAATCAATAAATGTCCCTTTAGGAAGATATTTATTAAGGGAAATGAATGGGAAAATTATGTTGTCTATTTCACATGTGTTAAAAAACAACTAGTGAAAAATTTTGATGCCATCATACTTTAATGTCAATTTATCATGATACCAACATTTCTTCTTGTTTATATATGATCCACTGATAATGAAAATCAATTAGAGGTTAATAGTCCATACTGAAGTTCTTCATAGTGTTTATATTATTATGGATACGATTCCAAAACATTATGGTAAATAACGGGTTTTGATTTTATACAATCAATAATAGTACACCAATCTTCCTAGCTACTTCATTTATATATACCCATGAATGATAATTGAATGATAATTCCTCTCAAATAACAATAAAGTGACTTTCTTTTGTAAAAATATCAATAATGACCTATATAGAATTATTTACATTAGATTGATTTGGAATTCTAGAGAAATATTCCATAGTGATATTGTATAATTTCCATATAGGTATCTGTAGTAGATTTATTATCCATTTTGAAGTCCTTTTTCTACCCAATCCTACTGACATATCATGAAATTTGATGAATATTAAGTGATATCCTTCTTTTTATTTAACCCCAAATAGTGTGCTTGGTTTTCTCAAAACATCATTATGATACCTTTGTATATATTTTTGGTCGATCTTTTTGAATATTTAAATATATATTTATTTACTTCTAGATTTGATTATACACATAGTTCTCACCCAAATTTTACAACTCCATACTCATAAATATTTAATCTTGAGGTTTTTTCATTTATTTACATATTTTATAATCATCTTAATTTCCACATTATCTAATTGAGAACTCATTCTCTTCTCCATATGTAATTTTTTGAAATCATTTAACAAATTAATGATGATTCTCCTTCATGCATGATTCCCATGTCCATTATTAGTAAGACTAAAAATATTGGATCCTTATAAATTTTCATCGTTGATAATGTTTCATGATCTTTTCTACTCAGAGAAACTACCATATTATTTTCCATTTCAGGATGGTAGAGGATTTATAATTTATAATCATTGATGATATTTAACCATCAATATTGGTGTATATTAACCTTATTATATGTCAATGTATATTTATGGATATTAAAATCCAGATATATCTCACACTTTTACACATTTAGATAATGATACCCAATATTCCATTCTTTAATCTTATCCTCCAAATACAGATCATTACTGATGTAATTGTTTAATGAAATTCGAGCTACTTTGATGCATAGACTATTAGTTTATCATACTTTTACAATAAAAAAACCTATATCTTCTTTAATGCATCTCTGTATATCAAAAAAAAGATATATACTTGTCAGTTGTGTTAGTATTGGTCCTGTGACAAGCCTCTTTTTTAACTATATAATGTCTTCATTAAATTCACTAGTTCCAAAAGGACTTAGTCCCGTCCGAGTCATAATGCATATGGGGTATTATAATCACAACATGTTCTTTATTGATCATCATTAATTACAAGCATGACCATGGAAACTATGTATGTAAATTATCGATGTTGGTTTAGGCCACTCATGAATTGTGAATATCTATAAGGGTCCACAAATATTCCTTTGAGGGTAAAAACATTTATACAAAATGATACTTATTCCATCCATAATTGACACATAATATACTTTTCATATAGTTTATCCCATCACAATGTCTATAAAAGTGTATTAATATTATACTCAGGGTCCTCTTTTCTATAAGAGTTTATAAGAATATCATCTTCAAATACTATAAAATATTTTCTGAGGAAATATTTAAAAATTTCATTCATTACATCAATGAATATTTCTAAAGAATTATTGAGTCTGAAGGTCAATAATGTGAACTCAGAGAGTCCATACCTTATTTTAAAGACAAAATTTGAAAAATATTCCTTCTTCACCATAAGTTGGTGATATCATAGTCCAATTTTATCTTTTGAGAATTAATTTTCCTCACATAGTTGATAGAACATTTCATCAATCTGTTGAATGGGAGTCTTTTTATTTATTTTGATGTTATTAATTTCAAAATAATTAATTTAGAGGTGCATATTTCAATCCTTATTCTTAAGGAAGTGGATTTTTTCACCCCATGTTAAATACCACAGACATATAATACATCTTTTCAATTTCTCTTGTAACTACTTCTTTAGTTATTCCAATATAATGGTGGATATCATAGAAGGATTCATCAATATAGGTAGATATTTTGATATAATACAAATTGATAACTCATCCAATTAGTTTTGATGATACTAATAAAATATTTTGGGAACACAATGGTGTGGTCCATCACAAATGTAATATATTATAGAATGATCCCCTTGATTGTCTCAATGATTTGTGCTAAATATTATTTATCAATGAGAAATAATATCAACATTGAGTTGAGGATTCTATAGATGATTCAAAATATGCCTTATAGTTTTATAGAATTGGATATTTCCTCGAGATGTGATGAGTGGTCTCTATGTCCAAAAAATTGATGTTGCTTTTTAAAAAGATAGTTAATACTTTCCCAATATAGCATCAAAATCTATAAAATGAATGAACACAATACATGATTTGAGGGTCATCCCACAAACATTGATCGAGAATAGTTAAATTCTTTAGGTGTAATTACTTTTCTAATTTACATTCTCATGGATAATTAAAATTCTATATTTTTTGTAGTGCTTGAATAGTTTTAATAAATATTCACAATATTATGGAATGCATATAACTAGAATAAAAAAAATAAATTTTCTATTATTGACTAAACAACCCGCATACATGTCCCAAAATCATTATTGGGATCCACCTTAGATGATGAGACAATATAGGCCTTTAAATTATCCTATGGAGTTTAATGTCATTGAATTTATCTGAAAACACTTCTCCTAGGGAATTGTCTCACATAGTTTCTAGGATCCATGAAATTATAGCAATGCATGTTAGGAATAGTGTTCATATGAAGCACTAATTTCACATCCTCATTAGTGGCTTTATTTCATTCAATTTGGAATTGATTAGCATGGTCACCATATTTTCCACACATTAAGAACCTTATGGTGACCCTTATGATGTTTTCAATATGATTCATCCAAATCGTTAAAAAAGTGTGATTTTTTGGATTTATTTTCCCCGTGATATTTTCATGTAGTATTTCTGGAAGATAATTTTATCTTATGTTCCATGTCTTCTGACCCTTGAAAAAAATGAGAGTCACCCATCTCAAATTCAATGTTAAAAAATAAATTTAAATCATGTTTATAATGATCAATGTCAAAAATTGGAATGTATTTTCATAGACTCACGTTCAAACTGTTAAAATATCAGTCCTCTATGCATTATGTATTGATTAAAAATACATAATAATACTGTTATTTCATTATTTGTTTGTCAAAAATACTTGGATAAACTCATCTTCTATTTTATTCATAACATGGAAGTCTATCTATATCTTATGATTGAGAGTTTTCAAAAAAAATATATTGAAAAACATTTTTGTGATTGATTACAATTTCATGGAATCCATTTCTTATTATACATCACATTTTTATCATTTTACATCACTCTTAAACTTACCTAAAAATGAAATATTCCTCCTATAATACATTCCGTTATTCTGAGCACAAGAGGACATATAATGAATTCTTAATGGAGTTAATATGTATATATGAGATGAGGTGTTCATAACATCCACCAAACATAGGAGGATTTTTTCATATAATGGATTATACTACAACATGATATCAATTACAAGACGAAGCACATTCCATATGAATTATGTTATTAGTAAAAAACATATCCACATAGACTAGTATAATCATGATGTTCTAAGATCTGGTTCCAATGTAGTTTGGAATGTCATTAGGGAAAAATCCACATTTCCTACCACATTGGTAGTTAGAACTAGTTCTTGTCATTATATACTTCAAGTAAAAAATAAAAAAAAATTACGTTCATGAATAAATATATAATAATTAAACAATAATGACACATTCAACATAGAAGGATAAGACTTTTAATGAAAATTATATCCTTACATATGATTCTTATTATTTTAATATATGTTAATAGTGTTATTTTAATTATCAATAGGGTTATCAATAATGTTTTTTGTTCCTAATACCGATCAATAACTAGATCATGCACTATCAAAAAATTAATATACATAAACCTTTTACCCATAAAATTAAATTATTTTATGAAAATGTAACATTAAAATACCAGATAAGTTTCAAAAATTATAGTGACTTTGGAAGACAATCTACATAATTTAAAAACATGAAATTGAAAAAAATAACTTTTATTTAATTTATATAATGTTTTTTAATTAATATTAATGTATTATAAAAACATAGGTTGACAATTAGAATATGTAAAGAATGTGTGTAATATAAATTTTTTAATAAAGGATCATATATTTGAATGATAATAGCACATGAGTAAGTGTTGAATAACATAATATAAAAGAAATTGATCATGTAAAATATATGTATTAATTAATTTTTAGAACATGTAATCTTGTGAAATTAGAAATATTTGAATGTGGAAGTAGTATACAAGATGACATAAGAATGGGACATGGTTAACATCCCATCCAAAATAGCATGGTGTAAAAGTTTCATCAATGGATTAGGTTTACGTCCAATTCCCATATAAGAAGTATCATGAGACTAAACATTATCCAATTAATTAGAGTGGCATCTAGGAAAACCCATGATAACAAGATCATGATTATGTGTTCTGCATAAATATACAAACAGAAGGAATTAACACATGGGTTATCGATGGAAATAAATTGGTATAAAAATCATGTCACAAGGAATATCCAAAAATAATATAACATTGGAACACATGAAATATTGTATTAAAATATTTTTTAGCCATTAATAAAGGAAAATTTAGAATTTAGAAGGAATATATATATATTTTTCAAACCGATTAGAAATCATTAAAATTAGTATTAAGGTAACATTATAAAAGTTCAACTTAAGTGTGTTTTATTGAATGGAATATAGAATCTTCAATGAGGACAAAGGCATAATTTATTTTCATAAAACTATAAACAAAAATATACCTTTTACATGATTAAATCAGGGGTTTCATAATAATATTGGAATCATCAAATATTTAATTGGGTATACTTTATAATGGGATTGAATATGTGAATTTCCCATTATTAGGCATTGTTTATTGAAAGTATTTGAGAATATAACCATTTAAAACATTTATCAACATAAAAATGAAGCATTAGTTGTAATAGATATATATTTTTTGTTACATATAAATAGAATTTATAATAACTATTTAAAAACAATGGGGAAACACATTGGAAGTACAGATATATAAAGCGTAAACCAATGAAAAAATGAATTCTCATAGAGATCGTTTACCTTTATGAATGAAATCATTCATAAATTGTAATTAATATCTAGTTAAATAGAATTTCAATAAAAAATTTCTTAATTAATAAACACAAACACATGTATTTGATATATTATAAATTTTTTATGTTTATTAATGAACATTTTAATGATCCAAATAGATCAATTTTGTCGTTAAGGGAGTGTTTGGTTCACGATATCTTGATTCATAAGCTTCTGTATAATTATGGATGTTCTTATTGATTTAAAATAAAACAACATATGTGAAATGAAAATTTAGATTTCATTTAAATATACATTAATGGTCCTATATATCAATTTTTATCCAAAAATATGGATGATGCATTTTCTAAACTATTAATGATAAATGTATAATTTATTTGAGTTATTTTTCAATCCATCAGGAAATACTACTGTTTTACTTAATATAATTCATATATATTACTTCCAGAATATAAAAAATGTTATAATATGTATAATAAAAATATTTAATAAAAATATTTGTTTTATAACCTTCCATGATGGTGGTAATGGAAAACTAAAACAGATTATCCATAGAGATATTAAACTTCCATATTTGGGAAAAATATTTTTGTTTCATTTAATTAGAGGATATAACATAAGAATTTGGTTGAAGATACTGAAATTTAAATTTAAAATTTAAATTTATACAGGATACTAGTGTTATAATTATTTTATAGATGGAGCAGGTTTGGGGGTGTAAGAAGGTGAATGAAAAATAAAAGAGAAGGTTTTAAATTGGTACCTATTGAATATCACTTATATGAAGGATCCCATAATGAAACTATAATATTAATTTCATGAGACCATGATATATTGGACGCGGTGATGTGTCTTTGGAAGGAAATATGGATAAATATTTACTACATAAAATGATTATAATGTGTAAAGACCTGAAAATTCTGTAGAAATTTGTTTTCTTAAATACATGGGATTTTTACGAGTCTGTGAAAATTTAAGGGACTTTATTCTAAGGCCACGTGTGCCCAGAATCAATTTTTGATGTTTTTATTAGGTACGTTTAGTTAACGTACTAGTGGGATTTTATAACTTTTGAACCAGTGCTCGGAACTGAAATCTGAGGGCACCGTTGAACTCACAGCTTCTGTATTCGCTTAAGAAGACTTTCACATCGATGGTTGTGAGTAGGGGATAGAAGTCGGTTTTTGGGTTTTCTTAAAAAAAATTAATAAATAAAGTGAAAAACATTATTTTATTTTCGAGCCGCCATTTGAGTGTGGCTAGTTGGAACATCCACTTGGGAGTTGATGGTGGGACCGCCACATCCCAACCTCCCATGAGAGCTTATGGTGGTGGGGCCCACCCGAGCATAACATCCCGCAAGAGGTTATGACGTGGGGACCACCCAAGACTCATAAACTCTCTATTAAATAATAGGGGTGGGTACCACCCAACCCCTATTGATAATGGAGGATAAATCCTCCCACCTTTCACTCTTTAATGAGAGAGATCCTCTTGCCATCGACCTAATTCAATGTGACACCTCTCAAGAATTTAATTAGTTGGGGCCCAATCATTTAAATCATAAACATTGATTTACGTGCCGATATAATAATAGAAAAACCCTACTATTATTTTCATTGGAAAAATATTCTGTTTGGTGGAGGCTTTGAAAGGAAAGCCAGGGAGAAAAGATCCTAATAAAGAATGCGGGGCACACGATGAACGCTGACGACGGTCTTTATTCTTCGACTTCTTCCCTAGCCATATACCGATCAACCCTCCACAACATCATCAACTAACCGGAGAAGCACGACATTGAGGATGTGCGACAGATGTGATGAATGATGGTCTCCTTCGTCATCCTTTCGTGACTCCGTCAACAAATGACGAGCGTCAAGCGACGAATCAAATGTTTGGGGTTGTTTCCTTTGAAGTACCTTGTTCTTCCATCATTAAATGAGGAACGTTGATGTTTACCTTTTGAGAGTGGGGAGTTGTGTTATATTCTTGAAAATGTTTTTCTACCACCATAAATGTGGAGGGTGCAGGCCAAACCATCATGGCCCGATCCATCCACTGTTCTTTTTGTGATGACCCTTCTTCGGCAAGGTGATGAGGAGATGACAACGAATGCTGTGATGACGAAGGTTGTGTAACCCGCGGCCTCTGTGAATCACGTGAGCCCATGCAGTACACTGTTTCTTCTGGCCTAACACCGACTGCACCCCGCCCGGTGCCCCCACGGGCACCCCAGCCGTACCTACGGCCTGCCCCGTACGTAGCTCGCGTGCCATAGAGACCTGCTTGGCCCTACTGGTGTCATGCCCGCACACCCTGCACGCTACTCGGCGGCCTGCCTGGTGCCCCCCGAGCCCTACCGGCAGCCTGCCCGACGACATATCGATGACCTGCATGACACCCCCACGCCCTTCCGGCGCCCTGCCTGGAGTGTGGTAGGCAAGCTTGGCCCTTGCCGTGGCCTGCCCCGAGGCCTACCGTACCCCACCCGGTGCAACCACGACATGCCCGTTGTCCATCTGGCTTGCACACGCCCACATGACCTACATGCTGGCCTCCCAATCACCGGCCTCCCAAGCCGCGTCCCATTCAGCGACGATCGACCTGGTCTTGGCCTTCAGGCTGAGCCACTTGTGTAGCAACAATCGGGCTGAATCACCCTCGAACCCCACTAGGCAGGGCCCATCGGACTAAGCCGAACATAAATGGATGACCCATCAAATGGGTCGGGTCAGACCCAATGAGTCTGTCGGATTGACCGTAGTCGGGTCGACCCAGACTGGGTTGGGCCGAGTAAGTCTGATGGGGTCGGACCGGAACCGGGCCCACTATTAACCCATTGCTTACTTTGGCCATATCTTTGGCATCAGACGTCTGTTTGACAAACCTTCAGTGGCGCTGGTAATCTTGACGATTCAAGGTCCCTTGAGTATACCCCACTAGAGTTTAGGGTATAGTTGAGTTATGGTAAGGATGGATCATACATGAATCCAACTGGACCCCTAGGACTAAAAGGATAATAACTAAAAGATTGGGTGTCTGATTGACTCACTGTCTGTTGCGTTGAGACCCCTATGATGTAACGGTCCATTGAAATACTAAAAAGTGGAACTTTGTGACTGTTGGAGTATTGACTTGTAGCTCGTGTAGTGGACCCTCTCAGTGATGAGCGATCAAATTGCAGAGACCTAGTAGCTGGCTGAGACTTGACGACTGCTGACCGATCGACTCAGAGTGATTCAGATGGACCATTATAGAGGGCTTGGTTATAGCAACAGACTCGTGGTGGAGGAGCTCTTGGTTGTAGTAGTAGACCCGCAATACTCTATAGAAGACATACCTTTATAGGCTATGAGGTTGAGTTCTTTGATGTAGTAGAAGACCCATGGTGGGGAGTGCCTCTGTGTGAGCGCGACACACCCACAGTACATGACAGGTGGAGTACCTCAGTAGTACAAGGTTAGTGGGAAGCACTTGGTTTTATCTACATGCCCACTGTACTCAACAGAGGAGGAGTTCTCCTGTAGCTGTGGTTTCGACGTTGTGATTAAATATACTGGTTGATCTATTCCAATGACTTTTTTTCCCTCATGATTGAGATGTGTTACAAGATAACTTAGATATATGTATGAGAATATACTTAAGTAATAGTTATCTGTTGATTTCATTCTTTTTGTTTATCCTTCTTTGATTTAGTTAGACTTTGAGGGTCTCAGTCTCCCTACTGAGTATCATTATAATAACCCATGCACGAGATATCCTCGCAACATGTTGTGTTGGTTGCAGACGACAGACCGCTCCGACTGAGGTAGAGAGAAGCAGGACTGGACAATACCTGGAGGTGGACCACTCGAAGTGATGGTGCACAGAGCGGACAGATGGACGTGGAGTGATGAGGAGGCCATATGTACCTACCCTTCAGGTAGGAACCCCAGAGGATGACCCAGTAGCTACTTTACTTGTTTTTTGTTTTAATTGCTTTCAGTTGTACATGTACTTCATTGTTGGGCTTTTATTTCCCGCCGCTTTTACATTCAATCACTTCTCTTGTATTCAGTTTTACTTAGTGCCTTACTTCAAGTTATGTACTCTGATTTGTTTGTTTACTGTTATAATGGAAATGCCTTCCCTTTTTTGGGAATTATTAATTTTTTTCTAGTCACCATCCCCTGGCCAATAGATGGTTGTCTTGGGGTAGTTACGATATGGGCCCTAGGGGATAGGTCATGAAAAATTGGTATCAGAGGAGTTGGTTATACCACAGATCTTATGACTCTTTTATTTCGTTTCTTTGAAGTAATAGTGTTAAGATTACTGAGTGAGGTTCTCAGTTTAGGATGTCCAGTATTGGTGTTGCGGTCAAATTATCAATACACCAGGACCCTGACTACGGATTTACGACTCCGTGCACGAAGACAGTGATTGTGTGTGTGTTTCCAAAAGTTTTTCTTTAAGTAATCTCAACCAGGTCATCTCACAAGGTATGATCTTTTGACTATGTAGAATATATTCAGGATTCCACCATGAAAACAACCAGTTAGAGTTCCGAGAGAGTACACGATGACAACCCACCGATAGACAAGACTCTGGTGCAGGGCCCACTTACTATGGTGTCACCTTCGGGTGGTGTACCCACAGCACCACCACCTATTGGGCAGTAGATGCCACCGGCCGCACTGGTGGATAGTGCATGCCGACTGAGCGCATTGGATGAGTTCCAGTGTTAGGGGACTCTGAGGTTTTGAGGCCAGATAGATTACCAGACTGTATAGTACTAGATGGAGGGTATTTCTAGATTTTTACACCTAGTTGAGACACTTATATAGAATATGGTTATCTTAGCTACTAGCCTTTTTCAGTGAGTGACCATGAGGATGGTCCGCATAGTGAAGAGGCTTCAGTACATGGACCGATGCCTTAGATGGTACCTTCAGGTAGTGTTCCATCTATATCACTTTCTGTTGGTTAGTAGTTATGACCGATAGTACCGGTAGAGGACACTTATAGTCTTAGTCACTTACACATGTTTCAGAATCAAATACCCCCCATATTATGAGACCATCCAAACTCACAAGCGGCTAAGGACTAGCTTGAGGAGGTGGCTGAGTGTTCTCTTGAGTTTCAACATCTTTGAAAGGATGATATGTCGGTAGGTGTGTATTCATCGAGGCGTACTGATCATTCCTGGTACTTAATGAATACGATATGATCAATGCGTTAAAGCTATGACCTCTGAGCGAGGTGTGTTTTAGGGCATCCAAGACATTACCATTTCCCTATTTATTCCTACCTATGATATGATGCTTGAGAGAACCTTTGCTATTGAGTGTTCATTCCTGAGCGGATATAGATAGTGAATGATAGTAGTGGGAAGTCAAGAAACTGGCACCAGTCTCTGAGACATGGGCATGAAAAAAGTTTCAAGAAGAGGATGTGACAGGGACAGATGAATCTATAGGACAGATGATGTGGAAGTAGAGCTAGGAGAGCAGCATGAGGTGGTGTTCATTTTGACATGTTACAACCACCGATATTTGTAGTCCCCGCCAGGATTAGGGTAATTGATGATAGGGGAAGCGAGTAGCTGCATGCGTTCAAGGTTTGTGACCCAAGGTCTCTAGGAATGATTCTAGGTACATTTTGTGTCTTTTACTAGATACCGTATCAATAGAATTAGGTACTAATCATTTCATCCTTCCAAAAATCTTTTCCCAGATCTAGAGTTTCCTAATTAACCATTGACATGACCCTCACGTCGGGAGATACCTTTAGGAGGGGACTCGATAATCACAGTTACGCTGGCGGTGTGATCTGGCCCGTGAGGTGAGAGTTTTGGATGGAACCTCTTGGTGGTAGCATCTAGGTCATATGACGTTAGTTTGGGTATGGACTGGGCTACCACAGTTCAGAGACAGATTGAATGTATTAGGAAAAAAGATTGTGGTTTATCTACAATGTCGGAACAACACGTTTCCTTGGTCGGTGAAAAAGGAATCACAAGAATCACATGATAAACTCATGCTTAGGAGGCTACACCCGATCACTCTCTAGTCTGCCAGCCTTACCCTCGTGACAACTAAAGTTTGAGATTTAGTTATCAATGGGAGTGGATAGAGTTCATCCAGTACTATGACTTCTAATATTCTATACTCATGGGAAGGGGAACGTTGTAGAAGATTCACTTAGTACAAGATCTGGTATATAGCTACTAGGCGAGGTGACAAAGCATCTAGCTGCATTAAAGATATTCTTTGTGGATAGAGATGGTAAAATGTTTCCTCCAGTCCCATATAGTCACTTCCCCACTTATTCAGCGAGTCAAATACGTGCATCATGGAGACGCTAACCTCTAGACACGACGTGCTCAGATATCCACAGGGTAGGCACATGGTGGATTTTCTGAAGGTGGGGATCATGTCATTTTCTTCAGATGATGTACATTGGTACCAGTGGCACTTCAGGAGGAAGTGTTGAGGGAGTTCCACACTACCCCTCTAGCGGTACATCTAGGAGTCATGATTCGATATGGGTTATTGTTGGCCAACTCACTATGTCAGCCCACTTCCTTCTGATCAGAGAGCATGGATTAATAGGGAGCTTGGTATGCCTCTATGTGTAGTAGATTGTGCGACTAAATTTAGTACCATCCTCTATTTCCTCTGATCGTGATGCACGGTTCACTTCCCAACAATTGAAGGGGTTGCAGGAGGCTTTTTCCACACAGCTTTGTCTGAGCACCGCCTTCCATCCTCAGACAGATGGTCAGACTGAGTGGACCTCTCAGACCCTTGAGGACATGCTACATGATTGTGTCCTCGACTTCGGTCGCAGCTGGGAGGATCACTTACCGTTGGTGGTTTTTTCCTAATACAACAACTATCACACCACCATCAGGATGGCACCTTTATAGGATTTGTATATTCGACCTTGTAGGTCACCATTATGTTGTTCTGACCCATGGGAGTTGGAACTAGCGGGGCCATAGATGGTCCGTGATTCTATAGAGAAGGTGCAGATCATCCATGAGCGGATGAAGACTACATAAAGTAGGCAGAAGTCTTATTTTGACATGATACGAAGATCTCTAGAGGTTGATGATGGTGACAACATCATTCTACGGGTCTATCCTTGATGCTGTCTATGGAGATTTGGCCGATGCGACAAGCTATCTCTGAGATTCGTTTGACATTTCCAAGTCCTCAGAAGAGTTGGCGAGGTGTCTTACTGCTTGGCTCTTCCAACTTAGTTACACTAGTTTCATGATGTCTTCCATGTATCTTAGTTGAGGAGATAAGTGCACGACCCTTCTTACATCATCGACCATGGAGAACTAGATGTTGACGATGGGGAAACTTTTATGGAGGTTCCAGTGGAGATTTCGGATCAACATGATCGGGTCCTACGTGGATGGTAGATACCTCTTGTGCACGTTCTCTGGTAGTATGGGAACCTTCAAGAGAGCACATGTGAGTGGGATGCTCAGATGCATGCTTAGTATCCCCATTTATTCCCTTAGGGTGATTTGATGCTTACGAGGATGTAAATCTGTGATGTGGGGACAAAGTAAAGATGTGTAAATTCCGTGGATTTTTTTTCTTAAATACATGATATTTTTACGAGCCGGTAAAAATTTACGGCACTTGATTCCGAGGCCCGGCATGCCCAAAATCAATTTCTGATGTTTTGTACGTGTATATTCAGTTAATCTATGAGCAGGATTTTATAACTTCTGAACTGGTGCTCGGAACTGAAATCTAAGGGCACCGTTGAACTCACAGCGCCAGTATTCATTTAAGAAATCTTTTTGTTTGACGTCAGTGAGCCGAGGATAAAACATAGTTTTGGGCGTTTCTTAAAAATAATAATTAATTAAAGTTTGACAATTTATTTTATTTTTGAGCCACTTTTGAGTGTGGGTAGTTTGAACCACCACATTGGAGTTGATGGTGGGACCTCCACAACCCAACCTCCCATGAGAGGTTATGGTGGTGGGGCCCACCCGAGCATAACCTCCCGTGAGTGTTTATGACATGCGGACCAACCGAGACCCATAACCTCTCTGTTAAATTATATGGATGGGGACCACTATATAGCCATTGATTATGGAGGATAAAACCTACCACCCCTCCTTCTTTAATGAGAGAGTGCCTCTGGCCATCCACCAAATTAATTGTGACACCTCTCACAAATTTAATTAGGTGGGGCCCACTCATTTAATTCAAAATTTTTGAATTACGTGCGAATGTAATAATAGAAAAACCCTCCTATTATTTTTGTTGGAATAATCTTATTTTTGGCGGAGGCTTTAAGAGGAAAGATACGGATAAATGCTCCCAACAAAGAATTCGAAGAATGTGAGGAACCCAAAGAACGCCGTCGGCATTATTTCTTCTTCAACTTCTTCCCCGACAACCTATTGATCTACCCTCCACAACGCCGTTAACGAACCGACGCAGCTCATAATTGAGGAAGTGTGGTGGACATGATGAACGACAGTCTCCTCCATCCACCTTTTGCGTCTTCGTCAACAAACAATGTGCGTCGTGCAATGAATCAAAATGTATGGGTTGTTTCATGTAAAATACAATCATCTTCATTCCTTAAATGAAAAACGTTGAGTTTTACCTGTTGTGGGTGGGGTGTTGTGTTCCATTCTTGAGAACCTATTTCTTCCACTCTAAATGCAGATGGTGAGGGCCAAACCAATAGGTTCCGACCCCTCTGTTGTTTTTTTTGTGATGACTCATCTTCGACATGGAGATGAAGCGACGACAATGAAGGAGGCGACAACGAAGGCCGTGCTACCCATTAATCGCACTGCCCCCGTGATGAAACTGTGATACCGACTGAACACATCTGGTTCCCTATCTGGTGCCCCCGTTTGCGCACCAGCTGAACCCACGGCCTGCCCCGCGTGCTACTCGGGCACCGCCGCGGCCTGCCCAACCCTGCCGGCGGACTGCCCGCGCGCTCCCCTCACCCCAGCGCCTTGCCGAAGGCCTGCCCAGTGCCCTCACGCCCAACCGGTGGCCTACTCGGGGCCCCCACACCGTGCCGGAGGCCTGCCTGACCGCTGCCCTATCCTGCCCGGCACCACCGTAACATGCCACTTCCTGCCCGGCGCCCTCGCGACCGGTCATGCGGCTTGCCACGCACTGCCATGTGCACCCGCGGCCTGTACGGTGACCAACCGGCCTACCAACGCCCTATGTGACCTGCCCACTGGCCTCCTGACTGCAGACCTCCTGAGCCGCGTCCCTCGTGGTGCTGGACGAGCCGCCTACATGGTGGCATCCGGGACTAATCACCCTCATAGTCCACTGGGCCGGGCGCAGCGGACTGGGCTGAACAAAACGGGCTGACCCGTCAAATGGACCGGGTCAAACCCAGCAATTCTGATAGGGTGGACCCAGGCATGGTTGGCCCATACTGGTTTGGATCGAGTTGGTCCAACCGGGCCAGACCAAAACTAGGCCCACTAATGACCCATTTCTTACTTTGGCCATATCTTTGGCACCAGACATCTATTTGACGAACTGTCTGTGACGCTAGTAATCCTGATTATATGAGATCTCTTAAATATACCCCAATGTTGTTCGGGGTATAATTGAGTTACGGTAATGTTTTTATCATACATAAATCCAACCGGGCCCTGTGGACTAAAAGGCTAATAACTAACAGACCGGGTTCCCGATTGACGCGTCGTTTGTTGCGTTGAGACCCCTGTGACATAGAGGTCCTTTGAGATACTTCTACGTGGGACTTTGTGACACATGGAGGATCGACTTGTTGCTCGTGGATCCGACCCTCCCCGTGACGAGTGAGTAGATTGCAAAGACCTAGTAGCTGGCTGAGACTTGAAAACTACTGACTGATCGACTCAGAGTGATTCGATTGGCCCAGTGGGGAGCGCTTGATTGTAGTAGTAGACCCATGACCGAGAAGCGCTTGGTTGTAGAGGCAGACCATATGTACATGATAGAAGTAGTACCTTTGTAGGCTATGAGGGAGAGTGCTTGGTTATAGTGGCAGAACCATGATGGGGAGCACCTCTATGTGAGCATGACAGACCCACAGTACTCAATAGGTGGAGTACCTTAGCAGTCCATGGTTAGTGGTAAGTGCTTGGTTGTAACGGAAGGCCCACTCTACTCAATAGAGGAAGAGTTCTCCAGCAGCCATTGTTTCGACATTGTGAATAGATATACAGGTTAAGCTATGTCAATGACTTTTTTTTCCTCATGATTGAGATGGTTTTCTTGATAACTAAGGTATACGTATGGGAATTGAAAAAATTAATGTTTATCCATTGATTTCATACTTTTTGGATTATCCTTGTTGGATTTTGTGAGATGTTGAGGGTCTCAGGGTCTCTATTGAGTGTCGTTATACTCACCCCTGCACAATCTATGCCCACACCTCATTCTGTAGTTGCAGATGATGGACAGTGCTGACTGAGGCAGAGAGAGCAGGACTTGATGGTACCTGGAGGTGGACCAGTCAGAGTGACGGTGCATGAAGTAGACATACAGATGTGGAGTGTTTAGGAGTCCATCTGTACCTAACCTTTAGGAAGGAACCCCAGAGGATGACCCAAAAGATTCTTTACTTGTTTTCAGTTGTACTTGGTTTTAGTTGTACGTAATCTTTACTGTTGGGCTTGTATTTCCAGCCTAATTTACTTTCCATCACATCTCTTGTATTCAGTTTTACTTTGTGACTTACATCCAATTGTTGTACTCTGATGTGTTTGTTTACTGTTATAAAGGCAATTCCCTCCTAGATTAAGGAATTATGCCTTTGGTTCTAGTCTCCAGCCCCTATCATATTGAAGGCGGGATTGGGGTAGTAACGATATGGGCCCCAGGGGACCAGTCATGACATAAGGTGTGATCATAAGGGTTGTGAGGGGTGGTATTTAATAGGGATGAGAGGGTGTTTTGTTTTGAAATACGTAAAAATAATAAATTATAAAAAATTCATGTTGTATTTATATAAAACCCAAAATCAATATAATATAATATAATTTTATATAATGTTGTAATATCATCAAAAAATACAATTTATAAAAGTTTTTTCTATAAAAATTATCATTTAGATTAACCATTAACTTACCACTTTTAATTTTAATTATGGTAACAAAATTTTAAATATTAATTGTTTACAATTTCTACATAGATGGTGTCATTAGACAATATATGTAAAACATATGAAATATTAGATCATATAATAATAATTTTTTATTTTTTAAATATTATTACTTTTTTGAAATTGTTTAATGGAATAGTGACCAATAAAATATCATTAATAAATTTTTTTAAAAAAATACATTTCTTTGATTTAAATATAATATATAATAAAATTATAATCTAAAAAAGGTATTTTATTATATGATAAATGTGTAATTTTTTTCTAATGGTTCATTGGATCATCATAAAAAATTTAAATTTAAATTATTTTATTTTTTTACAATATTTATTTTATTTTTTCATAAATATAAATTTTGCTAAATCATATTGATTTTAGAATTTAAGGTAATTATTTATTCAAAAAAATTAATATAAATTACCAAGATGTAAATATTATTTATACATCCATATATTATTTAGTATATATGATATCTCATATTTATCAAATTATTAAATATAATATACTTAAAATAAAATCAGTTTGTGACATGTTTTCACATTATAGGATTTTAGAAATATATATTCGGTGTTCATGGACAGGTGCCCATTAAATGATTAAATATAGACCATACCTATTAATGATTCAATTTAATTCATCTAATAATATTTGGGTAGTAGTTAGGGTATTTTTATATTCCTTATCATATTATTTATTTTCTAAATTTCTAAATTTACAATTAACTTTTGTAAAGTTTTTATACCATATTTAATATTAATATTAAAAAAATAGGTCTTTTTAAAAAATATTGAACATCTGATTCAAAATATGGTACACCATTTTTCACATTAAATAAATATATGTGTATAGTTAAAATTTAATTTAAACCAGAAAAAGATACATTTTATTCTGAAAATGTCCTCAATAACAATAAAAGGGTTTTATACATAATTATTTTACCAAAGAAATTTAAATGAAAAGATTATATTATTTAGAATCATAAAGGTATAATTATGTTTAATACTAATAAAAACTATAATACAACTTTGTAATTGTTTTTAATAAATTTAATTTTTTTCAATATAAATCTGTAATGCTCGTTATTCATTAAAATTTAAAACATTATTAAAATTAAAAAAATTACAATTATTTTAATTTTTACATGATGAATTTAAAAATTAATATAATTTTTAAAAATAATAGTTACAAAATTTTAATATATTTTTTATATTTTTCTTCTCATATAAAAACTGTAATCTTTTTTGGGAGGAAATGTATTTTTGAAGAATACAATAACATCATTAAAATTTAAGTATTTTTTCCTATGAATTAATAAATATATTTAATAATATTGTTATTAATATTAATTCCAGAAAATTTATTTTATAAATTATAATTGTATTGGAAAAAGAAAAATATTATCATAATATATAATGGTTCATTTAAACATGGCGTTGCATGAAACATAAGTTAGCAATGATATTGTTTAAAGATGAATATTTAATAAAAACTATTATTGGGGAGTTACATAAAAATAATTATTTATATAAATGAATATATGAATTATTACATTTATAGAGAATAAATATTTAGGTATTTTTTTCATCAGAGACATTTCCGTATAGGATGAAGAAGGTATGGTTCCTCTGGTTTCCTTAAAGAATCGAAGCCCGACGTGTTACATTTATTTTATTTATCTTCTATTTTTTATTACACCCAATAAATATTGTATTTTATATTACTAGAATTTATTATTCTTTAGACATTTTTGTTATTGGCCTACTAAATACATCTCACACCATGTTCAGAATGCCATTTCACTACAGTACTCATACAGATCGTTCGTTTGGATTTTCAGGTATATAGATTATGCATGTACTATAACTCTAGTACAAGGTATATTTGGAGAACTAGAATAATATAGAGCATATTATTATCATGGAAATTCACCTCTATGATTTTATATTTTATATTTACTATTTATTTATTAAATATTTTATTTCATATTTTTTTATATTGTAGTCAAATAGATTTACATTGTTTAATAATTGGTATTGGCCACTATTGAGTTCAATAGTTATTATTATTCCTCCATTTCTATGTAATATGTTCATAATGTTTCTTCTATATATTTTAGTATTAATCATTATAAAACTATTACACTCTATTCATGTAGGTATAGTCTCCCCATAATACCATTTTTAGTCTATCTCTACTAGTCGATGGGCTTTGGGGTACACTGATGAATGTTTGAGGAAATATGAACAATATGATTTGGTTACAACTTTATTGGATCCATGGTTGGGGAATAATATTTATATACATAAGTACCAAACATTGAAAAAATAATATTGGAATTTTTGTATCTGGTAATTGTATTCTTGAAAACATCATTAGTCACCCTAATATGTAGAATGTCTATAAAACATGAGAATCATTGAACATAAAATGATAAAAATATAGTGAATTATTTCATTGTATCCTCATCAATCTAAATGATCACAAGAAAAATATTACATAGAGTAATCTCATCTATCAAAGATATAATCCAATAAACAATTATAATAAGAAAAGAAATATCATTATAGATAAAATACTCGTAAGGATATCTATAATTGAAAATATGAAATATTACAAAAGTAATTACTCAAATCTAATTATAAGATTCCAAATGTCACCTAAAATAAAATTTCAATCAATTGTTTAAACACTATTTTATTTATCATCACTCTAATTTGATGACCCAATTTAAATCCAGTACTATGTAAAATATAATGCTCATATTCAAAGTTCTTTTCGTCAGTTCCAAAGTATAAAAAGGTATGTCATATACTATATAATTTATCAATATCATTTTATGAAGTATTTAACATTCAATTATAGTGAATTATTTTTTCTTTCATAAATTCACGAATTTTTTATTCTCTTCAGGTCATCAGAACATATTATAATTAGAATATGTGAGTTTATAAGTTGAAAATCAATTATTTTAATATTAAAATATTAATGATTATTTTAATTTTTAAAATAATTATACGTAGATTCATTTGACTAAAAAATATTACCCTATTTAGTAATAAAAACATTTAAACGCATAAAAAGGATTGTTATTGTAAAACATTATTTAAAAAATTCATGTCATTTCCAAAAAAATTCCACAGATATAATATCCCAGAAATTGTAAACCTATAATATAAGAAACATATTGGTTTAGTATCCAAAAATTATCCCTAAAAATACATTCCCTAAATAAGGAAATGGGATACATGCTGGATAGATCCTCATTTTCTCCCTAATACAGTCATGATTAAATCCCCTCTAAATTCATTACTTTCTTTAATTATTCCGATTGTGACACCTTAGTGGCTATTTGAGAGAATAAATAAAATATAGCATCGTACAAAATAATCATTTAAGAACAAGTAGATATGTTGAAAAAAATATGAAAAATATAAATGAAACCTCTATATAATTTTCATAGTGATTACTCCCTTATTAAAATGTATCATGGATTTATAAGAGTGAATAATTTTTACTATTCATAACATTTTTTCTCTAACGAAGATGAATTTCACACTCATATGAAAACATAATTATAAAATTGGGAAAAACAATTATCCATAATAATTATTTTAATAAATATTTTTTCAATAATAATAATCAATTTATTATAAAATTTAAACATCTATTCCTTTTAGAATTGATCTACTAAGGCATATAGATGTTTTTTCTAGAATTTTTTGATAAAATAAATTCTTTGACAAAAATGTCTCTAATATTTTCTATGTTTGTATAATACATAGTTTAACAAAAATAAATAAATTAGTAAAATTATTATCATTTTTAATTCGAATGTCTATAAATTATTTAAAATGTAAAAAATATTATCCATGGGTGAATATTAAATAATCATAAGATCAAATCAGGAAATATTAAGTGTAACTTAAAAAATTATAAGTGTATTGATTTAGATGGATCTATGTAAAAAATAGAGAATAAACATATATGGAATATGTAAAATATTTATGGATTGTATTTCCACTCATATGATATTAATAAAATAGAAATAACCCCAAACTAGGATTTTTTAGTAAAAGAGATGATCATATCATGAGAATAAAATCATAAGAAAATTGTACGTCTCATATGTTAGTTACCATTTAATTATCCAATTTAAAATAATCTTTCTAATGATTTTTTATATTATATTTTTAGGATACATATGATATGTTACATTAAATGAATATCCAAATAATATAATAATATGTTTAATATATTAAAATATATGACTATTTAATTTATTTTTTTAATAATGATAGAAATTGAATCCTGTGTTTTATCAATATTGAGAATAATATGACTTTTTAGTGCATTGTCCCAATTGAAGTAGGGGTATTATGTAAATGTTTCAAGTTAGAAATTATGCATTGGAATTTTAAATAAATATTGAACATGTGTTATAATAACTCATCATATTGTTATTGGAACAGAAAACAAAATACATGATTTTATCTTCCATCCACAATAATAGATCAAAATAACTCCTTACAATAATATATTCTTCTTCAAAAATGGAATGTGAAATTGAGAATTGTTTCATGTTTAACTGTGAGACTATGGTATCAAGGATAACTTAATATATTATTTATTTAAACTTCTGATATCATATAAATCCCTTAAATTTTAGATATCTTATGAAACAAATTGTATTAGAGAAACATAAATGTACATGTCTTGATGATTATATAGGAATCAGAAGACACATTTTGAATTTTATAAAATGGGTTTTCATTAAATTATAATATAACCATAAAAAATTCATACATAGAACAAAACATCTTATTGAATATAGGTCATGTGATGTGATTTTTTTTCATCACACAAAAATATTTTTGATCTATCGGTTCGTTTTATACATGAATTTCTTATTTATTTGAGGAACCAAATATAGTAAAAAAAATACCAGATCTATTGTCAAAAAAATTTATTCAAATATATCATATAATTATATTGATTTAATATTTTTCATCTATATTTGAGTAATCTGGAATCCCAGAATGTTGTTATGTTTTTCCATCATACTAATGACAAATTAACATTTCATAAGTTATAAAAATTTATTTCCCAGTGTTTTTTCTATAATAGATAAAATGTAATTCTAAAACATATCTTTTTATAATTCTCAGTGTTTTAATAACATTTATTATATAATTAGTGGGATTTTTTATTCATGAAAAACACATATTGAAAAAGAAATATTTATATTTCATTAAAGGATCCTCTTGGTGTATGTTTATGTCCATGTAGTTATTTTGCTTATATAAAGACATTCTCGTGAAAATATATCATCAAAATATATTGTTTTCTACTTTACATTTTCATTGGTTCATATGTGTAATAGAATAAACTTCAAACATTCATTTAAAATAGTGAAACATAAATATTGACTAAAATTGCTAATATAATTTATATGGGTTCATTTCTATGTACCAGATAAAAAGGGTCAGCCTAATTTGTGATATATTCCAAATAACATCACATAGATACTATTTTGTACTCTTTTTGAAAAATAATACCACAATCATTAAAAATATTAATAAATATACACATGACTCCAATAATATGAAGATATATAGGATTATCATCCCCCATCCAGAAATTGTGTTGTTATAATTTGTTAAGGTCTTATATAATTCAAAAAGAACAACATTCATAATAAAGGTAGCTTATACCATACTATGTTTAAAAAATGTTATCAATGAAATAATATCATATTAATTTTCATGAGATATCATGTTTTAAATTATTAATTTACATACCCTATGCAATTATGGATTTGTTGATTCTATATGAAATCTAATATCAAGGAAAAAGTGAACATTGTTCTTAATCATGTTTTGAATTATCTTCCACAAGGTCTCTTTTAGTAGTCTATATTAAAATATAATTGTTCCATTGTGTTAATATTTGATATGTGTTATTATATTTATTATAGTAAAATATGACTAGTTAAGAAAAATAGATGTATAAGTTTTATATGGATGTCTTTGGAGCATAAATGACTGATTTTATTAGAGATAACATTGATAGTATCGTCAATAGTTTTTGTTCATTTATGGAAAACTCATGATGTTTTAACATTTATAGAGTATAAATAAAATATATCATGGTCATAATTTAGATAAAATATACAATTTTGGCCATTATTATTGAAAATTAATACATTTAATTAAATTAATATGAATTATGAATATTTAGGATTTCTTTAATTTGATAATTTATAAGGGGTATTACATAAGGATAGATAAAGGAATATCATTTTATTGTAATGTAGATTTTAATAATTAATTCTACCAAAATATACATTGAAAATGGATAATAAAATTATGGAGAACCAAAAATATAAAATATAAGTATTATGTCTTTTTAGATAAATAATCATTATATTTAAAAAAATACATGTTCATGGACCATATTGGGTTCTATCATTGGAGACTATATACGCTATCTAAATATATTAATGAATTACAATAAATTTCACCCACAAATATCATCGAATTTACTACTCCTCATATACATTAAATACTTAAAACCATCCTTCCTAACATGTAGTAATAGAACATAATAAAGGATTAGCCCAAATGATCAATATTTATAAACAAGAGAGATATTAGTATAAACTGAGATTATGGTTTTTATAATATAATAAAAAAATTTGAAAACAAGGACATTAATATCATATATCATAAAAATGATACACGAAAAAAACCTTGGTACTTCAAAGACAAGAATCATAATGGAATTGATTAACATAATCCAAGGGAACATACTTGTGGAATAAAATAGTGAGTTTTGGTAGAAACAAAATAATATAAAATCATTTCCTTAGTAGTGAGTGATCATTTCATAAAAATATCATAGTGGAAGGGGTTCACTCCCCAAACCATCATACTCATCTGGATTTACCCCAATGTCTATCATAATTTATAAATTCCATACACATCTAGGTTCACCCCCATTCCAATAATATTTATCCCATGAAATATCAGCCATCACCCAATTCATTACATAGATATACACACCCCACAAGTTTATATAATTCAAATAATACATACGTGTACCAAAATATCATAAAACATTCATCATTTTGAAAAAATAAAGATACATGTATTTTGTAAACATGTCATCATATAATAACCTATGGAAAAGAATCATCTTTCATAATAATGTTTTCATTCAATAATAGCCTAACCCATGGAAAAAATTATGTTCCATAATAATATTATCAAGTAATAACCCATAAAATACATTATAAATAATTTTTTTGAATTTAAAATTTTATACTTTTAATTAATGATTTAATACAATGAGTTTTATGAAAGATTAAAATAACGTTTATGATGTACACGTTAAAAAATGGATTTAACATTTTCAGTTAAAGTCAAATGGGAATTGTTTAGAAATAGATCATACGATTCCTCAAAAATATGTTTTGAAACATTAAAAATCTGTAAAAATATATTTAATAATTATTTTATGAATGTTAAAAATGTGTCTAAAAACTAATTTAGATAACATAGTTTTGAAATAATCTATTTACCCAAAGAGAAAAACTATTAAAACTATTAATAAATGAATTATTTTCACCTATTTTTTATATAATAAGTGTATGATGACGATAATACATGTTTTTAATTACATAAATATAGGAGAGTAAATTTCATGATTTTCAAGATATACATATCATTCTTTTTCAATCATTGTATGAATAATCATAATCAATCCCAAATAAATGATGTCGTTTTAACATAAAACTATTATAACTTTTGTAACATTGATTCAAATTATGATTAATGAATGACAATAAATAAAATATATAATATAATGAGAATAACTATATTCCAAATATTACCTAACCAATGGGACTTATATAGAACTCATAAAATATATATGTGAGTATAAAAATGAATGTTTCAAATGAGAAAAATTGTGGGAAAACACCTTACGTATTTTGTAAATATTGAACTATAAGACCCATGAAATAGTAATCCATAAAAGGATATATAAATCCAAATAATTTTTAGGAGAATCATAATTATATAAAGTTATTTTAATTGTATACACCAAATAAAATAAACATGTTGTGAAAATTAAATGTGTTTCATTGAAATTTTGGGTGACAGAAATCCCATACCATAATCCTCAATATAGTGTTACATATTCTAACCTCTTAAATAATAAATTATTGTTTATTATAAATCTATTATTGAAAAATTTTCATATTAATTATAACATATATTGCATACTTAGGTCCTTTTTGTAACTTTTTATTAAATGTTTTTGTTAAAATTATGTTATGGTAAATATTTAAATGATAGTCTTATAAGTATTTATTTTGGGTGTTATAAATGTTTTTTATCATAGTCCCATCATAACCATTACCATAACCATGATATAAATATATCATATATTCAGTATATATGTATTTATAATTACCAATAATAGATATTGATAGAAAATGAAATACGTTCGTCACGGAGATGGTAGGTCTTACGAACTCATGAACACCAATTCCATTTTCTAGATGTATATATAAAAGAAAGTTAAATAATTATTATTTCCCAAAAATCAGTAAGTTTTTTATATATAAAATATTTTCTAGGAATATTTTCCCTTATTACATTCTCTAAAAAATGAATGGGAAAAATAAATCACAAAGCTTCGTGAGGTGGTACTCAGACATACATACAATTGAAGTTATTATATCCCCCATTGAATGCAAATTAAAATCTTAAATATGATATTATATTTTGCCTAATATTTTTATGTAAAAACATATTCAAAAATATATATAGTATATCCTTTATCATTCCAAACCATGGGAAGTTTTTATTAAATGCTTTTCACATCTTTTTGTGTGGAGGTAGTCTTATGTAAACATAATTGATGTTATAAATTCCCATTTATGGGGTGAGAAGAAATGTATAGGTTATTCCATTAATAAATAAAGAACTCAGATTAGGGTATATACATAGGATATTATATTATCATGGTTTTATAAAATTTAAATTAGGTGTATGATGATTTTCAAAAACATTCATTTAATAATGTTATCACTTATTGGGCTAACCATCTTACTTTTTGAAAAAAAAACCTTCATAGGATTGATTAATGACCAAAATAATGATTATATGATTATTTAAATAAAGTAGAAAATTATTTTGGTTATTATTTTCTAAATAAAATGGAATTTTATTTGTGAAAGGTGGATAAGAGTGAGTTGGAATTTTTATGTGATGTCAGTGAAGCACATGTATGTTTGTAAAAGAAAATAGTCTACCCACATTTATCACATTCCAAAATCTCCAAAATTAATAATCCACTTACATCTGAAGTGATAAGGGATAAATATGTTCA
The DNA here is from genome assembly GCA_963277665.1 of Viscum album. Classification (NCBI taxonomy): domain Eukaryota; kingdom Viridiplantae; phylum Streptophyta; class Magnoliopsida; order Santalales; family Viscaceae; genus Viscum; species Viscum album. The sequence continues at coordinate 1,996,644,968 of OY728135.1, read as the reverse complement.
TAAATTTTGTTTGTTCCATTTTTTTATAAAAGACTCCCATTATAATTTTACATAGACACCTATGTAATCCCATTTTCACCTAAACTGTGGTAATTTTTCGTACTATTTTTTATATTCATTATAGTAAACCATTTTCTTGAAAAACATATATAATATAAAGTGTGATTATTAAAAATATGGGGGTATTTTTTTTAAATTCCATTCATATAAATAGAAAAATATAATTTAAAATTATTCCCTTAGATGCTATGAAAATGTAGTCTTCCAAATATAAATTTTAAAAAAGATTAATTTTTTATATAAAAATAAATATTTATATTTTATTACAAATAAGTAAATTAGTATAATGTAATCAAATTGAACTATAATGAACAGTAAAACCATCTTAAAAAAATTAACTATTTTTAAAATCCTTAAATGAAATTATAAGTCTTAATAAAAACGATTATTTTCAATTATTCATTGAAAAAAATAATATTTTAAAATAATTATAAAAAATTCACTCTGATATAATTTACATATAATTATTTAAAAAATTAATATTATTTTTTAAAAGTAATTTTAAAAATTTGAAATCTAAAATTTAAAAATCTGTGTTGAAAGGGAAACAGAATAACTTTTTAGAAATATATATTTTTCAAGCATAAAATTTGATTTCATCCTATCTATATCAAACTGAACACATATGATTAATGCTAATTTTTTTTCTTGTAATATATATTGTTTCTATTTAAAAAATCAAAACACGTTTTTTTAATTTATTTAATGAAACACATTTTTTTGTATAAAAATAGTTTTTTGAAAATTTAATTAATTTATAGTAATTTGGTTTTTAATTTATTTTAAAATTAAATTATCAATAGATAATTGATTTTATATAAAACATTAAATAGTTAATTTATATAATATACTTTAAATAACTCTTACCTACAATTATAAATATATAGGTGATAATGATCAAATGAAATTATAATATTTTAAAATAATGTAAATTTATTTTTAACCTACTGTTGGCAATACAATTGAAAAAACTCGTTGTTTCATGTAATGTGTTCTAATAATTCTGTCTTTTTGAACAAAAGTAATAATTGGTGTATAATTTAACATAATATATAAAAATTAATAAATTTATTTTAAATAATATATCCCAAAAATCATTGTTTGTTATATTATTCACCCCTTAAAATAAATTTATACCTCGTAATTCACAACATTAGTTCCAATAACTGAGGATTATTCATCGTCATTACATCATTAGGTATCCACAAAGATTTCTCATGTTGATGGTTCTTATAAATAACATTGACCAAGTGAGTTTTCTTAATTCATATAAAATTCTCTATCGGATAATGAATCTCCAATGGTTATTCCACATAAGAAATACTATGCTCCAACAGTATGACCTACGAGTTCAATAAATATAATGTATCTAGTATCTACATCTCTGCAAAGATACATTAAACACATCATGGACTTGATATAAGTTGTTGGATTAACCTATTGATATGTTACCTTCCCAATAAGATCAATAACATCAAAGGTACCAATATACATAAAGGTTATAATTCCATTATATCATATGAAAAAATTTATATCTTTTATATGATTTGATGAATTTTTACATCATATATTACTCTAACAAACGAATAAGAATGCAATTACGCATGAATTACTTTCTAGTAACATGATTCCTAATAGAAATGTATGATATTGCGTTTTTATTTTATTATCATGTTAAAAAAATCGTAATCACAAGTTATCCAGTATTCCTAAATATTAGTGTGTGTAAATACAAAATTAATGTACAAAATGTAATCCAAAGTATAACTTAATGCATTCCACAACTTATTGACCTAAAAAACAATCTAAAATTTAAATTATAAAATCATGGTCACTTAATTTTCCCAAATAAACATTACATTAGAAGAATAAATATAAAAAATCTTCCCTTAATTTTTCCATTACAAATATCTTGATACTATAGTTTAATATTTTCATGAAATATGGTAATAAATAATATTACAATATAAAACTAATGAAAACATAAATACCTCAAAATTTTATAATTTAATGAAATATATTACTGAATAAATTTTTTAAATCTAATAACATTATAATATCATTCAAGGATACTGTAACTCCTCATTTAGGTTTCCAATAAACTAGTGGCCTAATCTGGGTCATCAAATGACCTTAGGAACGCATCCTCATATTCAATAGGCTTTCATCTATAAGTTTGTGTCTATGGTGAAACATTATGGGGACTATAATTTATTATAAGATAGATGAAATAGAAAAAATAGTATCAATAGAAACAAAAACCATAAAAAATAAATGGACAAAAAGCATCTGCTCAAGTACCCATTTTTCCTGGAACCCTGAGTAGGCAATGATTACAAATCAGTAGGACACCACCAATTATGTCTAAATAATTACCTTTAAATAAAATATATAGTGTATTTTCATAAAAAATTAATAAAAATATATATAGAAAATAATCCTCGTGACACTCATTAATAGGGGTCCAAATTTTAACATTCCTCATTAGTTATAGTTGTTATCTATATTCTTCATGTTGACTATAGCTTTTGTCGATCATATAAATAATACATAAGGTGTAAATATCCATATCTAATATGGACCATCCTTCCACAATAGAATATTCATTAACTTACCTCAGAGCCTCGGTTCATGTACATTACCTAACCTTGGTTCCTTAGTCAAGGTCAATTGTTTCATCCCAGGTAAATGAAGAAATGTGATATTTTGGTAGTTATTAATATTTGTGAATTAAATATTAATTGTGTTATTATATTTTATGGCATACCCGATACGCAACAACATGTTTTTTTTAAATCATACATTACACACTAATAATATTATAATATTATTTTAAATGGTAGTTAACACCAAGAAATAATATTGGAGGTCATTAATTGAACTAACTACAATATGATTATAAAAATTAGTAAAATGTTTTTTTATTTATCCAGTAAAAGTTAGAGTCTTAAAAATTTGACTGAATCTAATTTTAAGAATAATTTACTTTAAAAGGTTTATTTATCTCATATTGATGGTGAACCCTATTTAAATCTATTTTTGGTCACATTCATATGTTTTAATTGAATAATATAATTCTTCTTTAGATTCAGATCATCAAAATTTACTTCAGGTAAATTTTTTGTATTTTTCGGATAAAATTCATTTCTTAATGTATATTGAAAAATAGTGCATTGTTATTAAAAATTACCTTTTAATAAAATCTATTTATATGTTTATACTAAATTTTTAATTGGTTTTACTATGTAATTAAATTATATTTTAACCATTTAATCCAATGTTGGTCATTGTAATTAATTTCACTTTGAAATTGGACAGAAAAAAATGGCAATCATTTGAAAGATATTTTTTCTTAAAAACACACTCTTTGTTTTGACAACGGGAATTAATTAAGAAATTAATAAAGGAAACAAATATGTTGGGAATTTGGTAAAATAGACATCATTTTTGATTTCGGAATATCAAATATAGCTTGGGATGAAATTCATGGTAGTTTTCCAAAAAACATTAATTTTTGATGAATAGTGAAACCACTTAGTAGTAGTTAAGAAAACTGAATTTTTCATTTAAATTAAATTTTACGGCTTCTATGAATTGAATTTTGAAAATCCGACATACATGGTTGTTATTAGTAAGAAAAATGTTGTTCAATGATATTAAAATAATTTTTGGTGACTGTAACTTTTGACATTTATTTACCGTGGTTAAAGGTAAATAATTGGTTATTTCAAGGTAAAAAGAATATCTTAATAATAAAATATTATCTTGAAACATGTCCTACCCTTCTTGGTTGAGTCATTTACGACCATGGGAATATTTGGGTCGATTTTGTGTCCCAATTTTGCCACATCGGATTGATAATGACACTTTAGATTAATTAACTTAAGGTAAAGTCAAAAATCAGAAAAACAATAATCTTTTAGTAAATCAATTTTCACATAGGGTTATATAAGTAATATTTTTGACTAAAATATTATTTAGAAATATAAAAGGATTTTCTACATCATAGAATTTTTTTTATAATTGTTAGACCTTGAATAAATTAAATTATTTATGACACAATAGTGATGTAGTATTAACATCAGTAATAAATGATTTAAATAAATAAGATTACAATGATTAAAATATTATCCAAAACCTATCCAATTATTATTGTATTATTTTATTTATACTATGAGTCATATTATATTTTCCTTTACTGATTTTTTGACTTTTATAAGCCAACTATTTGTTTATAATAATATAATAATTTCACACTTTGTTAGAGAGCCCCTCCTCCCCTTTATTAAAAGCCATCACTTCTAACCAATTAGTCACACCTCTCAAGTCCCTTGGATCGTCCATACTCTACCCAATTTATCTACATACATCCCTCGACTCTACCTAGAAACCTTAACTTGGGTATAAGTCACTTAAATAATTCTTTTTGGTTCAAACCAAATGAAGTTATCCAAATTAAAGGTAACTGTTTATCTTAAATTCTTTTGTTTTATTTTGTTTTATTTTACATATCCAACCCCTAACCTATTTTTATTACTTTCTTTCATAACAGCCAAATTATCCTCAATATACTAGGATGTTTTTATTATATGTATTCGAACTGCACTTATACACACCTCCATCTAATGGATGAAGAACATACTGTTTCTATGGATGACAAACTAACGCCTCACGAAACGATGATTGTTTGATTATATCCTACCGCCTATCATGGTGGACATTAATATAGAAATATATTTATATATGATATATATTATGTTTATGTTTTATCTTTGCTTCTGTATTTTTCCTTTATAGAATACCTTTATGGTTTCCATTATGTGTAAACAGGATAGTTTCATTTGAGGAAGTGCAGACTACAACCCACTCAAGGTGATATGACTCGTTAATTCCATATGTGGGAAGTATAAAGGATGTAGTTAATGATATAATATTTGAAATTATACTTGAATTATAACATATTTATGTATCATTAGGTATGATACTAAATAGAAATGAATGTAGCGTTCATGCATACGTACGGCTTACCGGCTCAACGAACGGTGCGTTTCATTTCTTTCCTCCAAATGTTATGCACTATTATAAATAGATGTGCATACTTGAAATATATGATATATATAATATCTAAATCATGAATATAATTCTTGATATGTTTAACTTTTTACCATGTGAACAACTTTTAATTATAAGAAATTCATTTTTGACTCAAGTACCAAATATCGACAAAACGAACGTTATTAACATAAATGATTACGTAATTTTTATAACAAGCTAATAATTGTTATAATATGAATAATAAACATGAAATATGTTATTAAGAAATTAAAAAATAACTATATTTTATTATTCATTATATTAAAGAACGATCGGGTCAAGTCTGACATAAGGTAAGGGACTTCGACTCGATCTCCTTTCATTAAGGAATATTTTTGATTTAAATACAACATTATTATATGAGGTGTATAAAAAACTTTGAGTTTTATTTTTATTAAAAAGTAATCATTAATCTATGATGTTTTTTACTAAATTACAAAAGGAATGTTTTTTTAAAGTAAGCATTGACAACGACCATTCCCGTCGCCGCGAGTTTTATTTGTTTTCTGGCTTCGATAACAAGACGTGATGTTTTTAAAAGGAAAATAAATACCGTAAACTATTTTATGTTTTTTATATTGAAAATGGTTATGATAATGGATTTTTTATTTCAATATATTTAAGAGATATATTGTGATTTAAATGTGGAAATGTTTTCATTCCTTTATATATGTTATATGTTTTATGATTTTATAATAGTACATGGATATTTTATGAGTGGTTACGTGATAAAAAAATGATGGGTGCTGTCATGATAAACCGGGATCGATGGTTATGTTATAACCTCCAATGCATTGAGTATGGAAGACAGCTGTATGGCTATTCCATTTAGTGATACGTGTGGAAGTCGGCCATATGGTTATTTCATTTAAGTATGTTTATGTCCCAAGTTAACTTTATATGTTATGGGTTCTTTATATTGGTTTTGTGGTAATAATTTGGTTAAAAAAGGGTAAGTAATGATATTTTATTTAGTAAAGAGTATTTACGACTTCATAAAAGAAAAAATTATTACTTATGACAATGTATTCATGGTTTACTAGTTGTTTTTGAAAAAATAATAGTTTTACTTCTTCGTGTATCCCTTACTGAGCTTTTTAGGATTATAACATGTTTTGGAAATGTGTTTCATTGGACATAATGTGGAATAAGGTCACATATGGGATCAAGGAAAAGTTTTGCTTTCATAAAACATGGAACTAGACATGACTATTTTTTTCAAGAGTTCTTGTTTTGTGAAAAAAAATACAAACTGAGTATATGTGTGTATAATGTAATTTTTGATTGAAATAAAATGTAATAGTTATGAACTAATTCTCTAAAACTCTATACCTGAAAATATCCTCAATGTGATTTATTCTTTAATTCAATATTATGTAATGTTTTAAGGCCGAGTCCTTATAGTTGGTATTATAGGTCGGTTTTGACAACTTTAGGAGTTATAGTATTGTTAAATAAATGTCCATAAATTAATTTATGGTAATATTGAAATGATATAAAATTTAAAGATTACCATGTTGCTTTGCCTATGATATTTAAATGTTCAGAATGGTTTTTCGCATAGGAAACAAGGTAGTTATCTGGGGATGACATCAGGAGGAAGACATCCTTCCAAATCAGAAACTAGAGATGGTTAGAATCGGAACTAAACTCTTTTTTCCCGTGATGAAATAGTTGACTTAGGCTATAAATTGTGGTGGTATCCATGAATTAGACCAACCAGATCAACCATAGAAGAACATGTTAGTAATAAAGAATTTCATGAGGAAACATCCTCTATAATTCAGAGGATCATATGACCCTATTATAGCTGAAGGGTGTATTACATCCCTAGAGATGATTTTCGATGTTATAGGTTGTTTCCAACATCAAAATGATAGTCTCACTGTTTAACGTTTAAAATGGTGAATCTGATCAGTGGTGGTCGATGGTGAAAAATATCAGGGATAGTGAGGAGATTGATTCTATTTATTGGGATGAATGAAAAGGTATGTTTCATGAGAAATACTTTCCTAAGGTGTTTTATAATAGGATGGAAAATAAATTCCTATAATTGAGGTTGGAGGATGAATTAGTGGCTACTTATAACGGAAAATTCACTCGAATGGAATGGTATGCTCCAAATTTCATATGAGATCTTGATAGTAAGATAAATATATTTTTCTCACAATTGAAGTCGTTACATCAAAGAGAATTAGACCCTAATGAGTTGAAAAGTTATGAAAAACTCTTTCGATGTGTAGAGAAGGTGGAAATAGAATTTTCCAATGGTAAGGTGTTCTTGGACAAACAACAAAATAAGAGGTACAGTTGGCACAAAAAGTTAAGGAATTCATTAATGAATCCCGGATGAAATAAAAATAAATATCCAACTTGTGAGATGTGGGGAAAAATTATCCCGGAGAATTTTTATCAAAGTCTGTAAAGTGATTCTAGTGTGGTTAGTCAGGTTATATTGCTCGACACTTTATGGAAGATGATCAAGCAAGCAATGAAAAACCATCAGTAAGATGTTTTAAGTGTAATGAAATGTGTCATTATGAAAATTTGTTAAATGCAATGAACTCAACTGAGGGAAAGTAGCTAGACTACAAGTATAAAGGGGTTGTGATATCCTTTTCAACTACTTCAGTAGATGTTGGTCCATCAAACAAAGTAGTATCAGGTACACTATTTGTTTGATCAGATATTTCCAATGTGTAGTTTGATTAAGGGTCTACACACTCATTCATTTCTGAGAAGTTATCTAGTAAATTGGGAATTCCATCTCTTGATATGAATACAGAACTTATGGTAAAATTCACCTTGAGGAAATTATGAGACAAAAAAGAAAACATAAGAATAATCTTGTCATTATGTACGAGAAGAATATACATGAAAACCTTATTGTTTTTTCTCTAATAGTGTTTGATATTATTTTGGGAATAGATTGGCTGTCTATTTATCTTGAAAAGATTTACTACAGAGCTAAAGAGGGTTCTTTTTAGAAATATTTTCAGTTTGTGTATATGAATTAACCCTTTCGTTTGATAACATATCAGGAAGATGAGAAACTAGTAAAAGATGGAAAAGAATGTTACCTTGATCATATTTTTGAAAATAAAGGAACTATTCTAATTAATTATGTGCCACTGGTAAATGAGTATCATGATGTGTTTACTGAGGAGTTTCCTTTTATTATACCGAATCGGGAAGTTGAATTTAATTTTTACTAAATTAATGATGCTAAGAAAATTTCGAAACCCCCTTAACGAATTGATCAAATTGAACTTTAAGAGTTAGAGAGGCAATTGAACGAGTTATTAGATAATGGTTTCATTCATCCTAGCACATCACCATGGAGTTCCCCTATCTTTTTTGTTAAAAAAATATTGTTCAATTAGACATTGAATTTATTCTAGAGCATTGATTAACATCACTATTAAGAAAAAGTATTCTTTTCCTCATATCGATGTTTTTTTTGATCAGCACGAGGGAGCTCAGTATTTTTGAATATTGACATGAGGTAGTGGTACCATTATTTCAATGTAAAGGAAGCTAACATTCTGAAGACTGTGTTTTGTAATATATATGGCCAATATAAATTTTTAGTTATTTCTTCTCGGTTAACCAATGCACTTGCTGTATTCATGGATCATATGAATAGAATTTTCTTTAAGTTATTGGATAAGTTTGTGGTGATGTTGGTTGATGATATTTTTATTTATTCAAAAAGTAAAGTGGTGAATGGATGTCATTTATGGGTTTTCTTGAAAACCTTAAGTGAAATGATACTATTTGGGAAATTCATAAATTGTGAGTTTTGTTTACAATAAATTTCTTTCCTAGAGAACATTTTTTTTAAAAATGGTCTAACTGTTGATCCTTCTAAAAAAAGTTAGAGAATTTCAATGACACACTAATATTACCGAGATCCGTAGTTTTCCTTGTTTGACAGTTTGTTACCGAAGGTTTTTTGATAATTGTTCATGGATATCTTTCCCATTGACTATGTTTACTCGAAAAGGTGTTATGTTCATTTGAAAAAAATAATGTGATGATTGTTTTTAGAAATTGAAAAGATGATTGGCGAAAGCTCCTGTTTTTTCAATACCTTATAGAGATGGTGAATTTTTCATCTATAGTGATTATTTGTTAAAAAGGCTTAGTTGTGTCCTTATGAAAAATGATCAGGTAATTGCTTATACTTCACGTCAGTTGAAACCTCATGAGTTAAATTAACCTACACATGATTTGGAATTATCTACTATTGTTTTTTCTTTAAAAAATTAGAGACATCATTTGTATAGAGTAATTTGTGAAATATATACTGGTCACAAAAGTGTGAAATATATTTTCACTCATAAATAATTGGACATGAGAAAGAGGATATGGGTGGAATTAATCATGTATTTTGATTGCATGATCATTTACCATACGGGAAAATCTACTAAAGTGGTTTATGTTTTGAGTTGAATAATTAATTATTTATTAACTATGAGACATGTGAATGAATATACTTTGGTTTTTGATTTGATGTAATTTGGCATTGAAGTTGATGGTGATGGAAATTATTCTGTTTTGTTTCAGGTGTTAGTAAAATTATCTCTATCAGACAGAATTAAGCTAGCGTAGAATGATGGCAGTGTGTTGAAGAAAAAGGTAGAGTTGGTTCAAAAGGATGTGTTTCCAGATTTTAATGTTGATAATGATTGTGTTTTGAGGTTTGGGAAAAGATTATGTATGCCTTTTGATTCACATTTGAAAATTAAGTTGTCATGTGAAGCTCATAGTTCACTGTTTTTAGTCCATCCTAGAAGTACTATGATGTATAGAGATATTTGGGAGTATTATTGGTGAGAAGGAATGAAAAGATATATTTTTAATTTTTCTATGAAGGGTTTGACTTGTCATCAGGTTAAAGTAGAGAGGCAGTTACCGAAAGGAATGATTAAGTCTTTACTGGTGCCAGAGTGGAAATTGGAAAATATATCCATGGACTTCGTTGTGGGATTACCAAAGACATCTCGAGGTAATAATGAAATCTGGGTTATTGTTGATCGATTGAATAAATCTAGTCATTTCCTATCTATTCGAGATACTTTGTCTCTAGATCAACTATCATGGTTGTATGATAAAGAGGAAGTCAGGTTGCATGGTGTACCCCTCTCCATTGTAACTGATTGTGATCCCTTGTTTACTTCTAACTTTTTGAAAGGCCTTCAGAAGTAGTTGGGTACTGAATTAAATTTTTTTACTGATTTTTATCCGAAATTAGATGGGTAGTAAGAATGAACAATTTAGAAATTGTAGGATATGTAGATAACTGGAGGAAGGATCTCTCTTTTGAGGAAGGTGATCATATCAATCTCAATGTTTCTCTATGGAAAAGTGTGATGCATTTATGTAAGAAAGTAAAGTTGAGTCTGAGGTTCATTGGACTTTATGAAATCATTGAGAATGTTGTATTAGTTTCCTATAGAGTGGCTTTACCTCAAAGTATGTCCCGGGTACACATTGATTTTCATGATTCAATATTGAGAATGTATTTGACAGACCCATCTCATGTTTTAAGTCCCGAGGTAGTACAGTTTGAAGAGAATATCTCTTATGTGGAACAACTAGCCTGGATTCTTGACCTAAGAGAGCAAGTTTGCAGAATAAAGTAATTCATCAGGTGAAGGTTTTGTTGAAAACCCATATTATTGAATAGCCAATGTAGGAATCTGAAAATTCTATAAGGGATAAATACCTCCATTTATTTGATAAGTGAATTAAATTATGAGGACACAATTTCCAAAAGGGGGAAAGATGTAACATCCCATGTAAATGAGGAAATGCAATACTTTCATTATTATTAATATTTGTGAATTATATATTAAAGGGGTAGCTATGTTTGATGGCGCACCTGATACGCAACAATAGGTTTCTCTGAAATCTTATGTTGCACACTAATAATATAATATTATTATTTTAAATTGTAGTTAATTCCTAGCCATTGTATTGGAGATAATGAATAGAATTAACTACAATATTATTATACATATTTGTTAAATGTTTTTACATTTATCTAATAAATTCTAGAGGCTTAAAAATGTGACTCAATGTAATTTTAAGAATTATTTCCATTAAAAGGTTGATTTATCTCATTTGGATGGAGAACCCACATTAAATATTTTTTTGGTCACATTCTTATGTTTTATTTGAAAAATAAAATTCTTATGTAGGTTCGGATCATCAAAATTTACTTTGGGTAAATTTTAGGTATTTTTCGAAAAAAATACATTTTTAATGAATAGAAAAAAATATTGTATTTTAATTCAAATGTACCATTTATTCTAATTCATTAATATTTTTATATTATCTTATTAAGTTGTTTTAATGTGTAATTAAATAATATTTTTACCATTTAATCCAATGTTGGTCATTGAAATTAATTTTACTTTGAAATTTGACAAAAACAATTGTTAATATTTTGAAATATATAGTTTCTTAAAAACACGCTATTTGTTTTAACAACAATAATTAATTACGAACTTAATTATTAAAATTTATATGTTTTGAATTTGGTAAAATAGACATCATTTTTGAATTCATAATATCACATTTATATTGGGCTGAAGTTTTGGTAGTTTTCTGAAAAACATCAATTTTTTGATGAGTAGTGAAACCACTTAGTAGTAGTTAAGAAAACTAACTTTTTCATTTAAATGAAATTTTACTATTTTTGTGAATTGAATTTCACTAATATTCCATAAATGGTTTTCATTAGTAAGAATGTGGTTCAATAAGATGAAAATATTTTTTGGTGAATAGAAGCTTTTGACTTTTATTTACTATGATTAAAGGTAAATAATAGGGTAAATATAAGGTAAAAAGAATATCTTAATGATAACAAATTACCTAAACACTTTTCCTAACCATACTGGTTGAGTAATTTACTACCATGTTCATCTTTGGGTTGATTTTGTGAACACATGCAGCCACATTAGAGTGATAATGACACTTTAGATTAATTAACTTAAAGTACAGACAAAAATCACATAAACAAAACTGTTATAGTAAATCAATTTTTATATGCGATTATATAAGTCATATTTTCATCTATAAATATTATTTAAAAAAAATTATTTCTTAAATCATCTTATTTTTTTATAATTTTTAGACATCGAATAGATTAAATTATTTATGACACAATAATGATTCAGTATTTACCACGTTAATAAATGATTTTAAAAAATAATATTATACTATTTAAAATATTATCCAAAAACTATCCAATTCTAATTGGATGATTTTATTTCGACTATGAGTCATCTTATATTCGACTTTAATGATTTTTGGACCTTTATAAACCTAATATAAGTTTATAATAGAAAAATAATTTCACACTTTCCTAAAGGGACCCTCATCCCCTTTATAAAATGACCTCACTTCTAACCAATAACTCACACCTCTCAAGCCCGTTGGCTCATCCAACCTATGACCGATTAAGCTACCTACATCCCTCTTCTCCACCTAGAAGCCTAACCTTAGGCAGAAGGCACTTCATGAATTTCTTTTGGTTCAAACCAAAGGAAGTTACCAAAATTAAAGTTAATAGTTTCTCATAAATTCATTTGTTTTATTTTTTTAATATTACTTCTCCAACCCCTAAACTATTTTTATTCCTTTATTTTATAACAAAACCAGTATAGTAAATATACTAGGATGTGGTTATGCGATGTATTGGAACTAAAATTAAAAACACCTCCATCAAATGGTTGAAAAAAATACTGTTTCTGTGGGTGGAAAACTAACGCCTCACGAAACAAAGTTTGTTCGATTATCTCATACCACCTCTCATTGTGGAAATTAAGATGGAAATGTATTTATATAAGATATATATTATGTTTATTTTTTCTTTATGGTTATGTATTTTTCCTTTATATCACACCTTAATAGTTTCCATTATGTATAAACACGATTATTTCATTTGAGGATGTGCAGACTACCGCCCCTCAAAGTGATATGACTCGTTAATGCCATATGTGGGACATATAAAGGATGGATTTAATGAGATCATATATGATATTATACTTTAATTATAACATATTTATGTATTATTCTTTTTAAATTAAAATACGAAATATAAATGAATGTATCGTTCAAACATACATACGACATACCGTCTCCATGAACGGTGCATTTCATTTCTTACCTCAAAATTTTATGTACTATTATAAATACAAGTATATACTGGATATATATGATATATATGATATATTAATCATGAATATTATTCTGGATATGATGAAATTTTTACCATGTGAATAACTTGTAATTAATAGAAGTCCATTTTTGACTCATGTACCAAATATCGACAAATCGAACGTTACTAATTTAAATGATTACGTAATGTTTATAACATGGTAATAAGCCATATAATAGGAATAATAAACTTGAAACTGGTTCTTATGCAAGTAGAAATTAATAGTAGTTTATTATTCCTGAGATTAAAGAATGATTGAGTCATCATAGACATGAAGTAAGGACATCATCTCAATAACCGTTCATTGAAGATTATTCTGTTTTATACGCAACATTCTTTTAAATGGTGTATAATACACTTTGACATTAACTTTTATTAAAAAAAGAATATTTTCTCTATAAATCATTTTAATAAAGGAAGAAATAAATTTTTTTAACGTAAGAGGTGACAACAACCTTTTCACCCCAAAGAGTATTATATGATCTTTGGCTTCCTTAACAACCCGTAATGTTTTTAAAAGGAAAATTAATACCATATACCTTTTAACATATTTTGATATTGAAAAATGGTTTTGATAATTTATTTTTTATTTCAATTTATTTATCAAAAATATTTTGATTTAAATGTAGAAATGTTTTCTTTCATTTGTATATGTTGTATGTGTTATGATTTTATAATTGTACTTGGACAATTGATGAGTGGTTACATGATAAACCAAATGATGTGTGGTGCTGTGATAAACTAGGACTGGTGGTTACATTATAACCCCTAATGGATTAGTCATGGAAGTCTGTCGTATGCCAATTCCATTTTGTGATATGTGTGAAAGTCGACCGTATAGTTATTTCATTTAAGTATGATTATGTCCCTTGTAAACTTTATATGTTATGGGTTCTTTAAGTTGGGTTTATGGTAATATTTTGGTTAGAAAAGAGTAATTAATGATCTTTTATTTAGTAAAGTGTATTTTCTACTTTATAAAGGTTAAAAGTATTAATTATGATAAAGTATTCATGGTTTACATATTGTTTTTGTAAAACTAATAGTTTTACTTTTTTGTGTATCCCTTATTGAGCATTTTACGCTCATCACATGATTTTGAAATGTGTTTCACAGGACATAATGTGTAATAGGGTCAGGGATGGGATCAAGGATAAGTCATTCTTTCATAAATCATTGATCTAGAAATGACTCTTTTTTCAAGAGTTCTTATTTGGTGAAAAAATGGACACTGAGTTTAATTTTTATTTTTTTAAATGAACTGTAATAGTTATGACCTAATTATATAAAAATCTAAAAATGAAAAGATCTGAAATGTCATTTATTAATTTAATTCAATATTATGTAATGTTTTAAGGACGGGTCATTAAATGCATTAACTTTCCACGAACCCTCAGTATATGCACATCACCGCATGAATTCTTTAGGGACATAGATACATTGTAAGAATCACTAGGTCATTTGACACATTGGTGGGATTGGACAATAATAAAAAATTTAATTTTAGAAATCACAATTAAGGAAAATGTGGGAAACCAACCGGGTTCAGAATAGTGGATAAGTCAATGTTGAAAATAATTTTTTCAGTCATTTCTAGAATAAATTAAAGTGAATATAATCATTTACCTTCACTAAACACCATTTGATGGAGGTGGCCTCCATATTATGGTTTTACCCAATGAGATTATTGTTTCCCTCGAAATTCGGGGATGACCTCCTGGATGGGAGATTCAAACGTTCTGATTGGTTTCTAAGGGGTTTGTTGGTAGAACCGGAAACATCCAATGATTCCACATCCACTTGGACCTACATTCCAAAGGTAGGCGCTTCATTAGTTTGTGAACTGATGAGGCTTAAGAATTTTCATTGGTCGAGAAGATTGGAGGTCGGACTCATCACACCTTTTTGAGGGGAATTATTGTCTATTCCGGGACTCTCTTTATAGATTTATGTTATGTTCATGAATCTTTATTACATTACCAAGTATAAAATGAGATTTCCTTCAGTTTAACAATCAATGATTTAATATGTAATAAATTTAGAGAATCTTTTATATGTATTCGAGGTTCTTCATCAATAGAGAATCATCTATATCTATTTAGAGATTCTTGGTCAATGGTATCCTTCAAAATATTTATATAAAAGTCTCTTGGTCATTATGATGACCAGGCTGGTTTTAAAGCCACTCAGTGGGGCACTTGAAGTTTATTGTCATTCAGAAGGACATGAATTATTTCAGAGTTGGGATCGAACCCATAGATGGTCTACCTATGTATCCTTTGTTTTGGAAAAGGAATCAGAACCCACGTAGTTCGAGTAAGGGAGTATAATGTTTATGATTGATGGCTCAAAGAAGGATGTCACAATTACTTTTACACTTTAAGCTCACTTGAGTCATGCTCGATGTGAGAAACAAGAGGTATTGGTAAAAATTAGACAATTGTGCCATGAAAGATGAAATCATAAGAAATAATGCGGGGATTATGTATGTATGACTACCCAGATAAATGAAGTTTAAGATTTACTTTAGCGAGAAAATCCAGGAATAGGGTCCATAAAGGTATATGTGCTTTATGGAGATTTGAATACTCTAACTTGGGACTTATTCCTGAAATGGAAACCCAAATCAGGAGAGGATTGATAATTGGGTTTTACTCATAAGAATGAATCCCAGATTAAACATAAATTAGGACTGGTTAAAGAGAATTTAAGGGACTTGGGGCTTACTTTTGAAAAGGAAGCACAAGATTTATGACTGGGACTTATTCCTGAAAAGGAGGCCCATGTTAAAGGGATTTAGGTTTGGGGCTTACTCTTAAGTAGGATGCCCATATTTGAGACTGGGGCTTACTCTTGAAAAGGTAGCCCAAGTTAGGGGATCTGGGGCTTACTCCTAAGGAGGATTCCCATATTTGAGACTGGGGATTACTCTTGAAAAGGAAGCCCAGGTTAGGGGATCTGGGGCTTACTCTTAAGAAGGATTCCCAAATTAGAGAACTTATGACTGGGGATTTATTCCTGAAAAGGAGACCCAGGTTAAGGATTCTCTCATCTTAAAGGATGAGGTTGAATGAATGAACTCTCCATATTTAGTGACATAAAGATATTTAAATCACTAGGTTTGGAGAGATATTCCACAGAATTCCTTTCAGATAAGGAAGTCAAATCAAGAAATCACGCCATAAATGGATTTGAAGAGTGTCTTGAAGACTGAATCTTGAAATGGAAAGGTGTAATGGCTTAAGAGGGGTGAAATGGGAAAGAAAGGAACCCAAAAAAGGAAGGGGCACACAAGTCTTGGAAGGTGCGCAAGTACTGCATGGGCACGCAAGTATTGGTCGCGCAGGTATACCTACGCGACATGGTGGGTACTTGCACGATATTCAACCAGCGTTGAAATACTTGAGAGACTCTTTATTAAAGCCTTTAGAATCCTCTTGAGGTTCTTCCAAAAAAGGGACGGGCATGTTCTATCGAAGGAGTAAGGCAGTGCACAAGTGTGACCACTTCCCTTAAGGACTGACCACTCAGGCGCGCAAGTGTTGATGAGTTTCAACACTTAGGCCTTACTCCCTCTCTTTAGATCTTCCATTCTAGGTAAGAAATTACCTTTTAAGTGTTTAGGAAGCTTTGAGAAGAGACTTGGGCATCGAGAGCATCAATCCGAGTTTCTGGAAAAGGATCCTCTCGAATGGGGGGCCCATAGGGTCTATTTATAGGCAGGAGAAGACCCTGGGTGGTTACTGGGCAATTATCACTTAGGTCGCGCAAGTCACATGCGCGACCATAAGGCGTCGCGCAAGTGGACTTGCGTGAAAGTGATAGAACATGCATGTCACAGGTGCTCTTGATCCTTTGTTCATGCCTTTGTCGATTTTTCATATTTTCTTCAAAGGATGAATCACTTTGAGCTCATATATTCACCTTTTCCGATCTTTATATTTTGTGAAGAAAGGAGCGTCAACAAAAGTCCCCCATCAGAGTTGGATCCGGAGAGAAATAGAGGATTTGACTCTGAGGAAATCGAATACATCCAATGGAAAAGTGTGCGCGCAAATCTTGATGGCGCAGAGGGCGGAGCATAAGTTCTCATCGCGCAGGCTTTGAGCGCACTCTGTACGGCGCGCAGATAGGCTTCCTGGCCTATAAATACACAGCTTTTGGCCGCATATAGCATCTAATCCCGAATATCTTGAGCTCTCGCCGTGCAAGCTATCTTCACCGCGTAATTCTCTTCTTTCCACTATTTCTTCTCTGCCGCGCTACATTCAAGGAAATAAGACTTGCGCGGTGATACATGCGTGACAAAAACTTGCGCGGCACATGTAACACTTGCGCGACATCTCCATACTTGCGTGCCTTAATGCCTTAGCCATTTTTTTGGATTTATTTCACAAAGTTTGTGGAAAATCAATCCATTTATGAATTAATTTATTCAACTCTTGTGCCGAATTAATGGCTCTTAGACCCGGATTAATTGATGAACTGGCTAGAAAGCGGATAGATGATATGATGAACATCATTGGCCATGATTATTATACTATCAAAGATAGAAATCTTCCAAATATGGCTAAGTATCTGAAGAAATATCATCTCGACTTTCCTCAAAGAACTTATCTACCTTTGTATGGCTATGGTCATCTACAAGAAGTCACTATTCCCGAAGTAAAGAATTATCTTCCATTTTCGTGGTTTCAGAATTATACCAACTTTGCTTAAGCAAATATCTCAGGTGGAGGAGTATTTATAAATGCTGGAATAGTGGAGAAGGGCTATATGATGCATAATATCCCTTGCACAGCAGATATGAAAAACATACACCTGAGCTTCAACCACATTGTCATCCTTCGATCTTCCAAAATGCTCAGATGGATCAATCCAAAGGCTGGAAGAAAAGATGGGACTTTCGTCCTGGGGGAGGTGTGAAGCCAACATAGATGTGGGCATACTGGGTGCGACAGACCTGCACAGAGTTTATCGAGGATCTGAAGAGAGCTGCAATATATGAGGTTGTCTGGGTTGGGCAAACATATGTTTACAGACATGATAACTTCGTGCCAGAGATACTCAGCCACTGGAGCCCAGAAACTAATTCTTTCCATCTGACTCATGGAGAAGTAGGTATGAGTTTGTGGGATGTCCACAAGATCTCAGGGGCTCCTATTTTGGGCGATATGTATGATGAATTCATTCCTACCAATGTGACTTGGAATGATTCAGAGAAGACTCCTGCTTTAGCCCGAGAATTATTTAAGACCTTCCACTGGATCAAGAGTTCAGAGACCTCATTAACTCATTTTTGAAAAGATATTCATCCGGAAGAATGGATGAATGTATTTCTCATTGATAAGAAAGAGATGGAACTAAAAGAAAAAGGATCCAAGAAAAAGAAATCCAAGGATACCAGGCCCAAACGTCCTACCACCTGTCCAAAACCTGAGAAGAGAGGAACTCCTGGCACATTCTGGCCAACTCTAGAAGCAGGAGAGTTTGAAAATTGGGGATATGAAGTGAATCAAATAATTCCAAATAAAACACATCTGGTGGGTTTCTTGGTAATGTGGCTCAGTATTTATCTCTTTTCAGTCAGGGATTCGAAGGGAGGCGTTAGGCCAGGGACCTTCGTCATTGCGGCAAAGTTGGCTGAGGGAAAAATGGTTGGGTTAGATACCCCCATTTTAGAAAAGATTCACAAGAGTTTACTTCATGTCTTCATGGGTAAATCTCCTTTAAGAATAGTGGGACCATTCCAGGTTTTGTGGGGATGGATCTCCACTCACTTCAGGACTTGCAATGTACATAATGGATTATAAATTCCTGGAAGCTCCTTCAGACCGTCAGTGCATGCATTCTCTGGAATTTCTCCATTATATGTTAATGGTTATGTCATGAATGTGAGGCTGAGCATGTTTAAAGAATTCAACTTCTTTCCCTATGGAAGTCCTCCATCTGGGCGGTTTTTGGATGATAGGACAACCCATTTGGATTTGAGGGAATACATGCTTGCTTGGAGGGATGGTGTGTTAGTAGCCAGGATTGATGGAGAGATCATATGTGAGGCCTATGCTCCATATAGATTTTCACGCCAATTAAAATGTCTGCAACATCTTGTTGTATCCCCTCCAATACATGTCAGGTTAGAGCAACATCTGATGGTTGCTCGACAACTATGGCTGCTGACATCAAGAGAGAAGACTGGGGCAGTATTTGATCTACCAGTTGAAAAAGCGGCACATAATTTGACTACATATTATGCCGAACACTGGATAGCATCATACCCCAAAGGGATATTGAATCACCTAGTATATCAAGTGGGAAAGAGAAAGAGGACTGTAGAGAAAGAAACCCTTCCTCATGAAGTTGATGCTTCCCCATCTGAAATTTGCCCAACAGACTCTTCTTTTAGAACTGATTCACCAGATTATCATGATGGGGATGATGAGGCACAACCGGCAGCAAAGAAGTTTCGTGCCCAATATAATCCTCCGGCCAGAATTAAAAGACCCACTCCATCAACTCCTGGTGAGTTGTTTCATTGTAATAATTTTAATCACTGCTACTTTATAAAGAAATAAGTCATAATTTCTTATTCTCTATCTATAGCTGCAGGAGCTGGGAAGAAATTAAAGTCGAAAATTGTAGGACCTTCCTCACAGCCTTCATATCTAAGACCAGAGGCTGTTCAGCTATGGCGGGGCTTATATTGTGGAACTGAGACTGCCTGGCTGGATTTGTGTGAGGGCCTACAACTTCCTAGAATAGGAAATATTATGGGTTAAAAAAATCTTCAATACGAAGATAACCCCAATGAAGTGTGAGCTTACATCAGAGAGCTGGAAATGCTCATATATTCCACTGATGACTCTGTTCCTATCACCAGGCGGGTGAAGGAAATGATTTATCGTGGCTCCACTGAGGGGGCTGGTGGTTCTTGAGATGAGGAATGGCAAGAGTATGTGGCTCCTGAAGATGTAAGTTTTCATTCCTTATTTCCTTTGCAACTTGATTTCAGTTGAATCTTTGTTACTTAAGGAAGTTATTTTCTTCATCTCGTAGCTTGCAAAGAAAGTAACTGGGGTTCCTTCGCGACATTATAGACCTAGTGGTACTACTATCGGGGCTGCTGCTGATTCTCCTCACGAAACAGGCGATATATCTCCAGGCCAGCAAGCCATGAATGAGGCGCTGGACATAGCCTTCCATTCGCCAATCCAAGTGCCAATAAAGGAGACTACTAATACTCCAAAAAAAACAAAAGAAGCAAAGGCATATAATGAGGAAATCCACAGCTAAACGCTTCATTAGCAGTGGTAAGTCCTTCGAACAATCATGAGTTTATACCCATAATCACATGGTTACTCATATTTCTGAGGATTGCAGGGGGCTTCTTCAATTTCCCCCATGAGGGAAGGGACTGATCCTCCTTCAAAGGATGTGGAGGGTGCTGTAGAACAATCACAGACCCAAGATGACTTGGCTGCTCCTGGAGAAGAGCTAGCAACCATTCCCAGTATCCCTCCTTCTGGTGAAGATGTTGTCCCGGGTCAGGGGTTGCAGGATGTAAGTCAGCAATAAGATGTAGCAAATGCTCCCACTGATGAGACTAACCAGGATTCTGAAATATCATTGGATGAAATGATGAATCAAGGAATGCATTTCGAAGAATTTTATGATCATGCTATGTTGTCATGTGATTTATAAGACCTTGGGCGTGAGTGCTACCCTTCGACCAATTTTTTTTTAAAATATACACTTCTAACCATGACTGAAAAGAATATGAAGTTTCATCCGTAGAAGCTGCTGAACTGCCAATGCCTGAAGTGGGTGTGGACATTGATGTCAACCCTACCATTGTAGAAACATTAGCTCAAGTAGAGCTAAACCCAATAAACCCTCCTGAGACCCATCTTGAAAATCCTGTTGAGACCGGGAAATATGGGGAGAAGTCTTCTCAGGTTGCTGAACCATCCTTGGATAAGGGATAACAATATATGTGATTGTACTTTATTCGTAAGAGAATCTATTCTTTTGTTATCCTTTGAAGATAACTAAATCATTCAATTAATCATGCAGGGCCATCAACTGCAATGAATAGATCCGGAGGTGAGGCCTCAGCCTCTGCCCAAATGGGAATTGAAAGTGAAGAAGCACAAATCAGGGGGGAAAAGCAGGACAGGGCACTTCCTTATGTTTATTAATTCCAGATTACATGCCCCCCTCCGACGATGATATTGAAACAGATCCAGAGATGCTAAAAGCGTTCATCTTTTCACGACGTAAGGCATGGAACAACATATGAAACATCATATCTGGGGTGCCTTTAGAAGAGATACCATCAAAAATTCCTCGATTGTCATCCCATGTTGTTATACTAGGACTTGGTGGTTTTGGATATGAAATGATCCATGCCATGGTGAAACAGATCATTTTCAGGAGGGATCAGGCGCAAAATAGTTGTGAATATTTGATCAGAGTAAACCTATCACTCAACATAGGTGAATTTGAGGTTGCGGTATCCCAAGATAAAGCTGATTAT
This sequence comes from Viscum album, assembly GCA_963277665.1. Lineage (NCBI taxonomy): Eukaryota > Viridiplantae > Streptophyta > Magnoliopsida > Santalales > Viscaceae > Viscum > Viscum album. The sequence goes on along the minus strand of OY728135.1, from coordinate 1,996,623,048 downwards.
GCTGCCAAGATGAAGGAGATGAAGCATAAAATCAAAGAAAAAGTCGTCCAGCAGGTGAAACTCCAGCAACAGTTAGATGCTGTTATTGGGGAACTTGATCAGCTTAATAAATCATTGGATGAAACTCATATGAATGGCATGAAAGCCATTGCAGATGCTATGAAGGCACTTCATCAAGCTGAAACGAGTGAAGCTAGTCAAGTGCACGAGCTTCAAGTAACTGCTGATAAATCTCAGGATGCTGTACATCAAATGAATACATATGTTAACAGTCTTTTGTAATTCTTGAAAAAGAGAAGAGACTCCAGTCTATGGATGTCCTTCTAACTCTTGTGCATCAATGAAAAACATCATAACTTTCACTTATTTGTACCTGCATTCTCTCACTACCTGCTTCAAATTTACTTAAGCCAATGGGCTTAGTAAGCATAGTTTTATTTTTACTAGGATTAATGTAAATAACCCTTCAAACTTCGAACCTTTTTAAATGATCAATATTACCTAAATCATACAAAATGTATGTTTAGTGAGCTGGAACTTGACTTTTATTCAGAGTTCCTTTTTCTTTTGTGGGCAGTTTAAAGTCATGCATGCCGGACATAAAGGGGCTAATGTTTAAGGTCGAAATAGCTTTGACGAAAATGGATTAAAATTGATTCAATTCCTTGACAATTTATCTGAAAACATATTACCATACTCATGTATGAGAGAAAATATGTAAACTATGGATTAAGAATATTTGAATCTGAGGAATGATATGAAAAAGAGCTAAAAGGCATTAGAAAAAGTAGTTTCCAAGAATGAAGTTACTATTATTTAACACAACCCGTTATGGGGTTGAATTAGGCAGGGCCACCTAAGGGCATTGGCTGCATGCTCAAATAAATAGCATCTTTAGTCCGAAAAATCTATTATGTGGACTGTTTATGCAAGGCCACCTATGGGCACGTGCTGCATAGTCATGCAAAAAAACTCTCAGAAATTTACTTTCCTAGTGCTAAAAGCCAGTGAATGTTTATGGAGATTCAAATTTTCTAAAGTATAGATTTTGTTGTATTGAAATAGGTACTTGAATATGGAGAAGATATTTCTGAATAAGAATATCGAATAATTGAATAAATATCACTCCTACGAAGGTCTGACCCAAACGTAGGGAAAAAGAATATGGAGAGTATAAACCATAGACTTGAATACTTTCAGATCATGAAAAAGGACATGGGAAAAATATGTTAAGGATGGCTATTTTTTTCAGATCCCTACATACCGTCATTTAAAACAAATAATGACAAAAGTGGCATTCTTGCCAAGAATGAAGTTACCATTATCCAACAAACCCGTTAGGGGGTTGAATTATGCAGGGCCACCTAAGGGAATTGGCTGCATAGTCAAATAAATAGTATCTTTCAGCAGACAAGTCTGTTATGTGGACTATTTATGCAAGGCCACCTATGGGCACGTACTGCATAGTCAGGCAAAAGAATTCTCAGAAGTTTTACATTTTTGTGACTAAAAGTCATGAAAAGGGTTATGAAGATCTGAAAATATTTAAGGTTAGGATTATAACACATAAATATGGGTATTTTCCAATGTATATAGAGATACATAGTTCAATAATAACCATAATCATGTTGTGGCTGGGTCCTAAAATTGAAATTTTGGGCTTCACTACGTATCTCATAAGAATGAGAATCAAGCCATACATAGTTCTTGAAATGCAGTTTAATGACATGCAAGACGAAAGTATGAGAGATCTTAGTTTAGGGTCATAGATTTCAGACCATAATAATGAATACACTATGTGTGTTTTCATGAGGACATTTCAGCCAAGGGACTGAAAGTGAAATTTGGGGTTAGGCCCAAAAAGACATGGGACTGGATTCGAGGGACACTCGAATGTTCCTACGTATCCCATAAGGATGGGAATCAAGCCCACATAGTTATAGAACTACCCTTTGTACAAATTTTGTTCGTACATGTGAAGGGTGAGAGGGGACTTTAGTACAATGATGGTTTAACCCGAGATAAAAAGTTTAGGCACTACCACATATGCACGTAGTCTTTTGAAATGAAACATGATTAAAAAATCAATGTAAATAATGGTTCCCTATCAAATGAGGAAATCAAAGTGTATTGTAGTTTATTGTCATATCGGACAAAAGTGTTGTGTAGTTTAATGTCGTATAACAAGGACTAAAGTGAATAAAATGTAAAGATAATGATTCTGAAGGCGGTTTCACGAATCGACATCGTATGAGATGAAGGTGAACCGAAGTGAATAGATTGTTTTTGGGCTTGAACCTTGGGATGTTGCCTACGTACCCTGCCTGGAAGGAAAGGTTCAAAATCCGCATAGTTCAATTAAAGAATAAATTAATGATCAAGTTTTTATTAGGGACAATGACCCCAAAAAAATGATTTTGGGACTTACACATGGTTAGCAGCCTAGAGAGAGTGTTATGGTTGATGTTTTCTCTAAGCTCACATGATTCATACTCGGTGTGAGAAACAAGAGGTAACAATAACCGTAATAATGCATAGTTTAATGTCGTGTAGGACATATAAAGGGGCTATGAAGTTTAAAGTCTTGCAGTTAGGACTATTGGTGCTGCACAATTTATTTTCATATAGCAGGGACAGAATACAGTTTAATTTTATGTAGTTAGGACGGTGGGGACAATACAGTTTAACGTCATGTTGGACAAAAAAGGGGGACTGCACAGTTTAACGTCATGCAGTAAGGACAAAATAACACACCATTTACTTCAAGTTGGACGCATTGGGGATTTTTTCTACAGTTTAGTTTCATGTTGGACAAAAAGGAGAATAGTTTAAGGTCATATAAATGGACCGTGGATGGTACAGTTTAATGTCTTACAGGACGGTGGTGTTTTTTTAAGGCCATACAGGACCTTTGATGATTTTGTATTTTAACGTCTTTCCAGACGTAAGGGAATTTTAAATAGTTTAGGGTCATATGCATGGACCATGGATGGTGGAGTTTAATGTCATACAAGACCATTGTGTAGTTTAAGGTCATAGAAGACTTTTTAGGGAACTTTTTCACAGTTTAACGTCGTGTGGGATGAAGTTTCGGTTTAAGGTCATACAGGACCATTGCTGTATAGTTTAATGTCATATAGCAAGGTCGAACTGGTGCCACACAGTTTAGTGTCATGTTGCAGGGACATTTTGTGAATGCTTTTTAGTTTATAAGAAATACTTTTTCAAAAATCTAGCATTAGTTGTAGTAGTAATGAGTTCTCCATCCATTGAAATTAATGAATAAGCTCTATTGGAGTAGACCCTATGTATTGAATAAGGTCCTTCCCATTTTGGCTCAAGCTTGGGAGGTTTCTTTTCTGGTATCATTGGAGTTCTGAGAACTAATACCAATTCTCCCTAAATGAATGAGTGAAGACGAACTTTTTTTTTAAAATCTTGTGCTATTCGATTCTGATAGATTTCCAAGTGGTGCAAAGTGCACAATCTTTTCTCATCCAACCGTTCCAATTCATTCAATCGCATTTGGGATTTCTCATCTATAGATAACTGATCACAAATGGCTACTCTGAGTGAGGGCAATTGAACTTCAATTGGCAAGACTGCTTCTGTTCCATATACCAACGAATATGGAGTTGACCGCGTTGCATTGCGGGTGGTAGTCCGATAATCCCATAAATCATGAAAGAGTTTATCAGGCCATGAACTCTTATCTTTATCCAGCATCTATTTCAGTATATTTGAATGATTTTTTAAAGGCTTCTATTTGACCATTGGCCGCCGCATGATACCGAGATGAATGGTTGTATTTAATGTTGTATTCTTGATACAATTTCTTCACCCAAGAAGAACAGAAGTTGGTTCCGTTGTCCGTCAATATGGTATGATGGACACCAAATCTAGTAATGATGTTAGACCTGATGAAGCTAACAATGCATTTAGAACTGACTTCTTTAAGAGGTACTGCCTCTGCCCATTTGGAAAAGAAATCAGTAGCAGTAAGAATGTACTTAAACTTCTTGGCCGTAGCTGACGGGTTTGGTCTCACCACATCCAATCCCCATGTGGCAAATGGCCACGAGTATTTAGCTGTATGAAGCAACTCTAGAGGTTGATTAATGATGCTGGCATGTACTTGGCATGAATGACACTTCTTTGTGAAATTAACACAATCTTGTATCATTGAAGCCCAAAAGCATCCAAGCCTTTGAATTTGATCAGACAATCTATGTCTAGACTGGTGGGCACCACAGACTCCTGCATGCACTACTTCCATGACAGCCATTGTCTCTTAACCATCAATGCATCTGAAGAGAACTCCATCAAAACCATGTTTGTATAGAATTTTCTCTAGGTGTTTTGGGATATCATAAACATTAAAATTGACCACACGTCGCCAGATTTGTTCTTTCTCAGCTCTATTAGGTGGAAGTGTTCCATTTTGAAGGTATTCCCTGATAGGTGACATCCATCCTATAGTATGACCATACGGTTCAGGAATGGGACTAATATCATTAATTTCCTCTGTTATGGTATGAACATAAGGTGAAATTGCACGACGGTGGGAAATATTGATGGTTGCCTCGTCCCGATTTGGATCTGCTAGAGCTGTGGCTATATTAGCCAGCGCATCAGCTTGAGAATTTTGTGATCTTGGGACATAAGAAAATGTCGATTCGTAAGGGAATTATGCCATTAACTCTCTGACGTAATCATATAAAGGGATTAATTCTTCTTTTCTGATGGCATAATCCCCATTGACTTGTTTGATTACCAGGTCTGAATCACCTTTCACCTTTAAGTGATTCACTTGTGCTTGAAGCGCTAACTCCAAGCCTGTGATAAGAGCTTGGTATTCGGCTTCATTATTGGTACCACCATCCCACAATAAAAAGGAATAAGGTAACACTGCCTTATCTGGAGAAATGAGCACAATTCCTAAACCAACTTTGTTGAATTTAGGATTTTCGATTTTCTTCCCTGTTGGAATTCTAGAAGCACCATCAAAATAAATTTCCCATGTTTGAGGACTCTCTTGAATAGAGAAAACTTCCTCATCTGGGATTTAAATATCTGAAGACGTGTCTTCCACTGAAGGATGTTCATCCAGGAAATCAGACAGAGCTTGGCCCTTTATTGACTTTTGAGATACATACTGAATGTTGAACTGCTGCAAAATAACTGACCACCTTGTTATACATCCTGTAAGCATTTGATGACTAAGGATGAATTTGAGCAGATTATTGCGAGATACCAATTGGACCTCGTGATGTTGCAGGTAGTGTCTCGGTTTCTGGACTGCAAAGATTATTGCCAGGCAACACTTCTCAATACTTGAATACTGGGTTTCTGCTTCAAGCATAGTTCTAATAAGATAGTAGAGGCTATTTTCAATCCCAACATCATTATTTTCAGCAAGAAAGGCACCCAATGATCGCTCTAGAGATGTCTCATAGAGGATAAGTGGTCCTCCTTCAACAGGTGGCATGAGTACTGGTGGACTCAAGAGGTATTTCTTGAGAACATCAAATGCTTCTTGACATTCTTCAGTCCACTGGTAAGTGACTAATTTTTTCAATAATTTGGTAAAGGGTAAACTTTTGCCTGCCAAATTGGCGATGAAACACCAAATATAGGCTAAGTGTCCTTGAAGTCCTCTTAATTGTTTCAAATCTGAGGAGGTGACATACCAAGGATTGACTTTGTCTTCTCAGGATCGACTTCAATACCACGATGGCATACAACAATGTCGAGGAATTTTCCTGAGGTTACCCCAAAAACACATTTTAAGGGGTTCATCTTCAAATTATGTTGTCGAAGCTTGTGGAATATGGCTTCTAAATCAGCCAAATTATTAGAGCGTTGTTTGGATTTAACCACCAAATCGTCTACATAGCATTCAACAAACTTCCCTAAGAAATGTTTGAAGATACGATGCATGGCACGTTGATATGCTGCAACTGCATTCTTTAAACCAAAGGGCATCACCCGGTAACAAAACACACCTTGAGGGGCTCTGAAGGCTGTAGATTCCTCATCTTATGGGGCCATTCGGATCTGATTATATCCGGAATATCCATCCATAAAGGAAAGTACTTCATAACCAGCCGTCGCATCAATTAAGAGTTCTGTAATCAGAACTGGGAAATCATCTTTAGGACAATACCGATTAAGATCTCTGAAATCGATGAAAACCCTAATTTGTCAGTTCTTCTTCTTTACAGGGACAATATTAGCCAACCACATGGGATAATGAACTTCTCTGACGAAGTTAGCTTTGATCAGCATATCCAATTCAACTTCAATTTTGGAAGCATAAGTTGGGTGTGTTCTTCTCACGACTTGCTTAAATCCTCAATGTTCTTTTGGTAAACCCAAATGATGAGTAGAAACATCAGGATCAAGCCCAAGAATTTCTGTATAGTTCCAAAAAAAATATCTTTATTTTTCATTAGAAAATAAATATAAATCTCTTGCTCTTCAAGGGTCATGGCCGCACTAATTAAAGTGGGGCGTGGATCTTTCTATGTACCCAGATTTATTTCTCTGAGTTCATCCACAGTGGTAGAGATACCCTCTTCAAATGCTGGAAAATCATCTATAAGATCTTCCTCTTCCTCTTCATCATGTGCTATTTCTTCCGTTTCTACTTGCATAGTAGATGACAAAACGAAATTTTCATGATCAGAAGAGATGTCAAAATTTGCACATTTTGAAGAAGAAGCTTCCATTTCCGACCCTATTGATGATAAAGGGCCTTCTTTGGGAAATAAAGAGGAGATGATAGATTGAGAATTGAAATCATTATTCACCTCCGATGTTGCTATAACTTCTTCTAGCTTGATTGGAGAAGTATAGACCTGTTGGATTTCAGCAGATGAAATGAAAATGTCACTACTTGTGTTTTCATCACTGTTTGGTAGGTGACCAATTTCTCCCATGTTGTCTGGCTCGATTGTCGTAATTGACATTATGGATCTTTCCATAAGAGTATTTTGATTTGGGCCTATTTTGTCAATTTGACTGATAGGTAACACATAATATGTACTCACATGTGTAAATGGATTTATTGGAATCTTCTCTAAAACATATGGAGAATTAACTTTGGTAATTTCCTTTATTGTAGATTTCTCTCTTTCTTTCATGTGATAATATTCTGCCTCAATGTATTGAGACTCACATGTCTTGAACGGGGTCTTATCACCATACAATGTTCCAACTTGACCATTGAAACAGTATTTGAGACATTGATGGTATGATGAAGGGATATCCGCATGCTGATTTAGCTAGGGTCTTCTAAGCAAGATGTTGAAAGCTGAGTCTTGATCAACAATCATGAAATCCGAATTGGATACAGGATCACCAAACTGAGTTCTGAGTGTAACTTCGCCTAGTGGTTCTTTTTCATTTTTATCATATCCTTGTAACATCATGGTAGATGGAGATAAATCAGATTCCATGAGGCCCAATTGACGAAGTGTACGAATGGGCATGAGGTTGACTCTTGAACCATTGTCAATGAATGCTCTTTGGATATCTACACCATTGACTTTTCCAGATAAGTACAGAGGTTTTATGTGCCCATGAACAACATCATCTTGGTCTATATCAGTAAAAGATATCACTTCATGGCATTCTGCAGGATTATTCTCTATGTGATAGACTTTAGCTGCATCAATTTCAGCTTCAAACTCTTGAGGACCTGACAAAGCTTCGATGAGTGCTTCCCGAAGATCTTTTTATAGATTCAATGCATCCAAAATTGATAACTTGGCTGGTACATGGGCCAAGTGTTTCAATATATCATACTTTTGATCTAAAGGTCTGTGGATCCCAATAGGAATATGCGGTTTAGCAGGTACCTTGGAAGCAGATGCTTTGGAAGCTGATGCATCTTGTATTGGGATAGAAGATGGAAACATCCTTGTTTTTGGAAGATTAGACCGATTAGATCCATTTACTTGCTGAGATATAAAAGATGGAATCTTCAATCGGTCTTCCAAAATAACTGTGCCAAGACTAAGTTGACTATTGGAAGAAGAACATGCTTGTTCTTTATGAACCCGCTGAAGGGCTCTACCACGAGTTTCTGCTGCATACACAGTACTGAAAAGGGGTAGAATTGAAGTAGTGGCTTCGGAAAGATCCACGTCTTCCCCTATATCCTGAACCTCTGGAACTTCCTCGTATTCCCTTATTTGATATAGGGAATTTAGGCTCATCAAAATTGAAATTACGACTGGAATACGGATCTGTTAATTGAATCATATTAACAGAACCGAAGATTAACTCTTTGTCTGATAAAGAATCTGCCTGATTAGCCTATTTAGGTTGTGCCATTTGATGAGGTGGTGCCTGTGGTTTTTGAGTAGATGGCATTAAGTCTGCCATAGTCAAAGACAATTTAGGCTTTGACACATACTCATCTTCTTCTGATTCTTTTTCCTTCTTTGAATCAAACTGTTTCTTTGAGGACTTTCCCTCTGACGAAGAGGGTTTTATCGCAATATTCATGGAAGAAGACAAAATTGGTTTCTTTAATTGTGTTCGTAAAATGGTATGAGTTCGATTGATTGTCTTTCTAACCATCCATTCATCATACTTCTATGCATTTCTGCTTTTGACTTCTTGCCATTCACCATCCTCCTCTGGAACTGTAGCAGTAACACATGCTACCTGAGTCGAAGAACCTTTCAACTTGACTTGTCCCAAGTCGACCATATTTTGCAGGAGGTCTTTGAAGACAAAACACTCCTGTATGGGATTCCCTAACATTTGATGAAAGGGACAATAATTGGGACGGTCTTCATCTCTTTCCTTGTTTGGCCTCCTGGGCACTGGTAATTACACCAAATTACTTTCCAGTGCTGAAATGAAGTAACCAGGAACTTGCTCATTTCGGAAAGAGTATGTTTTATTTTTCAAATCCACAAATTTTTTTCGTCTTTGATATCTTTGATCAATTGGACAAAACAGCCTTTGTTGTTGGCATTCAGGAGGTGGAGCCCTTCGAGAAGATGAAGTTTTTGAAGTAGAAATAGGTACAGGCGCTTGTTTAAGCATAACTGTAGCAGTTTCTGCTTTACCCATTCTCCTTCCTAGAGAAGATGGAATTACACGAGATTCAACCTTAGCCTGTATAAGGGAATCTTCAATCTGCTGAGCGATTGAAGTAAGGTCTCGAAACCCTCCTGTGTATTTCACAGGGATCAATGGCGTGCGTAATTCTTCACGCAAATTTGCCACACAGATTGGCAACAGCTCGTCCTAAGGGAGTGCTAAAATCAGGGAATATGTTAATCCCTTCCTGCGAGCAATGAAATCAGAGACTCTTTCATTCTCCCTTTGCTTGCAGTTTGTAAGATCGAAAACTGTTGTTTTTGGAAAATTTGAGCTGAAATGAAGAAGGAATTTTTGGCGAAGATCCACCCATCCGATGATTGACTGGGATTGCAAGCTTGTATACCAGACAAAAGATGGTCCTTGCAAGGTTCGCACGAAGCATCTGAGTTTCACCGCTTCTTGCTGCTCTGGAGTTCCCATCATAGGATCACAACAAGACACGTAATGTGTAAAATGTTGTTCAGGGTCGCCTGATCCATTGAAAGTAGGGAAAACAGGGTTTCCAAAACTGGATGGAGGAGAAATTTAATCTACTCATTCAGGGTAAACTTTCTTTTTTGGTTAAACTTGTGCCCGTTTCCCTTCCATAGTTTCTAACCGAGCTGTTAGTGACTCAATAGTAGTTATTAACTTTTGAGAAACGTCCAGTTGAATTTGATCTTGAGTAGTTGCAATGAATGGATCTTGGACAGAAGTGGGGGTTGGTGCTGCAACTGATGGTAGCACTGCCAAATGTTGTTGCGCTTGACCCATAGGATTAGACCTGTGAGGGTGTACTGATAAAGGAGGATATTACTGATCCATCTCAGTAGCTGCAACTAATTCCTTCAACTGTCGGACTCCAGCATTCTTAAGAAAAATACTACTCTGAAGTAGTTCTGCATTCAACCTTTTTAATTCTTTCATTTCTTCCTCCTGTTGTGCAAAACATTGGTCTAATGAGAGCGATTGACCTTCTCCAGAGGAATGATATGTAACCTGATTCTTTCCCCTCCCTTTGTTGGATACTTTTTGGAGAGAGGGAAGTGGATTACCTAGGTTCTGAGTAATCCTTTGACTTCGTGTACGCACACCTTCTTCATTTGTATCAGTGCGTACATTTTCTTGAGCAGGACGCTCTTCATCTGTGTCCCCTGAGTGAGCCTCCTCTGGTGGATTAGCAACAATGGCATTGATGACATTGATTGATGCATAATGCATCACATCCCTTCTATCAACATTTCTGTGATATTGTCTTCTTTCATGTCTTTGATGAGACATTGCCTTTTGTTGATTCAATCTTTTGGGAACTTCTTGACGAGCAATAACTTGGAGGGAATCTCCTAATAATTTGGCTCTTCGTTCCTCTTGGGTCTTCTTCCCCAATCGAGAAAAGGCCGACATTCTCTGAGAAGGGGATTGATGATTCGAAAGAGTCCCCAGTCTCATGAACAAGGGATGTTCCTGCTTCTTCCGCTCAACTCCGCGAATCCCATTTTTTGACTCTGAGGGTTGGGTTAAAGGAGTCCCCAGTCTGACAAGATGGGGTGGATCTTGACATGCTATGTCTGAGACCTTCTTAAAATCTCTCTTGATCTTGTGAATCTTAGTTCGGAAATTAGATGGATGCATTAACCTGTATCCCCTTTTATCACCTGGTTCAACAGTCCATGGGATGATTTCCGAAACTTCTGTCATTTGATGATGTGTTTTCTCCATACGAGAGGCTTGTGCAATATTCTCGCATGCTTGATGTAGGACCAATTCAACAACTTGTTCTCTATATTTTTGATTTTGAGAGGAACTAGTTGAAGCTTTTTCTTGAGAAAGCTTTTGATTAGGAACAAATCCCATTGACTGTGGCCGACCATGGGTAATAACATTGCATGAGACCATTTTCGGCGGGCTTTGCTGATTGGAAAGCACTGTGAAATGTAGTGCTCCGTGAACACCCCATCCTCTGATATGAACACCAGTTGGAGCATTGGCAATTAACTGACGCAATTTTCTTAGTGCGCCAAGGCATGAACGTTGAAGGGTTCTCTGTTTCTTTTTAGCCTTCAGATACCGAGAGACTGATAGAGATGCCAAATCAATCTGATGTTGTAGCCCTTATATTATCTTAAGATGATTTTCATATTCATCATAAGATAATACCTTCTTCTTCAATTGACAAATAGTTTTCCATATGTTGAGACGAATATCATGGAATCCATCTTCCGTCAACATCTTTGGAATGTCATACTGGGAGTCAGCCAAAGGCCAAAACATGACTGGTACCTCACTTTTCGCCAGTTTTTTCCTCATGTTCAGCATTTCCTCTTCATCATTAAATGAAGATTCTTCTACCTGTTTTGACCAGAGTTGGTGTTTCCTTGTTGCTTCATCAGATTCAACAAGATTGGTAGAGAAATCATTGATCAAACTAGAAGATGCATGACTTAGGGGTGGTTCGGAGAATGACCTACACCCTGGGCTATCTTCTGATTGATAAAGTATTTAACTTGCTAGCGATAAAGCATCAGACATGATTGGTTTCGCATTTGCATGTGCCTTAAGATAATAGGGCTTTATCGGCACTACATTGTCCACTGGATTATTTTCCAGGAAATGTGAATCACTACTGTGGAGAGGACTTTCGCAGCGAGATTCATCATCATGGGGAGAACCACCATAATGGGTTACAGCAAAAGATGACATCTCTTGCTCCTTGGTCTTCTGACAACACAGAGGGTTCCTGTGACTCTTATCTGAAGACGAAACTTCAAGATTGACCGAATTGTCACGATGGAAGCCTTCATGAGGAAGTGTCTGTTGAAGACCTTTGGAATTAATGTTCCTGTTATTGGGAACAGAGGGAGTAGAATCTTGAATTCCAACAGATAAATGTCTAAGGGATTCAAGAACTCCAGCATCGAGCAAGGCCTAGTTACAGATTGGCATTTGATCTCGTGACTGTGCTGGACGGATCTTTTTCTTAGATGCCTTCTTACTCGCTTTGGAAACCACTTGATGACAAAAGTGGTTGCTCTGAGCAGGTGTATGTGCCTGATCAGGAAATATGGTCAGGTTAGGCTGACGATCTCCACTCAAATCAGGTGTTTGTGCCTGACTTGGTTGTCCGTATGATATGGGGGAGTATGCCCCATAACCCTCTTGGACTAGAATAGATGTGTGTGTCTGTTCCGGAGTGAATCGTTGATGTGTCACTCGACTTCTAGGGATAGATTTATGTGTCTTTCCCTGAGATGATTCTGAAGCTGTTATGATATCCTGGCATGCATCCAGAATATGAGCAGGAATTTTCTTCTTCTCTTTCACCATTGAAAAAATATGCTTGGTGACTTCAGCTGCCAGAACGGGGATATACGTCCATTCCGGGTTTAGATTAGGTGTATGTGCCTACTCCTGTTCTCCTTTTCCTATCAGTGAATCCTGACAGTACTCAAGTGTGGAGGTAGAGTGTTGATTCTGCCTCCTGTTTGTAGTCGGAGATTTCCGACTGACATCTCCATGCGCTACCAAGCGAGACTGTTGGTAGGGTTGATTAGTACTAGCAGGTGTATGTGCCTGCTGATTACACTTCGCCAAACGTAGTTGATGAGATCCATCATATGTAGCCAGGCAAGCCTGCTGACTAACTGATGATGTATAAGCAGGTGTATGTTTTTGCCTATAGTACTCCGCCGGAATTGCCTGGCGGGATTGGCGTGATGCTACAACACGAGTCTGCTGGACAGCGGAATTAAAACGGACAGGAGTGTGTGTCTGCTTGTTGTTCGCCACCAAGTTAGGTTGGTGGACTTCTCCGAAGATGACAGGGATGAAAACCTGCTCATTGTTAACCGGAATCCGCCTCTGGTAGTTTGTCTGGCCTGCTCGGGTTCAAGGAACCTGAGCCGAATGCCTGGAGTCGGTACCCTCATCATGTTGAGAGCGCACTGTCGCACGATTCTGGTGGTGATTGTTGATGGGATCCCTCAGGAAGGACTCCTGTGTTTTTGAATTAAGGCCCTGAGGGACCTGCTCATTCACTTCTTCATAGTAAGGGAGAGAATGGAAATTACATTCCGGGGATAACGACCCGAAACGGTTGGAGACGGTAGTCAGCACTGCCTACCTCTTGATCACTGGTCGTCGTTGTCCGGACGACATGTGTGAGTTGTTCACTTGGAGGGCCTATCGGGCAGCCTCCAGAGTTGGGATGGAACCGTGTTGACGGTACTCCTTAACCATCGCATTTGGTACCCAGTGTTGAAGACGCTGAGTAGGTGATGTCATCCTCAGAGCGGATGACAATCCAGTAGGAATAGCAGCAGTGGTATTTGCAGCAGCAGTATTCACATGTGTGAATTTGAGAGCATCCATTATGGAAATACAGAAGATCTTGGAAAAGAGTGCATGTTTGATGTAACAGACGTAATCAAGATAAAATTCATCCACTTCATCCTTTGGATGAGAAGACATGTCAATGATTGTTTTTGTTATCCCTCTTATTGAGTTTTAAATAGGGGATTAACAAATAGGTAAAACATCATTTTAACTTGGTTAAGGATTCACGTCGGGTTCACCATCTTTTTGTTTCCCTCGGAATTCGGGGATGACCTCCTGGATGGGAGATTCAAACGTTCCAATTGGTTTCTAACGGGTTTGTTCGTAGAACCGGAAACATCCAATGATTCCACATCCACTTGGACCTACTTTACAAAGGTAGGTGCTTCATTAGTTTGTGAACTGATGAGGCTTAGGAATTTGCATTGGTTGAGAGGATGGGAGGTCTAACTCATCACACCTTTTTGAGGGGAATTATTGTCTATTCTGGGACTTTCTTTATAGATTTATGTTATGTTCGTGAATCCTTATTGCATAATCAAGTATAAAATGAGCTTTCCTTCAGTTTAACAATCAATGATTAAATATGTAAGAAATTTAGAGAATCTTTTATATGTATTTGAGGTTCTTCATCAATAGAGAATCATCTATATCTATTTAGAGATTCTTGGTCAATGGTATCCTTCAAAATAGTTATATAAAAGTCTCTTGGTCATTATGATGACCAGGCTTGTTTTAAAGCCACTCAGTGGGGCACTTGAAGTTTATTGTCATTCAGAAGGACATGAATTATTTCAGAGTTGGGATCGAACCCATAGATGGACTACCTACGTATCCTTTGTTTTGGAAAAGGAATCAAAACCCACGTAGTTCGAGTAAGGGAGTATGGTGTTTATGATTGATGGTTCAAAGAAGGGTGTCACAATTACTTTTACACTCTAAGCTCACGTGAGTCATGCTCGGTGTGAGTAACAAGAGGTATTGGTAAAAATTAGACAATTGTGCCATGAAAGATGCAATCATAAGAAATAATGTGGGGCTAATGTATGTATGACTGCCCAGATAAATGAAGTTTAGGATTTACATTAGGGATAAAATCCATGAACATGGTCCATAAAGGTATATGTGCTTTATGGAGATTTGAATACTCTAACTTGGGACTTATTCCTGAAAGGGAAACCCAAATCAGGAGAGGATTGATAATTGGGTTTTACTCCTGAGAAGGAATCCCAGATTAAACGTAAATTAGGACTGGTTAAAGAGAATTTAAGGGACTTGGGGCTTACTCCTGAAAAGGAAGCCCAAGATTTATGACTGGGACTTATTCCTGAAAAGGAGGACCATGTTAAGGGATTTAGGTTTGGGGCTTAATCCTGAGGAGGATGCCCATATTTGAGACTGGGGCTTACTCCTGAAAAGGAAGCCCAGGTTAGGGGATCTGGGGCATACTCCTAAGGAGGATGCCCATATTTGAGACTGGGGATTACTCCTGAAAAGGAAGCCTAGGTTAGGGGTTCTGGGGCTTACTCCTACGAAGGATACCCAAATTAGAGGACTTATGACTGTGGATTTATTCCTGAAAAGGAGACCTAGGTTAAGGATTCTATCAACTTAAAAGATGAGGTTGAATGAATGAACTCTCCATATTTAGTGACATAAAGATATTTGAATCACTAGGTTTTGATAGATATTCCACAGAATTTATTTCAGATAAGGAATTCAAATCAATAAATCATGCCATAAATGGATTTGAAGAGTGTCTTGAAGACTGAATCTTGAAAAGGAAAGGTGTAATGGATTAAGAGGGGTGAAATGGGCAACAAAGGCACCGAAAAAGGAAGGGGCGCGCAAGTCTTGGAAGGCGCGCATGTACTGTGTGGGCGTGCAGGTATTGGTCGCGCAGGTATACCTGCGTGACATGGTTGGTACTTGCGCGATATTCAACCAGCATTGAAATACTTGAGAGACTCTTTATTAAAGCCTTTAGAATCTTCTTGAGATTCTTTCAAAAAAGGGACATGCAAGTTCTATCGAAGGAGTAAGGCGGCGTGCAAGTGTGACCACTTCCCTTAAGGCCTGACCACTCAGGCGCGCTACTGTTGATGAGTTTCAACACTTAGGCCTTACTCCCTCTCTTTAGATCTTCCATTATAGGTAAGAAGTTACCTTAGAAGTGTTCCGGAAGCTTTTAGAAGAGACTTGGGCGTCTAGAGCTTCAATATGAGTTTTTGGAAAAAGATTCTCTCGAATGGGGGGCCCACGGGGTCTATTTATAGGCAAGAGAAGACACTGGGCGGATATCGGGCGATTATCACATAGGTCGCTCAAGTCACTGGCGCGACCATAAGGCGTCGCGCATGTGGACATGCATGACAGTGATAGAACTTGCGCGGCACAGGTGATTTTTATCCTTTGTTCATGCCTTTGTCGATTTTTTATATTTTCTTCAAAGGTTGAATCACTTTGAGCTCATATATTACCCATTTCTGATCTTTAGATTCTGTGAAGAAAGGAGCTTCAACAATCATCTATGCGGGATTCCATCCATTCCATGGTCAGCA
This sequence comes from Viscum album, assembly GCA_963277665.1. Classification (NCBI taxonomy): domain Eukaryota; kingdom Viridiplantae; phylum Streptophyta; class Magnoliopsida; order Santalales; family Viscaceae; genus Viscum; species Viscum album. The sequence continues at coordinate 1,996,607,053 of OY728135.1, read as the reverse complement.
CATGCTCGTCTAGGATTTTTTACCTCTTTAAAACCACGCATCAAAATCCTATTCTATTTGTCAATCCAGAAGGATTTATCATTACTCAAAGTAACACAAAACAGTATTTTGAACATTCATTGTAGATCCTCCTATGAAATCTTGATCAGGAAAGATTCATCTAGACATTCATCATTAGAATTCATGATAATCTCCTTTATTATGTCTAATTCAATGTACTCCTTAGTCATTAGAATTTTAGCATCAACATACAAACCCTTTTGAGGCAATTTTCTTTTACTATAAGACCTTGTAAATGGAGGACTAGGTATGGTTTAATACTCCTTTCATCTCCTCGGACTCTGACTATGCTAGATAAACCCATCTGAATCAATAAGGGTGTTCTTCCCTTTCCGTAATGAGGAACGAAGGCACTCTTCCTCAATTTCTGCTTCCTTGAGATCTGGGAACCACAATTATGAGGAAGACTCATTATCTTCTACTATATCATCAGAAATAAATTGTATTGGATGGAGAACTTTATGACCGTCCCCATCGAGAGTATCTTCTTCAATTAGATGAGGATCATCAACACCCATCAATGTAAATGATTCTGAAAACCACATAAATATACAGCTATTGTAGAGACCTGAAGCCTAACTTACATAGACTTTACATTACTTTTTTGGAATACTTATTACATAACAAAAACACACAAACAAGGATCGTAATAGTTTAGTGTCTTTGGAAACTCAGAATATAATCTTCTAATCCTGGTGAAAGATCTTCAACATCTCCCATAAAGATCTTCCTTTTTTTAATACCTAAAAACTTTCTTTATATCCTGGGGAAAAGTAAACATAAAAGGGTGAGCTCAAATTCTCATTAAGGGTAAACAAAATAAATTTCATTCATATCATATACATAAGGACATAACTTTTGGAAATCTTAACCTGCAAAAGAAATCATAATTTCATAACATGGGATAAATCATAGTAGTGAAAGGTAAACCCCAATAATCATAACATAAAACATGAAACTTTGTGGCATACACACATAATCATAAATAATCATTTCTTGTTAGTCAAGACTAATTTCCAAGACTATCTTAGTGGACAAAGTCCCTTTCTGAACCGAGTCACCCTCGTTTCAGTCCTGTTTCACTGAACCGGTATAACCTACAGTTCCATCCATGTCTATCTCATGAGATATAAAATCTTTACCCAATTCATTGGAGGGAGATATAGTTCCCACCCATCTCATAATGATACCATTCTTATGTGTGCCACAAAATCATAAATCATACATCATTTCATAACCAATGTAAAAAAAATGGGAATCTTAAACATCATAAAACAATTCATACAAGATAAAGGAATTCATAAAAATATAATTCCATCACAACATAATCAAATCAATGTAATAATAGGGATAAAAACAGAACCCATTATTATCTTAGATGGAAAATAATTTTGATAAAACACTTGAACTCCATTCTGGCGGAAAATATCCTTTCTGCTTCAAAAACATTTTTCCTTTCTTAAGATGTCATACAACTTTAAACTAAAAGAAGTTGATTAAAAATAAACTTGAAAATTTTTAAAGGAACCTTCTTGGAAATAATGTTTTAAAAATCCATTCATGCCCTATAAGTTAAAAAACATCCTTCTCGTACTTTTGCCGGAAAAGTAAAAAAAGTACCTCGTACGAAAAACAACAAAAGATTCCTTTCATATCTTTTACTAAAAACTCACCGAAGGATAAAATAGGATTTAAACAATTGTAGGTGAATGGAAATAATATTACATATTGAGGAAACATGGATTTGGATGATAAAATACACCCCAGTAAATTTCAAAGTATAAACAATCTCGGATAAAAATGAGATTGTGATATTTCCCTTACCTTAGGTCTGATATGCTTCGTAAGTGGCCGAACCTCCGGTATAATGATTTAAATAATGTCATTGACTTATTACATAATCATACTCATTGTTATGATATCATATATGGTTCACTTATGACTTTATATTACCCGTTTTTTTGTAAATTCTATGTTAAAGAGCATTTTGGGTAAAATTGTTTCATTTGTCATCCGTGTTTTGACTTGTAATTATTCATATGATTTCGTAGATCATAATTACTTAATTACAGAATATAAAACATGATTTATATATAATATATATTCAGAATATACATTTATTTAATAAATTAGTAAATGTAATGAAATACACCGTTCATGGAGACGGTAGGTCGTACGTACGCATGAACGCTGTTTTCGTTTCCTTATTGAGTTGAATGGAATTAAGTAGATGACATAAATATATACACACATAAATCCAGTAGCTTTATAATGTCATATATTTCATTATTATTGCTTATATATACTTTATAATCATTCTTAAATGGTTAACATGGAGAATGAATCTCATCACGTCGTGGAGACGGTAGTCCGTACGTACGCACGAGCGATGATATCATTTCTATAATTATTGAATTGAATTGGAGTGGATGATAAAATATATAAGAATCATTATGATGTTATAATAACTATGTATAGTTATTCTTTACACCATAATACCCATCCATGTAAGGTGTTGGTGGAAAAATAGATTACACCACGGCGTGGAGACGGTATTCCGTACGTACGCACGCGCGGTGATTTCGTTTTCCATAGGATGGATAGATGATGAAATAGGGTTGTTTCATACTTATAATAACATATAATTATATGACTGATACTGATGTTATTACTTCATAATGAAACAACCTAAGAAAAAGAAGTGGAAGAAGAAATAAAGATGAAAGAATCGGTAACAGACATTACCTCTTCTTTGAAGTGCTTCTTTGAGACCTCCTTTTAGGGAACTAAAATGGGTCTTTGAAGAAGACCAGAACCTCTAGGATGTTTCTAGGGAAGTGTAGAGAAGAAATTGGCAGGGGTTGGCCAAGATTGAAGGCTCAACGTGGTGTGAGGAAGAGATGGAGGAGGTTCCCTTTTATAAGGGAGGAGAGGGGCACCATTGGAATAACTAAAAATATTATTTTATTATAAAGTCAAGTTCGGTTTTAAATTGCTCCAAATTGATATATTTCGAAGCTAAGGTGGGGATGGGTCTAAATCATCTCATCCAATAGAATTTAGACAAGTTTAGGTTCCTATTTTAACCTTATCATTTAGATTTAACATTAAGTTAAATAATTTTACTTTTACCATGTCTTCTTGTGTTCTTATACTATAAGGTTAATAAACATACTATAAGCAGCCAAACGAACCCCAAGTTTTTTATTATTAATATATATAACCTTATCTATTTCATTTTTCCGAACCTTAGATTTTTAGGAATAAAATAACAATTACCAATATAATATTTGTTTTAAAAACTATTTTATGTCAATTTTGACACTACTTAGTAATTGATTTTTGTGAAACTCATAACAGAATTATTAGTTCGAAACAAGTTAATTAAATCAATACTAACATGTCACATTAACCTAGAAAATTAGTGGGATTAATAAAAAGTCTCCAATTTCATTTATTTTGGTGTTTATAACATCAATTATGTCAATATTTCATTAATAAGATACTTACTGCATCATCATTGTGTCATAAATAAATTAAATTATTTAATGTCTAAAAATTACAAATAAAATACCATTATGTATGAAATCTTTTTACCTTCCTAATTAATTTTTATAGTCGAATTTATCTTATGTATAACCCCATATTGAAAATTTTTTAGTAAATAAACTTTTATTTTAACTCTTTTAACCCTTCTTTAAATAAATTAATAATAAATGTCCTAATCTAATCCAAGTGGGCCTAAATGGTCATATGTTATTCCTAAGCTTGTTTTTGGTCGAATTACACTTATCCAATAGAATTTGGACATGTTTTAGGGTAATAATAATATCATTTTTACCCTTAATTACCCTATTTACTTTTAACCATGGTAAAAAAAGTAAAAAGTTACTATTCACCAAAAAATTATTTTCATCTCATTGAACCAAATTTTACTTACTGACATCAACCGTGCTTCTCAGATTTTTGAAATTCCACTCACAGATGCGGTAAAATTAATTTTTATGAACAATTCAGTTTTTTAACTACCGCTTAGTGGTTTCACTATTCATCAAAAATTGAAAGTTTTCAGAAAAATACCAAAAATTAGGCCTAAGATATATTTGATATTATGAACTCAAAAATGATTTCTATTTTATCAAATTAAAAACATATCATTTGCATTAATTAATTAAAAAATTAATTCCCGTCATCAAAACAAAAGGCGTGTTTTTAAGAGATAATAACTATCAAAAGATTGACACTTGTTTATAACTGGTTTAAATGTGAAATTACATCCATTGAACAACATTGTATTGAATTGTAAAAATATATTCTAAATATACTTTAAAACCACTAAAATTAATAATTTATCAATATTAATTATTTCGATTGAAAAAGTTGTTTTTAATTAAAATTTTGTAATTTCCACTATTCATCAAAATATGAATGTTATCCGAAAATTACCAAAATTTCACCCTATGCTAATTTCGATATTCCGAATCCAAAAATGAAGTCAATTTTGAAAAATAAAATTTACAAAATTTCAAAAAGTGGTTATTAATATTCATAACGGCTAGTTTTAATAATATTTTAATAGCATATCGTTGTTTAGTGAAACTCTGTATTGTGTACTACACACGCTATCAAGGAAGGTCGTGATTGCGTGCGATGAAAGGCAAGTCAAGGATGCGTGTTGTGCATGCTCCTTTTGGTGTAGCGTACAACACAAGATATTAATGAAATTAAGAAGAATATTTTTCATAAAATCTCGGGGTGTTACATTCTACCCCCCTTAAAATGAATTTTGCCCTCGAAATTCGTCGGGGTTATAAATGGATTACTACTTGAAAGTTTATTTAATAGAAACCCAGATCGTAAAATGGAATACCAAAACCAATCTTTAAAAACAAAAGTATGAAACGTAATGGTTACCCAAATAAAGTAATCACTAGGTTTCCACATAGGTGAAAATATGTATATGGAAGAAAAATATAACCATAATGTTATGAGGGAGAGTGGTAGAGAACATGGCTATGGAAAATCCAACAATCACAAATCCATAAATTTGTGACGATCTAAGGTACCATCTGATTAATCAGATATAAGTGCACCAGGACAAAATTTTTGGTTTTCAAGATCATTTCCCTAAAGTTGAAGAATTTGAATTAGAATAAATACTTACTTTATTTTGGTACAATATCACTGTTGTTCGTGCCTTGCACAATTTATATTTCATCTCTTAAATAAATGAAGTTGAATTTTTTATTCGTGAAGTGTTAGCAGATCATGTGATAGAATGACGGGTCATTCCATCTGTCTCAAACAAAAGGTTAACAAAAGTTATTAAATATACATAAGTCATTCTATAGTGAGATTAATCATATATGGTTCCTAAAATGGACTTATACTTCATATATCATACTTATTAATATAATAAAACTAGTTTCTACTAAACAGGGACTTCCTGTAGGCCAGTGGTAGGCGATAAAGGCCAGTCACGCTTCGGTTGCGGGTTCGATTCCCACAGCCTTGTCCGACGCGATGGGATGTCGCTCGTCATGCATGTTGTCCTTTTTCTAAAGCTATATCACTATAACATCCCATCAATAATATCGAGAAACATTTTATCCTAACTTATGTACAACATAATCTATTCTAATCATTAGGCTTATCTAAAATACTTCGGTCCAAGCTCATAGTATAAAGAAAATGATTACTTGAAATGTCACAGAACAATCACGTGAATTCCATCATTTATCCCCAATATATCATAAGATATATCTTGTTGGTTAAATTACAAACATGTGAATACCTTAATCATGTATTCTCTTTAAGAATGAATACCCATTGAACCTTAGTGAAAACATGAATGCTGACAAAAGTTAACTCTTTCCACATACCGAAATCCAAAAATTCTATATACTCGAACCATGATATCACTTAGTCCTTATATCAATCATGAGCTCATGAATACTGTCAAATATTTCATTTTCTAGTTTTCCCTTCATTATGTGCATATCATTCTTTTTCCAAAAATATATCAATCACTTTCCATGGATACTGGTACCATAAAATTATTGAAAACCACAATAGACCAATACATAAATATTCCAATACTCCATGATACAACATTATTTTGGAATCCCATTACATAAATACTTAATCATTCCACCACATTGTTGTCATATTCATCATCGCCAATAGTGATCGCATGTGAATTCCTTTTTTCCTTTTCCTTAAGCGGTTGCTCATGTCGATCATCACTAACCCTTGGATTAGGGCATTTATTAGTATAATGCCTCATTTACTTGCACTTGAAGAATTGAAGTGTTGGTGGTGCGTTCTCTGTAGTGTTTTCTTTATTCACATCATTAGAAACCCTTTTTCCATTACTTCGACACTCAGCTGCTCGATGAACTTCTTTTCCACACTTAAAACATTTTCTAGTCCCTTTAATACAATCTCCACCATGCTTCTTTCCACACTTTGTGCATAAGGAAACATTCATCTTCTTTTCACCATTATTCTGAGATTTCTCCTTGAACACCATCTTTCATTTCTTGTCAAAACCATGAGATGGATATATAACACCAACTTCCATTTCTACCTTGATAGCACAACGCACAATTTCTTCATAGCTACTTAAGTCTCTTATAGCTAATTCCCTTCGAAGACTTGGTTTTAAGCTACTGAAAAATCGATCAACTTTACTTTCAGGTTGGATGATAATGCCAGATGCATACCTTGAAAGTCTTGTAAAATTCGCTTCACATATACCAACAGATTCATCATTCTTCTGCTTCAGCTCAAGAAACTCCTTTTCCATCTTTGTTCGAGGAATACGAGGGAAGTACTTACTGAAAAACAAGTTCTTGAACTCGTCCCATTCCATGGACTCAATTTCATCTCTTGGCCTCGTATTCTTGATAAGATTTCACCATTGATCAGCTTCACCTTCCAAACGATATACTGCTAAGATGAAATTATCATGTTCAGAACATTGAAGAATTGAATATATCTTTTCAGTGGTACTGATCCATTTTTTAGAAACAAGTGGACCGGAAGTCCCACTAAAAGAAGGTGGACGTTTCCTCATGAAGGACTCAATAGAATATTGATCCCTTCTCTGCTCATTTGGAAGTCCAGAATGATTCATAGCTTGTGTAAGTATAACAATAAGGTTTTTCACTCCATCTCCCATACATTTGTTTGTTCAGGAGGAAAATCATTGCATTGTCCATTGCATTGATCAACACGGTTCCTTCGGGTTCCATCCGTCGTCTAAAACCCAAAAAGAATAGTGTGAGAGGCAAAAATCATGCTAGGGAAAACAACATTATAAAGGGGGAGTATCCTCAATATCTAACTTCCTAGGTTAAATTCTATGATCGTTACCGTAGTTCTAGGACTGTATCTTATACGTATAATTATCCTTAGGGACATCCCTAGACATACCTTAGAAATATCTCTAGGGATCTCACTAACGCTTTTGCATCCTAGTTTCCAAAGGTTGAATAAACCTTTCCTCTGATACCAACTGTAGAGACCTGAAGCCTGACGTACATAGACTTTACATTACTTTTGCGGAATACTTATTACATAACAAAAACACACACACAAGGATCATAATTGTTTAGCGTCTTTGGAATCTCAGAATATAATCTTCTAATCCTGGTGAAAGATCTTAAACATCTCCCATAAAGATCTTCCTTTTTTATACCTAAAACCGTTCTTTATATCCTGGGGAAAAGTAAACATAAAAGGGTGAGCTCAAATGCTCAGTAAGGGTAATCAAAATAAATGTCATTCACATCATATACATAAGAAAATAACTTTCGGAAATCTTAACCTGCAAAAGAAATCATAATTTCATAACATGGGATAAATCATAGTAGTGAAAGGTAAACCCCAATAATCATAACTTAAAACATGAAACTTTTTGGCATACACACATAATCATAAAGAATAATTTCTTGTTAGTCAAGACTCATTACCAAGACTATCTTAGTGGAAAAAGTCCCTTTCTGAACCGAGTCACCCTCGTTTCAGTCATGTTTCACTGAACCGGTATAACCTACCGTTCCAGCCATGTCTATATCATGAGATATAAAATCTTTACCCAATGCATTGGAGGGAGATATAGGTCCCACCCATCTCATAATGATACCATTCTTATGTGTGCCACAAAATCATAAATCATACATCATTTCATAACCCATGTAATAAAAATGGGAATCTTAAACATCATAAAACAATTCATATAAGATAAAGGAATTCATAAAAATATAATTCCATCACAACATAATCAAATCAATGTAATAATAGGGATAAAAAAGAAACCTTTATTATCTTAGATGGAAAATAATTTTGATAAAACACCTGAACTCCATTCTTGAGAAAAATATCCTTTCTACTTGAAAAACATCATTCCTTTCTTAACATGTCATACAACTTTAAACTAAAAGAAGTTGATTAAAAATAAACATGAAAATTTTTAAAGGAATCTTCTTGGAAATAATGTTTTAAAAATCCATTCATGCCCTATAAGTTAAAAAACATCCTTCTCGTACTTTTGCCGGAAAAGTCAAAAAATTACCTCGTACGAAAAACGACAAAAGATTCCTTTCATATCATTTACTAAAAACTCACCGAAGGAAAAAATAGTATTTAAAAAATTGTAGGTGAATGGAAATAATATTACATATTGAGGAAACATGGATTTTGATGATAAAATACACCCTAGTAAATTTCAAAGTATAAACAATCTCGGATAAAAATGAGATTGTGATATTTCCCTTACCTTAGGTCTGATATGCTTCGTAAGTGTCCGAACCTCATGTATAATGATTTAAATAATGTCATTGACTTATTCCAGAATCATAATCATTGTTATGATATCATATATGGTTCACTTATGACTTTATATTACCCGTTTTTTTGTAAATTCTATGTTAAAGAACATTTTGGGTAAAATTGTTTCATTTGTCATCCGTGTTTTGACTTGTAATTATTCATATGATTTCTTAGATCATAATTACTTAATTCCAGAATATAAAACATGATTTATATATAATATATATTCAGAATATACATATATATAATAAATTAGTAACTGGAAAGAAATACATCGTTCATGGAGACGGTAGGCCGTACGTACGAATGAACGCTGTTTTCGTTTCCTTATTGAGTTGAATGGAATTAAGTAGATGACATACAAATATACACACATAAATACAGTATCTTTATAATGTCATATATTTCATTATTATTTTTTATATATACTTTATAATCATTCTTAAATGGTTAACATGGAGAATTAATCTCATCGCGTCGTGGAGACGGTAGTCCGTACGTACGCACGAGCGATGATATCATTTCCATAATTATTGAATTGAATTGCAGTGGATGATACAATATATCAGAATCATTATGATGTTATAATAACTATGTATAGTTATTCATTACACCATAATACCCAACCATGTAAGGTGTTGGTGGAAAAACAGATTACACCACAACGTGGAGACGGTATTCCGTACGTACGCACGTGCGGTGATTTCGTTTTCCGTAGGATGGATAGATGATGAAATAGGGTTGTTTCATAATTATAATAACATATCAGTATATGATTGATACTGATGTTATTACTTCATAATGAAACAACCTATGAAGAAGAAGTGGACGAAGAAATAAAGATGAAAGAATCGGTAACGGACATTACCTCTTCTTTGAAGTGCTTCTTAGAGACCTCCTTTTAGGGAACTAAAATGGGTCTTTGAAGAAGACCTGAACCTCTAGGATGTTTCTAGGGAAGTGTAGAGAAGAAATTGGCAGGGTTTGGCCGCGCTTGAAAGCTCAAAGTGGTGTGAGGAAGAGAGGGAGGAGGTGCCCTTTTATAAGGGAGGAGAGGGGCACCTTTGGAATAACTAAAAATATTATTTTATTATAAAGTCAAGTTCGGTTTTAAATAGCTCCAAATGGATATATTTCAAAGATAAGGTGGGGATGGGTCTAAATCCTCTCATTAAATAGAATTTAGACAAGTTTTGGTTCCTATTTTAACCTTATCATTTTGATTTCACATTAAGTGAAATAATTTTACTTTTACCATGTCTTCTTGTGCTCTTATACTATAAGGTTAATAAACATACTATAAGCAGCCAAACGAACCCCAAGTTGTTTATTATTAATATATATAACCTTATCTAAGTCATTTGGCCGAACCTTATATTTTTAGGAATAAAATAACAATTACCAATATAATATTTGTTTTAAAAACTATTTTATGTCAATTTTGACACTATTTAGTAATTGATTTTTGTGAAAATCATAACAGAATTATTAGTTAGAACCAAGTTAATTAAATCAATACTAACATGTCATAGTAACCTAGAAAATTATTGGGATTCATAAAAAGTCTCAAATTTTATTTATTTTTGTGTTTATAACATCAATTATGTCAATATTTCATTAATAAGATAATTACTGCATCATCATTGTATCATAAATAAATTAGATTATTTACTGTATAAAAATTTCAAATAAAATACCATTATGTAGGAAATATTTTTATCTTTCTAATGAATATTTATAGTCTAATTTATGTTATGTATAACCCTATATTAAAAATGTTTTAGTAAATAAACTTTGATTTTAACTCTTTTAACCCTTCTTTAAATAAATTAATAATAAATGTCCTAATCTAATCCAAGTGGGCCTAAATGGTAATATGTTATTCCTAAGCTTGTTTTTGGTCGAATTACACTTATCCAATGGAATTTTTACATGTGTTAGGGTAATAATAATATCATTTTTACCCTTAATTACCCTATTTACTTTTAACCATGGTAAAAAAAGAAAAAAGTTACTATTCACCAAAAAATTATTTTCATCTCATTGAACCAAATTTTACTTAATGACATCAACTGTGTGTCTCAGATTTTTGAAATTCCACTCACAGAAGCGGTAAAATTATGTTTTATGAACAATTCAGTTTTTTAACTTCCACTTAGTGGTTTCACTATTCATCAAAAATTGAAAGTTTTCAGAAAAATACCAAAAATTAGGCCTAAGCTATATTTGATATTATGAACTCAAAAATGATTTCTATTTTACCAAATTCAAAACATATCAGTTGCATTAATTAATTTAAAAATTAATTCCCGTCGTCAAAACAAAAAGCGTGTTTTTAAGAGATAATAACTATCAAAAGATTGACACTTGTTTATAACTGGTTTAAATGTGAAATTACATCCAATGAACAACATTCTATTAAATTGTAAAAATATATTCTAAATATACTTTAAAACCACTAAAATTAATAATTTGTCACTATTAATTATCTCGATTGAAAAAGTTGTTTTTAAATAAAATTTAGTAATTTCCACTATTCATCAAAATATGAAAGTTATCCGAAAATTACCAAAATTTCACCCTAAGCTAATTTCGATATTCCGAATACAAAAATGAAGTCAATTTTGAAAAATAAAATTTACAAAATTTAAAAAAGTGGTTATTACTATTCATAACGGATAGTTTTAATAATATTTTAATAGCATATCGTTGTTTATTGAAACTCGGTATTGCGTACTACACATGCTATCAAGGAACGTCGTGATTGCGTGTAATGAAAGGAAAGTCAAGGATGTGTGTTGTGCAAGCTCTTTTTGGTGTAGCGTACAACACAAGATATTAATGAAATTAAAAAGAATATTTTTCATAAAATCTCGGGGTGTTACAGCTATAGATATGCAAACATGAGAGGGTGGTTTTGTTCCCTAACTAGAGACCTATTCTGTCGACATTGTGATATTAACTAGGAATGGGATATAAAATGTACTCACATCATCCCCTTGATCAGCAAGAACCCCCAGAATTGCAGATCTATAAAAACTGAAGGGTCTGTCCTTACCTGATCCTGAGGGCATATCCACTTAGCGATAATTGGAAATGGATATCACAGCTTCTGCATATGAAGGAGGATTCTATGGGCTCATGATCATTCATGAATCCTCCCTAATCCACCTTTGAACAAACATGGTGTATGGTGGATTCCATAATACCACATCAGATGACAAAGAAACCTCTACCCCCATCTCTGAAATCCCGGATCCCGTTTCCTTTGGTTTGGTAATAGGAAATTTCAAATTCATAATACCATGATCATCCACAGGAGGAGAAAATACATGCTGAACCATATATCGAGTTATTGGGAACATCCTTTATCGTGACATACAAATACTGATAGTCTCCCAACACATGTCAAAACCTACCAGATTCATGACCTAGATACATGAAAAATGAATAGAATGGAACCCACGATTCATAGAATACCTTCTTATACCATCGTAAATCTCTTTGAACATCGATGCATATGGAATCTAGTGGGCTCTTGAATACGTCGACCTCAACGCACAACCTCAGGGTAATTGGGTGACACATTGCATGAGTATGAAGGTTTGAGCAAAGAAAACTCTCCATATTATTTCATATTAAACGAAGAACAACTGGATTTTGAAAAAGTAAAGGAAGACCATGGGGGGAAATTGAAATTTACATAATATGAGTGTTCCATAATAGATGATAATCAAATGACAACTGATGTGAAAAAAATGGAATCCGTGAAGAAAATGGGCAGCATGAGCCTAGGTAAATATGAGATCTTAGTTATTATTAAACAGATCAAAATGTTCCTCAAATACAGTAGCACTACAATCGTGTGTTCATGTATCTTCCAATATGAGGACACATATCTATTTAAGGCATCCAGTAAAGGCCAACTCTTACTGAAGCGAGCAACCAAAAAAAATTACCACGTCATTGAAGCTATGGTGAACTCTAGGGAAGAAAGCTGTATGGATAGAACTCTATGCTCGTGCGACTAGAACGTTGGGAAAACATTGATTGGGGGAAGATCGAGAGGGTATCCAAGTTAGTAAAAAGGGAAAATGAGGGAGTACAGAGAGGTTATGATGAAGGGGGAGGACACTCCTCCCCCACAGGTCGGGAAGGTCCAAAGAGGGGAGGCAGTGGCACAAGCATACATCGGCAGGTTTAGATCATCAATTTAGCCGATCTGTGATAGAATCCAAAATCAAATACCCTGAAATACCATTAATACATGTTATCATGATTTTTTATCATATCACATTTAACAACAAATCCCAAATAAGTAAACACATTTATCAAGTGCAATCATAACTCATTATTCATAACCCACTTAAAATAAATAACACATTAATACATATATCATTATTAAAGACACCCGTTTAGACTATGTTATCCACTATTCACATTAATCATTTTGGTCCTTTAATAACAATGTTATCATGCCAACATAATTGTCATGGGTATTATATCACCAACCCATACATCAATTCAATTACTATAGTCCCAATGGATCATTAAAACCTATTATAGTATAAAAAATCAAAATGATCATTTGAAATCAACTTTAGTATAACTTTAAAACACGTGTCATCCTCAATGAAATTTAAAACAAGTACCATTGATTTAATTTCCATTTTAACCTTTCAAAATAACCATCATGAATATTTTTAATAAAGGGGTCACACCCATTTCAAATCCTTATTTCAAATCCCAGAGGAAAAATCTTTTCAAATAACATTTAGGTCAAAAAATCTTTTTCTAACATTACCCACTTCCAAAGTATTATCTCCACTCACATAAAAAATATAACTGAATTAAAATACAAAACTTATTATTTAAAACAATTTTAAGTTCCCCTTTATAATTTCACAAAATTAATAATATAATGAACTAATTTTTACCTTTACTAAAGGTCACATTCATGATTATGATTAATGAACCATTTTCTCTCATTTCCCCAAATTTGACGTTCACTTATTCATTTCACCATTTTCTAGGGCTCGACATAATCCATGGGATGCCCTAGGATTTGTCTCACATAATCAATGAACCCAAAAATATTCATGAATGGTATATCACCTCAATATAAGGACCAAATTACATTCATTATATAAGGATATTGAATCCAAACATGGAATACATTGTCACCATCACATAAACATAAAAACATAAAGATTGTAAGAGATATATTTTAGACCACCTAACACATGTTTGTTGATAAAAAATTTCTTAACATTCTCCCTTGAGTCTAACACAAACACACATTCAATCACCAAATTATAATCTACTAGAAAAGTGTGGATTTAAGGAATTATATGATATATAATTTTTCTTGTAGTCACAATTCTATAAAATGGAATTGGTAGGAGCATTAGCCATACCCATATCATTAATTATCACTAGATGGAACTCCAAACATCTAAGAATCAAAGGATAATCACAACATGGATGTCATGGAGGGATTGGATTGTAACCCAATATTTTGGAGGAGAAATATGTTAGAAATTCCTTTTAGAATTATTAAATCTTGAGAGGGGGGAAATGTAGGTTTCAAATCATTAACGAATACATGGTTTGGATTCACTTTTTTACAGACGTTGGTCTAACCATGTGTCTCCCTCGATCTATGTGGGTCCAAGATGCATGGTTTCCTCGAAGAACCAAAAGAAGTTTGAAAATCATGAGGTGGCTGTGTGTTATCCTTTATCTGAAGTTTGGTTTAGCTGCACTGTTTCCCTTAGCATGTCACACAGTTTTTCCAACCATGATCCAACTATGCACTACACAATGGTTGGCCTCATTTTTCACACAGCAATGTATCACAACCTCTATGAAGCCCCAAAACGTCTCTTACACCTAATATATGATTCATTATCCATAAAAAGTATGTTGAACCATAATTTAAACTAGTTCAACCCTTTAAAAAAGGTATAGTTATTTCAAACATCCCACCTAATAATGGATCATCCTAGAGCCATTATTCTAACTCATATTATGCCTTAGATACTAATGGGTTAGGCCATAGACACACATACGAACCTTTATTTCCAATTATTCATCAAATAAATGGCCAAGTTTTCACCCGAAAAAGTTAATAGATATATTCAAACCATGATGAAAAATTCCCCACCATATTTCCACAACCATGAACTGATCCCCCTTAAGAAAGCATCCACCTAATCTCATCTTCACTAGCATCAAACACAATAGAATGGTCTGCATAACACCAACAAACTAATTAAAATAAGGATAAATAATTGTCACTATAATACAATGGTAGATCAATCCAATACACCCTTGGTCTAATCCACCCCAGAAATCATGCCCCACATTGCCTAGTTTCATATCACCATGTTATTTCAACGATCAAAAGGTGGCCAAATACCAGCATCACCCAATGTAACATCTTGATTCCAATCACATCTTGTGACATATGCTGGTATGTAAATCGAGCCCTAAAGGCCTTACTCCATATCTTAACATCGACACACAACTAAAAAATGACCTTCACCATAGGAAAATAAAACGGTTAAGACCTTAGGCAAGTGATTATTACTAAAATTGAAACACCAACACAATTCTCATCTAATTCCATCCAACCTATACTACCACATAGATCATCAACCAACCTATAGAACTCATTGATTCTACCCAATATACACATTAGAATCCCACCACCACATCTTAATTTTGATCACTTCTGTCATAAAAAATAAGACTATCAGAACATTATGTCTACCATAAAAACATACCAAATTCATTTTCCAACTCACTATGTCCAAAAATTCCTGAATACACCACCAAAACGAATTTTCAACTATTGAGCCATTACTACCAGGAGTGGTCACAATTTCATAATCTGTATCAGTTATATGGAAAACACATCCTATCATCGAAACACAATCCTATTACCAGATCACACATAAAATATCAACAATAACTAGAGGTTGATTACATCCCGCCACATCCATTACCTATTTCCCAACCAATTATGGCCATCCAGACCGACTTGATCTATTGGTGATCAAATTCCACCATTGGAATGTTACCCCTCTAACTAAACATCACACCTTCTCACTTAAGACATGACCCAATAACTGAAATCATCAACTAAATTCCATTCCTATCCTTTGGTGAAATTTCACCACAAGGAATCCACTACTCCATAGAACAATGTTAAGATCTACAACACCCACCAACTCTCCTCTAGTGAAAACATTCATATAACTTATAAAACTTTCTCGAGCTCAAATAACATTCTTGGCTCAGACTAAAACCTCATCAATGGCCTTCATGGCCTTCCCCAAAGTACCCATATAGGTAACTTATTGGATAATGATGGGAATCTCAATGCCACCACAACTACATCACAGTGTTATCTATACATACATACCAAACAAACCACTCCCCACAATAAGAGTATAATTTTTATCAATTTCCCCATGAAATATCACCCCCACAGATCACACATCAATAAAAATATGATCATTAAAACATAGACATTTCTATATAGAATTTATCATAACAAACAATCACAACAACCGCTACACATCCCTATATTTTTTGAATGATATTCATGAAATTTTTCGACATCCTGCCCACATTGAGGGAATATCTCATATTCATTCAATGATGTACTCCACTACCATATAACTCCCACGCACACACACTAATACATGAGCAGATCCTTGTGATGGTTCCTTTACATTGAAATCCCACATTGGTATACAGGTTTAAATCAAGATCTCTCCTAGTGTACCTGAGAGGATATCAATATATTAGAATAATCATCATTAACTAAAAGTATGCTATGAGTACATCAAAAAATGAAACCATGGACAATCCATCACCGATGTCACCAACCACTATGAAGTCACCTTAACATATAAAAAGACTCACTATTCCATTACCACATATTTCTCACAAATAATAAATCACAACAACATTATTGGTATTTACAACCAAAACTCACTACCACTTTAAGAACCCCAATCAAGAGGCCATGGCCCAATATTACATATGGAACCACTACCATTACCCCACCTTAGTTGTTCTGGCATGACCTTGGTTATTTACATGGAAACACAATAACCAACACCCCAATAATAAACCCAAATATCTCACACATATAATCCACATCCCATTTATAAAAAAGAAAATTATGACATGAACTTATTCTAATCCATTAGTTAATCCATATAAAACAATATCATTTATTTCTAGTCAATGCCACCATATAGACCACTTTATCCCCCCCCCCCGATATCTCGCACATTCTTGTAGCATAATGAATCTTAATCTATATAACATGTGTTGTACATCACTGGAGCTAGGGTAAAATTAATTCCGGCACAACAGACCATGTAACGTGATTTTATAACTCAGAAAACTGAAGTCTTCCTCAATTTCCCTTCCGATAACTCAACCATTCACATAACCAAACCCAACCAGGATTCCAGCCTCACAGCATGTGTTACTTTCAGAAAAAAATTTCCATCCCATATTTTGTCTCCCATTCTCATTCCACCCCAAAAATAATATTGATTCATCCATTAATCATAAAAAATGGATGTGTTAGATAGACAACAATATAGCATCTCAAAACCAATCCCACCTCTGACTAAAAATGTTGGGTTTATTCAATGAGAAGGCACCATAGAATAACTATTCCCATTACCAAAGAGTCGATGAAACTCATTGTTCTTTCCCTTGATCTCCAAATCACCCCCATGTGCTACGAATTCTTAGGATCCAACATCAATGGGTCAAAATTCCCCATGGTTACCCTCATCATTTTCCGAAAACATTCATCTCATGGCCATAACCCTAAAAACATCTCCACAATCATTCAATTATACACATAACACACGAGGGCAAATCCATATTAGATATCATTCAATGTGAACCATTTTTAAATCCGCAAACACCTACCAGTACCCTGTGCACCCAAGGAACCAATATCCCTGGTTGACCCCACTCATGATCACTATGAATGTAAAACAATTCAATCTCCCTAAATTTGGGTTAGGTCATGCAAGAGACACTGGCTTTCTCATTATCTAAGCCGTACACATAATCTCAATCAAATCTCCACTAATGGGTGGACTCCTTTCCCCTATTTTGAAACACATTGTATTTAATGCACCACAAAAGGTAATTTCACTATGCCTCACATCAAGGATACCAATTCCCATATGCTAGAACTATATGAAAAAAACCCACCCTAGGGACCAAAAAAATTCTTGCACATTATAACCCATTACGGTTGATACACCCGCATTATCTACCACCATCTTAGGACCAAAAGGTCAAAACCATAATTAAGTAATAGAAGAATTTCTCTTTCATGTGACATCAAAACCCACTATAACACATGACCCCCAACAAAGGAATCAATTTGGGCACTCTCACTACCCAATCCTCCCAAACACAGGGTCCGATCATAAAAATAGGGAAACCCATTCCCAATATCCCTAGACCATCCTTAATTTTCAACCCCACATATTAATTAGTCATTACCATTTAATCCCAAGGTTTCACATTTCAATATTTTCCATTTTCATAACCCATGAATTCATACATTCAAAACTCATTCGAATTAAATAACATTTCGAAAATACAATCATTATTAAAATTCTCATTTCAAAACATTTTCATTGTCAATCATTTTATGTTGATAACAACATGAATAATTTAGAATAAGAAAATTAAACTACCAGTACATGAATCACAAGGAACCTTCAATCACTGGAAACATTCTGATAACCAATCTATCCAACGTGAAAATCATGATGTATGAACTCACACAACCTCCCTTTCCACACTGGGCCAAGAGATTAAAACTCATAAATCAATAATATCACATATGAGTGCACCACCATAGGTGGAAGTATAAATATACCATAAAAGTATTAAATTGAAAATCAATTCCCACACCTCAAAACATGGGGTTTCATCATATATGGGGATACAATCACCTAGGAATGTTCTCATTATAATTTCACGACAAGATCCAAGTCCCTTGTATACCATGGAAAAATAGAATGATAAAATGAAATATGAACCAAAACATTATTTTATATCCCCAACCAAGTAGCCACTGTACTATTGCCTAGATATAGATATTCACAGGACCTCAAACATACCACCCCATACAACAGATGTTATCTTTTATAAACACATGTCCATGGTGAAATGCTAGTAAGAATATACCTTCTTTTAAGTTTAATTCCAAAAATAAAATTAATATAAATAGAACCAATAAAAAATAAGATAAATAAATCGACATAAAACAAAGAATTTCAAAATGTAATGAAGTAAAATATTATATAAAAATATGATTTTTACAATACATTACATTTTTCCATACAATTAATTTTTAAAAAGTTTCTAATAAAATATCATGAACATGGACCTGAGTCCAAACATGGTAATCACATCACATGATCACACCAAACAACCCATCTAAGAAGCATACAAAATGTACATTTTTTGTACATGTACACGAAACCATGAAGCGTCATATATGGTACCCAAATTCCATTGTGGCCCAAGAAGGTGTGCGTAAAACTCAGTATGAAAACAGCAATGGTATCTACCAAAGTCAATTATGTTTGAAAAATATTTTATGATGGTACAAAATTAATAGCATGATAAACCAAAAATAAACAAGGAAACACCCATTAATAGGGTACCCATTAGTCATATTCATCATTACAACCATTATTTATGCATATTTTCCAAAATCAATACAGATTATGGTGGACATATAAATTATGAAAAAGTGATCATGTTCCATAACTCAAAAATACAATCATTCCACAAAATAATATTCATTAATATATCATACATCCTTATTCAAGGAATATTACCTCACATTAGTTCCTCACACTCGATGTATTACCTCACCTTAGTACCTCAGTATCTGTGCACAAACACTTGAATTCATTTGGGATATGAAGCCTCTGTTAGACTCCCTATACCAAGAAATATATTAGTGGGACTAGTTAATCATTCTGGCCAACCATTGGGATAATCCTTTGTTTAATATCCCAATATACCAATAATAAATTTGAACATGATTCTTAATCAGATAACATTTATCAACAAAAAAATAACAATTAAGCACATTTATCCTTTTCAATCATAAGTCATTATTTATAACCCACTTACAAGACATAACCCATTAAGATATATATCATTATTACAAACACCACTAATGTAATGTAATATACTATGAAAAACAATTTTTTTTTCATTTTTTTTACAAATTAAAATGAAAACATAAACTTCATGTGTCAAATATCACCATCTCAAAATTCAATTCAACGAATATGATCCCAATAGACATTAAAACCTATCATAATATAAAAAAATTAAAAATACTCATGTGAAGTAATCTTGAATATACCCATTAAAAAACTTGTTATTTATTTGAAAACTAAAGCATTCCACAAGGATATCATTTACATTTATACAATACAAATCAACCATCAAGAATATTCACAAGAAAGGTACAATGACCTCATTAAAAATCATCATTTTGAATTCATATAAAACCCCATTTCAAATCACAATTATGTTAACACCCACTTTTATGACATTACCCACTTCCAAATCATCATTTTCCACTCACATTAACAATATAACTGAATTAAAATCATAATTATATTATTTAATCCAATTTCAATGACCCCTTATACGTTTTACAAAATGTTACATATAATCATTTAAATTTTCTCTTTAACCAATACTATATTATCGATTAGGATTTATGAATCCTTTTATTACATATGTATTCCATTTAAATGTTAACTATTTTATTTTACCATTATCAAGGTTTGAAAATACTCCATGTGTAGCCCTAGGTTGGGACTCACTTCATCAATAACACCAACGAGCTTTGTGAAAGGTCTCACACATCAATCTAAGGCCGAAATTACTTTCCATAACCAGTGATATTAAATCTAAACAAGGAGAACATTGGAAAAACCACATACACTTATAAAACATCATGAATATGGGAAAATGATTTTAATCTACTTACTTTATGTCCATTAAAAAACACTTTCTTAACATCCACCCTTGAAAGAAAATACAAAACCCATTTACCCCATCTTAGAATATTCATAAGAAATTAGTGTCTTAGGGATTCAAAGGAAATAAATACATTCTAAATTTATAATATGGAAAAAGGATGGGAGAATGGTGTTAGACGAACTAAGATATTTTATCCATAACCAAACACACCTTAAACACCTAATAGTCAAAAGAGAGGAATGTATTGGTTGTTGTGGAGGGTATGTTTCATTACTCAAGAAGTAGGAGGAGGAATATATTATAAATTCATATTAGTAACCTTAGTGTCCAATATAGAAAATCTTGAATTGAACACTTTTTATGGACATCATAGTTTGGTGGAATGGTTTTACAAACATTGCATCAATCATACAACTCACTCTGCCCAATAGATTCCATGACACATAGTTTCGTGGAAGCACCCAAATTGTTTTGAAAATGGTGTAGTGATAATTCATTATCAACTATCAAAATGGAGGATTAATTGAATAATTTCCCCAGACCAGGCATAATGTTTTTACCAAATTTTCACTAATAATGATCTACACATTGGCTGGACTCTATTCACCTCACCCCATGTCCCACACCGACATAACATTACCAAAACATTTCATACACCCATGAATAGATTCATTATCCATAATAAGGGATGTTTAACAAAACATTTAATTATGTTCCCCCTTTCCTGAAATGTTTTCATCTTTCCGATAAAATTAAATATATTTTTCCCCAAATCATTAGTCAGATCCACGGTTATCCTCAATACCGAATTTTATTAATTAATTTTAATAATCCATTTCTATAATATAAACACCAATATCATAGCATAAAAAAATTATGTGGAGTCTTCACTTAATATTTTGTTTTTTATAACATATTATCATGTCCTTATGTCAGGGACTAACTTGTGTGACAATGTAATGTAATACATAAGATGAAACTAACATAGCCTAATGGTTGTTCCTGATCCCCATGGGATGGTGACTAGCACTGGGAATCATATAAGACAAAGGTTGGAATCATTTTCCTATATAAACAGTGAATGAAATAGTTATAATTTATAATGATTCAAACAGAACACCATAGTAAGAACAGTTCAAGAATTAATATAGGAATATAAACCCAACATGTAAATAGAGATTAAATGAAATATAGTATAAAAAAACCCAAGTCACAACAGACAATAAACTTTTTGACAATCCTAAAAAAGAAGGACAACCTCCAAGTGTAACCTTATATTTTCTTGAACCTTGTAGGATGAAAACTAAAAATCAAAAAATATAAGGGTAGGGTGTGAGAAAAACCTCAATAGTCTCTCACATTGGAATTCATAATAAGATTCCAAAATAATTTACCATTTTATGATTTCAATTTTATATAAATATTTATGTCCAGTAATGATCATATTAAAAATCATTATTTTCATTTCAACTGATGGAAACATTTAAATGAATTTCTTAATAAAAATTCCATATAAAATATTCTATATAAATACATAATTAATATGTGAAAATGTTTTAAAAATAATGGAATATATAACATAGTAATTTAAAAATGTGTAATACGGTTATATTACAAGAGGTATAATAGATCCGGGTTATCAGATGCTCAAAAACTCATATTGGTGATCATGGAATTATGTTTACACATGTCCCTCAAACATAAGTAAAAGTCTACTTGTCAAAATCCAATCAGGGATAATATTTTCTAAACTATGTTTATGTTAGTTTTGTAAAGGGTCAAATGTAACAGGTTTTTCCAACATAACTCACTAACTACCTTGGAATTAATTTTCCAGAACAACAAAAAATAATGGAAAAATTAATTTAAAACTCTTAGAAATAATATTTCTTCATTTTCTATTACAAAATACCAAATTATTTATAAAAAAATACACGATTTTTAATCAATTAATAGCTTTTTATAGGATAACACAATAGGTTATTATCAAAATATTTTAATCAGTTTTCTAGAAATCAATTTCACAATTCAATTTCCCAATATATAATTATGAATTTTCTATCAAATATAAAATCTAACAAAAAATATTTTTCGTTTGGGTTTTCCACAAAATTAATGAATTCAAAAAACAAAACCCAAATTTAATTAGTATTGGATTTTCACAATCATAAATGAATGAAACAAAAATAATCATGATTTTTTAGATAAATTATTTATTTAATATTAAAATGAACCAATTATAGTAGATAAAGGGATGAAAAAACACAATGACCACTAAGGAAAAATCCAATAAATAATGTTGAAAATGATGATCCAAGAATCAAAACATGATTCAAGATCTAAAAAATTATTTTTAGATCCTCCATCATGAATTAAATCTAACAATCCCGTGTGGGGAGATAAGTAGAGAGAATAATATATATAACATGAGTGGAAATATTACTAAGGAGTGGATTAAAAATATTATCCATGATTTGATTTTCCATGGATGGGTTTTGGAGGAGTCCATATTGGTCCATGTTAGCTACAAATATAGTCGAGGACATCCAATCCTGTTTTATATAATACAGGGTGGGGGTCCTTTGGGGGTTCAAAAAATTTTAAATAATTTTTTAGTATATGGAATATGATGAGTTCATGGATAACATAGAAGGGACATACATTTTTTCAATCAATCTTCCATGAACACATTTCCAAATAAATTGGTGCATAGTTTTCACTAGGTTGTCAGAAATTTTTTCAATACACGAAGAAACCATGAAAAGCTTCACTGCTTTTTTTCTCAGTGTTTGAACTATCAAGTCCAATAGTTTTGTTAAATCATTATCCAAACATGAAAATCCCACTAACCTTCATTTTTTTAAAATTCAATCTAAAAACACCTGAGACAAAACCCAAATAACAGATAATAAAAAGTAGGTATGGGATGTATATAAAAACATTCACATGATAATACACATCAAATCGATTTTCAATGTCATGAGTTCCATTAAATAAATTATTGAAAATTCATAATTAAAATCTTATATTGAATAATAATTATATAGTTTATAGTAATTTAATTACAATACATAAACTCTAAAATCAATATTCAACATTTATAAACTACTAACTAAGATTCATATTCTTATTCCATAATACATCCTTCCATTGATGTGTCCTTTTTAGACTCTTATCATCAAAAAAGAACCATTACAAATAAAATCTATCTAATCATGTTCTAGAGATTTCATAATTGGGAGATTATTTTAATAAATTTCATACATTCCACATTTATAAAATTAATCCATTGGCGATTCCTCAGGGAAAACATTCTTCTCATCAAATTCATTAAAACACATTTCATATCAACTTGAAAAATTCATAAACTTTTTCCATCTTATAGAGTAGTAAATCATATTCCAATTCCATTAATTTATTCCCTATAGTGATTCTTCCTATATAATCAATATATATTATAATGAATCTGCTTTCTCTCATTGTTTTCAACACCAAAATTTCCACTGAATTCATTAATTCTCTTTATTGGTGTGAAAAAGTGTGGGTTAGGTTGCTTATTATTAATCATTAACAATAAGAAATGATTAATCATAATAATAATATCCCCAACTATAGTCATTATTACATTGAGTTTCTCATCAAGAAATTGTCTATCTAATTCAATGTTACCCCAATTCATTCTAGTTCCTACCATTGACTAAAACCAAAAATAATAACTTAAGAAGCATTAATCATAGTATAAAACCATATAATAAAAAATCACTTATATTAATTCTATATAATTAATAATTATTCAAATTTTGAGACCCTATAGTCTGATCCAAGGTTATTCATAGTCATCATATAATTTAATCATTCACTGTTAATCCAAAAGTGTTTATGAATTTATAAATCATATCACCCACCAGTGTATTACCAAGTGTACATCAAAGCCCATTATTATAAACTGATTTATGATTAATTACATCACAATGTTCCAATTTTAGAGTATATACCCCATGGTATAACTATTTGAGAGCAACATCCAATTATATTATCCATATAATGATTTAAGAACATAGAAACCACTTAATCTATACATCTGTAAAACTCTATGATACACTCAGATAACACGAAATATCTTTAGAAATATCCATATGCATATCCATCGAAATTTCAAATGAAAAATCGATTGGTATATCACCAATGTTTTCTCATCCATGTTTCTAATTATTAACTAATCATTTCCTATGAAACATTTTTTAGAGATGAAAAATAATCATACATAAATATTACATCTAATATGATTAATATTCAATTAATTAAAAAATGAATATCATGGATCATATAAGTTACGAGTCTTTGGAGGCTACATTTGAAATATTATTATGTCATGATTGATTTCTAATGTATCGCATAATGGTATTCTTATTTCATACATCATATACACAACCAAATACTTTTATTTGAAACTTATGTAAAAAATATATGAGAGGGTGAGAACATATGATCAGTAAGGTTAAACAAGAGAGAAATCAGTATATCATAAGTGTAAGGGTATGATATCATTATAAGAACATTTTAAAACCATACAAAAAATATCATAGATCGTAATCATGAGACATACCATAAATCTTGACTATTCATAAGAAATGAATAATAAATGAATAAAAGAACATGATCTATTAGAACATAACACAAGAATAAGAATATATTGTTGTCATACACATTATCATAAAATATTATTTCCCTTACAGTAAAAGATCATTTCCCAAATAATTAATGTTTAATGAGTTCACTCTTCAATCCATCGTGGTAGTCATGGTTCACTCCCTTGCCTATCAATGCTGACAATGACACTTACTAAATATGGTTCACTATCCACTTCAGTCCTGGAAACCAAATGAGATTCAATATTTACCCAATAAATTTGTGTGAGATATAGGTTTCACCCATAACATAATAAGAAAAAGATATATGTATTCCATAAGATCATAAAAAATTCATCATATCATAACACATAATAATAAATGAGTATCAATAAAAAATAATCCCACTATAAAATATTAATTTATGAAGGTTTCATGATAATTTAATCATTCAATATTTCATATCCTATAGAAAAAATATGTTTTTATAAGAATTTGAACTTTTATATAGACTATAAAGAAGAATTTATTATAACCACCTTTTCTTAATAAGAATAAACTATCTGTAAAAAAATTCTTATTCTATCATTAGATCATATCCCTAGTAAAAAATAACTTACATAAAAACATGTCATCATAGATGAAAATTTATTTTTAAAGATCACCAGAGAAATTTTTATGAGAAAAATAAACATTATTTTAAAATCCTTTCCTAAAAAAATATTTCATAAAATATTTTTGATATCATTTTATTATAAAATAATCCTTTAATACTGTAAATTAATATCTCTTTTTTTGGTAATTATAGTGGAAAATATGATTCACGTCGTGATATGAAATATAATGAACCCCATGATTTCAAGGTTAAGGGGGATGATCAAAAAAATATTTTCCTACACATAACCAATATCTTATTGGATAAATAGATACATCACTCCATGAAAAATCTATAGTAAATATTTAGAGGGTTATATAATATACCTAGGAAATACTATATAACATCTCTACCGACATAATAGTTTAATACAAAAAAATGAAACATCAATTTATAACAGTACATTATAATGGGTCTCTCATTAACCAGTCAAACCTTACTAGAACATGACCCATCCTATACACAATATCCTATATCAACCATATAAAGGGAATCCAATTCTATAACCTATACATTACGAGGATATAATCAACCATTAATATGGCTGTATTAATGTTATCACAAAATTATCAAATGAAAACTAACCTGATGGTTTTATTTAATTAATCTATAAAAATAAATTCTTTTTATAACATTTATTAATTTCTACTAATATATTTGTTAATAAAACCATAATTCCCATTAAATTTATTCTTATAATCTCTTTTATAAAACATGTTTCCCATTTTGAAACCTTTTATACTACCCACATTGTCTTCATCATTTCAAACTAATCCTATATGAGTAGTATGATGGATGAAATAATATACATTTTCCACAATAATACATTATTCAAATAATGAATTATAACCTTATCCTATAGAATTGTACACAAAGAAATTTCACAATCATAATTGTGTAGTGAATGAATACATACCTCACATCCCTAGTAGATGGTGTTTCTATATGGTGTTCAAAATTCATATGGAATGTGTATATTCTATTCCCCAAAAACTCATAGATAAATATAATAATTACCATTATAGTAATAAAACTACAAAAAACATGTGATTACATTCTATATTTCCCAACCATATGTAACAAAATGTTAACAATATATAATAAACTATAAAACATATTTGAATCTCTTTATATGTAAATGGATATTTAGTAGTAGTGGAATCTGTTATAATAATTGGGAAACTAAAAAATCTGTTTCATGAAATGTGATAACATTTAGATATAATGATATAACACAGAATAAAATAATTTAAAAGAAATTAAAATTAATATAAATTTATCCAATGTTAGAAATGATATATAATGTCATAACAAATTATATCTCATGTTTGATATATAGTTTTTCATCCATGTATATCTAACTACAACAATTTATTAAAAATAAATAAAATAAAAAATCAATATTTGTATATGTATCATATAACTTACGTCTATCCTTATTTAATTCACCCATCACCCAGTTATCCCCCCATGTATATCCCTAACACATCCTTTGATCCAAAATTAAAACCTAATGTCTACACATATTCTATGATTCATAGGCATAGTCTGATAAATAAATCTATCAAGGTCACCACAAATGGGGTTCCTCTGATAAAAATAAATTATATTCCAATACATGAAGAATATACATTACAAATAGACAACACAGAAGTAAAACCCTGAGGTATTTAAGATCTAATACGTCATACACAATTCCTAACCCAACTTACTTCATTCCAAAAACAATAACAAGCAGTATCGTGGAACCCTTGATCCATCATAAACTACAAAATAAGATTCAATCAGGAAAGAATAATTCGTCAAAACTCCCTATATAATCATTTGATATAAAATATGAAAGGGAATATTTAGTAACTATGTCTCAATCGAACTAATTATCAGTTATAGCTATGTCTCATTATAATTTCATTTACCCCTCAAAAATCATTTTTGTAGTGTTCCCCTAACCACATCTTATACCACTATAAAAAAATTCTGGTTGTTGTCTCAAAACCATATAACATACCATAATATTATTAATATGGGTGTGGTGACATAAATATATCACAAAGTAGAACCCTGTCACTCATATTAAGATCTCATAAAAACACCATTAGACTACCTAAGAATAATATATATATATATCACCAAATTTTACATAAAAAATATGTATTAAAATATTCTGAAACCCAAAACCAATATATTTTATTTCATTAGATTCTACGTATATAAAAAGATATTTTTACATTCATTGAAATATCCCACATAGTTTCTACACATGATAGAATTAGAAACATGCCATTCTAAATAATCATATTCATTTTCTAGTTAATTGAAATAATTAATGGGTGAGATAAAATGTTCAGTAAATATAGACATAAAATATAATAATATCTTGTCATAAATGAAAATAAACTGATAATATATGAAAATATATTCATGGTATATAATCCAAACATATGATAAAAAAATCTATTAAAAAAATATTAATCAATGAGCCTTGGAATTAAGAGTTTTGAAAAATGTAAACCACGAATCATAATCTAATAGAAACTGAAGACAATAATAAGGTTACATAAAAACAGAATATATACTAATTTTTTTTAAATATATTGTAATGAAAACACTTGAATAGAAAATTAAGTCTACCTGGTGGATTGTGTTTTCACCCTAAGAGGGTGGTGGGTCTTTAGAACCCAACTTTTACTGATTATGTTCAATATAAACTCCTTCATACATTAATTTGATCAAACCTATTTTATCGGTTAATGTTTAAGGATCCTAATAAACTATTCCATATATATTTAAACATATTCTATATAGTTTTTATAATGAAAAAATTACACAAATTGTTTTACATTGTTCATTATCTATCTGAGAACCTACATCAATTCCATGGAGAATCCTATTAGTCTTTTAAATAAAATAATGATACTAATTTCATCCATTTAATGTTTGGGTTATTTATAATTCATCCCCTGGTTGAGATATCTATTTAAAATAACCTCATATTTCATTACAGTAAATAAAAAAATTACAACATATATAAATATTACTTATCATTCGACATAAAAAAATATGAATCATGTATTATGCTCACAGAAACATCAACCATAAATTCTCCATCTTAAAACTTGATCTGTTGTGACTCTATCCAGCATTCCTGTGTATTTAACTTGTATGCATATATATAGTATTCCTCATATCAATTCCACTCTATATAATTCATTTAATGGATCATTATCAATTTGTTGTATCGACAACTAATAAACCTCTTGTTGGAACACCTTTTCTTGATACCCTTATCAAATGCCTCGTCATCAACCAAGTATTTTCATTATTTGAAAATATTGTTTCTCTAAAATTATTACCATTGTGATTCAGTCTCTTATATGTATAGTGTTTGTATATTTAGTATGTTATAACCATTATACAGTTCAACCATAGGTAAAATTTTGAAAATACAAACAAGTATTCCCTATCAATTTAAATTATAATTTGGAAAATCCAACTGATTTAGACAATATTGAATGTATCTCTGCAATCCGAGAATATTCTTGAATAATAATGAAAAATTTATTACCAACATCATTTAAAACATTTTTAACAATATTATTAGTAAAAAAAATTATTTATCCTTATCATAAAAACATAAACGACTCTAAAATATCAACATACGACAATAATTATTCTGATCTTGACAAAGTATTGTAAATAGTCTCTCCACTCTATTTGACAATTTTTTTTAATAATGAAGTCTTTATGAACTCCTTCATCATATTACCAAACATACGCATTATGATTTTGGGGTTCCTCCATATAGTTAACAACCTCTCTAGAAAAATGTTTTGGTAATTATATTTATCTAATGAAATAAAATTTTCATCCACTGTTTATCTATATCTGATTTTTTTAAATGAACTCATGTTTTTTCATATAGAAATTTATAGCTAATGAGATGTCTCCATTCTGTTTGATGTGATTAGAATTTTTTTAAAGTTTGGGGCCAAAGAATCAATTTATTATTTAAATCAAAGACCTCTTTATAGGGTAGAGGGAGACCCAAAACTATAACATTGGATTTCTAAATTTTTTAGTGAAGACATCTAAATTTATCAATAAAAATCACATGCTTTCCCTTGTGGATGGAATGAAAATTATTTATCCAACCTGATATGTCTCATGTGATGGCTTGTTTTGATATGGTTCATATAGCATCATTTCAACCATCATACAATACGAAGTTCACAAAACTCAAAATCATCTATATGATATCATCATCATCCTTTTATTAATGCACATCCATTCAATCATCAAACCAATCTTCCTATCTTAAAAACCCCATCATTGAAAATAATTTGACAAATCCCCTTATTTTTTAGAGAATAATTCTATTACACTGATATGTAATTCATTGTTAATTTTTCATCTAATAGAGGAAATCAGCATCATAGTCATCATTTGACATTATCTTTTAGGTGATTCTTCTCTCATCATTAGCTGATGAAATCACAAATACTTTTCAAATTCAACTCTATGAATGTATTTCTGAGGGAACATTAGGGAATATTTTGTATTTTTCTACTATTTTTTACTTCATCTTCTGAAACATTGAAATTTTCATTAATTTAGTCTTTGTAGTGATCTATATGAACAAGATATCATTTATATTGAAATCGTTTTTTTTTTCATAGGAAATATTTTTTCTTCATCAAAAATGATCAATACAAATAATATTTATATGATATACATGGTCTAATTCTGTAATACCATATATCTATCCATATAATTTAATTTCATACATTATTAATCATTAACATTGTATTTCAAATAGTGTATAGGTAACATCATTATATTTTTACATCATTTTTTTAAATTCACATTGTCTTGGAATTTTTATTGCTACTTACTTAAACATTAAACATTGAATAGATCCCCATAATACATCATTGAATCTGTTTAAAATTATACAATCTAATTACATCATAGGTCTTGTTTTTTATCTATCCATTATCAATTTTTATTATCCATCAAATGACATTTTTCATTTTCTATATAATTTCATTTTTCTATTATGATTCACCTAGTATCCCCAGTACCCCCCATTTGGACTCAAATATTGATTGATGAATATATTAATGATATTGATAATATTAAATATTCAACAACAACGTCAATATTTTTTATTTATTCAATCTTATTAACATTTAGCATCTCATTTGAAATGTTTCCTAAGCTTACTATGGAAACATTCTTATCTACCATAACATTAGTCTCTAGCTACTAAATATACTCCTTTATAATTATAATGGATTTACCTTTAGGATAAACTCATTTAGCATAATTCTTAATTCTATATATCTAGTAGTAAATTCATTATCTATATAAAATTAAATTAATATACCTTTTGATTTATGATATACTATCATCTATTAATGGGATGCACTCTCCTACAAGCTTTCCAAAAGATCATTTACCTATGGTACCTTTTCCATTGAAATACTAAATAAATTTATAAAAAAATAATGAAAAAAATATTATATGATGAAATAATTATATTATTATAACATGAATCACTCCATTGTAAATTTTGATAATAATAAATTCACATTAAAGAAAATATTATTTTCCCCGCTTATTAAAAATAAAATCACTTTCACTTTTTACCCCAGAACATTATGTGAGGGAACACATGTATCCCCTAATTATATGGTTTAATAACTACGTAGTAGTTAAAATGACCCCAATATCTTGTATAAGATGTCTAACATAATAACATTGGCATAAGGTACAAGTAATCACAACATAATTGAATGAAATTTTTTGAAGTATTGGTAAAATAGATACATAAATGATTCCCATATTATATTTAAGTGAAAAAAATTACAACATTGTTTTGAGAATAACATTATTTCCTCATTCATATCATTGTATATCTAATATATTATAGTTCAAGGATTCATGGGAAATCAAAAAAGGGAAATCTCAAATAATTAGTAATGGTTAAATATAATGGATGGTATCATGAATGAATAATCATAATCAACATGGTAATGTTAATTACATAAAACACACTCCATTTTTATAAGTTAATAGTAATAATCAATTTCTCATGGTAAATAACTGAGAAAACATTCCATTTAATCAATAACAAGAATATTATAACTGGATACATTACATATTGTATAGAAATGTAAATAAATGGAAGGGAAAGATATTTAATCATTTAAATTTCACTAAAATGAATAAACAAATAATATCACTATGAAAATATCATTTAAAATAATAATTGAATTCATATTGAAAGAAATTCATAATCCTTTGATGTTATGATCTCATGAAAATGATACCAGTATTTTCATTAACATTAACATAACTATTTAAAACTACTATTAGGGACTCATTTAATTCCTAGATTCCAATTCAACTCATGATACTAGAAATTCCTCAAGTGGTATATAATTCCAAGACACACCATTCAGTTCATAACAAGATAATTCCTCATATATTGATAATTGATTAAATTCATGAACAATTTTTTTAATCAAATATTACAAAGGACAAATGAATCACGATTAATCAAATTTTATAACTATAAAGAATTACATTCAATGTAGAACACCATATGTAGAAATTATATAAATGTGATGATTTTTAAAAATCTACGATAAAAAATATGGATATTTTGGGTAAATTTAATTTCTAATGATTAGATGATGGTGATTATTTCATGGGAACGACAATGAAAACAAAAATGAATCATTAATGTGAATATCAACACTTTACATAGTATAAATGCTCATAATCAATATATAGAATGAATATTTATATAGTTAATAAAACGTATCACTAGTGGAGTGTATGTAAAATATGAGGTTGTTCTTTTTATCCAATATAAATAAAATAAAAATTCAAAAACACATTTCATGAGAAAAATATCTGTTTGACTTTAATTTTTTTAAACAATGAGTTCAAAAATTATTTTGGAAAAAATTATCATTAAAACTATCATTTGAAACTTATAATTTATTTTATATAAAACAATGTTATCATATTATAATGAAAATTCCATACATGTATTACATGTTAAAACAAATATTACCTTCACTATTAGGTAAAACTCAAAATGGATATTTTTCTATACAACATAATGATTAATCTAAAAATTTCGATTAAAAAAACAACCATGTGTAAAAATATAATTAATAAAACAATTTCTTGAATATTGAATAACATTTGGAAATGATTTTTAGGAAACATGGTTTTCTATGAAATAGAATTTTTCAACCAATAGAAAAATGAACATTGATCTTAAAAAAAATTCCTCAACTATTTTGTTTACCAAAGATTTGAAAATTGTAAAATTATTTAAAAAATAATGAATAAATAAAGGTAAATAAAATGAGATGTGTTTGTTTGAAAATTTAAAATGTATTTCCTTCAATAGAATCTCATTTATAAACAATCACTATTAAAATTAAATTTTTGAATAAACTATTACAAATGTCACAATGTTGAATTGAAAATTATTAAATGATTTAATTATTTTTGTAACATTTGTATCCTCTTAAACTAATTTTAAATACGACAAAAAATATTCAAAATAATTTATAAGAATAATATTATAATGTTAACAAAAATTAAGATGTAATGTAACCCAAAAAAATAAAATTAATAAATTAAATTAATTGCACTTGGTAAATATTATTTAAAAATACCATTGGATGAAGATATTAATATTGAAACATATATAAAATTAATGGTACTGGATTCATCATATTAATCGAAAAATTTGTATTATAGTTTCCATATAAAATAAATTAGGTGCATAATATTACATTATGCCTCTATGAAGAAAAATTGAGAGGATGTCTATTAGCTTGCATCTGACTCATCACGTACCTTATTTATTTTTCTGAATAAAAATAATTCTTTAATTTTTAATATTTTTATGAACTATTTAAAATTTTATAATTCCTTTTATATAACATATATCTTTTTATGTACAATTACATAATAAATTATGTTTACGACCGATGTTTCTGTGATATTTGAGTTAGGTGTCAAAAATATATTCTTTAGGAAGAATATTTGTCTAAGAGGTCATTATTTCATATCCTCCTGAATAATAATAATAACATAATTATAATATTTGTAAAGTAATTATTTTTTTCACTAATCATCAAATATATTTTTTTGAGAAATGAAGTATATTAAGATCATGGAGATGGTAGGCCATATGTACGCAAGAGGAAAAATTAAATTATTCAAAGATCATTATTTATAAGGGGATAATACTATATTATAATTCCATATGAATATTAATATGATAAATACCATATTATTGTTTCAAATATACTTATATACATCATGAATTCTTTGTTCTAATTAAATTATAGTCACATTTCATAATGGTGGTGGTTTTCGATAAGTTCACGAATGGCGTTATCACCATTCATTGTGTGAAAAGGGGAAAAAATGGTTCATATTACTTATTAGTAATGATAATATTCAATTAATATATCAAATATTCCAAAACATTATCCTTATTACCATACGTGAATATTTTTAGTTACAATTCAATCACATCATATAATGAGGACATTGTTTGTCGTGTACATGAGTGGCGATATCGAATCCTATAATGAAATGAATTTAATAAAGATAATATGATATATTCACTCCATAGGTATAAAAATTTTATCTTTATAATACATATTTTTATATCCATGACCGTAACCAACTATGATAGTTGTTGATGGAAAACATGTTATATCATTTCACATGGTGTTGGTCCTCCATATACATGAGCTACATTATTGTTTCCTATTTGATGCAATCGGCGAAGGATATGGATCATTAAATTAACATAATATAATCTCATTAAATTGTAGGTACATTTTTAAAAATAATTAAAAATAAATAATATTTTAGTGAGGTGGAAGAATGAAAAAAACATATTATTAGGAATTTTATTACATATAAGACCACCTCTATTAGAGTAACATTCTAAATGTGATACCAACTTAACAGTGCTCTAATTCTAGTGGTTGAATAGGCCTCAAGATAAACTCCCCAATAGTCAATGTATTCTGACAAGTAGAAAGTGTTCAGGTGTTTCAATGGGGATATAATTCCCTTATTAGTAGAGTATATCACAACAAAATGTCAATAACAAATAAATAGTGGATTAAGATACAAAAATCATAAAACTATAAGGAAAATAGTATAGGAATATACAAAACAACCGATATATGTCACATATTCAATTATGATGATGATACATGTATCTAGGATGTAGCCAAAACATGTACATGACAATAACGTACATTAAAATTTTCCAAAATTCTCAAATGACCAAAAAAAATACCAATAGCATTGGAAAAATTAGATTTCTCCCATGCTCCCTTTCTCCTATATATAAATGATGTACCTATAGAATGGATGTTTTACCTATCCATATATGAAACCATAAAATCTATTCAGGAACCCCAAGGATGGATCAAAGAGGATGAGAGAAAAAAACCATATCTACAACCACCCAATGGTCCATACAATGAAAGACGTACAATGTATTAAGCTAAAAAGGTGTTTTCCAAACACATTAGAATTAAACAACAATTTTTTTCCATGGAATGTATCTTCGAAGCTGTTATCATAGAAATAAAATCTCTAGGATTCCAAAAATATATTTTCAAGAACATATATAATGTATATACAAGTAAAATAATGTATGATTCATGACTTTTTTGTAAAACCAAAATCCCATAACAACCA
Organism: Viscum album; assembly: GCA_963277665.1. Classification (NCBI taxonomy): domain Eukaryota; kingdom Viridiplantae; phylum Streptophyta; class Magnoliopsida; order Santalales; family Viscaceae; genus Viscum; species Viscum album. Next base: position 1,996,571,041 of record OY728135.1, on the reverse strand, counting down.
AGAACCTATCATACAACCTGTAGTCTTAGAAAATATCCACAACAAAGACGTTAAACCATGCATTTCTATGTGTCAATACAAAAAGGAAGGATCCATGGGGTTTTGAACCAATGAATTCTCATCGAGTCTTACAATCATCTTAGTGGAAACATGGTTTGGAACTAGTTGGTGTCCTATGACAATGTAAATCCAAACTTGTCCAAATGGAGTCTAATAAATCCAGATCCAAGGGTAAGAAATGCCCTTAGAATCCCAAATAATGAATACCTAAAGAGAATATCCATCCATGGAATATACTACTGAGTTGTAAATATATTGAACATTTCCAATTAATCAAGTCATACATTTTCCATTAATAGCATTATTAATTTTAAATTATGAGAATATACCCACTCGCATCACCCTTTTACAGTAAAATTGTGTTATGATTATAACCATTAAAAAAACCCATTTCAACATAAAACATCCATGTATTGTTCCCACAATTGGCTTACATTTCTAATATTCCATTCAATCCATTAAAAAATTTATGTTATATCCCAACGAGTTTACTAAATAATTTTTCCCAGTCCAATTTATACAAATTAACCAATTTAGACAACGAATGTCGATATAGATTTAATCATTGGAGGGGAACAACTCATGAAAAACCATTAATCTTCAATATTAACTATTTAATCAAAATAATCAACATCCTATGTAGCCATCCCATCTCATATTCAATTAACAAATCTTATTCAACTCATTACATAGATTTCTCTAGGGAGGAAATCTTCAACGAACATCATTGGTGGTTAAAAAAGAAATATACAAGGCATTTACTGAAGGCACAACCAATTCATGGCTATGATTTGGAAAAGGAAACCAAAGCAACACAATTTATCCTAATACCATCGTTAACATGTCTGATTTTATATAATTCAATTAAACAGTTGAAATTTGGGGTCGCGTTGGAATGTCTGGTGGGAGGCCTAAGAGAAGGTATCTTAATAAAGAACCAAATCATGATGAAGTTGTATAGATTACCTACCTTATCATGATTTTAGATTTATCATCCAATATATTATCTTGATTTGACATAGATAATTAGAAAAAAAAAACGAATAAAAAACGATAAATTATGTCATATAAGTTTAAATAAAAATAGCATAGCCGATTGATAGAAGAATGGAATAAGGTTAAAAAGGAATAAATAACTCACTAAGAGATATCATATTCATCTGATGGATTCCAATTTGGATCATAGAATAATAACTTACCATAAATCCAATGAAAATCATCAATGGTATCATTCAAAAATCGTCAATTACTCTTCATTAAATTAATATAGATTTTAATTTTTAAAAAGATTTTTTAATCTAAAATTACAATATTGTAAAATATTAAATGGATAAATGTTTTAGGAACGTATTTTGATAATCCTATCACCAATACACATGGTTTTCAATAAGAGGAGGGCCACACGAACAATTTCCTCAGATGGTTTGACTAATTTGTGTGGAAACTGTCTCAAAATCCTCTATTATGATCTTTTAAAATTACCGACCCGGACACATGGACATGTGGCCTATTCTACATGGTTTTTTCAAAACATGTGGCCTAATTATACTCATTGTCCATCCCTAAAAAATTTTGCTAAATTTTTTATCCTACCTTGCATGGTTTTCTCTAACCATGCGATAGGCTGAAATTACCCCAAAACAAGGCTATGAGATCCAAAAAATATTTTAAATACCCTAAATAATCCCTGATCAAATTGGGTAATCACATTTATCCATATTTAATCACTTAAATTGTAAATATTTGATCCATACATTATATGATATCCTAGTTTTTTATAGTTTTCCCCATTGAAGAAATTTGTCTCCAAATTGAAATCTCAATGGGTGGTCCTGATTAATCTGAGAACAACTCCATCCACTGTGCATGTATGTCAGTCACCCTCTCCCAAGTCTCATCATATAAATGGTTGTGATTCCATAACACCTAAACTATATGAACTGATATTCCTCAGAGAGCCTTCAGGATATTTTCAAAGATACGAATAAGATTCTCCTCAAAGGACACATCATACCAATACACATCCTCATCAGGATGAGAATCATGATATGGATCAAAATGAAAGTGGCACTACAGATATATGTGGAAGATATCGATCATGAATTGATACCTATGAGGTAGCTTCAACTAATAGGTTACAAACCCATCCCACTACAGAATATCGAATAGCCCGATAGATCACCTCGAAAGCCTACACTGTCTTATCGTTCCTCAATGTACCTGCCTTGGGGGAACAAGAAAAAACACCACATTCCCAACCATGAACTCTATATTTCAACAACACCAATCAACATGTGACTTTTGTTAAGAGTATTCTGAATAATGCAATTTTTTAATCAACTGGACCTGCTCTGAAATCTCTTGCATGAGATGTAGTCCAAGTAAAGATGTCTCAGCTGCCTCTAACTAGAAAAGGGAAATCATCAGGGCCTACAGTACAAAGCCTCATAAGGTTTAATCTATATAGTTGTCTCATAACTAGTTTTCAGATAACTCAACTAGGAGTGTATGAATCTCCCCAGGCTCCCAAAATCCGAGATGTATGCTCATATAATTTATTCTAGTACATGTACCATATGCTATGAGTGACCATAACTTTGTGGGTGGAATGTTGTTCTTAGAGGCACCAGAATACCTAGTGCCCTATGAAATCCTTATTATAAATGAGACGTAAAGATGGAGACCATATCTAAAATGATACAATGTGGGACTCCATGGAGTTATACTATCTCAAGGATATTCAACCTCCCAATATAATCCACACTAAAGGTATCCTTGATCATCATGAAATAAGAAACCATCATAAGTCTATCAACAACAAAACACTCAAAATCGTTACCTCATTGAGATATTAGAGAACTCGTATTGAAATCTATTGTGACATCATACCATTACAACTCGAGAATCATTAAATAATGTAAGGGTGTAGTTGGTCATTAATGTTTATTCTTTATATATAGACTAGTGGAACACCTCATGAAAAAACCACCTACCTTCTATTTAATTACCCAACCACAAGTATTTATGGTATATGTCACAATACATCATTGTGATTTTGGGGTGCACTATCACGGATGAATCATGAAATTACTATATCTGATGCTCACTTATTTCCACTAGAACCTATATGTGAACATGGATACTCACGATCTCATCCCTGCTTACTGTCCATCATGGAGGTGGGTCCTCACATTCAACAATCTCCAATAGGACAATACTCTCTAAATATGATTGGTTCCTTATACTCAATCTAAATAGTAGGGAATAGGTCACAAAAAAAGATGATAGATATTCAATCCCTTGACAATTGGGAAGCTTCAATTGAATATTAGAGAACAACGAACTAAGCATCCACATACTACTATCCTGTTGCACTACCGATATCTTAGTTCTCCTGCACATTCTAATGGCCATTTTATTTCCCTTACTAGAACCATATGGATGAATTATGTGGGAATACTGATGTTACTACATCCACCTTTGATGCCTAAAATTCAAAAAAGACATTGTAAATATGTACTCATGGCATTTTTTGGTCGTGTACACCACAAAATGCAATCCTAGTAAGTAGTGTCTCCAACAATGTAATGTATGAATATATGTAGATGACTAAAGATCATGAATTGTTTAGTTCTATTCATGTATCCTAAACTACTGATACATGTATTCCATGAATCTACCCTCCAACATCAAGTCTAATCGAACCCCAATATCTAATTTGTTTAAATAAAAAATTTTTCATCTACCCTAAATTGGTAGTATGATGAATTATGTTGATGTAAATATACCTTCCATCTCCTAAAAGGATATGCCATAGGTATCTGACCCTAAAAAAATCTGAACCTTATTAGTGATTCCCTCAAATGGTATTAATAATCTGGAGAATATTTGTATGAAATGGATGCAGTATCCATCTTGACCTAATAAACATCATATTCCACAAAGGTTTATATAAAATTACGATGAAACTATAGCTCTCACTATCTATACGTCCTATAATACTCCTGTCTATGTGATGATGTGACCCCTAAATTGAATCTTATCCAACTAGAAGTGTCAATTTATGATCATAGCATATAACTGATGCTCTCTTAGTGTAAATAAATAGATCTTCTGATAGTTGGCATGGTCATTTCTATTTTGATTATACATGCTGATATCATCCGTGAAATCCAACACAAAATAAACTAGGTAAAGATGGAACTCTCTTTTTATTAGCTCAATCAAAACAGTTGGTGAATTAATGAGACCAATTGACATAACCAAATTCTCATATAAACCATACCTATTATGAAATGTTTTACGAGTAATGTTATGAGGTCAAACATGTACCTTCGATATTCAAACATAAAATTATCTTTTCTGAACACTCAAGCTCCTCAAATCTGGATAAATTGGTCATCTATCGATGGTAGAGGATAATAGTTCTTAACCATATGTTGGTTCAACTTCTGATAATCCACACACATCCTAAGAGTTATGTCGACTTATTTTTCATAAATTACCGATGAACCCCATAGATAAGTATTTTATGGAATAAAATCATTCACCTCTATATACTCTAGCTTCCTCTTAATATCATTCAACCCATTCCCAGCCATTATATAAAAAGTAATTGATTCCGAGGTAGCTCCAAACACTATATCAAATGAGAACATATCCTATATTTAAGGATGTAATCCAAAAATTTCATTTAAGAAGACATCCCTAAAATAAAAAACTATCGAAGGATTGTATTCCTGACTTACTCCCTAGTCATGAAAAAAATATACATGCAATTTATGCTTCCATCACACCCAAACCATGTTGTTGTGATCCATCTCAACTCAGCCAGACATCTAATTCACCCTTGTGGGAATACACTGCAGCATATGGTGAAGTGAAAGTCAAACGTCAGTGACAATAGTCAACTAATGTTAGATGAGATACAAGAGAGTCCATCCTTAGGATGACACAAAACATTTCATCTCAAGGAAAACAAATTCTACAAAATGTGATACCCAACCACCTTTATGGGATCTCATTACACAAAAATACACTTTTTTTTTATTCCCAGTTGAATCTATAGCATCATAACACTCTTATATGACAAAAGAACTAGCCCATCATTTTCCACTATAGGAACATATATAAAACTTTGTGATGAACCTTTTTGAAAAAAGGTCAAATGAAATATTTGATTCCACTATGATCATACTTATAAATACAGACGGTCTGGAACACTACTCATTGTGGTTTATATGTACTGGACAGATCTTACCAATTACATGACCCATGGACACAACCTCACAACCCAAAGTTGTCCTATACTGATGTCTCGGTGTAACAGGTGTCCGGCTGCCACAAAAATGACCACCACTACATTGGTATGATTTTCCTGCACAACTCTAGTTTGCTAACTAATGAGGAGAATATGAACTTACTTCTGAACCATGTGTCAGAGATTACCCATACCACTAAAAGATAGATGTATGGTATAATTGAAATGTCCCATGTGGCCCATCTAACCGCAATCTCAATACTCAACGGAGACTCTGACTCGTTGATTCTTCATGTGGTCACCACTTCCATTTATATTATGTAACACTGAGATACTAGTACTCAAATCTGGATTCGCACTCATCTCATTGGAAGCATAAAAACAACACTTCCAACTAGTTGATGTTAAGCCAATCAGTCATCAAACAACAATGCCTTGCTATACGCCCCCACCATCCCTTATGTTCTGCTCTATAATCAATGCATCATACAATATTTCATTAATAGTTGTCAACATGAACATGTTGACATATAATTTTATAGTATGTAAGAGACATTCCATGGAGTGTCTCTCCCTCAATATCTTGTATGTAAGGTATGTTGTAAAAAAACACAGATACTCTTTAAAAAATGATCACTATTGCATAATCATCATCACTCCCTATTCCAGATTCATGAATTCACAAAACATATCTACTAATATATTCATGGGTTTTAATTTTTCATATTATTGTTTTTGGGAATTTTCCCAATCCATATATCACTTTATATCATCCATGTTCAGAACATCCAACTGGTACTTTGCTACTATATGTAGAAAATATCTCTTATTCTTGATCCTCCTATCACAAGGAATCTCAAGATGTTAAAAAATTTATATCAAAGTCTCGATCCATTTATCGATATCATGTAGTCCTCCATCGACCAAAAACATGGGAAGACACTGTTGCTGAAACACATGAATCAACTCCTCGGTACACAATGTAGGATGGGGTTATCCATGATATGTATGAATGAATACATATAATCAGTCAAAAATATTTTCCTCATCATCTGGGCATTGAATATAGTATTTTCCTACATTTGGAAGTATGGGAGATCCCCCAATCACCGATGAACCACCGTCTCTGAAGCGTGTTCATTTCCGCCCTCAAGGCGTATGGCTGGAGGTTGTCATGGTGGTCCAACTCTACAATTCAATAAACCCACCTTATAAATGAATAATACCAAAGATAAAAGCTCAAATTTCTAAGACTAGATAAACAATCCTTAAAAATTCATAACCAATAGGAGGCTCCTAATTGTAACACTATAACAAGAATAGTTAAAACACCACTAAAAACCCTACCTCATTCCCACTGAAATGTAGGGCCTAGATCAAGTAACTATTTATCAATTTTTGTTTACATTTAATTCTAATTTAAATTCACATTCATTTTTTATTTCATTCATATAAACCAATTATTCATATGGTTTATCCAATGGTTCTCCAATACCAAATCAATGAGGCCCAATAATAGCTCTTGAACCCAATATTCAGTTCCCATTCTATCCATACATATAAATTTCACCCTAAACAATTCAATTTTAAAGGTGCATAACATCCCAGTCCATAAGTTCACATACACATTGTTAACTTAATATTGATGGAACTTTCTCTATCCACTTCCTAATATAGATCAATACATCAGTTGCATCTATCACAACACAGAAAAAAGAACATGTAATAAGTAATGCATAATTAATGACATGGAATAATGCAAGATATGTGATTTATAACAATATCATATATGATTCATGAGAGGGAATACTATCATCTCAATGCATTTCTGATAAATATAACCTATAATCACATCAATAATAATAGTATAAATCATATACATCACCCAATGGTGGAATAAATTCAATTTTGATAGTAAAAATATAGGAAAAAGATGTTTAATTTAAGGCACTTTGGCTTTTCCCTGAATGTGTGGAAGTTACACCCATGCACAACTCATTTCCAAACTACTTTTTCAGCATATCCATATCTATAATCACCAAATATAATGTAAAATTAGAAAACACTTCTAATATCCCTTTGCAACATACTGAACCTAGTAGCCTCTCAACAGTGATTTGATCCCAATGATTCATAAGTCGTTAAGAATTTCCACCCATATTACAAGGGCTTCTGACTACCAACAAGGCCAAGGTACTTCATTGGGGAGGTCATGCCTTTATTACAAGAGTATATCACTATATAATGTGATTAAAAAATTATTAAAGGTTGAAAATACGACCATATGGCCTTTTAAACGTAAATATGATATGAATATATAAACTATCTAGAAATGTGTCATAGAAAATGTTGATGATGATACATGGTTCTTGGAAGTACAAAAAATATGTAAATGGAATGAAAATATAATAATGGTATCCGAAATTTCAAAAAGACACAAAAATCATCCTAGTAGGATCACAAGATTCAGCTTGGTCCCATCCTCCCCTGCTTCTTTGTAGAAATCAGGTACCTATAGAAGGATAGATTCCCCTATTCATACCTGCAATCATAAAATCTGATTGCGTCCATAAGGGATGACCAAAAAATGTGTCACATTACCTACCAGTAGGCCACCACCCAAAGATATATACAATATTATATTTTCAATGAAATATGATAAAAAGTGTATTTAATAATGGAATGTAGTAGATGAGAGTAATGATTCCCATGTTTTGTAACTACTAAGCCAATATAACTGAAATATCCTCTCAGAGCTCCCAACAATATATGGTCAATCTCTTGTACATAGAAACTACATTAAATAATAGTATGAGTCAGGACCTCTCAATACAAGCTCAGTTCGATAACAAATATTCCCTTTAAGTTTGACCTGAAGTGTTAGAACATATCAATAAACAAATTGTTCTACCAATCAGGGTAATGAGTTAGACCATGAATGGCCAGATCAAAGGTTTCAAGAACCAAGTAATCATCATCAACACCTAGAAGAATCTCAGTGGAAACATGATTAGGTGAAAATTAGAGTATTATGTGCATGTAATTACATAAATGTCCTCTGATATTCTAAGCAAGGCATATCCAATTGTTACTAAATACCCTGGAATCATAGAGATTCATGACCCAAAGATAATCTCCATCCAATGAATCCTCTATCGCATTCTAAATCCATTGATCATGTCCATATAATCTAATCCAACATTTGGAATTCATTCTACTAATCATTTTAAACTATGTGATTTTACCCACTCACATTACCATTAAATATTGAAATCATCTTATCAATATACCCACTCATACATCTATTTCAACACAAATAATCCAAGTAGTATACCCATTTATTTTTTAATTTCTAATATTCCATTATACTTTTAAATTTTTTTATGTTCCAACCTAATGAGTATACCCACTAATTTATCCACATTCAATTGCTAGCAATTAATCAATTTAAACATGGTGTAACAATATATCTTTATAAAAGGAGGAAAACAATATACTAATAAATGAATTAATGATCGATATTAAAAATTCATTCAAAAGAATAAAATTTTTATTAAGGAAACCCATATCATTTTCAATTAATCCACTTCATTCCTTTCATTAAATAGATTCCTCTTGGAAGGAAAGATAGAACTAATCCCTTGTGTGGTTCCCAAAGACAAATATAAGGAATGGTCAAAAGGTACACACCATAGGTGGACATGATTTTGTAAAGGCTATCAGTGATTCACAAGAGAACCTATAGGCATCGTGAACATGTTAGATTTCATTTAATTCAATTAACCATTTCAAATATAAATCTATATTGTAATTTCCAGTGGGTGGACTAACGGTAGGTATCCAAATAAATCACTAAAAGATAAAAAAGTTTTATATACCACCTACCATAGATAAGTAGTGTAGTGAAAATAAAGTATAACTTATTAATAAGACAAAGATAGGTGGAAATATGAAGAATGGATGAAGAACATGAAATTAGGGTATATGAGGCAAAATACAAATTGGACAATCAATTTTTTAAAGAATGGATTAATGATAAAAATGAATAAAGAACATTCCAAGATAGATTGAATGCTTCCAACAAATCTTGATTTTGAGTTCAAAATCAGAACATACTTGAATGCTAAGGATATTTATTAATGGATTCACTAAAAATCCACATTTTATGCTTGATAAATGTAAAAATATTTATTGTTTAAAAATAAATTTTATTTTATAAAAAATTAAAATATTCACAAAACATGAATGATATCACCTTTTAAGGGAATAGATTGATTAATTATTCCCCAAACCACATTGTTTTTTATCAGGGGAGGTGTACCTGTATAGTATCCATGAAAAGTTTGACTTGATATGTCAAAATAGTGTGAGAATTCTCAGTGAAGATATTCTAAAAATAAAATCTTGGATGCATGTCTGTGTGGCCCATTCCACATAGTATGGACTAAATTTGTGGTCAATTTCTTTTCACTGCCCACAACATGCATGATTGGTTAAATTGTGCGGCCTCACTACACCATTTATAGAAAGCGTGTGCCAAGATTCAGTCACCCCAAAGCTGGTATTTGGTCTCTAAGTAAGACCTTGAAAACACTAGAATAACTATTAACATTTTAGGCACTGAAAATATTCCATATTAAAGAATGAATATTTAAAATTAAGGTATCCATACATCATAGGAAAAAACCATGTTCTTAAATTAGTATAATACAAAAAATATTTATAAAAAATAATTTTTCATAGAAATGTCTTCTAATATGAAGGGATGGATTTTGGGATGTGATTTGGATAGGGATTGATCGAACCAGATCATTTTTATGGGGTAAAAAAGATAGGTTATTGAGTGGAGTATGATAATTGAGGAGAGAAGAACACTTAAAAATTTAGAAATTAAAAATTTATCCACACATTCAACATGTTATATAGTTCATAAAATGATTATATTCAAGAATTATAAATTATATGTTCTAGATAATACTAGATAATATATTCAGACACATTTTGAGGTAATTTAAATGCACGTCTTATTTATTTAACACAAGATATCTCATTTTTCCTTCATAATAAATATTAATTTTGATAATTTTCACAATTCATTCTGGTAAAAAATTATATTGAACATATTAGTAAATTTTTATTATTATGATTAAAAATATATTATACAATTTGTGAATTTAAAATTTTAGATGTTGGAAAATTAAATTCAAAACAAACACTTTAGAAATGATAAAAAAATAGGTATTAAAAAATCAATTCTCACATGTATGGAATGTTTTAATACCAAAATTCAAAATGAATATGATTCAATTGACATAAATATTATATAAGATAATATAATATATAAATTTTTACTTCAAATCCAATTTAAAAATTATTTTATCAATTTTAATTATTTAAATGGAAATGTATAATTTTAAAAGAATAAATATTTTTCAATATTCATCGAATTAGTAAAAATTTCTAAAATATCCCAACAAATTTCCCTCAGATAATTTATAAATATTAATTAAAAAATAAATTTAATATTATCATATATATTTCTTAAAATTAGTAAAAATTATTTTTAAATTATTTATTCAATGATAGACAAATTAAATTTTTAGAAAAAATAAAATTTTCAGAAAAAAAATACATTTTTCAAAAAATAGTTCATTTCTTATTAAATAATCCATATTAAATATATGATAAATAAATAAACAAAATATTAAAAATTTATATATTTATATATTTATATTCATATATTTAAATTCAATTTATTTTTTAAAATGGTATTACATATTACTGTTCATTTAGAATTGTGGGTACATGTTTTGTAATATATCAGAGAGATTAAATTTAAATAAATATATTTTCTTGGAAATTTAAGCTTGGTGTTGTGTGTCACAACAAATATATATAGTATTTTTATTGTTCTATAATTTGACGATGTCAAATTAATCCCACCATATATAAATTTCACCCTCAATATTTGATCATGCACTAAAAAATAATGGTTTCGAATTCAAAAATTACACTATGGAAAACACCTATATTAAAAAGGGTTAACATGATATCATGTTATTAATCTAAAAAGGGATGAGAAAAGGTTATTTGAAATTCCACATAATATGGTTTATAAATAGGAGAATGTTTTTGGTAAAAATTATATGTTCATGGGATTAAAGACTTAATAATTATAGAGACTAGTTGAGGTCATTGATATCAATAATATAACCGATCAAAAGAATGTCAAGGACCTAAAAATAGTAAACCTGCGATGACTTAAAAAGACATTTAATTTATTGGATATGATTTTTATATAGTGAATTTTCTTTTCACAATTTTCATATGTCATTAAATACTTTTAAAAATCAATATGGTTTGGAAATGTTATCCAATTTATATAAATTAATCTATAAATGTAAATTATTTCAACACTTATTAATAACTAATATTTATTCATAAAATTTTTAACTGAAAATAACATATTAACCAAGAAATGACATAAGATAGATTTAGGTTGTAATACCATATCGATGATCAGTTTTGGGTGTAATCCTTGTGACATTTTCAGATGGGACGGGTTGTCACCCAATGTGGGGGTTTTATTGTTTATAACAAATATTAATAGAATTTAAATAATTATTAAAAATTATGATGATCTATAATTAAATCAACATCATGATAAGATGAAACATAATTCGTACAAATTTATTTGAAATTATTCCCACAAAAAGTAAGAAGCATTCTTGAATTACTTTTTTACAAAATCATATAATATACTAAATGGTTGTATTTTCATAAGTTTTTAAAAAAAATTATATTATTAAAAATTATAAACGTCAATCATTTAATACATAAATCATTGGGTTTTAAATATTTTACATATGATCATCCATATACTCATAAAACATTATGGTATCCATAAATTTTATGTTAATGAAGGAATATATACTATCTATATTTTATAAAATATTTAAATGTTTCATGATTATTATATATAAACTTTTTCTAGATTAAAATCTGAATCAATAGAATCTTAGAATCTCAATAATTTCTCTAATAATTTATATAAACATAGTTCAATCATTGGTATAGGATTTATCCTATAGAAGAGGACATCGACTCCGATAATTTCCCAATTCATGAAAATTAATACAATGAATTATATTTGGATTCCTTATATGAGATATATTTCCTTTAATAATACTAATTATTTTTTATTTGTAATTTATTGATTTATTCCCATATTAACAATACAAAAATAATTTTACAACTCAATTGACACACTTCAATTGTTGTATCATTCCCAAATTTTCACTTGATGGAAGTCAATCAATCATTCCTCCATGGTCCAAATCCCTTGAGCCCTTAGAAAAATATATTCTTCTAAACATTTGTGAGTCCATTAGTTTGTTATCAAATACATCCTTAATCAAATATTGGGATAATTGATTATGGAAAATATTATATATTTCACCCCTAACATGAACCCATTTTATCTCAATTTCAATACTGTAGTGATACTCACTTTTCAAACACTAACATTACAGAACATCTGTGAAATACATAAACATTATACAATCAGACACCCATAGACCATATTTTGTATATTGACTCTAGAAACATGGAAACATAAAAAATGATACATATGTTAGATAAATTATCTACTAGTAGGTTCTTCTTATCTATAACCCTTCTTAGACACATCAAATATATTAAATATCATCACAACCATGGGAAGAAACGATAAAAATAAATGATCTCGAATTCTTAGTAAGGGTATAAAATTGATACATATAAGAATATACATTTTCATAAGGGTAATATAATGTGACCATCAAAATATAAGATCATAATTAATATCAAAGTTTATATACATGAATCATTGAATAAATCATGGTAGTTCATAAGGCATGAATAAAATATAATTAAAGGAAAAAAATCAATGAAAGAATAACATAATAGTGAGACATGTATTTGTAGAAAAAATATACATGTAATGATTCCATAGTATCATAGGCATCACTAACAGGACCATCTATGAAATAAGGTTTCACACCGTATACCATCAATGTATTCATAGTTCACTCCCATGGCCATCATAATTGCATGAGTTCACTCCTCATAGCATCAAAGTAGTCATGGTTGACTTTTAGCTTCTTCATAGTTTATCTCATGAGATATAAATATTTACCCAAATAATTAGAGGTATAAATAGGTCCCACACGTCGAATAATGAAACAATACATACATGTTTCACATGATACAAAATAAATATATTATATCCCATCTGGATAAATTTGTATAAAAAACATGTAAACATATCACAACCTGTGGAAAGAGATAGTTATCATAATCATTTAATCCTATGCATTACATTTCAGAAGAAGCGAGTTTTAAAATAAAATAACTCTTGAAATATAAATTGGTTTCATAAAATTAATTTCATCCAAATATAATCCGAGAAGATAATGAATAAAAATGGAATCAATGAATAATTTACCTATAATGGAATAATTAAAACCAATGGATATTATTTTATATGGGAAATAATTTTGAAAAATCATGAAAAACATATCACGAGGAATCTATAATTTATTCATTGAAAAATCATTTTATACTTTAAACCCTTTGAAAATATTTTTCATTGAAAATATATTTTAAAATGTATAAAATCAATAGATTTATCATAAAATTTCATCAATGGAATCACAAACAATAAAAATCCCAAAAGTGATGAGATTGTCTAAACAAACACTTATAACATGATAACATGAGATAATACTATATATGTAAAAAAATTAAATTAAATAAAACATATTTTACTCTTAATAGAATGATATTCTTCTTATAAAATGTTTAATGGATTTATATACACCTCAAAAATGAGTTTAGGTGCATAAAAAAACATGAGTCTCAAATAAGGAAAATTGATACAAAACTTTTTACTGATTTGGTAACAATAGAATGTTTAACCCCTTGAAATGAGGATCATATAATTGGAAAGTTAATAAACATAAATTTAAGAACAAATATTCATAGAATCCAATCATGGGTAGTACTTACAGCACACAAAACAAAAGAGTGGTGAACATAGATTGTATCTCATAGAAATTAAATTTGAGATTAAATCCTTTTAATTATGTCTTGACTCTCTCCATACTCATACACATTTCATATAAAATAAATATGAATTTTTTATAAATAATTCACTGAATAACATTATTATATTTATTACCATATATGGTTTTATTATGACCTTATATTATATAATTATTAGAATTCATATGTTACGGTTTCATTTTGGGTAATATTATCTTTGTTCTTCAGAAGTGTATTAATTTTTAATATCATTGGTCCTTATATTCATACCGAGATTATAGAATGTAAATATTGATATAAATATAATGTATATAAAATAATTTTTTTATATCAATTTATACCACAATGAAGCAAGAAATGAAATACAACATTCATAGAGCCGATGAGTCATAAAAACACATAAACTGTGTTTCTCTCTTTATTGTTGTATTGAAATAATGAATTAAAATGATATGTGTGTGTGTGTGTGTTTGTGTTTGTGAATATATATATAATCATTCCATTATAATGAATATATCTTATATATCATTTATTATTATTAAAATCATCATTAATATGATATATGTTGTGTGTTAATGAATCACATTGCATTGGGGGAAATGGTCCACACTTCCTAAAATGATATTATCATATTATCCACAACTGAAAAGTAAATTGATTTGTGTTGTTAATGTATTAAATAAGATTAATTAAATAATAAAAATTATATATAACATATATAAATATATTTTCCATCATAATGGTCACCATGATTGGTGGAATAGGAGAAATTAATAACCATTGTTTTTTGAAGTAGTAGTTCGATTTATATAGAAATAGTTTGTCCATTATCCAATTAAGGGAGTTTTGGGAAATTTTGTTTCAAAAAGTATCATAAATAATATCCTAGTTTGGTTATGATACTTTTGTTTTTTTAGATGAATGGAATAAATAGAGTGGAGTTGTGAGGAGGGAAAATAATGGAATAGATCTTCAGAGAATACATCACATCTTAATCAGTTAACTATTGTTGGTTTGTGCCAATAGTCTTCCTTGATAGTTTATCTACCCAACTGGTGGCTTCAAGATTTGAGGGAGGATTTTTTTGGAGGCTAATTGGGCCGAGCCTAGCTGAATCTATAATTTTTGAGAGGAGTGTGTAATGGGTAGAGGTGGTGGCCTTTTATAATGGAGGAGGTGTATAACTCTTTTAAATATTTGAAGATAGAATTCCACCCTTGATCTTCATGTTTAATCTGGATCCATTAGTGGAAAAAGGTTGAAACATTGGACAATATGGTCTAAAATTCGATATAAAATGGGTGTTTGACATGTTTATATGTCATTTTGGATCTTAAATTTTAGATATAATAAATTATTATCGTAATTTTTCCCTTAACCAATGAAATTACTTTTAATAACCTTCACTCTTCTTCTTGGTGAAAAAAAGGTGAACTTATTATATATTATAAATTATTATTATTCCCAATATTGAATCCATTATTACAAATTCTAATCACAAAATTGGAAAATACTATTATAAAATTAATCTCGCTACCGGGAGGACACTGTGGGGTTTTATAGATAAAAGGATCCAATGATTGTTACGTTTTTGAGTCCATTTTAGATGATGAAATGTTTAAGAAGAAAAAATATGGATTACATGATAAAAATATTATCTAGTTAAACATTTTAATAAAATTAAAATATAATATATCATTATAAATAAATTAAATTAAATAGTGGGATTGAATTAAAAACTTGTATTTTTCATTATTCATTCAAAAATGATGTTTCTGAGAAAAATCCCAAAAATTCACACCATGATAATTTCAACATTGTAAATTAAAATTTAATTTTTATTATATAAAAAAAATTTCAACATGTGTCTAAAAATAATTATATAATGACATAAAAAATATTATTTTTTGACATTGAAGGTTATTACCACCAATCATATCTTTTATTATGAAGAAGTTTCATTTAAATAAAATATTTACAAACATTATTTGAAACGTATTTTATAATATTCAAATAACTAAATTTAAAATCTTATATATGATTATCTTATTTAGATAATAAAAATAATAAAATAATATGTTTTATAAAAACTTAGTGTTGTGTGTGTCATACGCCAACTCAGTGTTGCATGTATCATACACCATGTAACTGTTGCATGTAATGTACAACATGTCTTTTTAGTGGGACACTAATAATTGGATTAGTGCATTAAAATAAATTTATGAAATTTAATTTTTTAAAGGAAAAGGTCCCTAAAAACATAGGGTGTAACATTCTAACCCCTAATAATTAATTTCACCCTCAAAAGTAATAACTAGAATAAAAATAGGTCAGGATACATCTAATTCATCAAGTACACAAGTTCCCACATATATTCCTCTAACAAGTTATTTTCTACTACAAATTGACTAGGTGAGTGCCACTATATCATAGATCATTCACTAATCAGTCCATAATATCATCTAGTTGATCCTTGTCAGAATGAAACTTATATTTTTGTACGACCAATGAGTTTAGTACTTGAGAATGGCTAGGTTTGTTCTTCCTCCATGGAGATATATGAAACACATTATGGACGTAGGATAGATTTAGATGAAGTTCTGAGCGATATTATATCATCCTGATATGATCATGAATTTTTAAATAGTCCATTTATGTTGGGCATTGTCTCCAATTCTTAGAAAATCTCATAACATTCTTCTAGGGTGAGATTCAAAGAAAAAACTTTTTACAATGTTTAAATTCTAAACCATGTTGATGGTTATCAACATAACTTATTTATAGGCTTTGAGCTTCCTTTTTATGATGTTGAACGGTTATGAACATATATACTATTTCTTTAGTGATCCAAGGTCCGAATAGGTTTCTTTATCCAAACTCATTCCAGTTCATTAGATATCTACATTTATTTCTATAGATGGATTAATAAGGATAAATTTCAATTCTTGTGTGAAAGCTATTATTATAAGAAAAATGAAACAGATGAAGGTGATGATCCCAATCATATATGAAATACTGAGAACAAGATCAAAACATATCCTCTAGTGTTTGAATTTCTCTTTTAAAACTAACGATCCATTTGAGCATAATAAGTAGTGAAAATAGTCACTTTAATATCAAGTTATTTCTGAATACTTTTCCATATCATTTAGGTCTACCTCATATCTTAATCTAATACAATAGAGTTTGGTACTCTATGAAACCATACTCGATCCTCAATGTATATCCTATCAAGATGATCAAGAGGGAGATATTATCTAATAACAATGAAGTGTGTTTACATAGTAAGGTTCTGACTAACACCCATATAGTTATAAACTGTTTCGAGTATCTGGGTTATCTCATGAGGAACATCCATAGTTATGTTCTACAATTTCCATTTTGGAATGGTAAACGGAGGCCAAAACCCTATAGACTTTTGTATTTAAGCCTCAACATTAATGTATAACAAACACTATTTTACAAACTTTACGATATATCTCTTTATTCCATCCCACTATAGATAGTCTTTGATGTCCATATACATCTTTATACTTCAAGTATGAACTAAGAATGAAGAACTATAAGATTACTCCAATAGATCCTTCTTGATATATCACATGGAAGGAACACATACACGGTTCCACAACAATATCATTTCCTCTTGATAAAGTTTAAACCCAAGAAAAGTTTTTCCATATTTTTTAACTCTATATATTTCTTCTACGCCTCCTTATTCTTCAAATGAATATTGGGTTGAATAATTATTTTAGAAAGATAATATTTTTTCTCATCCTTTAGAATTTGAAAATACATCCTATTAAAATATCGAAATATTGTATCTTTATTGACCTTCATAATTGATAAGATATAATTTTCTTTTCTACTCAAAGCATCGAAAACCATGTTTTCATTCTTATGGTGGCAATGTATTGAGAAGTTTTAATTCATTGCCAACTCAAACAATCTTCTCTAGTTCAAGTTCAACCCCTTCTTTGTGAATTTAAATTTCAGAAATTTATGATATATATATATATATATATCACACATTAAACCATTAAAGTAATTATTTTGTATTTTAAATTAAAAAAAACCCAGCTAAATCTGATTCATGAGTTGGGTAAATTTTCTCATGAATATTCAACTGTCACAAGGCATAGTCTATAACCCTGTTATTTTAAAAAAGTACACATCCCAATCCCATCATGGATGCATAACTATAGATTACAACCACTTATCCACTATAGGTTACTGCAATCACAAGGGCACTAATAAACCTTCTCTTCAGTTCCTTGATATTTTCCGCACATTCATCTATTTGACCGAAATTAACACCCTTTTGATTTATCTTTATCAGAGGATTGGAATTTCATTAGAAATTCTCAATAAACTATCAATAATGTCTAGATAATACATGAAAATATGGATCTTAGTCAATGTGGTTGTTCTAGAACATAATTCAATTTCCACTGTATTTGAGGGATACACTTTTATACTGTCTCATGAGATTATATAACTGAAAAATGAAACCTTTTTCTACCAAAACTCACACATTATAAATTTTTCATATAACTTATCCTTCATTAGGGACTTTATCAGAATTATAAAGTGATCTTCATGGTATTACTTACTAATTGAATATATAAGAATATCATCTAAAACGACTACCAATAACATATATAGGTAATATCTAAAGATTATATTCATTAAATCCATAGAGATAGGATGAGAATTAGTAAGACCAAATGAAATCAGTATATATTCATTGTGATAATACCTTCTACATAATGCCATCATGAGTATATCCTCTTTCTTGACCCTCAATTGATGATACCCAGAATGATTGTCAGTCTTTGATAAGTATTTTGTTATTCCAACTTGATCAAACAAGTCATTAATATGGGGAAGAGGATAATTTTTATTGATTTTGATATTGGTTTAATCTATACAATAAATATAGAATCGCATTGATCCATCTCTTTTTTTTACTAAAAGAATCAGTGCACCCGTAAGTGGCTCACATTTCCAAATGAATCTCACATCATTTTTTCATGTTATTTCTTCATCAATTATTGCAACTCAATCGTGGAAATTCTATACAGAGTCAATGAAATTGTTGTGGAACTTGTACACTTTCAATTGAGAAACTAAAAAAATGTTTTGGTGGAAACCACAAAATCTCTTTTGGAAAAGCCTCAAAAAACCCCATACAAATAGCATATCATAAATTTCAATATTCTCCCCAATAGTTTCAAATAAACAACACTTCTGAATGAGAATTATGACCCATACACAAGTTGTAATCTCCTCTTGAAGGTGAATGATAAAATAACATTGATGGATGACCATATGAGTGTTTGAAATATAGAATGTAAAATTTATTCCATGAAAATTGATGGGATATTTATCATTATAAATCCAATCCATGCCTAAGAAGAAACAAAATTAGACCAAAGGAAGAATTATACGATTTATAGGAACCATATTCCGATGTAATTAAAATTTAGAGGAATCATAGACTCAACATTCAATAATGGTACAATTAGGGTTTTGAACTACTAATTCCACCAATTATAGTTTTGGAAGAATCATAAATCCCATAGAAAATTATTTAGATATGAAACAGTGGGTAGATATAGAATCTAATATGATAGTAGTAGTTCTGTATTAGATTGTTGTAATGCATTTATTCAAGTCGTTATCACATCCCCAATCATCTATATTTATTTGATGATATTTCCCCTTATCCCTCGGCTTAAGAGGTTGTTGATGTTGATCATCATCACCAACCCTTCGGTCTGAGTAGTAGATAGAATAATGCCCATTTTCCATACACATGTAGAATTTAATTGTGGGAGTTTAATTCTATGCATATATGGAACTTTATGGTTTTCCTAGTTTATTTATAGACTATAAATGATTAAATAATTAATAGTGGTTTATAAAAATATTGTGAATTCTCAGTGCATATCCCCTAGCAGGGTCAAACCAGGTGGGTAGCAAGACCCATTGTCATGTACCAGATTACCCTGAGTGAAGCCCAAAACATATTTCTGTAGCTGTTACGCCTAGGTAAGACGATTCCAAATCCATATACAGTTGTATTATCCCGACATAGATGAATTTCTATTAAACTCGTCAATTTATCTTTCATAATAATCCTAGGATATTTTCATATACAGTTTCATATATTTATTCATATCCTTACACATGCATTTAAGGCCATCACTAAGGTTTTCACATCCTAGATTCTAAAGGTTACTAATACATTTTTTCTGATAAAAACTATAACAACCCATTATCTTCCAACAGTAACATTATATAACTTTTTCGGAATAATTTATCATTATACAAAGAGATTCCTAATGACTGTCATTTTTATAGTGCCTTTGGAAACATGGAAACATAACCATTGATACATATGTGGTGTACATAATCTCTCGCTAGCTTATTCATGACTATAAACTTTCTTACACACATAAAATATAATACATATCTTCAAAACCAGCCAATGAAACCTAATAATGGGTGAGTTTAAATTCTCAGTAAGGGTAAACAAGGGAGACATGTAAGCTTAAACATAAGAATTTGGGTTTGGGAATGCGATTATGAAAATGTAAGATCTTACACTTCATATAAAATATTATATACATGAATCATAGTATAAAGATTCATTGTTCATAATACACAAATAAAAAGTAAGTAAAGGAAACTAGGCTTGAAAGAATATCATAGGTGTTTGACATAATATTTTTTTAAAAACATAAACATATAATTATTTCAATAGTTGACCTGAAATTTCAACCATGAAAATTTTAGTTGAATGGGATAACTCCCCATAACATCATAGTAGTTTCGGTTCACTCCATTCACCATCATAGTATCATGGGTTAACTCCAAATACAATCTATGTAGTCATTGTTTACACCCACAACCATCAAAGCTTATTTATTGATATATAATCATTACATAATGAATTAGATGGGAGATATAGGTTCCTATCATCGCATGATGAAATCATACATACACGTGTCACAAGATCATAAATAAACATTTCATAACCCATGAAATGAAATTCGTATCATAATCAAGAAAATATATCATAACCCATTGAAAGAAACAAGTCTCATATTCATTTAATCATATTCATAACCCATGAAATGGAGTGGGTTTTAAAATAATATAACACATGTATGTGAAATGAGGTTTATAAATATAATTCCATAAAATCATAATCCATTAAAATAAATAATATTAATGAAAGCATCGAAAAATATTCTCATAGAAACTAGAGTGACATCAATGGATGTTATCTTTGTTTTTAAATTATTTTGAAATATATTTTAAAACATTTACATAGGAAAACATCCTTTTCTCTTTTAGAAATATTTTTTATGACATAAATCCTTTTTAAAACATTATAATTTGAAAATATATTTGAGAATTTTTAAAGGAATATTTGATAAAATTATTTCATTTTTAAAATAATTTTTCCTTGAATATTATCTTTATAAAAACATTTTAAATCATTTTGGAATATTTTTTTGAAAACATGGTTTTTGAATATATTAGATCATCGATTAAGGATTTAGACATAGCCGGATTTTACATAAAATAATTATCTTATGTACTGAATAGTAGGAAATTGTATTGAAAAATAAGGATGTTTTTAACAAATATAGGTGAATGGAATCAATAATATTCTTGATGGATGGATCATATTATATCATCATTGATGGAATACACTTTAAAAGTGTAAAAAAGCGAGGATATTGTCTTAATGAACTATTATAACATGGTATCATGGGATCATATTCTCCATATAAGAAATGCAATTTACATGCTGATTAAGATATCATGAAAAGAATTATATTCATGATATAACACATAAAATAGAGGTATATACACCTTTGAAAGAGTATACTTTCATAACAGAACATGTCTATCAATGAAAAACAATTAAGGAACAACTATTAATTCTTTTGTAACATTTGAATGTTAAAACCCATGAAATAAGAATCATTAAATTGGAATTTCAATACCCCTAAATTTTATTACATGATATACATATTAAAATCATCATTAGTATATACACTAAACACATGGAAAGGGTGGTGAAAATAGATTGTACCTCACAGAAATTAAATGTGGGATGAAATCAACTAGCATGGTTTCTAGATTATTTATGAACTCATACACACTACCTATATGATAAATATTAGTTTATTATAAATATTTGGTATAATAATATTATTATAATTATTAAAATATATGATTTTAATTTTGACATTATATTACCCTCTTGTTAATGATCTTACATTAAGGTTTCACATCTGGTAATAATCTATTTCTTCTTTGGATGTGTCGTAATTTGTTTTATCATCGATCCTTATATTTATATAATTATTATGGAAATTAAATCAAGATATAAATATCCTAAATATCTATTATATTTATATTATAATAAATTATTACATAGATATGTTTGAAAAGGAATACACTATCCACGAAGATGGTAAGATGTACATAATGATAAACATTTTTTCTGTCTTTATTATCATTTTGAATGAAAGAATAAAAATGGAAAATATATATATCATTATTAAGGCATAATTAATATATAATATATAACATATATTTTCATTAAACTCATCCATAATACATTCAATGTGTTTTGTGAATGAATCACATCACTTTGAGGGGGTAGTAGTCTACACTTCCTCAAATAAGGTTATCATATTATAAAAAAATTTAAAGTAAATAGTTGAGTGTCATAAAAGGAATACATAATCATAAAAATATAATATATATTATATATAAAATATATAATAACATTTTCGACCATAATGGACATAATTATTGGTTTTTGGGAAGAAATGAGCAATCATCATTTTGTGAGGCAATGGTTCACCGTACAAAGAAACCGTACGTTCAATATAAATTATATAACGGTTTTTTAAAATTTATGCCAATAAAATATTCATGTAAACATCATAATATTTTAATGATACATGTTGTATTTCACAATAATTTATAAATATAGTGGAAGTGGTGAAGAGACAAAATAATGGAAAGAATCTTGAGAGAATACATTACCTCTTAGTCAGGTAACTCCTTTTGGTCTTTGTGAAATGGATTCCATGAGAGGCATTATGACAAAAGGTTGGATTGATGTTCTAATAGAGGAATTTTGGGAGGCTACATTGGAAAATAAAGTCCGAATATAAATGTTTTTATAGGTGTGATTAATGGGTATAAGTGGCAGCCTTATACAATGGAGGAGGAGTGGCACTCTTGTAAACATTTGAAGATATAAATCCATCATTGATTTTCATGTTACATGTGGATCAAATAATCAACCAAGGATTATCAAGATGCTAATAATGTGTTTATATTGACCGAAAATGTGTTATCAACATGTTTCTTTGTTGTTTTGTGTCTTAAATTTATGGTTTAGTACCTTATTAAACTAATTTTCTCTTAACAGATTCAATTACTTTTAATCTCCATCACTAATATTTTTGGTCAATAACATATTTGACCATATTAGTCATTATAAATTGGTCAGATTTAAAATATGGAATAAATATTAATAAATTAGATACACATAAGAGATAGGAAGAAATTTAAAATTAATCCCACTGTAGGGACGACACGACATGTTTTTATATTAAAAATGACTAAATGTTAGCTTTGTTTTAATGGCCAATTTTAATGTGGAAATAAATTCAATTACCAAAATTGGATGAAAGGATAAAAATATTTT
The DNA here is from genome assembly GCA_963277665.1 of Viscum album. Taxonomy (NCBI): domain Eukaryota; kingdom Viridiplantae; phylum Streptophyta; class Magnoliopsida; order Santalales; family Viscaceae; genus Viscum; species Viscum album. Next base: position 1,996,546,892 of record OY728135.1, on the reverse strand, counting down.
CTTTATAAAAATTAAATTTATATTAAAATATATTTTACTATTAATAATATATTAAATTAATCAACACTTTTGAATTAAAAATTGAAATTTTCACTGTTCATTCAAAAATGATGTTTCAAAGAAAAATCCAAAAATTCACCCTAAATGAATTTCACCATTTTCAACTTAAAAATGTATTTTTCTTTTATAAAATTATGTTTATAAATGTCTCCAAAATAAATTTAAATAAAAAATAGTTTTTATGACAAAAGACTCTACCAAAAGTAAAATCATTTATTATCAATATGATTCAATTATAAAAATATTTATAAAAAATATTTTATAAGTAGTTAATAATATTAGTGTTACTATATTTAATATATAGGTTAGGATTATCTTATTTAAATTAAAAATAATAATTAAATTTGATGTTTTGTAGAAACACAATATTATGTGTATCATACGCCAACTCACTATTGTCTGTATCATATTCCATATTGGTTATTCGGGTCACATAAAAAATGTCAATTAATTATGAAAGGAATAATTTAATTAGTGCACATAAATATATAAAAGTAAATTAAAATTACGTAGAAAAGATGGTCTCTAAACAATCTAGCTATTACAATAACATTAACTTTATTACTTCATCATAACACATTTTATTCAGGTTCTATCCATTGAATAAAATTAAAAAGAATTTTGTGGGAAATAATAATAATTTGGGGATGTGTATATAAAAATTTACTGGATGCCTAAATCATGAAAAAAAATATCTCGAACAACTTATTTTCCACCTAGGTCATTTATTTATATCAACTTTTAAAATCATTAATAATGGTTTTTAAATAAAAGTTTAATTATCTTATCTATATACCTAGAGTGTGTAAAACTGTGATGGAATTAATGCTTGTTTTACTTCTATGGGTTAATCAGGTCCATCCGAATTCACCCTTTTTGAGTTCTTACCCCTTGACATAACTGTTATAGGAATGAGTGTAGTTTTACTATCCTTATAGGAATTTATTAAGAGTGAAAACATATTAGTTTCATTACTAATACATTTGGATTGTCTTCTATAATTATACCCAAATTAGTTCTTAGAGTAATGTTCCCTACATCAAGTTGTCATAAATCATTTTCCCATGGTTTTTGGTAAACAATATTTTCAAACACACTATAACGACCATGACCATAATATCCAAGATTAAGTGTCTTTATTTTTTAGTTTGGAATAAGATACTATGAGTTACATCATAAAGGGATGAATTGTTTATTAGTCTAGGTAAACTATATACACATAAGATTCTAATATTATATTTTTAAATAAATTTTTTTTAGAATAAAAATATTTCTTCTAGCATATCATTCAATATCAATAATTATACACTTAATCGATTTCTTAATTATAATAAAATGAATGGTGAACTCAAATAATCATTAAGTGTTATGTTTTGTAAAATATATCATGAATCTGCATAAATAATCACCATTAAGAGGTATTGAAATGAAGATAAATTCTATTTAAATATCTTGAATATGAAAATCAATATATAAAGGAAAATAAATAGGCACAAATTCTACTTTCTGAATAACATAACAATCATATCAAGATAAGGTGTAATCAATATTTCATTTAAGAAAACTATAATATAATTCCATTTAACTAATAAACGAACAATGAAATGCATCCTAATATAATATCATTATGATAATATCATAGATAATATTAAAAAAAATCATTGATGGTAATTCTTAATCCTTGGATTACATTTTATAAACTACCTGATACTTTTATCATAAAGACCATTCACAAGGTAGTTTGAAACTAAATATAGAAACACATTTAATGCTATATTATTTATTCACAGTATGAAAATATTGTCACATCGATGGTATATATTTTTTTGGGACCCACCTACTAGTGAATGTCCAGAGAATTCATCTTATATCTAAAAATGATTTTAATTCGTGACCAATTTTCCACAACATCTATTATCGCTATATATTAATTAATAATTTATTATTAAAATTTCCACACCCAAATAATATCATTTATTAAAGATCATATTATGTTGAAATTATATACTATTTAATAAACAAATAAATCCAATATAAATAAGATTTATTTTTAGTTGAAATATAACTACCAACGATCACCTGAATTTGAATATTGAAAGGGAATTGTAATGGATACAAAAAACAAATAAGTAACTTGAGTTTAAATATTTTCTTGTTAAAAAAACCATCAATAAAATGAATGAATATAGAAAAAATCATACATATCCCTAGTGGAGTAGTAGTAAAATAATGGGTTTTGTTTTTTTATGAATATAGATAATATAAAGATATAATTAAAAAGATTTTTAAAGAGAATATGCATTTTTTACCATGAAAATATTTTAAAAATAAAATATAATCAACAAAAAATCTTAAAATGTAACCATTTGAAACATATAAGTTAGTATTTAAAAAATAGAGAGGTCATGATGAAAGGAAATACTATATATGTCATAATTATTAATAAAAACATTCAAGCTATTTTTTTATAAAATAAAAAAAACAATAATTTTTGGAAATCAACTTGAATATTCCAAAAAATATACTTTTAAAAAGTAAAATATGTATAAAAATGCATTTAAGAATACTATTCATCAAATTCTACAAAATTATGAATTTTCTTTGAAAACATGGTTTTGGAAGAATTATTTTTTTCACCTGAAGTGAGAAATTAATTGTTATTTTACTAAAAAAATTATCAATCATTTTATGTACCTAAGAGGGAAAGAATATAACTAATAATTTAAAACATCATGAATAACTAGTGAGGAAAATGATTAATGAGGTTTATTAAATGATTATGAAATAATTTCCCACAATGGAAACTCATGTATAAAAATACTAATTAAAATGATATTTTTAAATAAACCCATAAAAGTGTCAAAAACAAATTTTTTAATTAATCAATGAATCAATTGTGTATTTCAAATTATAATCAACCTAAAACAAGTGTTAATTGAAAATTATATATTCAAAATTCATTACACATGTAATCATAGACAATAATTGAAAATTATGTCGTAATATATAATAATGAATAGATCCATGAATTTTTTAATCATGATACAAAATTTGAAAGTGGAATTATATAAAACATATATAATAAATTAGGTTCGTAACAATATTATATGACTCTACGAAAAAATGAGATGAAGCCCCTTTCCATGAGTTTGACATTTCAATTGCATTCTTTATCATCATGAATAATAAGATTATGTCAATTATTTACATTCTTATTAACATTTTTCATATCTATTATTGTTTTCATTTAATATATTACTATGTTATCTAAAATTAAATAATTAATGGAGTTTAAATTATGTGTGAAGATTATAATTGACATATGTGTCGAAATTTGGATTCAATTGGTTGACTATTAGGCTTATAGGTCATTATTTAAACATATATAGAAAAAATAATGAATTTATTATCAAATTTATACATCAATTATTAATTTTTCATAAATGAAGAAGACTTTCTGGATAAATGAAATACATTTTGATCATAGAGAAGGTCCTTTGTAGGTATGCATAGGTAATGTTTCAATTTTAAATGATCATTATGGGAATGAGAAAAGTAATATTTTTTCATTATAGAATGTTAATAATATAATAAATAAAATATTATATATATTAATATACTTATATATATCATCCATGTGGTATGGTGATGAAATTGAATCTATAGCTTCATGAAGGTGGTACTTCCCGCAAAAATTGAAGACATACTAATATTATTTCATGTTAAAAGAAAAAAAATAAAATGATATATATTATCTTTTAATAAGGAAATATATATCATTAATGTTATAACTATTTTATGTATATCACATATATTCATCAATATTTTATTTATTACCTTCAATGTAATGTTTTACTAAAAAATCTCATAGCTTCGTGATGTAGTAGTCTATCGTATACATGAGAAACGTTTTTATATCCCCTACAAATTTTAATGTTAGAAGATTTATAAATTATATAATGACTATGTAGGTAGAATTATATTATTAATATATTCTGTATTATTTATATTCTTAATTATACCCATATGATAGAGGTGTTTATGGAAAATGTGTCAGATTATTTCACGAGGAGCTACTCCACCAAACACTCGTGCAGAATTATTTTCTTCCATTTGAGCAATGTGTAGGTTGATATCTATAATGAAATTAACATAATGAAATATCATTATATTTGATTTAATGGGGTTAATATATTATCATAAATGAATTTTATTTGATGGATATTGATGAATAAATAAAATAGAAATCCATATTTTGGAATTTTACGTCCTCTTAGACCACACTTTTAGTATTATAACAAAAGTATTAATATAATCAATTTTTGAAAAAAAATGATTCTTTGAAGATAATATGGATGTTAAAAATATATTTTATCATGTATTATTTAATACAATCACCTTTGGATGTGTGAATAAGATAGGATAGGGGGTGTCCATTTGATAGTGAGGTGAGAGAAAAATTTATACTTTTTTCGAAGTAAAAGTTGTACCCTTGATTTTTACCTATCCAAATGGTACAAAATTTAGTATTAATAAGATTAAATTAAGATAATATAGATATGCGGCCATATGATATTTTTTTAAAAATTATTTATGTATGTTTAATCATTTTATTTTTAGTTCAACCCACGATAAAACCATTTTTACCCTAACCATGGTAATTAATTTTTAATATTTTTACTATTAATTATGGAATAAAATTAATAAGTGATTATTATAAAATAAAAATTATTATATCTAAAAATATGTAATTTATAATATCAAATTAAATTCATAGAAGTGAAAATTTTAAATTTAAAACAAAACCCATCTATATTATGAAAAAACAAATTTTCATGATGAAAATACACATATGAATGTTATGTTTGAATGATAAAATTAAAAATGAAATTTATTTGAATGATAAAAATATAAATTATTATAATATAATTGAACTAATTATAAATTAAACCAATTTTATATTTAATTTAGCATTTTTAATTATTTAATGAAAAATGTAGTTTAAAATAAAAATATATATTTTGACAATTTATATAAAATAAAATATTATTATAAAAAATAAAATACTCACCCCTACTAAGTTTTGATATTCTAATTTATAAAATTATGATCATATTATTTAATAAAATTTCTAAAAGTATTAGAAATTCATTTTAAATTATGTGCACATATCTCCATTAATCCAACTTTTAGGAAAAAAAAATTTCTCAGAAAATATATAATTTTCTTTTAAATGAAAACTATTCTATTTCATATTAGTAAATAACCACAATATTCATAATTTACATAGAACTATTCATACACACCAAATTTATGGTTATGATATATTGTTATAAAATAATGAAGTACATTTGCAATCGGGGCTGCGTGTTCAACAAGATATATAAGAGATTAAATTTATTGAAAGTATCATATATTATCATGTAAAATTTCATTCTTTTTCCCATTTTGTTGTTATACTTCTTTTAGTGTCCTCTTAGTTTAATGGAGGAACATTCATCATATCAATTCTTCTTAAATAAATTTCAGGTAAAAACCCATGTAAAAAAGTTAGAAATTGTTGATATAAGGAAATCATCAGTGTTCGTAAATAAAAAATTATAAAATCCACTATTTTTAGTTTATGTTATTCCTTATCAATGTAAAAAACATTAGTGATTATCATATTCCATTAATTTATCCATGAATTTTAACATGTGCTTCCAAAAAATACACATTGTTATGGGAAACAATTTATATTATTCTTATTCAAAGGATATTCCTATATACAACATAAATAATACATAAAAATTGTTCAACAATCAAAATAATAATAATTCTCTGACTTATTAATATTATATAATAATTATAAATAGAATATAAATTTCATCTTTAGAATTATATTTCAATGTTTTATAGTTTATTTTTCTTAACATCAACTATAATTGTTCAAAAAATTATCTTATTTTCATCTATAACTCTCATCTTTCAACTCATAAATCATTATAAATATATAAAATAACAAACATCAAAGTATGTTACACTTTCATCATCTATTTAAATTTCTCTACAATACCATTAATTTATTAAGAAAATTTTCATTTGTTATATAAAAAATCCCAAATAATGGTTACATTGTCTAAAAAATTATGTGTATTCTTTCCTAGAGTAAATATTCAACCTATCTTATTATTTTCACTTTTTTACCATTCAAGGAACACTTTTTATGTTATTTGACTTCTTTTTTAGAAGTATCATGTACAATTCCAATACACATTCACCTTTATCATATTGGTTGAATATGTTTTTTAGACTCCCATGTTTTTATTTAACCTTAATTGAAAGAGTAAAAATATCCATGATGTGGCCTCTTCTTCCATATATGTAACATTCTATCTTGTTATATATATTATGTTAATCCTTTATCATGGGTGATATATATGGTTCATTAATTAATAATTTTTATTTTCTATATAAGACCAATTTTTTATCATCCTTACATTTTATTTCATATTTTTGAGCCTCTTATCATTAATATAATCATAATTATATATTATAGAATTAAACAATAACATTTCTTCAACATGTCCATTTTCTTATAAAAATATCAAAAAAATTAATGATATTGAAATTTGGGGAATCATAGTTGAATTTTTTTACAATGTGATGATTTGGGATACTTAATAATGTTTATTTTTTAAGTCTACATTTCACAACAATTTTTGGGGCTTCAATGTTCTTTAAAAATTCAAATACTATAGAAAAAATTAATATAAATATCTTTGAACATTACATGGAACCAATGGTTAATGATTAACATAAGAATCATTCACCCTCTTATATTTGGGATGGTAGATAAACAATCATGACATCTCAAGAGGTACTCATAACATTTTTTTTCTAAATTCCACAATCATATATGACGTTGGATTCTCTATATTTATTCATCATTTTTGTGAAATTATAACCTTCACAATTACCATGGGTGGTTTTTGAAATAGATTCATGATATTATTGGGTTGAAATCTTCTAAATCATATCAGAAGATGATGCTACTGATACATTGATGTGATTAATTCCATTGGATATAGTCTTTTTAAATATATGATTACCAATATAAACATTTTATGAGATATTATCTCATCATTATTTTAAAAAAGATCTGGAGTAGATTCCATGATTCTCAATCTCTCTTCTCACTCAATATACATTGTATTTAATATTTTCTTCTAATTTTCATGGTTCCATCAGTTTTTACGAATAGGGTGTTCTAACTATTGTATCATTTCCCCATTCACCACACACATATCTTTAATTTAATGAAGAAAATATTTTACTGAATTTTATTTATCTTTAATTGATCATTCTTAACCTAAAAAATTTAATTGTTCTTATCATCTAGTGATTTGATATTTTACTAAAAAAAAATTGTTATTAAATCATACTCACACAAAATAATTATCAAATATTCTTCAATAAGGGTGAAAAGTTTATCACAAGATGTTTTAATTAACCCGTAATCAAATTTATATTCTTGTGGTTAGAACTTCAACCATCCTTTTGATGTATGTATCCCAGATTATTTCCTTGATTATAATCTATCCATTGAAGATATTTTATTTTTAGTACATTATTATCTATCAAAGAGTTGATGTATTAAAAAAAGTCTATTTTAATGAATACTTCGTTAAATAAATCTTCAAAATGCTATTCTCCAAAAAAAATTAATAAAATATTTTCTCTTCATGTTTTAACTTTGCAAGAGAACATAACATTATTTCGTCCATGAATTTAATTAGTTCATTATTAAATTCTCATTATTATATCTTATTACCTAATGCTTATTCAAATATTTTCAATATCTGATTTTACCAATGTTATTTGTTATAATTGTTCTAGTTTAGAAAATAATATATTTAGTTAATTTAATTGGTATATATTCATGTATTATTTTATTTTATAATAAAAATATTCAACAGTTACAAATTAATAAGATTATTTATAACATGTCAACAATTCTCATGGGATTTAATGTTTTTATGTTCAAAATAGTTATTTCCACCCACTAATTTTTTTATAGTGATACATTATACTATTGTTTGTCACTGGAGATTGATTTCCTATTCTTCTAAGCTTATTTCATTGTTATATATTTCAATGTTTCAGAAAAAAATAATCTTTATACAACCATAGATAATTTTTTTGCACATAAAATTGAATCCAATATTATTAAAATTTATAGAAAATTTTCATCAATATATTTAAACATTCAATTAGTATAAAATAGTTATAAAAAATAAGGAATATAATATCAATCTATATATATAAAACCATTACATTGATACAAAATAACATTCCATGGTAGACCATGTATTCACCCTGAATGGGGGGTGCTTTGCAACCTAATTTCACTAGTTATGTTAAAATATAAATAATTCATACATAAATTTTATTAAACCTCTGATATAGGTTAATATATTTATATCATTATAATATCATCCTCACATATTTACCAATATAATATATATTTGATAATGGGAAAACAAAACCATAAAATTTTTACATGGTTCATTATTTGTGTTCCAACCAACGTCATTTTCATGGTGACTCTCATTGGTCCATGGATTATAGTAACACCCCAGGTAAATAAAGAATATGACATTTTTATATTTATCCCTATTTGTGAATAAAATATTAATATGTCTTTGAAGTAGACGCTATGTTCGATGGCGTACCCAACACGCAACAACGAGTTTATTGGGAATCTTACGTTGCACTCTAATAATAAAATAATATTATTTTAAATGGTAGTTAACATGTAGCCGTTGTATTGGAGGGAATGGGTAGACATAAAAAAATATGATTATAAATGTTTTTAAATTTTTTTACATTTATTCAATAAAATATAAAGGCTTAAAATACGGAAAGAATTCAATTTTAGGCATATATGCCCTAGTTTTCACTAAAGGTTCACTTATCGCCTTTTGATGGTGAACCATCATTAAATATAGTTCTGTTCACTCTTATAAATTCTATTGGACCAAATAAAACTCTTATTAAGAATTGGGACATCAAAATTTACTTTGTGTAAATTTTTGGTATCTTTCCGATAAAGTTCATTTTTTAATGAATAGTGTAAAATGTTGTATTTTAATTCAAAACCTCTTTTTAATATAATTTATTTATATGATTAGATTATATTTTTAATTTATTTTAAAGTTAAATTAGAATATATTTTTACCATTAAATCCAATAGTGGTCATTGGAAGTAATTTCACATTGAAATCACACTTAAACTAGTGTCAATCTTTTGATACTTATTGTTTCATAAAAACACGCTATTTACTCTCACAGCGGGAATTAATTATTAAATTAATTAATGTGACTTATATGTTTTGAATTTTGTAAAATAGACTTCATTTTTGAATTCAGAATATCAAATATAGCTTAGGGTGATTTTTTGGGATTTTTCTGAAAAACATCAATTTTTGATGAATAGTGAAACCACTAAGTGGTACTAATAAAAATTGATTTTTCCATTTAAATGAAATTTTGCCATATTTGTGTTTTGAATTTCTAAAATCCGACATACATGGTTTTCATTAAGAAGTAAAATGTGGTTCAATGGGATAAAAATAATTTTTTAGAGAATAGTCACTTATTAGGTTTTTAATCGCGATTAGAGATAATTAGTGTAGTTTAAGGTAAAAATAATGTTTTAATAATATGAAATGAACTTGAAACATGTCTTAACCTCATTTTATGTGTCATTTCCGACCAAGAAATCCCATGGGTCAACTTGGGGACCCCATGAAGCCACTTTGGTTTTAAAATGACATTAATATCTTTTTATTTAATGTTAAAGTAAAAATGATACAAACATGAAATGTTTTACTAATACAATTTTCACATGGGGTTATAAAAATATGATTTTTGACTATAAATATTCATTGGAAATATAAAATGATTTTATACATCATAGTATTTTTTTATAATTTTTAGAAATTAAATAAATTAAATTATTTATGACATCATGATGATGCAGCGATGACCTCATTATTTAACAATTTAAATAAAATGGAAAGATAATGTAATATATAAAACCTAAACATGTCTAAAACCTATTGGATGAGTTTATTTCGAACCTTTATTACCTTATGAATGAATTATATCAATGTGGGACCTTTTAATTCTGAAACGCATTTTCAAATAAAGTAACATTTTCTTACTTTCCCAAAGTGCCCCTCCTCTCCTCTTATAAAAGGCCCCCACCTCTACCTCCTTACCCACACTCCCAAATCCTTTTTCTCGGCCAACCCCTGCCCAGTTTGTCTCTAGAATTCCATATCTTACTCCTTGAAGCCTCACTTTGGGCAGAAGGATTCCCAAGGAAGCCTTTGAGCTCAAACCAGAGGGAGTTACCCGATTTTAAGGTAATGTCTTCACTTGTGTCCTTTTGTTTTATTTTGCTTCTGAAACCCCAAAACTGTTTTTATTCATTTATTTTGTAACAAATACAGTATCTTCAATATAATAGGATGTTTTTATAAGAATTATTCTACCAACACTTACACACACCTACATCTAATTGTTAAAGAACATACTGGTTCCGTGGATGGCGAATTTCTGCCTCCAGAAACGATGATTGTTGAACATTCTTCTAACACCTTCAAAAGGTGGCCATTAAGATGAAAATATATTTATATATGATAACTAATATTTTTATGTTTTACTTAAGCATCTTTATTTTTAATTTATGGCATATCTTTATGGTTTCCATTATGGGTAAACGCGATATCTTCATTTAAGGAAGTGTGGACTACCGCCCCCTCAATGTTATTTGATTCGTTAATACCATATGTGGTACGTATAAAAGATATATTTAATGATATTATATATGATACCATACTGTAATTAAAATACTATTATGTATCATTATGTTTTAATTCCATTAAATATGAAATAGAATTGGAAGTAGCGTTAATGCCTACGTACGGCTTACCGTCTCCATGAACGGTGAATTTCATTTCTTAACTCTAAATGTTATGTAATATTATAAATGAATGAATATACTGTATATATATGATATATATGATATCTAAATCATTAATACAACTCTGGATATAATGAACCTTTGACCACACGAACAACATGTAATTATAAGAAGTCCACTTTCGACTTAAGAACCAAATATCGACAAAACATACATTATTTACTTAAATGATTACATAATGTTTATAAAATGTAAATAAGTGATATAAAAGGAATAATGAACTTGAAAAGGTTCTTAATAAAATATAAATTAACTCAATTTTATTATTCGGGACGTTAAAGAACGATCTAGTCAAGTCGGACCCGAGGTAAGGGATCCTACTCCTCTCTTTCTTTTTAAGTACACTCTTTTATGTCACTTCTTTTAAGCTCCTCTTTGTTATGTTGGGGGATGTTATTTTATATTACACTTTCTGTAAACTTTATGTTGATGTGATGAGAGACCCTATTTCCTCTCATAAAACCATTTTGGAAGTTTTAAGTGGCACCGTTAGGCTACCGAGTTTTTGTAAGAGATTTTTCATCTCACTTTTATTCCTGTGAGATTTATGCTACATTTGCCACAATTTCCTTTGAGTGGTTTATGTACTGCCCATTATTACACTCCTTTTGTAATATAATTCCATTTATGGGTATTTACATATTCATTTTATGACACTTCTTCAATGGGGTGTAGTTTTCGAAAGTTACCCATGTTGGAAAGGGAACCTTTCACCCTCCTCTTTTTAAAAGACTTATTTTGTTATGTCTTTTAATTTATATAATATTATTTTGGGATATGTTATTCTATATCCTTATTTATGTAAATTTTATGTCCAAGTGATGAGATACCCTTTTTATCTCTCATCAACTCTTTTTCTGAATTTTGAAGTGACGCCGTTAGGCTGTCTAATTATTGCAAGGGAACTTCTTAACCCAATTTCGATTCTATGGGATAAACTTGTACACCTTGAATATGTCATTCTATGATTATGTGTGAATGTCATCTGATTGTTTTAAACTTAATACTCACTTATATTTCGTGTATTCTTTGGTCACACATAGTTATGTAACTGATTTATCCTTAATCCAAGGATACCGTCTTTGTATGGAACTTCATCTCAATCTCCTTTCATTGAGGCATATTTTGTTTTATACACAACCTTCTTTTATACGGTGTATAAACCCCTTTGTCTTTTACATTTATCAAAAATGAATCTTTTTATACAAAGCGTTTTACTAAACGACAAAAGGGAATGTTTTTGTCGTACGTATGCGGCGCCAACGACTTCTCCGCCACCGTGACCATTATTTGAGTTTCGTCTTCCTCTACAAGCCATTCCTTCTTTTTAAAAGAAAAATAAATACCATGTTTTACTTTTCTTTTATTTTGGTATTGAAAATGGTGTTCATAATGTATTTATATCAATGTGTTGTATTGATATCTTGTTAATGAATGGTGGAAATGTTATGTTTCCTTTATGCATGTTTTATGTGATAAGATTATGTTATGGTTCTTGGGCATTGTTATGAAGATGGGTGGTTCCGTGATAAACTAAGGGCAGGTGAGCCCGATATAGCTCTCCAATGCATTGGGTAACGCGAATGAGTGAAACGTTAAGGTTTCTCCGAAGAGATTTAGGGAATATACTATGATGGGTATTCCAAACGTAACCAAGAGGGTTACTCCCTACGTAAGAATGTTATGAATGCCTCAAGTTACCTTTATGTCTTATGATTTCTATGATTTATTCATGGTTTGATGAGGTATGTTAATGTGCCTATGTTTTATGGGTAAAGTATGATTTCATTCTTATGTATAAATGAACTCATGTTTCCTTTCCATAGTTTTTATATCTCTTACTGAGATTCTTATGCTCATCCCAAGTTTTTGAAATGTTTTTCACAGGTCAAGGGAATGGTACGTGATGTGATGATAGTGTGAAGGATGTGTCAAGAAAGAATCCATGTTTTATTTTAAATATTTTTCTGTTGATGGGAAGAATTAATCATGTATTTTATGTAACCACTTTGTTTAAATGTGGAATGTAATGAATGTTTTATGATCTAATTCTATAAAACTCTAAACCTGAAAATATCCTCAATGTGTAATATTGTATTAACTAAAGATTAAGTAAGGTTTAAGGTTGGGGCCTTATAGTTGGTATCAGAGGTCGGTTTAGATAACTTTAGAGGTTAGGGTATTTTTAAGCATAAGTGACATTAACATAATGGTTAGGATTTCAGAAAGAGTCCTAGTTTTAGATAAAGTGAATGAGTAAGTATATCGTAGTGTTTACCTTCCTCATTAGTACATGATGGTTTTGTTGATATACTCACACTGACATTTCTGTTTTTAGTGAATGGATGGATCTAGCAGGCACTAAAGAGACAACAGGTTTGAAGGAAACTGTGGTGGTTCTCTGATTAAGATACTAGATAAAATGGAGGATTCAATGAGGAAACTCGTGGTTATTCTAAACCAAATATCAAGGAGTCATGATCAACCACTTGAAACTTGGTATGATCTGTAATGCATCATGTACGAGATGACCAATCGATGTGGAAGTTCAGGTAATAATTATAAAGGTAACCATTATAGTTTATATGATCCTTACTTTTGAGGTAATTATGGGTTATTATATGTTATGATTCAAAATGAAAGGCATCAGATAAACTTGAGGTTAAATTATGTTATGGTTATTTTTGATGATTTTATCCCTTTTTGGGGAATGATTTGAGAATTATATAGTTTTGGAAAAAGGACAACATGAAGACCGTGTGACAACCCGTCGCGTCAGACAAAGCGGCGGGAATCGAACCCACAGCCAAAGTGCGACTGGTATTTATCGCCTACCACTGGACTACGTGATGTCCCTGGTTAGTTTGACGGATTCTTTTTAGTTAGATGATTTTATGAATAAATATTATGTTTATTTTGGGTTATGCTTGGAAATTTATTAATCTATCATTGAGGATATGTGATTAGGTTAATTACTTTTTAATACGAGACATTAAGAGCAACTGATGTTGTTTGGAGATAAATATTACGAATTAACTTGGAAGACTATGTGACTAAATCATTCAAATATTTGGGTTTCAATCATAGTTTGGTTTAGATTAAGGATTTTTTATGGAAAAATTGTTTATCGAATGGTCCACGTTGAACTTTGGGTTTTGTTGGACAAATTTTGGAGATTAAGAATAGATTTTCTTTTTATAAAGGGTTATCTTTTATTGGATTATCTGGTCTTGTACTAACCTTTTTGGTTTTGGTTTTGGTTAGAGTCTAATGACATGGGATGTATATAGTACCCTATTGTGGATTAGGTGATTCTCTAGAAATTGATTATAGTACTCTTAATGTGAACATGTCTTTCTAAATACTCGTCTTTTGGAGAAAATATGAGTTTGTGTAAGGAATCTAATAAAAGTTGAAAGTCAACATGATAAGTGATTGTGTTTCCTTATGAATTAATTCCTCAATAAAAAGTAACTTAAAACAAAAATGTTGTCTATTAACTTTTCCTACTGGAGAATCGAATACCGTTTAACCCATTACAAGTTTCTGATTTTCATATGGTTAACTTTCCCCTAAACATGTTTTCTATCACTCTCCATCAGAGAATGACCCTTTGTTTTCTCCTCCATGTCCATATTTTTCTACATGGAATCCTAGTATGGGTTAACTCAGGTAACCTTTGTACTTATCTTTCTTTATTTTAAAGGGATTTTTTTTACCGACTCTTGTTCCGTTGTGGGACGTTCAAGGATGTTTCCAAGCTCAATTTTAAAATTGCGAGGATGAAATTCCCAAAAGGGGGGAAGGATGTAACACCCCAGGTAAATAAAGAATATGACATTTTTATTTTTATCCCTATTTTTGAATAAAATATTAATATGTCTTTAAAGGGGATGCTATGCTCAATGGCGTACCCAATACACAACAACGAGTTTCTTGGGAATCATACGTTGCACTCTAATAATAAAATAATATTATTTTAAATGGTAGTTAACATGTAGCCATTGTATTAGCGGGAATGGATAGAAATAACTAAAATATGGTTATAAATGTTTCTAAATGTTTTTACATTTATCCAATAAAATATAAAGGCTTAAAATACGGAAAGAATTCAATTTTAGGCATATATGCCCTAGTTTTCACTAAAGGTTCACTTATCACCTTTTGATGGCAAACCATCATTAAATATAGTTATTTCACTCTTATAAATTCTATTGGACCAATTAAAACTCTTCTTAAGAATTGGGTCATCAAAATTTACTTTGTTTAAATTTTTGGTATCTTTCCGATAAAGTTCATTTTTTAAATGAATAGTGTAAAATGTAGTATTTTAATTCAAAACCTCTTTTTAATCTAATTTATTTATCTGATTAGATTATCTTTTGAATTGGTTTTACAGTGAAATTAGAATATATTTTTACCATTAAATCCAATAGTGTTCATTGGAAGTAATTTCACTTTGAAATCAGACTTAAACTAGTGTCAAACTTTTGATACTTATTGTTTCATAAAAACACGCTATTTGCTCTGACAGTGGGAATTAATTATTAAATTAACTAATGTGACTTATATTTTTTGAATTTTGTAAAATAGACTTCATTTTTGAATTTGGAATATCAAATATATCTTAGGGTGAATTTTCGGGATTTGTCTGAAAACTTCAATTTTTGATGAATAGTGAAACCACTAAGTGTTACTTATAAAAACTGATTTTTCTGTTTAAATGAAAATTTTCCATCTTTGTGTTTTGAATTTCAAAAATACGACATACATGGTTTTCATTAAGAAGTAAAATGTGGTTCAATGAGATAAAAATAATTTTTTGGTGAATAGTAACTTATTATGTTTTTAATCGCGATTAGAGGTAATTACTGTAGTTTAAGGTAAAAATAATGTTTTAATAATATGAAATGAACTTGAAACATGTCCTAACCTCATTGGATGTGTCATTGCCGACCAATACAACCCATGGGTCAACTTGGGGACCCCATGAAGCCACTTTGGTTGTAAAATGACATTAATATCTTTTTATTTAAAGTTAAAGTAAAAATGAGACAAACATGATATGTTTTACTAAAAAAATTTTTACATGGGGTTATACAAATCCAATTTTTGACTATAAATATTCATTGAAAATCTAAAAATATTTCCTACATAATAGTAATTTTTTTATAATTTTTAGACATTAAATAAATTAAATTATTTATGACATCATGATGATGGAGCAATGACCTCATTATTTATCGATTTAAATAAAATGGAAAGATAATGTAATATCTAAGACCTAAACATATCCAAAACCTATTATATGAGTGGATTTCGAACCCTTATCACCTTATCCACGAATTATATCAATTTGGGACCTTTTAATTCCGAAACTAATTTTCAAATAATGTAACATTTGCTTACTTTCCAAGAGTGCCCCTCCTCTCCTCTTATAAAATGCCCCCACCTCTACCTCCTTACCCACACTCCCAAAGCCTTTGGCTCGGCCAACCCCTGCCCATTTTGTCTCTCCACTTTAATCTCTTACTCCTCGAAGCCTCACTTTGGGCAGAAGGATTCCCAAGGAAGCCTTTGAGCTCAATCCAAAGAGAGTTACTCGATTTTAAGGTAATGTCTTCACTTGTGTCCTTTTGTTTTATTTTGCTTCTCCAACCCCCTAAACTCTTTTTATTTATTTATTTTGTAAAAAATCAAGTATCTTCAATATAATAGGATGTTTTTATAAGATGTATTCGAGAAACACTTACACACACCTACATCAATTGTTTAATGAACATAATGATTCCGTGGATGGTGAATTTCTGCCTCCCGAAACGATGATTGTTCAACATTCTTCTAACACCTTCAAAAGGTGTCCATTAAGATGAAACAATATTTATATATGATAACTAATATGTTTATGTTTTACTTAAGTTTCTTTATTTTTCATTTATGGCATACCTTTATGGTTTCCATTATGGGTAAACGCGATATCTTCATTTAAGGAAATGCGGACTACCGCCCCCTCAAAGTGATTTGATTCGTTAATACCATATGTGGTACGCATAAAGGATATATTTAAAGATATTATATATGATACCATACTGGAATTAATATACTATTATTTATCATTATGTTTTAATTTCAATAAATTTGAAATAAAAATGGAAGTACCGTTCATGCGTACGTACGGCTTACCGTCTCCATGAACGGTGCATTTCATTTCTTAACTCTAAATGTTATGTAATATTATAAATGCATTAATATATTTTATATATATATGATATATATGATATCTAAATAATGAATACAACTCTGGATATAATGATCTTTTGACCACACGAACAACATGTAATTGTAAGAAGTCCACTTTCGACTTAAGAACCAAATATCGACAAAAGAAACATTATTTACTTAAATGATTACATAATGTTTATAAAATGTAAATAAGTGATATAAAAGGAATAATGAAATTTATATGGTTCTTAAGAAAATAGAAATTAATTCAAGTTTATTATTTAGGACGTTAAAGAATGATCGAGTCAAGTGGGACCTGAGGTAAGGGATCCTACTCCTCTCTTTCTTTTTAAGTACACTCTTTTATGTCACTTCTTTTAAGGTCCTCTTTGTTATGTTGGGGGATGTTATTTTATATTAATCTTTTTGTAAACATTATGTTGATGTGATGAGAGACCCAATTTCCTCCCATCAAACCATTTTGGAATTTTTAAGTGGTGTCGTTAGGCTGCCGAGTTTTTGTAAGAGATTTTTCATCTCACTTTTATTCCCGTGAGATTTATGCTACATTTTCCACAATTTCCTTTGAGTGGTTTATGTACTGCCTATTATTACACTCCTTTTGTAATATAATTAAATTTATGGGTATTTACATATTTATTGTATGACACTTCTTCAATGGGGTGTACTTTTCGAAAGTTACCCATGTCGGTAAGGGAACCTTTCACCCTCCTCTTTTTAAAAGACTTATTTTGTTATGTATTTTAATTCACATAATATTATTTTGGGATATGTTCTTCTATATCCATATTGATGTAAATTTTATGTCCAAGTGATGAGATACCCTTTTTATCTCTCATCAACTCATTTTCTGAATTTTGAAGTGACGCCGTTAGGCTGTCTAATTATTTCAAGGGAACATCTTAACCAAATTTTGATTCTTTGGGATAAACTTGTACACCTTGAATATGTCATTCTATGATTATGTGTGAATGTCCTCTAATTGTTTTACACTTAATACCCCATTATATTTCATTTATTCGTTTGTCACACATAGTTATGTAACTAATTTATCCTTAATCCAAAGATACCGTCTTCATATGGGACTTCGTCTCTATCTCCTTTCATTGAGGCATATTTTGTTTTATACACAACTTTCTTTTATATGGTATATAAACCCCTTTGACTTTTACGTTTATCCAAAAGGAATCTTTTTATACAAAGCATTTTACTAAAAGACAAAACGGAATGTTTTTGTCGTATGTATGCGTCGACAATGACTACTCTGCCACCGTGACCATTATTTGAGTTTCGGCTTCCTCTACAAGCCACACCTTCTTTTTAAAAGTAAACTAAATACCATGTTTACTTTTCTTTTATTTTGGTCTTGAAAATGGTTTTCATAATGTATTTATATCAATGTGTTGTATTGATATCTTGTTATTGAAAGGTGGAAATGTTATGTTTCCTCTATGCATGTTTTATGTGAAAAGATTATGTTATGGATCTTGGGCATTGTTATGAAGACGGGTGGTTCCGTGATAAACTATGGGCAGGTGAGCCCGATATAGCTCTCCAATGCATTGGGTAACACGAAGGAGTGAAACTTTAAGGTTTCTCCGAAGAGATTTATGGAATATACTATGATGGGTATTCCAAACGTAACCAAGAGGGTTACTCCCTACGTAAGAATGTTATGAATGCCTCAAGTTACCTTTATGTCTTATGATTTCTATGATTTATTCATCGTTTTATGAGGTATGTTAAAGTGCCTATGTTTTATGGGTAAAGTATGATTTCATTCTTATGTATATATGAACTCATGTTTCCTTTCCATATTTTTATATCCCTTACTGAGCTTCTTATGATCATCCCAAGTTTTTGAAATGTTTTTCACAGGTCAAGGGAGTGGTACGTGATGTGATGATAGTCTCAAGGATGTGTCAAGAAAGAATCCAAGTTTTATTTTAAATATGTTTCCGTTGATGGGAAGAATGAATCCTGTCTTTTATGTAACCACTTTGTTTAAATGTGGAATGTAATGCAAGTTTTATGATCTAATTCTCTAAAACTCTAAACTTGAAAAGATCCTCAATGTGTAATCTTTTATTAACTCCAGATTAAGTAAGGTTTAAGGTTGGGGCCTTATAATTATTCAGCTAATAACATTGTCATCAATTACAAATGAGGAGTATTTATATTGTATACTAGAATAGTGATATCACCTAATAATATGAACATATCTAATCATAAAAATATAAATATACAGTTACCATTTACATAGATTACATATTTTTAACTCCAATATAAGAAAAAAATATAATCATCTATACCAATGTTACTCAATAATCTTTAGTCAAATAAATAAATCTAGTGGGAATCCCTCTAGTGTACTCTTTACTTCAACTAATATTCCATTATCTTGTTCGCCCAAAGTAATATATTCTTTAATTGGTACGTATAAGTGATAAAACACAATCATTTGAACTCAATCTATTAAAACTAAAAATAATTACTTTTATAAAAACATTTTCCACAGAGACAATTATTATATTAAATTATTTTGTGCATCATCACTAGGTTTTTCATTCATATGAAACTCACAAATCAATAAAAAATTATGTGCATCACATCATTCACTCATATGAAAAATTTTATAATATTCAATATATTCCCTACGTTATTTTCACATTCCAAGAGGGAAAAGGATAGGAACTCAAATATATTTTCCCAATCAAATAAAATTAAAATTTTGAACGTGCCGTGAATTTTAAAATTATTTGATTCATCTTCACACATTTAATATAATGGAAAATCATTATGGAAGATCTATGAGTTTATGAAATTATTAAAATATCCTTAAACTCATATATATATAATATGATCAAACATCGTTATATTATCATGATTACAGAATATGAATGTTCCACTCATCATCTTCATTATTATAGGGTTTTCAATGTATTGTAAAGTTCCTTCATGGATTTTTTTCAAATTTTTTTCCTAATTACATCATTAAGAATACTAATACCAAGTAATTGTTCATTAGATTATATTAATTTTCGTTTCTCTATGTATTAATTTAGATCTCCACAAACAGCTTCTGCTAATTGACTTGGTCCAATTTACATTACTCATGCTAATTCAGTTATTTTCATATGCATACTATATATAATGGGATACTATACATTAATTATCCAATTAATATCAAATGAGTATGAATATCTCTATTTTATGGACTCATATGTTTTAATTAACGATCCTTATACATCACACTTCCTAATAATAAATAATTTTCTATCTATCCAAAATAACTCAACACTTTTTCGTGCATTATTAAATGATTGATGAATTACATCACAACATATAAATGCACATCATAATGATTATGTGACTGATGAATAGATATTCATTTTTATTGATCTGTATGATATGTTGAAAAAAAAATTCTATGGAATTCTCAGTAAGAAAATACAATATACATGTGTTTGTTCACAAAACATAGAATCGACAATGTGATCATATTTTGATCCTTTATCTGATGCTCATACTTTCTATGGATCCTTCAATGATAATCATAACATCCAAAACAAAATCTTTGTTCTCCATTGATAAAATGAAATCTTCAATATATAATAATTCTACCATCATAACCAGTATGCCTTTATTAACTTTTTAGATGAGATAACTCAAGATTCATGTTAGTCACCATGACAATTCATATTTTTGGATCTCCTTGCAACACCCTTATGATTTTAAAACTGTAACATCATATTCAAAATATTGTATGACATAAAAATTAATCACAACAGAAAATATATCATATAGATACATTACAATTGATTTATTTATTTATTAATTAAATATATTTGATATATTGTGATGGATGAAACATGTAGTTTAAAGGAAAGGTGACACTCTATAAAATTATTATTCCCTATACATGGCCATTATAAACAAGATGTTAACATAGTATGTATTGAAATGAACAACTAAATTAAAGAAATTATATTATTTATAGATGTAAAAATTATATTCAATTGAATTATATTTATTCAAAATAGTATGAATCCATCTAAATTAGAAACAATGGTTTTTCAAAAAACTGTTGTTTCTAAATGTCATATTAGACACGCTTTAAATAGAAAATTTAAAATCAAATTTTACAAATTATATATAATTTATATGAAAATTTTATATTAAATTTTTATATTTGTTTAGAAAATTATAATTTTATTGGTTTTTAATATTTTTTTAAAAATCCAATTTTCAATGAACGGTGAAAACATGATTTTTAATTGAAAGCATCCTTTTTAGTTTAAATAATTATTAATTATTAATTTTATGTTAAATTTATTTGGATGTTAAAAAAAATAAATGATATTATAATTTAAATAATTTAGTTCATTTTATTAAATTTCATATTTAATTTTAATATCGAAACCATTAGAAACTTTTGCAAATTGTTGCTTGGGAAACCTACATTTTATTCGTGCCATCGAGTATAATTTTGAAATGAGTTCTTCAAAATTTTTAAATGTAAATTTCAAAAATGGATTTCATATTTCAAATAATCATAATTTGTATTGTCTAATAATATAAACATTATTTATTACCATTATGAATAGAAGGCGCTATTAAAATTAATTTCCATGATTTATGTAATATTGTGATTACAATGGGTGTAAAATAACTTAATTACTTTTACCACACCCATTTAATAGCCATATTATGACACAACATTATCCAAGGTTATATAATAACCAATTAATGAGAGATTTTTCATGATAAAATCATTGATCAAATTGAATCCTTTCAAAATTACAAACTACGTCCTCTCCCCCACAAATAAAAAAGTCACCCCATATCCTTCAATATTAACACTCTCAAATCATGTTGGTTTAGACAATATATAACCAAATATTCTCATTATATATCTAATGAAACCATAGAAACCATTTTTAAATTATTAATATTATTTTGGAAGGGACTAGTTTAAACCAACATTTAAAAAAAAGAATATTTAATGTTTTTAACTATATGTCTTTATTTTACATCATCTAATAACTAATAATAATTTCCAAATATTAAAAAATAATAAAAATTTTATGTCAATTTTATTAACATTTTATTATTTAAATATAAAAACTTATATCAATATTTACATCAATTTAATGGATAACAGAACCATCAATCATGTGTGTGGTGGACTACCGCATTGCGAACAGTTATTGATAGTTTTCCATCATCCACATTCAATGATAAACAGAAATTTTGACTTTGATTATTTAAATGATATTAATTAAAAAAATTACTTCTTTAATTTACATTTTTTGAAAAACATCATACTTTTAATTATATGTGGGATACGAAAATACCACTCATTTAGTACAGTGAACTACCTCTTCTCGATGTGATAAGATTCATTTTTCTCTTACTCCTAACATGGAAGTAGTTAAAGATTAAACATAATTAATATATATTATTTTTATGATCTCATAATTCTATTTTAAATATAATATCACATTTATCTTATTACCTTCATATCCATTTGTATAAAATAATTTCTCTCATACATACTAGTGGACTACTGCCTCAAACTAGATATGAGAAATTGTTATCATTTTATTTATAATTTTTTTGTAATAAACATGGTTTTAATTAATGTAAATTATATATTCAACATTATAATAATTCATTAAATGTTACTTTAAAATTATTTCCTTTCATTAAATTCTATAAGATAAATGAAAATACTGTTATTACATAGGGATAACCAACTATCTATATGAATAGTGAAATACATTTTATTTATCTAAATTTTATATATCACACAAGATAAACATTTAATGAATATATATATAATTTAATTCATTGATAAAATTAAATATATTATTTTACCTATACTAAATTAAAATGATTAAATTTTTTGAAACCATAAATAATGAAAAATGAATAAATTTTTATAAAATTGTGATTTTAACAAAGAATTTATAATAAAACAGATAAAAGTATATATTTAAATTATATATGATTATATAAATATGATTATGGTAATTTATATTATGTTTAATAAATTTTTCATTATTATAATTTCATTCTGGAAGCATATGATGTAAATGGAACAAGTTGTATGTTTTTTTTATTTCCCTTATTCATTAATGAGAAATATACCCTAATGAAAACATATTAAATTGTGTGCTGTATATACAGTAAATTTTCATATTTTAAATCAAGAATTTATTTATAGTCATTATAAATAATAGTTCAATATAATTTATTTCTGTCATAAATTTATGAAATAAAAGTTAGCAAAGTGGTAAGGCTTTATTTCACAATCTCATAATTATTCATGATTTTAGGTTTATGTTTCCCTTGGAGTAATTATTTTATATTTATATATTAAATTAAATATATACTATTATTATGTTTTTAATTAAACTTTTCATTTAATTGTACCATTTTAATATTTGATTTCAATTAAAATGATTTTTTATTTTTCTTAATAAAATGTTGTATTATTTCTCTCTTTAGTTGGAAAACATTTTTCATGAAAATTAATGTTTAAAAAATATTTTAATCCATTTCACTATGAGTTATTAAAAAAATATTTACCCCTTTGGAAATATAAATTTTTAAAAGAAATTATCATGTTATTTTCAAAATATGTATCATTTTCTTATTATCGAAATTATGAATGGAATCATTTTATAACATGCACAACATGGAAAACAAATTCTACCATAATGACCAATAAACGTATTAAATATTATTTTACAATTCATACAATATTATTTAATGAAAAATTATTTTCAAAATATTGTGGGAGCTTTTATTTTTAAAAATATTTTCAGTGTCAAAAGGTTTTATTCAATTAAAATGTTTTTCATGACATTATGGTACTTTGATAAATAAAAATCATTAAAACATCATTATATGTATATTTACCATGGAAAATGTAGTATTTATATCATACTTATTATTTTTTTATAATTATTATGATAAGTTAGACTAGTTAAAGACACTTTTTTAAAATTAACCACATTACTCTGGATGATTTATTATTATGTGAATTTATTTGGGATTGTATTACTATTTCACATTCTAGTAATCTAATATACCTGTTTATATTAATTATGGTTCCCCAAATTAAATAAGGAATGAATTGGAATTATTATTTGTTGGTTGGGACACAGATTTACATATCCCCCAATGCATTAATAGGTGTCATGATTCAAATTAGCATGGTTATTTAGTTAAGGCCATACACATTTATTTTAGATGTTTTGGTATGAGTCATTGATAGTAAGAAGTCCTGGAATAAGTCCTTGATTGTATTTATTATATGTAACACATTTTTAAAACCATCATTATGATTTTTAATTGATACATCATGTGATTATACAATTCGATAGAATATACATGGATGTGATTATAGCTATTGTGATCGTTGATATGGAATTATTTGATCATCACATATTCCCTCCATATTACTCACATTGTATTGATCAAATGGAATAGGGTTCAATTTTATACCATTCCATATTTTAATGTCTTAAATTTTCCTAGAGTTTGATTTATTCATTTATTTTTTGGGGATATTATCTTACAGAGTATGTTTTATTTAAACTAGGATACCAAGAAATGTTTTTTGATTAATATATTTGGATACTCTATGTAGGATAATGATGATTTCAATGAATTTATTTTTGATTTTTATGTTTTTATATGTAATATGAATTTAAATATTTTTTCTAGTTAGACCATAATAGTCAAATATTCTTCCCTATGGGAAATGATTTCTTTTATCCAGTGAATTTTTTATAATAATAAAACATGATCTGACCAACTGGATTCAGGTTCTCTACTATTGGAATTACAGAAAGTTTAGTATAGACATTTGGTTTTAGATTTTGGAAAAAATATATAATAAGGAACATTATCCTATGATAGACCATGAAAATAATCATAGAATTACATTCTAATGATTTACTAAAAAACCATTAAAAGGTTTTTCATAAAAATAAATCCTTATATATATATACAATTAATGGAAATAGTTATTGAAAATATTTACCTAGGGGTAATAAATCTCAATAGGGTGAATTGTCATTGACCTGATCATCCACCACTATACAAAAACGAGACTTATAGAACTCCTAATTTGACACATCTATTGGATAATCTAAGGATAATTCAAATTTTTACTACAAATAATGTATTAGGTATTTAAAAGTAAAAATATATCCAAAGAAACCATATTTATTTTTATGGTATTTTTTAATGAATAATTTTTTGAATATTTCTTATTTTTTTCACAAGTTTCGAGACTATAGATTATGTTACATATTATTATCAATAAATATAGTGCATTCCAATATTTAGAAAGGGTGAATAATGGAAGGAATGATATCCATATCAATGCATATAAACTATGTAGGGACAAACCTCTAGGGAAAATTAATAATGTTTGAGATGGAGATACAACTAGTACTAATATAATTGTAACCATATTTGTAAAGATGACTCAGGTTATGAGTTATATCATTTCCCATATAGAGCAGCCTTTTGAGTCCCCATAAGGGGTAATTATGATATATCACATTGTATGTTATCAAAAATTATCATTCAATGGATCTTCAAATCAATTTTAGCTGAGAAATGTAACTACTAATTAGGGATGATATTTCATTCTCTATGATGTATTGAATTAAAGAATTTGGCCATGGTAGTCTATTATCTCTCATCACATATAAAATGACAGTTTTATTTTATTCAAATCATAATGGATGATGATAAAAAAGGAAACATATAAATGAATTATTTCAATGAAATATTCATGGATAAATGTTGTCCTCATTACTAATGAGAGGACAAGGAATGAAAACACATTATTCTATGACCAAAAGAAAATTTAAATGATTCAATTTATGAATAAAACACTAAAATAATAGCAATTAATAATATTAATTACATGCCTAAACCAAAGAGAAAGATTGAATATTTCATTATTAGGATTTAGTAAATTTTGTGAATGGTAATAGTCTCTCAAAATTTTTCATTATACGAGGACTTATTATCGTGTCATATGAGAAAATTTTAAGTGTTTTCAATGTCTTAGGGAATCAAAGATAAGTATGAGAAGAAAAAAATATATCTATAAATAATATAAATTGTAAAAAATGGAAGGAATTATTTCCCCATGTGTGATACTTATATAGATAATCACCCTAGTTTATGCCTAAAAAGAAAAAGGAGTTTGATTCCTGTTTTCTCAAAAAGCTAGTATTTCGAAGAATTGAAGGGAAATATAGAATCCCTAGAAGTACCATTCTTAAATAGATAGAATATGGGAAACCATTCCAACTAATTATCTAATCATTAACTTATTATACATCAGAATGACTTTAAGGGTCATAGACACTCTTATTTTTTTAATACAACCGATGTTGACTGATTAATGTTATTTGATATTAGGATTTAGGAAATACTTTTCAAAATTATATTATTGAAGATATTATTTATATATGAATAATGAATCATATAAGAATTATATTTTCGTTTAATTTCATTTAGTATTTTATATTAGGAGCTGAATAACAGATGAAAAGTGGTTCCTTGGAATGTAGATATTTTTTTCGAAAACCCGTGATTCAGGGAACGTATGCCTTAATATATTTAATATATTGTGATAAAAATTAAAATGATATGTTCAACAGAGAGTATTGGCGACCATTTAATTTTTTAGTGATTTTATGGACTATGTTATCATTACTATATATTTTAGGATCGAAATAATGATGTAGAAGATAAATATACAAGAGGGGGGTGAATTGTACACTTTTAAAAATTTCAATAAACAAGGAATAATCTATGTATAAAAATGTTATACTAATAAAATTCACTACAAATCTAATGAAAATTGAAATATTTAGACAAATTAAGATGTTAAAAACTTCTGGTTCAATACACATGCTCAAATCTGGAAAGTGATTCCGAAAAACCAGTTCTGGAAATACGGATATGGAAAATGAAACTTAACCAAAGTTTACAATATGAGATTCTACCTTAAAGTCTATATAATCAAACTAAGTCAGAGTATAAGTGTAAGGATATATAAGAAATTTATACTTTACTTACAATACAAAATCCCATGGAAAACCTTGTAACAAAAACAAGTAACAATATATAAATCTTTTAACCCAAAGTGAAGGGTATCCAACAACCTTGGATAATGGTCCCTTTATTTATACTTTCAAGAAAGTCTCTCTTACCCACACCCGGTTAAGCCCTCGATACGAAGATCGGAGTCTCTACATTTCTATCCCTGAAAGCCCTCAACTTCAATGTAGTTGGAACCTCTTCCTTCCTCAGCAAAGAATCCCTCAAACTTCAAGGTAGTCAGCACCATTGTCTTCCTATCCTCGGAACCCCTCAAATGTAATCACCAACATTCGGAGTCACAGAAAGAAATCTGAACGAGCAATTTAGTACGCACATGTTATGAAAATTTTCTCTCACTATAAATCACCTAAACAACATGTGGTCTCTAGAGTGATCAACTTCTTGTTTTTGAGCTCTTTCAATTGAGCTCATATTTATATGCTCGGAAGCAACAGTCGGATCCCTCCTCCAACAGAAATTTTTTCCTTAAATTTGGAAGGGAATTTTACACGTATCACTCAAACAACAGTTAGTCAATAATTGAATACATGACATCGTTTTGTAATGAAACAAGTGTATGCATAAGCAAATTTGATGATCGTAACGTAAGAAAAATAAAATTTTGTTGTCAAACCAAAATGGAATTCAGATTATATAATGAAGAGATTTTTAGATTCTGTTTTTTAAGCAATTCGTAATGAGAAGTCGTAATCAAAATTCGTAATGAGAATATATCATCATAATTCTTAATGAGAATTATCCACTAGAATTCGTAATGATAATTCATGACTGGAATTCGTAATGCGAATTCGTAATTAGAATTCAAAATGAAATTCATCATCAGAATTCGTAATGAGAATTATGCACTAGAATTTGTAACGAGAATTCTTAATCAGAATTTGTAATGAGAATTCATCATCAGAATTGGTAATAAGAATTTTACACTTGAATTTGTAATGAGAATTCATCACTGGAATTCGTAATGAGAATTCATAATCAGAATTCGTAATGAGAATTCATCATCAGAATTCTTAATGAGAATTCATCACTGGAATTCGTAATGAGAATTTATAATCAGAATTCGCAATGAAAATTTATCATCAGAATTCTTAATTAGAATATTTCACATGATTTCGTAATAAAAAAATACCTTATACTTATGTATTATATGATTCTGAGGTTTTGGACATTATACATAGAAAAATTTATGAAATTAAAAATAAAATCTAGATAAGGATAAATTTCCTTAAAGAAGGAAATTTTCCTTATAGAACTAAAATATATATTTTCATAAGAATAAAGTGTTTTTTATTTTTAAAACAATAAGGAATGGATAATTCATAAAGAAAACCCTTATTGACTCAAAAATCTACCATTTTTTGGAAAGCATAAACAACCTGACGAAAACTAATATATGGACTTAGAAAAAATTTCTTTAGGATTTGAAATTAAAACTTATCTACCTTTGTTTATAGCTGATGGTGAATACAAATAACTCCCCCCTTAGGCTTTGGAACACTAAGGATTGTATTCTGGATTTCTAGAATGGGATTTTCATCAGAATGAAGTAATCATAATGAGAACTCCCCCTTACTTATGGACCATTCTTCTTGGTTTAGAAATTTCCATTCTCCCCATTAGGAGTAGTTCATTTTCCTTCTCCAGATTTTTGATTTTATAAAATAATTTAAGGGATGGAAAAACAATAAATTACCTGAAACATAAGTAAAGACATTCAAAGAGAACAACCAACCAAAGTTGTCAGTAGAATTGAAAAGATTTTTACAAGGTAAGAAAATACAACAGAAAATCACATTTGTCTATTTGTCTTCATTTTATTTGGGTATCAACTTCTTTAACGAGGTTTTCAGCTTCTTCAAGTATTTCTAGTCCTCCGCAGCTAGCTTCTCTAAGCCTTTAATCCTTTCATCTTGAACCTTCAGACACTCAGAATATACATTAATAACTTTATCATGCTTTACAATATTTTCTTTGAGCTCAATCCAGAGATATCTATCCTTTTTAATATTTTGAGCAGGAGATTTAACCTTCCCATTCATGTCCTTCACTTGTTGATTAGAATAATTTTTCTCAAGGTTTAACTTATCCTGATGACTCTTCATCTTTGAATCCTCGGTGTCAAAATCATTTTGAACAACATTCTGAAAACAATCCAACTCAGCCAAGTCATCATCAATCTTCTTTGACCATAAAGTGACTTTTCTGCATGATTTTCTATTAACATTATAATTTATAACAAAATTTCTATGCTCATCCTCAATCTTCACACACTTATCATGGACCATGGATATTGATTCTAATTTCGGATTAAGACTATGTTGAAGCAATTTTCACCTAAAGTCTATGGTGGGAAATATCGGAATTGTATCCACCAATTTCTTGAGAGATTGAGCCACAAAATCATGACCCAGTGCTGATGACTCTAAATCAGACACCTTTCTTGGGGATTGATCTTCTTCAATTTCCACTAACTTCCTTTTATAAAAACCACCAACATGCTTTTTCATTATTATATTTTATCTTGGTGTATCCATAACAATGCTCTTAACTTTATCAACATTCATAATGGGCTATTCATCAGACGATTCTTCCTCACTCTCAGAAAGTTGGAAAATCATATGTTTATCTGGTTTCTCCTTCTCTATTCCTTCTTCAAGAAAATTCCTTTCATAGATTTCTTCCTCAGACAAGTCATATTATTTTTCTTCCTATTCCTTATCATCATCTTTCTTACCTTCTTTGTCAACTCCCTTTCCCAGAGTGACATGCTTTGAGGATTCAGCCTTCTCTTGATAATCCCCAACTTTTTTAATCAATTCATCAAGATCACCACTGACTTATTCGACTTCTTCTTCTTACTATAATACTTATTCTTCTCATTCAACAAAAACTTCTTCTTCTACTCTTTCATCAACTAAATTCTACTTTAGCTTTTCTGGAGTGAAGTAGTTCTTTCCAGGTGTCTCTGCTAATGGATTAGCAAGGAATTTTTCCAGAATGGGAATCTTCTCAGAGGCTATCTATGTGTCTTTCATGAGATATTGAACAATCTCTACCTCTTAAATCTTCTTCGTCATATTCTTTTCTTTTGAATTCATCTTTAACAGATCAGATGTTTTCACTTTTAAGGCCTTATCCTCAGTAGGGTCTAATCCGAATTGAGTTTCCCCTTCCTTTTTCTTCTCCTTATATTCCCTATACTTAGCAACAACTTTTTCTAGGTAGGCTTTTTGTTTATTTGCCTTGGGTGGTGCTGATTGGGTTTCCTTAAACATAGGAGTTTTTCCATCAGATTGCACTTCATTTATCATCCTATTTTTCCTATCCTTCTTAGATGGTTCAACATTCTCTACATTTTTTTGTATCAGATTATGCCTCTTCCTGTGGCAGATCATAGAACTCTCCTGACTCTTTTGAAAAAGCAGTTTTCATCCTCATTAAGGTGTCTTCACTTATCAACACTACCTTACAATTCATGATCATTGAAGTGCAAGAAACCGTGAAAGAATCAAGACAACGAATAATATTCATGGAGAGGAGAGCAGGATACATAATAATTTTGGCTTTCATAGATCGATTCTTGATATTTTGAATTGTAATAAGAATGTGCCTCATTAGGTTGATCTTCCTTATATTAACCAAGAAATCCAAGATGTAAAGATCAAAATTGTTAATATTTTACTCCTCACCTCTCATCGGTACAAAAAATCCCTGAACCGACAACTGCAACATCTTGTTGTTGGTGGAGAGATGAGAAATCTTCGTTGTTTTATCATCTTTGAGACCATGGCATTTCAATTCCTTCACTTTGTTGAATCTTCTCCGATCATCCGGAATATTATGTGAACAAAATTCAGCCTCTCCATCATATGATAAGCCAACCAAGCTCATAGCCTTGGTATGGGAAAGCTTGAATGTATTTCCATAAAACTTGAAAGAAAACATTTCTCTTTCATCTTCTTCAAATAAGGAAACAGACTCATAGAATTTAGAAGAAAACATATGTAGACAACATCTTGAACCCCTATCTTCGATATGAAAAAATCTTCCCAACCATTGAGTTTGATATTCATAGAGATAAGAGATTCATACTTGTTGAGGAAATTCGGGTGGACCAACCTTTCTCTATATACTAACCAAGCTGAGATTGGTTTGATGGAAGACATTTCTCGAGAGATGGATTCTTCAGACATTCAGAATGGAGGAGAAACGAAATGTTCGTAACAGGGTTAATGTACTGAGGAAAGACTTCAGCACATAAGATCACAGAGATCAACGTGGGACACAAAAAGGGGCTCCCTTTATATAGGCGATGGAGTTAACCTTTGAACTTCTAAAAACCATCTAAAGGTTGAAAAATATTTGATCTGATATGACGGTTGAAAACATACTCGCAAGAGAACCATAAATCCGATCTTTTGAGGTTTTAAAAATACATTCAAAACTATGGAAACTCGAATAAGAAAAATTTGAAAACAAAAATAAACTAATAGCAAGAAAAAGTGACTAATAAAAGTAAATTAAGGAAGTCATACCATTTAGATTGGCTAGGAAGTTTATTCGTAATAGCTGATATTCTTTTTGAATAAAATTTAACTATAAAAAACATTACTATGAAAAACTCACTACTAGAAACATATGGTTGAAAATACTATAAGTACCAAAACTCTATTACGAGCAGCATGAGAATGAAAATTATGAGTACAGAACATTATGAGTACAAAAAATTATGATTATGGAAAATTATGAGGACAAAAAATTATGAGTACGAGAAATTATGAGTACGGAAAATTATGAGTATGGAAAATTATGAATATAGAAAATTATGATAATGGAAAATTATTAGTATGAAAAATTTCTATTACGAAATTTCAGAGTACGAAAATTTTCCATTACGAAAACTCTGAGTACGAAATGTTTTCAAAACGAAAGTTTAAGTTTGAATAATTCCATTACGAAAACTTCAGTTCCAAAACTTCCATTACAAAAATTTCAGTTCAAAAAACTTCATTATGAAAATTATTACTTCCAAAACTTCATTACGGAAATTTTTAGTACGAACTTTTCATATCGAAAATTTTAATTCGTAAAATTTGAAAATCTCAATATGAAAACTTTAAAATGAGTTTTTTAATGTAAGGAGAATTGGTCAACAAGAAGTAAATGAAGAAGTATTATCTCATGGTTATCATTCCAAACATCTGTTTAATGTATTCAATTCTATTAGAATGTAAATATTTTGTGAAAATTTCATCAAATTGATCTTTCTTTCTGATAAACTGAAGAATAATATCTATTTTATGTGTGTAGTCTTTAAGAAAGTGATAACTAATGTCTATGTGCTTTGCAAAAATGTGGTGTGCATGGTTTTTATTAAGGTCGATTGCACTTGTGATATCACAAACCAATTAAGACTTAGTAAAACTCAAGCCATAGTCTGTGAGTGTGTGTTTCATCCACAACAATTGAGCACAACAACTTCTAGCTGCTACATATTCAGATTCAATAGTGGAGAATGATATTGAGTGTTGCTTCTTAAAAGATCAAGAAACTAATGAATCTCCCATGAAATGAAAAGTTTTGGATATACTATTTCTATCCATTCTACATCCACCAATGTCAGAATATGAAAATATATTTAAAAAATAATAATTTCCAGAAGTATAAAATAGTCATAAATCCATGGTTCCCTTTAAGAAGTGAAAAATTATTTTCACTACCTTTAAATGAGATTCCTTAGAATTGGATTGATATCTTGCACATAAGAATACTGAAAACATCAAGTCTTGTCAACTAGCTGTCAAATAATGTAGACTTACTATAATACCTCTAAAAGATGTTTGATCTAATTGTTTTTCCCATCATCACCAAGTTCAATTGTGTTTGAGGTACCAATGGGAGTACTAATACTTTTAGTGTTGTTAAATCTGTACTTTTTAAGAAGATCATTAATATACTTATGTTGAGATATATAAGTTCCCTCTGGTTTTTGACAAATTTTAAAACCTTGGAAAAATGTTAACTCGCCCATAATAACCATTTCAAACTCAGATATCATTAGTTCTACAATGGAATCAGTTAAAGATTGCTGAGTTGAACCAAATATAATTTCATCAACATAAATTTGAACAATCAAAACATTTTTCTTATCGTTCTTTATAAAAAGTGTTGGATCTTCATTTGCCTTAACATTGATATTTTGAAACAAAAATCATGTAAGTCTATCATACCAGGCTTGTGGGGTTTATTTACGG
Source organism: Viscum album (assembly GCA_963277665.1). Classification (NCBI taxonomy): domain Eukaryota; kingdom Viridiplantae; phylum Streptophyta; class Magnoliopsida; order Santalales; family Viscaceae; genus Viscum; species Viscum album. The sequence goes on along the minus strand of OY728135.1, from coordinate 1,996,513,139 downwards.
CCATACAATGCTTTGGTATGTCTAAAAACATGATCATGATGTTTTGGGTCCTTAAAGCCAGGAGTTTGTTCAACAAAAACTTCCTCATGAACATAAATGTTAAGAAAAGCACATTTCACATCCATTTGAAAAGGTTTAATATTAAATAATGATGTAAAGGCAAGTAAAATACGAATATATTAAAGTCTAGCTAATCGAGCATAGGTTTATTCATAGTTTATTACTTCTTGTTGATTATAGCCTTTAGTATCTAATCTAGATTTATTTCTATTGATGATTCCATTTTCATCTAACATATTTCAGAAGACCCACTTTACTCCAATTACAGAATTTTCCTTAGGTGTTTCAACTAAGGTCCAGACTTTATTCCTTTCGAATTCATTTAGATCATCTTTTATTTCTTTAATCCAATCATCATCACATAATGCTTCATTAGTGCATTTTGGTTATAATTTGGAACAGAATGCTAGATGTTCTACTTCATTTCATAAGGATATTCAAGTCCTTATAGGTTGATTGACATCACTAATGATACTATCATTGGGATGATTCTTATGAAATGACAGATTTGGGTTTTGAAGAACATGTTCATCAACATAAGGTAGGAAATCTTCTAGGGTAATTGTTTCAGAAGAATCTTATTGTCAATTTTCCTTATCATAAGGATTTTCAATTAATGGTTGATAATCAATTTTTTAAAACACATCCAAGGATTTAGGTTGGGGTTATTTAAAAACAAAAGGATTAGTTTCATCAAATTTAACATGTACTGTCTCTTCAATAGTACAAGTATTTTTGTTAAAAACTCTATATGCCTTAGAAGTTGTGAAGTAGCCTAAGAAAGTTCCTTCATCATATTTTTGTTCGAATTTGTGTAAATTATATTCAGTTTTCTGAATAAATAACTTACAACCAAAAACCAAGAAGTAAGAAAGTCTAGGTTTTCTACCATTCCATAACACATGAAAAGTATTATTATGAAAAGGTCTAATCAAAACTCGATTTATAGTGTAACAAGCAGTAATAAAAACATAAGCCCAAAAATTTATGGCAACAGAATACTCACGTAACATGGATCTAGTTATCTCTTGAAGAATTATATTTCTTCTTTCAACAACTCCATTTTTTGAGGTGTTCTAGATGCCGAAAAGTTGTGAGTAATACCTTTTCTACTATAAAAATTTTCAAAATAAGATATTTGAAATTATCCTCCATTATCACTATGAATATTTTTCAATGGAAGGTTTTTCTCATTATTGATATGGTCTATAAAACGTTTTAAATAAGAAATAGATTCAGAATTATTTTCTAGAAAATAGACCCAAGTAAATATAGTGTATTCATCAAGTAAGAAAAATACATAATAATTTCTCCCATTAATTCCATTTTGTGTTGGACCAAAAAGATCAAAGTGCACCAACTGTAATGCATCAGTTGTTGAGACTTCACGGACTGATTTAAAACTTGATTTATGTTGCTTTCCATATTGACAAGTATCACATACTTTTGAAGAATCAAATCTAATCTCCAGTAGATCCTTAACTAAACCTTTCTTAGAATGTTTGCATAATATCCTATGGTTACAATGTCCTAACCATCTATTCCATAACCAAGAATGATCTTCCATTGCACATAGTCATGGTATGTCTTGGATCTTATGGTCTTCTATGTTTAACATGTAAACATTCTCTTGCCTATTGGAAGAAAGAATAAATTCTTCCTTCGAATTGTGTACTAAGAACATATCATTACTAAAGTTCACAAGGTAACCTTCATCACATAACTGACATATGCTAATGAGGTTGTGCTTAAGACCCATTACAATCAAAACATTTGAAATCAAAGTTTTTCCAAGAAGAACAATGTTTCCTATACCAATAATATCTCCCTGAGCATTATCTCTGAAAGTTACTTTTCCTCCTTTTGTCTTGATAATATTTTCAAAATAGTTTTTGTTACCAGTCATACACCGGGAACATCCACTATCCATGTACCATGTATTTCTATTGGTACTTATTTTATCTTCATGAAAATAAGAAAAGAATTGGACTTTTGGAATCCAAACCTGTTTGGATCTGATGTTTTCAGATAAAAAAATTTTGGGCACCCACATCTTCTTAAAAAAATACACGTTATAAAAACCTTAAGATTGGGGGTTTGTAAAGAATAATTCATTGCCCAGTGACCACCACAATGACACTTGTTACAAAATAGGGAACTTTGAGGATCAAAATAATTGTTACTAAAAGTTGGTTATGGGTATAACCAAATCCAGATTTGTTTCATAAAGGTTGTATTTGTGAATACATCTTATCAAAAAAATTATTACCATGAGTAAAGTTTTAAAAACACTTCATTAAGGAAGATATTTCAGACTTGTGTTTTATAACCAAGTATTTATCTTAAAAATAAATAGATTTGGAAATGGAGCTAGGCTCAAAAACACTTTTCGTAGAAATTACTTTTTCTAGAAATTTAGAAAGTTTATTCTTCTCAGAATTTACTTCCTCAAGACTTTTTGAAATACTTATAAAATTAGAATCTTTCTTATAAGGATCTTTAGAATGGTCTGATATTTCTTTTGTAAGAATAGTATTTCAAGAAATTTCCTTATCAATTTTTTTATTTATTATTAAATTCTCAATATCAAGAAGTTTAGAAAACCTAGAATCTTCTTTAAAGGTAGGTAATGTATTTTCTTCATCAGAAGAGGATTCTTCATCTAAAGAGTTATAATATTTACTATCATTAGAATTTAAAGAAACAATGGTCACAGATTCAGAATTTTGTAACTTAGCCATAAAGGAATGATTATCAATGGGTAATCTGGCTATAAGGCCTAGATTCTTCTATCCAGAAGACTCATAAACTAACGATTCATCTGAAGAATCACCACCACCAGCACTCCAACTATCTGTATCTTTCAGAACATTATTAGAATTAACATTATAATACTTCTTATTATTCCTTTCAGAATGCCCCTCTTTTCATTCTTTCTTCTTGAGAAAAGGACAATCAGGTCTTATGTGTGTAGATCTCTTCCATTCATAGCATGCGACTTATGAATCTTTCCTATCTTTCCTTTCCTTCTACTTATACTTGGATTAGAAATTTCTCTAACCAGATATCTTGTTCATCCTTCGAGCATGATTTTCTAACTCATTCTCAGAGAAATAACTCTCACTTGATTCAGATTGGATAACAACCTTCATAGATTTCGATCTAGTTACTATCTCAGGTGTCTTAGATTTCATGTGGTTTGATGTTGTAGTAAAAGAAACAGTACCATTCCCACTCTTCTTTTTGATGTTGTCTACATATCTCTTCATTCTTGTTTCAAGTTGTAGAAGAGTTCCAAACAGCTCATCTAAGGAAATTTGAGTAACCTTCTTGTTCTCATCAATAGTAGTTCTCTTTGATTCCCACTCATTGGGAATAATATCAATGATATTGTCAACAAGAGCTTCATCATACCGAAATTTTTTTCCGATATATTGTAAGCTATCCACGATAGACATAAATCTTTGTTGCACCTCTCAAATGGGTTCTCCATAAGGAAAATTTAAACCATGATACTCATCTCTAAGAATTTCTCTTCTAGTCTCAATCAATTTAGGTGTAACCAAATGATTAACTTCAAGTTTCTTCCATATACAATTAGCTGCTTCACAAGAATAAATTTGGCTATATATATTCCTAGTCATTGAACAATGTAAAGTGTTGCATACCTTATTGTTTAATTGATAATCATGCTTCTCTTGGTTTGTGAAAGTACTAACTTCCTTATCAGGAATTTGATAACCACCAGTAAGAATAACAAACTTTTCTACTGTAGTATTGATGAAAAATGTCTTCATTTGATCTATCCAATACTCATAATCATTACCGTAAAAAAGTGGTGGTCTTGTAGGATTTAGGTTATCAATGGAACCAACATTGATTCCTGTAATCATAAAAATCATTCTACAGAAAAAATTGTTAATAACAAAAGTTCGGATTCAAGGTGAATATTTATAAGCCTAGAAAATATAGAACAATGAAAAACTGAGAAAGAAAAACATATATGTGAGTATAAGTATTTCAGAGACCCCCTCTAACACCAATTGTAGGATCGAAATAATGATGTAGGTGTTCAATATACAAGAGGGGGGGGGGGAATTGTACATTTTTAAAAATTTCCTTAAACAAGGAAAGATCTAAGTTTAACAAAGTTAAACTAAGAAAATTCAGAAAACCTCTAACACCAATTGAAAGATTGGGACAATGTATGAAGTTACAAACCTGTAGTTCTATACACTTGGTTAAATATAGAATGTTATTCCGAAAAACAGGTTCCGAAAATATAGATCTGAAAAATGAAACTTAACCAATGTTTACACTATGAGATTCTACCTTAAAGCGTATAGAATCTAACTAAGTTAGAGTACAATTGTTAAGATATATAATAAGGTTATACTTTCATTATAATACAAAATGCAGCAGAAAAACTTGTAACAAAAACAACTAAAAAGATATAAATATTTCACCCTAAAGAGAAGGGTATATAACAACCTTGGATAAAGGTCCCTTGAGTTATAATTCAAGAAATTCTTTCTTAACCACACCCGGGTAATCCCTGTATATGAAGATCAGAGTCTATGTCTTGCTATCCCCACAAGCCCTCAACTTCAATGTATTTGGAACCTCTGTCTTTCTCAGCATGGAAGCCCTCAAACATCAAGGTAGTCGCCACCTCTGTCGTCCTATCCCCGGAAGCCCTCAAATGTAATCACCAAAATTCGGAGTCGCACTAATCAATCTAAATGACCAGTTCAATATGTACAAGGCATGAAAAGATTCTCTCTCTAGAAATCACCTTAATAGCATGTGGTCTCTTAAGTGATCAACTTCTTATTTTGATCTCTTTCAAATGAGCTCCTATTTATTGGCACAGTAGGAACAGTCATCTCCCTCCTCCAACAATCATATTTTCCTTAAATTTTAGAGGGACCTGTACACATGTCACTCAAACAAAGGTTAGTCAATAACAGAATACATGACATTGTTTTTTTAATGAAACAAGTGTAAGCATAAGAAAATCTGAAGTTCGTAAAGTAAGAAAAATAAAAGTTCAGAGTCTAAACAAAATGGAACTCGGATTCTACAATAAAAATATGTTCGGATTTTGTTTTTCTATGAAATTCATAAATATAATTTTTAATCAGAATTATAAATGAGAATTTATCATCAGAATTCGTAATGAGAATTCATCACTAGAATTTGTAATGAGAATTCGTAATCAGAATTGGTAATGAGAATAAATCATTAGAATTAGTAATGAGAATTCTGCACAAGAATTAATAATGATAATTCATAATTAGATTTCGTAATGAGAATTCATCATCAGAATTTGTAATGAGAATTCTGTACTAGAATTCGTAATGAGAATTCATCACTGGAATTAATAATGAAAATTCATAATGAGAATTCATAATGAGAATTCATAATCAGAATTTGTAATGAGAATTCATCATAAGAATTCGTAATGAGAATTCATCACTGGAATTCGTAATCAGAATTCGTAATCAGAATTCATAATGAGAATTTATCATCAGAATTCGTAATGAAAATTCTGCACTTGAATTTGTATTGAAAAATATAATACCTTATATCTATGTATTATTTGATTCCGAGGTTTTGGAATTTAATTCGAATTTTATACTTGGACAAATTTATGTAATGAAAAAGAAAATCTAGATAACGATAAATTTCCTTAAAAATGAAATTTTCCTTATAGAACTAAAACATATATTTGCTTATGTAATAGGATTTTGTGATTTTCAAAACAATAAGGAATGGAAATGTCATAGGGAAAACCTTATTGAGTCAACATATTTTACTACCTTTTTTGATCTAAGGAATATATTCGACAACCTATGATTTAATTTTAGGACAGATAAATATTTCATTATAGTTTTCAGAACAAATATTTCTTGAAAAATAAGAAATTTTAATTTAACATACAAAATATATTTTCTAGGGATTATAATTTTGAAATTGATACCTTCAATTAAAATTTATTTGAACTTCATTTTGTTGTGAAATGTTTTGGATAATTATGAATATTAAATACACATTGAATAAAATAAGTTGATCATTGAGTGTTATTAAGATATATTTCTGTTCATTTTTCATTTTTGATCATAGAAAGAGATTATAAGTAACACTTGGTATTCTAATATTTATAAAAATGTGCTACGAGTACAAAAGACTTTTTTAAAAATTCATTTCATTGAGTAAGAAAATATGTGGAAGTTGTATAAAGAACATACAAAGAGGTTGTTCATATAAAATAGGAATATATAAATTTCCCACATTTTGGTATGTTTATAGTCAATATAGTCATTAAATTATTCGACACTAGTAAATTGTTCCTGAATCAAGAATTTTATCCTTATATATTTTTATATGGTTAATAAAATGCTCCCACAACTCATTTAATATTAATGGGTTTTTAGTTTACTATATCCCCGTCATTCATATACATATGATCAATGAAATATAGAATAATCCATCACTATTTAAGTATTACATATTTAATAAATTTTTATATATTCACATATTACCATTGTTCTCCATCATTGAAACTTAGTTATGGGATTAATTAAGGGGATATTGATACATCCAATTATATCATATCATGTGGTCATTTTTTTAATCCTTCCAAAGATGTGTTATTTTGAGATAATGATTTTGACATTTCAACCAGTTGTTTTTTAAGACCACATAATATTTCAGGGGAATAAATTATTTAATGGTTTAGAAAATACACTCATAGATTTTAAAATATGATCATCTTGTTCGATAGAATCAATGACATGAAACACAAAGCCTAGATGAAAATATGACACCACCTGAAATTAAGATATTTATATTATTATATAAATTAAATATCATCGATAAGATGTATTTCACACAATGTCAAGTTTCCATAAAACATGAAACTCTATTATAATATTTTTCATCATACATGAACTTCATAACCTAGCCCATCAGTTAAATGGAATGAATGTGGATAACAAAATAAACCAAATTATATGGTTTAAACATGTATAAAATATATAAATTGTATATCTATTTATTTACAATACAAATAGAACCCACTGAAATAGACGGATATTTTTTCTCAAAACCATTATTTTTAGGAATATACGATTTGTAGTTCTCAGAGAACATTATTTTTTAAAAAATTAACAAATTTGTAAATATTAATAGAAAATGATAAATAATTTTTTTTAAATATGTTATTCAATGTTATAAATGGGATATATATAGAGAAATTTCCATAGAAATTACTTTTTATATGAATAGTGAAAAAAAAAATGTTTTTTAATTGAAAAGTAGAATTTCGTTTAAATAATTTATATATTAAAATTATATTTTCTATAGGGTATAATGTCTATAATAGATCAATTATATAAAATTGCATCTATTTTAGTTTATTTTAATCAATTTTATTTTTTAATTTCGATGTTAAAACATTCTATACATATTTGAATTTTTTGTTTAGAATCCTTGTTTTTCTACACATATATGTGTACATTTTTTTATTAGGTCTTAGAACTTTTATGAATTTTTTTTGAAAATTTTTTTCTATATTTTCAATACAAATCATTTTTATTTTCATATAAGGTCAATAAATTTATTACCATTATGATTCTTAATAATTAAAAAAATTATTTATCATTGTTAATAAAAAAATGCTTTATGGAGGGGTTAAACGATAATGATAAGGGTTAACCGGACCTACCAAATGGCCCTAATAACGTTTTATTGATATATTTAGAACCTAATATCAAATATTTTTCAAAAATATCAATTTTTAGGATTTTATAATGATAAATATTTTAGCGTAATTGATTATTTTGAAAACAGAAGTTGGTTTCCCTCTCTACCACTTATAAAAGTCCTCCCACTTTCCTCACCACTTCACATTTAAAAATCCATGTCTTAGACGCCATGTCAACAAATAAATTCTATTCATTCCTCCCAAAATTATAAATGTGTTATTATAGAGTAAATATAATCTACAATTCCTTTATGTAAAACATAAATATTTTTATTGAACAATGGGTAATGTTTTTTATTATGTGTTTTCATTTTAATTATTCTTTCAACTATTCCAATTATTTTACAATGAAAACCAAATAAGATATCTATTACCTATTTTATAATGATGTTTTATTATATTATTCTCACAAAATATATTCATTTCTATCGTAAAATATATTCATTTCTATTATAAAATAAATATTTAAAAAGTTGATCGGGTGTTTGGCAGACTATCACCACACATATAGATGATGTTTGTTTTCCATTGGTTACATTCAAGTCTATAAATAAAAATGATTTTAAAGATTTGTATGATATTTAATATTTTATTATATTTTCATTATGATATTAAATAAAATATTTAATTTCTATTTTTTATGGATATGATAATGTAACTCATGTCTACGGTGGACTACATCATCACAAAACATTTTGAATCATTTATCACTTATGTTTTACATGGAATTTAGTAAGGATATATGTTATTAAATATGTGTGATATTTTTAATCAAGAATTTTATTAATATATAACATGACATATAACTTCTTACACTCCAATCCATTGGAATAAATAAATTTTCTTGTGATTACATTAGGACAACCTCCTTTTTACAGTGATGTGAAATGTTTGTAATTATATTTTTATAACAGTGATAATAATAATGTATTTTATTAATTTATATGATACATATAAATTAATAATAATTTTTAAATGATAAATAATCAATATTTTTCGTTCATTCAATCCACTGAGAAAAATGTACACCACATTCACATGTTCGTATGATATACCTTCTCAATAAATAGTGTTATACATTTCATATCTCTATCTTATATAAATTATACTCAATAAATTTGAAATTAATATATATTATATTAATATCATTGTTCAAAATATGTATTTTATTTATCCAATATCATATTATATGGATAAAAATAAACAATCCAAAAAAATACATTAAAAAAGAATCAATTATCAAACAAAAGAGTTATTTTACCATTGAATTCCTAATAAAAGAGTGTTAATATTCTATAAATAATAGATATATAGAACTATATATATGATTAAATTTATTTAATGTATGTGTTATAGACCAAAAATTATAATAAATGAGGTTAATAAACTTACGAAGGAAATTGAACAAGTATTAAGGGTTTATCGTATCATATTTACATTAATGATACATATTCAATAATATCAACATACACATTTATGTTATGTATATATGATAGATATTTATATGATATATCATGAATGTATTTATCTTATCTTCAAATAATTATTCATTTGAATTTATTTCATTCCTGGGGAAATTATTTTGTAGTAACAAAAGTTGTAGGGGTTTGTTTCACAATCTCATAATTATTCAAGATTGTTTTCATTAAGTGTTTATTAGAGGTATTATTTCATTTTTCTATGTCCAAATAATTATTATTAATTTTCCTATTGTTATTCATTAACTTTTTCATTTAATATTACCAATTTCCCACTCTTTGTTACATATAATAACAGACATTATAATTAATAAATATATGAAAAAATTTCTCTCACTGGTCCAAAATTATTTTTCATAAGAATTGATGTTTTCAAAAAAATTCTATTCCGTTTAATTTTATTTAGAAAATAAATTCTTACCAATTTTAACTATAAAATTGTTTTCTTAATGTAATATTCAAGTAATTTTAAAAAAAAGATTATTTTTTTCTTTTACAAAAAATGTGAGAGGAATCATTGTTTTAACATGTTTGACATAAAACAAATTTCCACTATCAGAAGAACTAAATGTTTAAATGTTTACTTTATAATTATAAAAATTTTATTTTCAATGAAAATTATTTTAATAACAAAATTATCATTTATTTTAAAAAATTCATTAAAATTATAATAGTTATTTTTAACATAAATGTTTTAAATTCCATATTTTTGATTTTTTCATAATTTATGTCAAATATTTATTTTAATTATTTTCCAGTAGTGATATGAAATATTGATTTATTACTCTTTAATTTTAGTGATGGTTTATAATTAGTTTGGCTAGGGAATATAAACTCAATTACTATTAACCATTTTACTCGAGAAGGATTTGGATTATGATTATTGAATGTGTATGTATTAAAATTTTCTTATTACTTACTCAAAATGAATGTTTATATGAGGAATTCATTGGAATTATTATGTGACGTATGATATGTGGAATTACATAGCCCCTTGATAAATTTTAGAACACAAGAGTCAAAATAGCTTGGTTATTTAGTTTTTGCCTCACCCATTTATGTGTGATATATTTAAATAAGGTAATAATGGTAAGAAGACATGGAAAATGAAATTGATAGAATGAATAATATATCTATAATTATGAATTCAATTATTTTTAATTCAGTAATTGATAAATTGTGTCATTATTTAATTATTTATAATATTTTATTTTATTTTTAAAACATATATGATTATGTATGTTGATTTATTTGATCATCATTTACTTTTACCATAGTATTCTCATGATATGCATTAAATTTTCATGTGTTTCAATTATTTAAATTTAAATATTAATTATACTTTATTTATTCCTATCATATTATGTATTAATTCCCTTACGGTGAAAATTATCACACAACATTATAAGGATTTATTTTCCCCCAAATACTAGTAAATGTGTTGTGATTGGTATGTAGGGATATTATAGGGGGAATAATGGTGATCTCGAAAGAATTTATTTTTGTATTGTATTTTTTAAGTAAAATATTAATATCATGAATGTATATATTTTAGAAAAACATATAAACTATTCAGTCATTTTGGATGATATTTCCCATTTCTAATAGAAATGGAAAAAATTAACCATCATCTCTTGCCTATTGGGGTCAGGGTCACTATAGTTGGTATCATATGAGGATTAATTAAACCCTTGAGAACATGATTTTTGATACCGTATATTTGGTATTATATAAATATGATAAAAATTGATGGTAAGTATAGAATAATATCCTAATTAAAATAAAATTTATATATTATGTGATTTTTCTATGAAATACACCTATGTATGGATACTATAAGCCATCATGGTTCTAGAATATATCTACATAAAGGTTTAAATTCAAAAATAACACATTATCATTGAACCAATAATAACATAGTGTATGACTATAGGCCTTAATGGGAACATTATTCAACACAACCAAGTTATATATTTTGGATAATTTACAAATTTTTCAATTTATTCTATTTTTTTAATTATTATTGGGATTATATATTATGTTTTATAATGAAATAATGTAATAGTATGTATTCTATTTATTAAAAATGGCACCAAAATGATGGGATGAAAACATTATCATTTATAATAAACCATGTAGGGATTCCACCATAAGAACGATAATGATGTTTCCACTATAGATATACCTTGAAATGGTCGAATTATAACCACACTGGGGTAACTTTGTCATTTTATTTTTATTTCCCTTTAAAATATTGTGCATCCTGTTGACCCAAAATTAGTGGTAATAATTTTAGACCAATACTTACATCAACAACCTCCATTCTTCAATGGGGAAAAAATATTTTTTATCTATGAAATTTATAAGATCATTTTATAATATATTTTTCCCTCATGAATGTTGTTAGTGGGATATAAATCAAGGAATTTTACCATATCACTAGAGATAAATATATATAATGGTCACTAATTCCAGACACTAATGAAGACAAATATAAAGGAAATATGGACTGTATGGATATAATGGCACTCTACATGAAAAAATATTTTCCTTATCAACAATTAGTGGAAATGAATGGGCATTTCTTGAGTCAAAGACATAAATAAGTGGAAATTATTTTTATTAATGATGAAAAATATATATGGTTATGAAGGAATAAAATAGATATTAAATAAAATAAAATGGGAATTATTAGTCATTTCATTCATTGGATTAATTAAACCAATAAAAACAGACAAGTCTATAATACATTATCATCATACTTGGAAATAATATAATTTTATCTAAATAAAGAAAAATAATTATTCATGTCGAATTTACATATTAAGGTGTATGTAATGAATAATATGATTGAGGAAAAAAAGATAAATTGAATAACAGAACGAAGGTTTTCCATACATGTGGTACTTATGGACATAAGCACCTTGGAACATAAATAAATTGAAAGGAGTATGATTCATAAGTGGAGAAAAAGGACATAATTCCAAATAATATAAGGAACATAGAGGAACAATTAAATTGTAGTGATTATATTATATTGATAGGGGTTTTTTTACAAACCAATTATGTATGAATCAAAAACAAGATACCTTAGAAGAATATAAGGGAAAAGATATAACATATGGTATTGATATAGATGAAGTTGATAATTAATTATCATTTATATTGTGACCCGTGATTTATTTTTAATGGTATTTTATAGCTGATATTTTTTTTATGAAATCTAGAAATTTTTATTGATTGTTCATTAGCAGGATTTCATTAACGATGTCTAATCATTTGTTTAATTTTACAAATAATAGTTATATATTATAAAAAATTTAGTTAGAGAACATATTACTATTGGATGATATCCCTTCTTATGTAACATATTTTTATATATGAATAACAATTTTATAATTGTTAGATAGTATTGGTTACCAAGAAAATGTAAAGTAATTATATGTTTTATGTCATCATTGTTGGATTTTACTAGATGTCATAGATCTATGGAATATATTCTAAAACATGAGCTTTTAATATTGGAAGAATGCATGTTTTCATTATTTTATTATACAGATCATGGTTTTTAAATATTTTTAATGTTACCTATGGGGACATTTTATATTGTTAAGGGAATATAATGTTGATTTAGTGACCTTCCATTAATATGGTTTATATTGATATTAAAGAGACATATTTCTGAGAATTATTATAGTAATCTATATGGGAAAGTTCTAAGTTGAAATTTTGGAGTCATTAAAAAACATATTATACCCATTTTGATTTTATAAAATACATAAATATAGCATGAATGACTGTGAATTCTTGTGATCTATTAATTATGCATGAGGCATAACATTTCATTTTGGGATATTTATTTCCTTGAGTATGAAATTAATTGAGATATCAGAAAAGTACACCAAAATTATGAATTTTTTCTAATGTAATAAATTGATATCATGTAATTACATATCTAATGTTTTCTGTCTAGATATTAAAGTATTGGATCAGCTCATGGAAAAATATCATGAAAGGAATATTTTATCGTACTGCCTTCATATTCAGTTAATATTATGGTCCTTAACACATTTTAGATTTAGGAATGTGGGGCTAATGAATTTTTATTGATCATTCAACTTATTTTGTTAAATTACTTCTATCATAATCCATCATTACATAGACAATAATATTTTCATCCATGTCTATATCATCACATCCCATATATTTTCTCATACATAGAAACACAATTATGTGATAATTTCATATGTCCTTTATATAACAATTTCACTATTATCAGGAGGATGTTGTGTTATCCCTTCAAACGATGTGGGATTTCAAACAAGTAATTTTTAAATCTCAACCACTTGATTAATGTGGACATGATTAAATTGGGAAGATTCAATTTATTTAATGGTGTGGAATTTAAGAACCTAATATAGTAAAATTGGAACATTATGTTTTATTGCATGTTTGACATTGAAAACCTGAATTAGAAGAATATATTACATCATGAGACTTCATAATATGTTTATCTTTTAAAAAAATAAATCCCTTTGATGTCATGTGTTGTACGCAAAAACAGATTTAAACATAATGATACACATTAATAAATATTATTCATTAAATATGACCATTATAAACATGTTGTTACATTAGTGGGTATTAATAGGAATAATTAATTTATGTAAATTTTATTTTTTAAACATGAATTAAATAAATTCAATGTATATATATTTATTAAAAAATAGAATAAGAACTATCTTCAACAAAATGAAATGATTTCTGAAAAAACAGAATTTTTTAATGGCAGATTAGCTATGAATTGGTCACAAAATTGAAAATAATTTTTTTATACCTATTTCAGAATTTTTTTTTGAAAAATATAATTTCATTTTTGAAATATACATATCAAAATTAAGTCTTATGGTTTTTTTTATAATTTTATGAATTTATTAATTTTTAGATGAATAGAGAAAAATACTGATTTTTAACTGAAAAATGTCTTTTCATTTAAATTATTTAAGATGTTACATTGATTTATAAATTGTGTAATAATAAAAACAAGTTAAATTATTCTAAAATTTTATCATTTTATTTCATTTAATTCAATTTCATCTTTAATTTCTATGTAAAATCATTATATATAAGTTCAAATTTTGTATTTAGAAACTCAATTATTCATTGAGTATGCATGTATTGATTTGAATTGTATTATTCAAATTTTGTGAATTGAATTTTAAAAAAATGATTATATATTTTTAATCTACATAATTTATATTATCTAATAATTTTAAAATAATTTTTTCTTTCATAATTTTGATAAAATTAGAAAGTATTTATCAAAATTAATGTAAAAAATGGGAGTATATGGGGTAAAAATTAATATATAAGTGTTAAAATAGGACACTTGAATCTATAGAACCCATTTTATCAATTTATTAAGAATATATAATCTCTATTGTTCTACAATTTTCAACATTATAGGCTTTATCCATTATAAAATTGTACGATTAATTGAATTTTTCAAAAATACTTTGTTTTCCCTCTTCCCCTTTTATAAAAGGCCACTCTCCCCTCCCATATTGTCAATCTGAAATCCTTTGGGTTAATAAAATTTATTCTCAAATATATTCCATACATTCCACCTCACATCCAAGATAGATTTTTTAAATCATAATGATAAATTAGGATGGATTTATGTTAGACAAAAAGAGGTTAAAATATGATGGTGTACAATTGATAAGACTGAGTTTTCATATTAATTATTTCATTAAATGATTATAATATTTAAAAAATATTAAAAAATTATTATTCAAGTATATAAAATATTAATATATTTCATTATGTTAATTTAATAACATATATATATATATCTCTACATTCCAAAAATGAAAATTGAAACTATTGATTGGGTGGGTCATGGACAACTTCATCGCGAACCGATGTAGTTCATGTTCCATCAGCACATTTAATGGTTTTTAAGGATGAATTTAAAATATGTATATAATATTTAATATAATTTAATAATTATGTAGTAATGATATATCATGTTTTTTTCTATTCCATTTATTGAGGAATATGATAATGTTGCTCACAGGCACTGCAAACTACCTCCCTATGAAGCAATGTGATTTATTTTTTACTTATGATTTATATGAAAGGTAGAAGAGAATAATATAATAAATATATGAGATACTTATAATACAAAAATTATTTTATAATTATATTTTGACATCTATCGTCTAGCCTTCTAAAACATTAGGAAAAAAACACTACACATGAATATTTGTGGACTAATGCCCCCATACAGTGACATGAAATGTTTTTAATTTTTTTCATACTTGGATGTTAATTCGGATTTATTTTATTAATATAAATTATAAATATAATATAATAATTATTATATATAAATCTTTTTAATATTACACTTCCTTTTGTTAGAGCCTTCATGTATAATGGAAGTAGTGTTCATGTGTATCTATAATATATTATCTCCATAAAGCGTGTAATGTATTTTTTTCTAACTAGTATACATTATATGTAAAAAATATTTAATGAATTTTTATTGAATTTATATTATTTTTAGCATTATGGAGATGATGTTTCCATTCTAAAATTAAAAGGACTCCTATTACCAATCCAAAATATACATGAAAAATTATGTTATTATCGCTTAAAATAGTGATTTTATAACATCATTTCTAATAAATTAAAGATAAACGACTATAATTAAACATATTGAAATTGACTAATCATGATAAGTGTAATATCATATAATGTGTAGGTGGAATCAATAATGTATTTTTCATTTATGTTCTCTGTATTATATAACAACCATTACCACCTTTTAATGAATTATCACATTAATGAAAATCAAATATTCACACAACCATAATAACACATTTATTAAGTGGTTAATTAGGAAATAACTATTTCTATTTCTGGTAAAAGTTATTAAATAATAGCATACCAAAAAATCTACTAGGTAATTTTTTTGTGTGGATACAATAAGTTAGATATAACCTTAAACTTGCATAAAACAATGATTAATAAAACATTCCATATGTTTATTCTATTAGGAATGATGAAAATAAGATGTTGTAAAAATTTATAAACCACATCCAACTAGTAAGGATCATGTAACTGTGTTTATTTAATGATATGAACTTTTTCAATTCCTCATGAAAGAAACAATTCCTCACTTTATTACCCGGTAATAGGAATGGAAAACTACTCAGGAATCCATATATAATCTTGGATTGATTAGTCACTTTGATACTTATGTCTGATTATCGTGTCTCAAATCAAGAAAAATTCAAATTTCTATAAAAATTCTAGATGCACTAATTTCAATATCCCAAATCATTATTCCGTATATCTCAAACCTATCACGTAAATAATATCCAAAAAATATTTTGAATTTTTTTTAATATATATCACAAGAAAAAATATCCAGAAACCAATATTCTAGTTTTCTACCCATGGAACATGTTCACAGTGCTAGAGTACATCTTACATGCTCCAATTACATTGGATTTATAAAAACAGAAAAATAGGGAACCTAAAATTCGTTTCCCAGTAAATGAAATTCACATATATGAGTTTATATTCAAATTTAAGCATCATTTATAAATTTCACAATGATCATAAACTATTTTGGATTATTCGAGAAATTTATTTAATAGTATCCAAATTTTATCCTTAACCAAATATTCAAATATGTCTGATGTTATTTTAATTGAATCCCATCATCCATTGTTTAGAAACTCCTTTTTAATTTCATTCATTATTTAGTCTGATGAAATTTATAATGAAAATCTTGTTTGAGGGATCAAAAAATCATAAATTTACAACTTCAAAATATACTTGGGTTTCCTATAAAATAATGTAAATAAATGAAAGAAATTATTGAACACTTATATGATTTTAGATAACTATAAATGGATAACTTCATTATTGCAAAATCATTCAAAATTAGAACCCATTTCATTCATTTTCATCAATTATTCAATAAGTCCTCAAACCAATGAAACTATGCCTATTGTGAAACACTATATACAATGACATTATTATGTCAAGAGGATCACCCAATTAATCATATCAAATTCTAATATAATTAATATTTCTATAAATCTCTTCTCATTCAAAAACAATAACTATGGTACATCAAATGAAATTTTAGTATTCTACCATTCAACATTGGATAATACTCCACATCTAATGAAATAAGAGTTATAAGAACTCCCCTACTGTATTAGTGGAACATAATTTCTATGGTAATTATTTCAATAATGAAATATTTCATTATAATACTCAGCATATAATGGTTTATTTCATGTATTGGTTTGTCTGATGGATCTGCCAATTTGATAGATCGGTTGATCATAACTCTTTCTTGAAATCCAACTTTAAAATGTTCAAACTCATAAAATCCAATATAAATTTGAGTCTAGTACATCTAAATAAAATGATATTCATACATAATAATTAAAAATAAAATATATATTAGGGAATCATATTATCCTTATTTTTTTCCAAAACCTGGTTTTTACAACCATTCGTTAACCAAACATAGATCAAATTTTTTTAAAAAAATTATTTTCTTAAAAATATTAATATTAGTAACGTAACACCATATTTTTTAATATTTAATATATCTAAATAAAATTTAAATTTAATACATCTTTAAACTAAAATAAAAACACAATTCCTACAATTTGTGTTTGAAAACATGTTAACCCCAAAAAACATTCATAATAGGACACATTAATTGATGAAATTTGATAATAAATCGAAGTCTAATATTCAGTTTCTGAGAATAAATTTTTATAATCATCAAAAAATTAAATGTTTTGGGATTTATCATGATGAAAAAATTATTAAACGTGATATAAATAAATTCTTTCAGTATCAAAGAACAATTCCAATAAAACATTGAACAAAAACCCCCCTTATAATTTTATTTTCAACGATACTTCATGAATAGAAGAAACATTGAAACTCATTAAATGGATCTCTAATAAATAATTATGAGCCTATTAAATACAAAAAATTATAGTATACATTAATCATTAAATAAAAAAACATTTTTTCCACATTATGTGACAAAAATTTCATCAAAATGCCAATCTCTCCACCTCTTCGTGACATTAATCTTCGTATAAATAATATGATCTCAAAAAGAACAAAACCATTCTGTTATAGTAGTTCACATATTCAAACATTGGGTTGATATTGTAATACTATTAATAAATCCATAATAATAAATACTTCAAGTAACACCCTTTGATTATGGGAGTTATTTTGTTTTTCAAATTAGTTTAATACTTCTGATATTTTTCATTTCACACAAGAGTGAAAATATATTATTTTTTATTAAAGAAATATTTCTAACATGTGTTAGAAATAATAGAAAGTTAAAAAGTCACAAAATGAAAGATATATTTTTTCCTTCTATCTATATAACAAGATGGTTAGATTTCATTTCATGAAATACTAACTTTATTCGATGTCTTACGTAACACCCAAGATAGAGTTTTAAAAAATAATAATTAATTAATTAAGTATAATTATTTAATATAATCTAACATCTACATTAAATTTAATATTATTTTATTAAATAACTTATTAATATATATAGAAAAATCAATTGGTTACGTAATTATTGTATAATAATATAGAAAATAAATGAATATAAATGAACTAATTTAATAAAAGTTTATTTTTAATGTGAAAAAGGATATTTAAATTAATATGTAAAATTAATTAATACTGTTGAATAATATTAATCAACTTTATATTTTATATATCCCAACATATATTTTTGATAATCATCAAGTATACATGATAGATAGATGATACAAACAAACCCAATTTTATTCATAAAAACCAATATTTTTATAGAGGTAGTTCTTCCACCATTTAATGAAGAACCCATTCTAAATCCAATTTTTTAAAATGTTATATTTTTTATATGTAAAAATAATCATTATATTTTTAATATAAACAATAATATTAATATTGGATAAATTATCGGTATTTTTATGTAACATTAATTTTTTTTGTGATTTGTTTAAAATATTGAATTTTAATTCCAAATATCATTTTCATATAAATAATTTACATGGATTTTAATATATAATATTTTGGTTGTAATGTTTATTTAAAAATATTTTTTTAAAATTATTCTAATTTATGTCATTGGAAGGAATTTCTCTTTGAAATATGGTATACAATCTTAGCAAACTATTGACTGTTTTTACTTTACAATATTTTAGTGTCATTCCATTAGTGGGATTATTTTTAAATTAATCTCTTATAGATAATTGATTATAATCTCTAAAAATGGACTAATTAATCCAAAAAATAATAATTTATATAGATTAAAAAATTTAAATTCTACATTTAACGAAAATTATTAGTGAATGTGATTAAAAATAATAACAACGATTAAGAGATAACATTAATTAACAAAGCACTACATAAAAAATTTGAGACCTAATACAAAATCAAATGTTTTACAAATTTATTTTTGGACACTTATCTACCATTAAACTCCCATTATTGTGTGTTTTTGGTTGGTTATGATAGTGTTTTGGTAAAAATGTGTGTGCACATTAGTTGTTTTAGAATATTCCAACGATGTCCTTTCCCTTCCCAATAAAAGGCCACTAACACTACCTATTATTCACACCTCTTAAAAATATATAATAGAATAATATATTCCCATAAACATAAATAATTACCTAAAATCGAGCAAAAATAAATCCCCTGGTCAGAAAGAAATCCAAGGAAGCATTTTGGAATAAGCAAAATGGAGTTACCAGATTAAGTGGTAACATCTTCTCTAAATCCCCTTCCTATTTTTTTCTCCACAACCTACTCTATAATTATTCCATGATTGAGTAAAAACACCAATATCTTCAATATAATCAGATTATCTTATTAATAGGGTTTGTGAAACATTTAAAAATACCTCCATATAATGGATAACAAATATACTACTTATGTTTATATTGAACTACTATGTCACAAAACGATGATTGTTTGTTTCTTTCATTAACACCTCTCATAGTAGAAATTATAATGGAAACTATATTAATATATAATTTATATGTTATATTTATTATGTTTTTAATATCATTTAATACGTTTACATAAAATATCTTTATACATTCAATTTGGTGTAAAATGGATAATTTCATTTGAGGAAGTGTCGACTACCGCCCCCTCTAAGTGATGTAATTAAATCACATGCAATATGTAATTTTTTAAGGATGTATTTAGTTAAATTATATGATATATATGAAAAAATAATTCTTCTATAATTATAATATTTTTATATATACATTCAAGTCATTTCATTTATTTTTTTCAACCCAAAAAAATACAGAAACAATATTCATGCATACGTACTGCTTACAATCTCCATGAATATTGTGTTTCATTTCATACATATATATTTAATAGAATTTTATAATATAACTATAATTAATATACAAAATATTTATAACATGTTATATATTGTAGGAAAATTGATATAATTATAAGAACCCAAGTTATTATGAACTTGGAGACATGAAAATGAATAAAGCAGATATAACCCAATGTGAATCCTTAACAAAGAATTATTAACAATAGGGTAATATATTGACATATTCAAACCATATAAGGTATTAAATATATTAATATGGTTCTATTATAGATTTAACATAAAATTATTTTTATTAAATAGATTGTTTTTTAGTAAAACTTGAGTCAATACATATTTTAGGGGAATTTCATTTCACTTTTTATATGAGGGACATACATTCCATGTTCACCAATAATTTTTTATTATGTGGGGTATATACCTCCTATGAATGTATTATATATATATATATATATACATTCAATATTATTTCTTTAATTGTATTTATTTTTTAAACATCTCGAAACCGGAAAGGTGATTTCACCTCAATTTAGCTTCTTTGAGTTAATTCATATGTAGTTCCCATATATTATTATTTTAGGTTTATATAATGAATTTTAAAATTTAAATCATGAGTCTCCTTAAATTCAGGAAATTTTAATCTTCATGTAATTTCATTATATTACATTACGAGTGTGATTCAAAATTATTTTCAAAGAAATGGATTATAACATGTTTTCATGATTTCATTATATGTTTTCAATGTATATTCTATTAATTGATTTTAAAATTTTTTATGATTTCATTATATTTTTCTACATATTTTCAATTAATTTTTTTCAAATAATTTTAAATATATCTTTTAATTTATTCAACGTATTTTCAAATAAAAATATTTTAAAACGGTTTTGATAAATATTCTAAATTTTTTAAGGAAAATGTTTTTTTAAATGTATTCATGTTTTATTTATATTATTTCAACGTATTTTTTATGAAAATTATTTTAAAATGGTATATGCATTAAAAATTATTTTTTTAATTTATATAGTATACTTTCTTCAAGAAATGATTTTTGAATGTTTTATCAAATTTATTTTCCATGTAACATGATATCTGTTGTAGTTACTCATACCATTATAGGATATTATCTATGGGTTCCATTCATATTTTTTCACTGAATTCATTATTCTTAATTTTAGGATTTTTACAAAACACATTTCTATTCCAAATGTTAATTGTTTTCGAAATAAGTTTCTATATAAAGGCTTCTGATTTTGAGGAAATGATTATGAAACCTGTATAATTTTCTATTGTTTATGATATGTTTACATATTTATGATACAAATTTCATTTCATGGGTTATGACATGATTTTTAATGGTATTTTGGAACATTAATGTATGATTTCATTATAAGATGTGTGGGACCTATATCACTGTCTCATGAAATGGGTAATTATATATATCTCATGAGATAGACTAATATGGTTTGGGGAATGAACCTTAATTACTAAATGTCCATGGTAGTGAACCATCACTATAAGGATGGTATGATGAGTGAACTCATGATACTAAAATAGCCACAATAGTGAACAATGACTACTGAAACTTTATTGGTATTAAATGCATATATACAAGACTGTATTTTATGTGATATCACAACTACAATTGAAATCATATTATATGCTAATGTGTCTTCCAAAATCATGTGTTATATATATATATATATTATAATATAATGGATTATTTTCTTTATATCCACTTTATACATGTCTTTTAATATTCTAATATTTACGTCATGATTCATGTTTATGATCTTATAATGTGATAGGTATGATCTAACAATGTTATGATCACATTTTTATACCCTTCGGTGCAGGCTTATAATTACATTTATCCCTTGATTACCCTTACTGTTAATTTCATGTCACCACTTTTTATATTTTTTCATAGGTTATAATGATATGTAGTAATTATGATGTGTCTATAAAGGATTAAATTAATGAATAATATAGTGGTATATAATGTTTTTCAAATAAGTACCAGTCTTATTGATTCCTTGTTTCTAAAGGAGTTAGAATAATGAGCTAATTTTTTATCTGTTTGTGTAATGTTTTATGTATTCTAGAAATGTTATGTACTGTTTATGTATGAAAAGTGAGTGTTTATATAGTTTGTATCATTGACAATTTTTATCTATCTTTGGGAATCATGAATGATAAAACCTCAGTGATATGTCTATGGACTTGTATGATGATAAGTATAAGGTTTAAGAAATGTAAAGGAAAATTTCCTAGAATTCTTGTTAATGTATAGAGTGGGTGGTTTCCTTGAAATACATCCATGTGAAGATACTACAAATTTATATTGATTTGGAACATATATACATCAGAGTAAGAACTTAGAAAAGTTGTTCTGGGCCAAAATTGGGGTACTCTTGTATAAGACAACGGTCCTTTCTCCAAACCATGATTGACACTACCACGGGATATGATTTTCGAATTCAGAAACTCTTTATGAAAAATCATAATGTATTTAAATATAATTAAGTTAAAAAGAACCTAGAATATCCAAAGGGTTTCATATATTAAAAAGTTTTTCATTGTTTAGATATCATATATAAAAAAAATTATAACTATTCAGTATTAAAATTTAATAATTATTTATCACACAATGCTTATAGTTCTAGTAAAATGAAGGAAATGAAAGGAGCTAGATGATATTTGAATGTTATGGCCAATTTATATTGAGAAGTAATGTGGGATGATAACTATAGAGTAAAATTTATTGATCATGCCTAATATGTTTTCATAGAAAGTGATAAACAATCTGTTCCTTAATAGACTCTTAGAATCACCATGGAAAAGAAATAAAGTGTTTAATGAGAGTTTGGGTAATAGAGACCATGGAGAATAAGAGATTTGGTTTCTTTTGTGTCATGAATTTTGAAAACATCACATAATTGAATTTATTAGGGGAACAAGAAGATGTTCATTTTTTGTAAATGATGGATAAAAAGAAAGTGAAATCAATGGATGGATGAGGATTTTGGTTAAAGAAATGGATGATAATATTGTACATCATATGGAATAATAGAATTTTAATTGTTTTATATGTTTAATATATTGTCATAATGAAACTAAATGTCCTATTTGGAATGATCCAGAAGTGAATCATCATGGTTGAGTGAGTAATGGTTATGTTTCTGATGATGATTAGACTACAAGTGAAATGTGAAAGGAAAGTGGTATTACGTAATAAGACAAGGTAGCCACCTTATGGTTAATGGATGCAGTTGAATACTTTATGGTTCTGTGTATTTATATTATGGAATTACATTATATGAATGGTGAAATAAGCATGGATTATCAATTTTGTTTTTTCAAAAATGTTTTAACAGATTATGTCGTATGTTTCTGATGGTCTAGATAATTCATTTAATTAAAATGTGATATATTGATTAAGGGAAGATAACCCTTATCATGTTTCCTATGTTATGATACAAATTCTTTGATAAATATATGTTGGAAGTATGTAAATTAGATGGTACTGATTAACATGGAACTAATTAAGGACTTATTGAAATGTTTTTTATGCAATTATATATTATGTTTAAAACATCTAGGATTTATTGAATGAAACCCGTAATCAGTGGAATAAGGGAGAATTTGTGTTTTCAGATGTTTTTTTGGTAATTGGGGTTATTACAATTTTCTTCAGATATTATATGATGAGGGTATTCCCATTTTTATAATGTTAGAACCAAGATCTTCCTAGTGATATATAGCAGAACATTGTTATGTTGATTTCATGACGTTCTTTTTAATGTATTGGTTTATCATAATTCATACAGTCTATTAGTTTTACAATTCCGGATAAGATTATGTTATAGTTGAGGGGATATATTTATGTATTGATATTTTCATTAAATCCTTGGATAAAATTATATTTTGTTATTAACCTTATTTCAAGTATTCCCGTCATATTTATTTCTTAAATTGTATTACTCTTGTTTGAGAAAAAAACATAATGTATGTAAGGTAACACAAAATCACATCTAGAAAGGTTGTGGGGTTTACACCCACGACCGAATGACCATAAGTGTTTCATGCCAACCACTAGCCTACGTGATTTATTGCTTAATGTATTTTTATTTTTGATTAATAATTATTTATAATGAAATAATGGTGTTACTTTTTATGTTTGTAGGTAAAAATATTAACCATATATTTTTAGAATTTCTAGAGAATAATAGTTATACGTTTCATTATCTCTCAAGCTTTGATATCTGTTAAATGTGTATTTTAGTGCTTAATGCGTGTTTTTTAATTTGTAGACATCAATCTCTTTATGTAATTGATGTATAATTAATATATAAATGAAAATACTTGGAATTAACTTTTTTATAAAAACATAACAATTTAGTTTATTTCATTACAATCATTATTAGTAATTGAATTACTCAATGATATGATAATGTTAAAAAAAATATTTTCATAGCACCTTAATTTTTTTTTGAAACGATGAATTTTTAAGTAATCAATGATTTATGACATAAATTCCATCATCTTTTGGTTGATCATTCACAAATTCATGATTGATGACTAATATCACCACTATGAATATTTATTCATTTCACCCATGTCCATTATTTAACTTTGTACCTATGTTATCTAATGTTCCACTATATTTAAATGTTACTTTGGGTAACCATTAAGTTTCCAACATTATATTTTTAAAGGAATTATGAGGATTAATTTTTACGATGTGGGTTTTAATTATAAGAGCATTAAAATATTACACCTTCGATAAATCAAAAAAATATTAATGGTGATTTACATTTGGGAGAGGGTGTTTAATGTAACACCTCCAGATTTTGTAAATTATTATTTTAGAACTAATTTAATCTATTTTAAATTATTAATTTAATGCAACACTGAAAAATGTTTATTTTATATAAAATATATATCCATGTCTTACATTACACACATCTAGATAATTAGGCACTACAAAAAATTTATCTTTTCCTACGTGTAACATCATTGTTAGCTTATGTTAATTAAAAACTGACATTCTACAATGGATTAATTAACACACTAGAACAATTGTTACCAAAAAATAATTCATTATTAAAACATTATTTTGTTCATCGGTTATTACACTACCATTAGATTGATTATTATAGGAATTACTATCTTATAAATTTATGTTGATTTATTCATTGGTTACCTAATAGTTTGAAAAGGATATAAGAACAAAATGAATATAGAGTGATAGAATTTATAAAAGTTGTTTTAAAAAAAAGGAGGATGTATATTAATAAGTTATAATAATTAATAAAATTTAATTATATTAATGAAATTAATATGTTATATATTATAATTTTTTTAGAATGATCTAATATATTTTATAGATACAATGTAAGAACAATCATAATTTGCTGCATAAAACATATATTTTTATAAAGGTAGTATACCACCCTTTAATTAAGAAAACATTTTAAATCTTTTTTATTGAACTACAATGAAAATTATATTTGATATAAAAACATAAAAAATATAGGAAGATTAATTTGGGGTATTTTTCGATAAGGTTTAATTTTTTAATTATTTTTTAAAATACTGAATTTTATTTCAAGGCTGATTTATCATATATTTAATTTATAAGGGTAAATTATAGTTTAAATTTATTTAATGTTTAATTAAATAATAATTTTATAAATTAATTCAATTTAGGTCATTGTACTCAATTTCACTATAAAATTTGGAATGAAAAAAACAAATTTCTAGTCCTTTCTACTTAAAAAATCAACATTGTTGTTTCATCAGTGAAATAATTTTAAATTAATTTCAGCTAATTATATGATTAGAATTTTGAAAATATGATTTCAAATTTATAATTATAACAATTTCTAATTTATAATTATAGAAACTAATTCTTGACTAAAATGATTGTTGAAAGTGATTAAAATTAATTACAATGATTACGAGAAAAATCAGGTTAACAAAGTACTAAACAATAAATTTAAGTCCAAAATGAAATTGAAACTAGTCCAAAACTAATTGGGTGGGATATTTTCATTCATTAAACATAAATTATGGTGTTTCTTTATGATTTTTTGTATGTAAAAATGTTGGTATACCTAATTTTGTTATAAAATACCATGTGTGTCCTTTCTCTTCCCTCGAAATGCCTCCCAATTCTCGTTCTTCTTCACACCTTCCAAACTTTTAAGGATTCTCCAATATATAACCAATAAACATTAAAAATCAATAAAAACTCCTATAATTCATCCCTTAGGATGAATGAAATCCATGGATTCTTTTTGGCACAATCCAAAATGAGGTACCTAAATAAGAGGTAATTTCTCCTCTCAAGCTTCTTTTTTTAGATTATATATCCACCGCACCACTCTATTTATTCCATGATTATATAGAAAATATGGTATTCAATATATACTAGGATTTTTTTATGATAAAGGATATACCTATTATTATAGAAACCACCATGTAATGGGTTACAATCATATTGTTTATGTGTATAGAAAACTACCACCCCACAAAATAATGACTGTTTATTTTTTCTATTTCCACCTATCATGGTGGACGTTATGATTGAAAAAATATTTATATAGTTTATATATTATATTTATTATGTCATCAAGATTCATTAATAATTTTAGAAAATATATCTATATACTTTCCATTTGATGTAAATATGATAATTTTGTATGAGGATGTGTGTGTCATCCCAGGCTTCCACGGTACGTCACCCTTTGAATAATGCAAAACCTTGTGTTGTATATAACAAGGAGTTTTAACACACCATGACCAGTAAAACTAGGAGTTATGTGTAATAATAACAAAATTTTGTAAATTTATAAATTTTATTTTTCAAAATGGACATCATTTTGGAATTCGGAATATCAAAATTAGCTTCTGGTGAATTTTGATATTTTTCTAAAACATTCAATTTTTCAAGAATGGTGAAAAAACAGGGTTATTGTTTAGAATCGAAATTTTATTTAATTAATTATATATTTTAATTTCCATAATTTTATGTCAAATTATATTCATAATACCTATATATGTTAACTTTAATTCATTGATGTCATTTTATATTAAGTTTAAATATTTAAAATTTTATTGAACTTTTTATAGTGTTTTACCCACCTTCTAAGGCATTTTCAAATTTGCATAAAACCTAATTTTACCACTTCTATCAGTTGAATATAAAAAATCTGAGAGACATGGTTGACATCAATAAGTAAAAAAATTTTATATAAGATGAAAATATTTTTTGTTGAATAGTAAAGTTTGACATTTACTTATCACGGTTAAAAGTAAATCAGGTAATTAATGGAAAAGTTGATATTATAATTACACTAACACACGAATTAATTGTATTGGAAAAGTGTAATTAGACCAAAAAAACCATAGGAATAATATATGATCATCTTTTGTCCACTAGGATTAGATTATGACATTTATTATTATTTTATTTAAAGAAGAGCAAAAATAGTTAAATTAAAAGTATAATAATTAAACCATATTTAATATTGAGATACACATTCAACTATAAATATTCATTATAATGATAAAAATACTTCCTAAATAATGTTAGTTTATTAATAATTTTTAGAAATTATATAATTTAATTTATTTATGAAACAATGATGATGTAGTAATTATATTAATAATGAAATATTAAAATAATTGATTTTGTAAATATCCAAATAAATTTAAATTGAGGCTTCTGATAAATTATATTAATTTTATAGGTTAATATTTCATGTTATAGTTTTTTTAAATAATTCTTATTCGATGTGATAACGTTTTTATGGCTTTCAGAAAAATCAAATACAAAATAGTTTCAAAATTGGCATAATTGTGTTTTTAAAATAATTAGTAAATTATTAATTGATATAATATTCCTAAAAATCATAGTATCATCCAAAAGATCTGATAAGATTATATTTATTAATTTTTAACCACTTTAGGTTCTTTTTCCATGTTATAGTTAGTTTATTAACCATATAATATAAAAATAAAAAGAGACATGTTAAATGTCAAACTATTTAACTAAGAGTTAAATATAAATGTTATGATTAATATGGTGACCTAAACCAGATTAAAAACTATTGGTTGAATGTTTTTTGACCCATCACGACCTTATCCTCGAAATAAATAATTTTTCAGCCATTAGTAACCGAAAATTGTTTTATTAAGAACAATATATCAATATTTTCATAAAGTGACACTCAACTCTCTTATAAAAGGGTACTTCCCCTTCCTTTAATTTCACACCTCCAAAGCCATTTGGATAGGCCACACACTTCCCAAGTATCCTCAAAACTATATTCCCTTTAACCTAGATGCCTTTATTTGATCATAAATCCAACCTAAGTATCCCTTTTGATCATCTCAAAATGAAACACTCAAAGAAGAGGTAAAAATTTCATCACCCACTTTCTTATTTTTTTTCTTCTTCCACTTCCTCTTTCATTGATTTTTCAATAAAAAAATAACAAATATAGTACCTCCAAAATACTTTGATGTTATTATTAATATGTTACAACCATATTCTTTATTAAACCCATCCTATAAATGACAATGTCACCATACATGCGTACATACAGCTTTTCATCTCCACCTCAGGGTGTAGTTTGTTATTTAAACAAATCATTATTTGGATGGATATAATAATGAGTATGACTAATTTTTATAAGAAATATATCACGTTAATGATTCTTTATATATGATATACCATCCTATTACTTATTATTTCACCATCAATATAAATATATTGTCGCTCATGCGTACGTACGGATTACCGTCTCCACGAATGTGATGAGAGTAATTCCCCATAGTAATCATTCAAGAATAATATTCATTTTATGATTATAAATAATGATTATTAACATAATATCATTCTATATATGAATCAAATACATCATATCAATAACAAATATGGCTTACATAACCATGAATATAATGTAAAATTAATCATTTAAAACTCAAAATGAAGATACTACTAAAATATTATTAACAGAAAAATATTATTGGATCATATATGATATCATATTTATATATATAGTTATTGTATAATTTAATTAAAATTTTTAGCTATTATATAAGAGGTTAAAAAACAATTGGATATGGAAAAGTATAAGGTAAGGGTTAATTATAAAATCTCTTTAGTTATCAGAGGTTGTTAATACATAAGTATCTACAGTGACCTCATTATCATCCACATCTGTGTTTTCTTAAAAGTGTCATTAAAAAAAATTCCATTTTACTATAATATTTTTCAATTTAATTTTTACCCTTATTTGAGAACATATGTTTTCATTGAAATCTTTCCATCATTTTCCAAACTAGGTACTTTATGACCTTCTTGATAAAATTATGGTAATAATTTCTTTTTTAACTTATATAGTGTGTGCGGCCGCCATTATAACATTCTTGAAGATTCCCATAAAATCTTATAAGATTATTTTCGATGTAAAAGTTTTGTTTTATAATTAGATAACATTTAAATGATTTCAAAATAGAAAAATATATTTATCTACAAAACATTTTGATTTCATCTATTTCAACATCCTTTGATGGATTTTAATGTAGTTTGAGGTTGATTTTTTATAATACCAATCTTCCATATTGTATATAATTTTATTTGATATGTTTGACTGGGGATGTGTTATTTTTACACCATTCATGGTTAATGGATAATGTATTGACATTTCGTATGGTATTTTTATTATGAATTTTTAGGTTATGTATGAACCTTTTCATATGAGGATTGCATTGGACTTAGTATGTGACGAGTGGAGCCTGGAATAGCTCCTCGATGGATCAGTAGGTCTCATGAGAAAATAATGTTTTTTTTTCTCTATGACTTTTCATAATCATATTTTTATTATTGGAACAAGGCATGGACTATGTGGTTATGATGTATGACATTATGCATTCCAACATTATGAAATTGGAAATTGATATTATATGTGATTATTTGACTAGTTGAATATCCATTGAATAAATAAATGGAAATACTTGATTTATCTGTTCCATAATATGATGATGTTTAATTTAAAAGGATTTTGTTTTAGTAGTATACATTTCATTTAATGTTTATGTTTATTCTAGATTGTTTCCACTATATTGTTATCCTTACTGAGCATCTGAGCTCTTTCCTTTCTAGGTTTTATTTTTCCCAGGATGCGAAGAAGTATATTATTACCAACTTTTAGGGATATTCAAAGGGATGAATGTTGTCAATGGAGAAAATATTTTTATTGTTTATCATTTTATAACGTAATGTAAAACTTATATATGTATCTTGTACTTCCAAGGCTACCTAACTGATTGGACATTCTGAATTTCGATTCCATGTGATCATGCTAATGTTATGTAATAATGGACCGACTATGGGTAACTAGTGTCAGGGTGTTATAGTTTGTATACGAGGAAGTTTAGTACAATCCTTGGAAACAAGATATATATAAACTCTGATTAGATAACATTACCCTAAGATTGACTTTTAGGTTTGGTATAGAATAACTTCCTAAAAATATGGTAATATAGAGATTTTATTATTTTCCCTGCAATACATCCCGGTTTGGAAACGAGATGGTAGAGGTGGCTCTAGCACATATGTTCCTAGAAGTGAAAACTCAGACATATACTTTCGAGCATGACCAGGGGTAACTTGGTACACGACAACGAGACTTACTGAAATATTGGTTACTTAAATCCCAGGGGATATGCATAAGATAATTAACATTATCATTACAAACCACTATTAATGATTTATGAGTATATACCTCATCAAATAATTTTTTTTAATGATTTTGGATTATATCCATTAATTAAAGAATTTATGTTCAGTGTTTTTCATGTTTGGAATTATGAATTGATCTTCATAAACTAATCTAGTGTATGATGTTGTTTAGTAATTGCACCAAGTGGAAGGAATGGAAGCTGTATCAACACACATAATCCTTGTAGGGATTTCCCTCCTATTAAATATAATCATAATGGAGTTTTTAATGCAACTGGAGATGATCACCTTATCAACAAACTGGGACAACCCACTTAGTTTATAAATAATTACCTTACCCATATGGAGCACCTTGATCCACAACGCGGTGGATCAACCTTAGATTGTGTCATGATGTATCAACCCCAATCATCTAATGTGAGTACAACTCCATTAGTACCTGATCAATGGATATGTTCCTTAGAGAAAATATTTTATGCATTGGTGAGTAGCAAAAGGGAAAAATATCTCATGGCGGTTTATCCCCTCATGGGATATACTAATAAAAGGTTGTCATTAATCCAAACCCCAAATAATGAAAAATAAGTATAGAAAATTGAATTGAGGGAGATTAAAGAGATATTCATAGAAATATAACTTCCACATGACCATCTAATGGATATGAAAATACAATATCTATACCTAAGGGAAAAGGAGAATGAGAATGTTTCAAAGTATGTGGCTATGTTTACTAGGTTAGAAAAGAATGCCGAAGATTATATACGTAACCCAATGAGTAAGATTGATTGAGTCATTTATGGGTTAAAACCATTTCTCTATCAAGCATTAGTCTCACAATCCTTCTCATTGTACATAAATATTGTCACATGCACTATAAAGACAGAAAAAAAAATTCTCCATGTCCTATGACTTCAATGTAAATAAAGAGAATAAGAGATCTGTTTATCAATCTGGATATTGAAATAAAGGGAAGAAGTGAAAAGTTTAATATCCATCTAGTTGTAAATGTGGGAAGAAACACCTCGGTAAATTGTTGAAGGGAATTAGAGTCTCTTACTTGTGTGGTGAAAAAGGCCCCCATGATCTTGATTACAAGCGAAGGAAAGAGGTTTTCAATGTTGAATTTTTAAATTCAAGAGAAAAGGGACATTATGCAAATGAATGTCCTATGCACCAAGGGATCTTACATCATAAAAGGCCAAGGGAGAAATTCCAAGCTTATGCGGGGTCTACATGTAGAGTTTGATGCTTCTAAAGACGTGGTCGAAGGTAATTTAATGGTTTCCTCATGTTTAGCCAAGGCATTATTTGATTTAGGATCCGCACATTGTTTCATATCTCTGAGTTTTCGTTGAAAATTTGATATTTTCAATTTGAATTAACTAGGGATTTGTTAGAAAAAACTCCTAAGGGTAGTATCATCATAATAATTTTTTGTAAATTAGTTCCCATTAGGTCATATAAATTTTCTTTATCTGATGATCACATCATTTTAGCCAGGATTGAATTTGATATAATCCACATAGTGGATTAGCTTTAGGATCGTGATGCGAAAATTTATTGTATGAAGAAGGAGGTTAAATTTTTTGATGATGATAAGGATTAACTTATCGATAGAGAAGATAAATCACCACCTGATTCTTATCTATATCCATCCCAGTAGCTCTACTAAAGTCAAGTATTGTGGAGGAGGAAAATGAAATAATTATGGGTGAGTAAAAGAACATTTCAATAGAGAACATACCTATTGTGCCAGAAGATTTTGATGTGTTTCTAGAGGATTTACCTAGACATCCTCTGGAATGAGAAATTGTGTTTTCTAATGATTTAATTCCTAGATCAAGGCCCATATCGAAGTCCCCTTTTGGAATGCCCACTATGGAATTAGTGGTACTAAAGAAACAACTAGAGGAATCGAGTAATAATGGATTAATTCACAATAGTGTTTTTCCATGGGGAGCCCCTATCCATTTGGTTAAAAAGAATGACAAATATAAAAGGTTGTGCATTGACTACAGGGTGATCAATAATATAAAAATAAAGAACAAGTTTCCCATACCATGAATTGATTATTTATTCAACCAAATACATGGAGCTCAATATTTTTCAAAGATTGTCCTTTGATCTGGATATCATCAATTCTGTGAGAAGAAGGAAAACATTCTGAAAACAGAATTTCGAACCTGGAACAAGCATTACAAGTAAACAGTAATGCTTTCTGGAATGAGTAATGCACCCCCAATATTCATGGATTTAATTAATAGAGTTTTGAATGTATATATTTATGAAATTGTAGTGGTATTTATTGATGATATCATGGTATAATCAAAGAGATACAAGGATTAGGAAAATCACTTGAGTACTATTTTGAAAATCCTTAGATGAAACGAATTATATGGGAAGTTTTTCATGTTTGAATTTTGGCTATAAGAGATTTCTTTTCATGGCCATATTACCTCTGAGGATGGAATCTCAATTGATTCATCAATGACAAAGGAAATCCAATAATTTCCAACACCAATGAGTATAACTAAGGTACACCGTTTTATTGGTTTAGTATGTTATTATCGACGTTTCGTCCAGAATTTTTGCCGGTAGTCTAACCCATTAACCAAGCTCACATGTAAAGGTTTTAAATTTGTTTGAAAAAATGTTTGTGAAGAATGTTTTGACGAACTGAATAGAAGATTATTCAAAACTCCTATCATGACTCTGACATCAAGGAATTATGGGTTTGTTATTGATATTGATGCATCAAAGAAAGGACTTGGTTGTGTCCATATACAAAATGATAGAGTTTTTTCCTATGCATCACGACATGAAAAAAATTCACAAGATAAACAATCCCAGTATTCATCTTGAGTTAACTGTTGTAATATTTTCTCTGAATATATGGAGACACTATGTGTATGCTGAAAAATTTGAGATTTATTCTAACCACAAGAATTTGAAGTATATTTTCACACAAAAATGAACTCAACATGAGGAAAAATAGAAGGATTGAACTACATCAGTATCATGATTGAACTATACACTACCACCAATGAAAAGAATATAAGGTGCTAGATGATTTGAGAAGAAAAGATCATGGATTTTTAAACAAGATGAGAGTTGAAATGGATCATATTTTCATGGATCTACTAAATATCGATACGGGAATAACAATATAAGGTGAAATATAAATACTTTTTTAAATGGTTACCAAACCATCATTACTATAAAGGATTAAAATTTCATAGACTAATGATGAGGAGTTTCAAAAGAAGAGTAAGTCTATAAATGATTGGAGTTTGAGTGACTTCATATATGAAGATGGAATTTTGATATTTGGGAAGAGACATTGTGTTCCGGATATAACTAATCTAAAAATTGAATTGATGGATGAGGATCATAGCTCCAATTTCTCTATATACCCTTAAAGCACCAAGATGTATAGAGATTTTCAAGAACATTTTTGGTAGGACAACATGACGAGGGAGATTGCGGATTTGTTGTCTAGATATATGCTTTGTCAACAAGTGAAAGCTGGAAGGCAAAAGCCTGGAAGAGTCATGAAAATTTTTCCCATACCTGAGTAGAAATGGGATAATATTTTAATTGAATTTATTATGGGGATATCAAAGACTCCTAGAAGGAAATATGCAATATGGGTAATTATTGATCATCTTACCAAGTTGGCACATTTTCTTACTCTAAAAGAAGATTTACCACATGAACGTCTTGTTAATATACATATTAATGAAGTATTAAGACTCCAAGGTGTACCCCTATCGATTGTTTCGGATCACAATACCTGTTTTTCATCTATATTTTGGAAATGTATTTAGAAGGGCTTGGATACTGAATATTGTTTTAGTAAAACCTACCACCCATAAAACGATGAACATTTTAGAAAAGGCTATTGAAGCCATAGAATACATGTTGAGAGCTTCCTCACCTGACTTTCAGGGTATGTGGGCTCAGTATTTACCTCTGGTATAATTCCACTATAACAATAGCTTCCATTCAAGTATTCAGATGGCACCATATGAAGCCTTACATCGAAAGACATGTCGCACACCCACATTCTGGGATGATATTGGTGAAATAAAACTCGTAGGTCCAAAGGATGTTATGGAAACAATGAAAAACACAAATATTATCTAGACCCACATCAAAGTAGCTCAAGGTAGACAAAAGAGCTATGCTGATAATCAGAGAACGTTTTGGGAAATTCATGTAGGTGGTTATGTTTTCTTCTAGGTTTATCCATGTAAGGGTGTTATATGATTCGTTAAGAAGGGTAAATTGAGTCTTATGTACATTGGACCCTTCTAAATTCTAGAACGAATAGGAGTAGTGGATTATCATTTATCAATGCCACCAAGTCTCTCTAAACATCATTATGTGTTCCACGTACCAATTTTGAGAAAATATAAGACTGACCCAATGCATGTACTCTTATTTGAGGAACTTGAACTAGAACCTGACATGTCTTATTCAGAAGAGCTAGTCAGGATTCTTGATACCATAGAACATGTTCTGAGAAAATGGACAACTCGTCTAGTAAAACTTCAATGGAGAAATCATAAGCTAGAAGAGGCAAGGTGGGAACCCAAGTAACATATGATGACGAACCACCAAAATAATTTTATGCAGTAATAATCTTGAAATATCGAGGAAAAAATTATTTTAAGGAGGGGAAAATATAACACCCCAAGAATCTATTGTATGTTCTCTTTGAATAATGTAGTATATTACATTGTACACAACTTGGAGTTTTAACACATCATGACCAATAAAACTAGCCAATAATAATAGCAATACCCACCTTTTGAAATATTATGAATTTTATTTTTTAAAAGGACTTCATTTTTGAATTTGGAATATTGAAATTATATTCGAGTGAAATTTTGTTATTTTTCTGAAAACATTCAATTTTTGATAAATAGTAAAAATACTATGTTATTGGTTAAAAAAAATTTTATTTAAGTAATTAGTTATATTATTTTAATTTATTTTAGGTCCAAATAGATACATATTAACTATATATGTTAAATTTAATTCATTGGAATCATTTTATAATACGTTTAGATATATAAAAATGTATTGAAATTTTTATCATCTTTTACCCACCATCTAGGAGCATTTTTAAATTTGCATAAAACAAAATTTTACCACTTCTATGAGTTGAATTTTAAAACCTTGAGAGACATGGTTAACATCATTATGTAATATTTGGTTCAATAAGATCAAAATAATTTTTGGTGATTAGTAACTTTTGACATTTATTTATTATCTTTAAAATTAAATCGCGTAATTATGGGTAAAAATTGTTATTATAACGACCCTAACACATGTCCTAAGTATATTTGATAAGATTAATTATACCAATAACAACCTTAGGAATAAAATATGATCCTCTTAGGTCCACATTGACTATATTAGGTCATTTATTATTATTTTATTTAAAAAATAGTTAAAATAGTTAAATTCAAGGTTTAATAGGTAAACCATTTTTAATATTGAGATTAAAACAATATAAATTGGACTATAAATATTAACTACAAGGATGAAAATATTTCCAACATTACGGTATTTTAATTATAATTTTTAGACGTTAAATAATTTAATTTTTATTTGACACAATGATGATGAATTAATTACCATGATAATGAAATATTAAAATAATTGATATTATTAATATCCAAATAAATTTAAATTTAGTCTTTTGTGGAATTAAACTAATTTTATAGGTTAATATGTCATATTAGTGTTTCTTAAAAAAAATTTATTCGAAGTGATAATGTTTTTATGCCTTTAAAATAATCAAATACTAGATAGTGTCAAAATTGACATAATTGAGTTTTTAAAACTAATACTATATTATAAAATGAGATAATATTTGTAAAAATATATGGTTTGTAAAAAAGGACATATATAATGTTATATATATTAATAACTAACCACTTGGGGTTGACTTGTCTTGTTGTATTATGTTTATTGACCTTATAATATAAAAATACAAAGAGTCATAGTAAATGTCAAACTATTCAACTAAGAGTAAAATGTAATATTTAAGTTTAATATGGTGACCTAAACCAGTATAAAACCTTTTGGTTGAGATTTTGTTGACTAATACCCACCCTATCCTCGAAATAAATAATTTTGGAGCCATTGGAATCTGAAAATTAATTTATTATAACATAATATTTCATGCTTTTCAAAAAGTGACCCTCACCTCTTTTATAAAAGTGTAATTCTCCTTCTCTTAATTTCACACCTTCAAACCCATTTGGATCTACCAAAACCTACAGAAATATACTATCCACTATCCTACCATCATCCTAGAGGTCTTAAGATGATCATAAACCCAACCTATTGAGCTTTTTTGATCAACTGAAAATGAAACACCTGAAGAAGAGGTAACAATATCACCACTCTCTATCAAGTTCATTTCTTTTTCCACTTCCAGTATCATTGTTGTTTCCATAAAAAAATGAGAACTCCAGTACCTTATACATATTGTGATGTTATTATAAATATTTTATAGCTATATTAATTATTAAATAAATCTTTTGAATGAAAATGTCACCATACATGTGTATGTACGGCTTACCATCTCTATGTCGTAGTGTAGTTTATTATTCAAACACATCATTATTTGGATGTGTGTAATAAGGATTATAAAAATATTAAATAATTAATATAACATCTTAATGATTTTTTATATATTATATATCATCCAATTCATACAATTTCACCATAAATATAATGATATTGTCGCTCGTGCGAACATAGGGATTACCGTCTCAATGAACACGATGAGATTCATTCCCCATCGAAATAATTCAAAAATAATTTTCATTTTATGATTAAAAATAATGTTTATTAACATAATATAATTATTTATATGAATCAAATACATCATATGCATATAAAACATGACTTACAAAACCAATCATAAAATGTAAAACGAATCATTTAACACCCAAAATGATGATACTACTAAAATATTGTTAACAAAGAAATGTTATTGGATCATATATGATATCATAATTATGTATATAGATATTTTATAATATAATATCAATGTTTAAACTATTATACAGGAGGTTAAAATAAAATCTACTTAGGAAAATTACATTGTATGTTTTTATTCTACAATCTCTTTACTTATCTGACATTGATAATACGTAAGTATCTACTAGGTCCTCCTTATCATCCACATCCATGTTTTCATAAAAATGCAACTAAAAATATTTTTACACTTTACTAGAATATGGGTTAAAGTAATTTATTCCCTTATTTTACCATATATGTTTTGAAATGAATCTTTCTGTCATTTTCCAAATAAGGAACTTTATAACCATGTCGACAAAATTAAGGTAGGAAATCCTTTTTTAACTTATTCGGTGGGGGAAGCTATTTTTCGCAATTATAACAGTTCTAAAGCTTCCCATAAAAGCTTATAAGAATATTTTCAAAATAAATATTATATTTTATAACTATATGAATTTCAAATGATTTCAAAATATAAAGTGATATTTCTCTACAAAAAGTTTTTATTTCATCTATGTAAACATCCTTTGATGGATTTTAAACTCGTTTGATGTTTATTTATTAAGATATAAATATTACATAATATAATGAATTTTTTTTGATATGTTTGACTGTGGATGGATTATTTTTATACCATTCATATTTTTAGATAAATTATTGAAATTTCATATGGTAGTTTTAATTTGAAATTTTATGTTACGTTTAAACCTTTTCATATGAGGATTTCATGGGACTTAGTAAGTGATGGGTGGAGCCAGCTATAGCCCCTCGAAGACTCGGTAGGTCTCATGATACAAACTTGTGTTGTGGAACAAGGCCTTGAAAAAATATTATCTGTAGTCTTGGCCCAGGGCCTTGACTATGTGGTTATGATGTATGGAATTACGCATTCCAACATTTTGAAATTTGGTATTGATATTACATGTGATTATTGGTCTCCAAGAATATCCATGTGAATAAGTAAATGGAATTATTTGATTTATCTTTTCCATATTATGATGATGTTGAAGATTAAAACGATTGTGTTTTTGTCATAAACATTTCCTTAAATGTTTATGCTTATTCGTGAATGTTTATGCTATATTGTTATCCCTAATGAGTATCTGACCTCACCCATTTCAGTGTTTTATTATTCACAGGATGCAATGATGTATATAATGACAGACCAACGCGGATTGTCTAATTGATGAACGTGGTCAATGGAGACAATGTTGTTGTTGTTTTCATTTTATAATGTAATTTATAACTTATTAATGTATCTATAACTTCAAAGGATACCAAACTAATCAGCCATTCAGGATTATGATCCCTTTTGATCATGCCAATGTTATTAATAATTGACCAACTATGGCTAACTAGGGTCCAGGCGATACAAAGTATGGGGTATTTCCCCCTCAAATTGATATTATTTGTTCACACACTACATGGAATTTACTAGGGATGTGTTTAGTGAAATTATATGATATATATAAAGTAATAACTATTTGTTATTTTTAATATATATATATATATCATTTTTTACTTTCAATATAACAAAAAATAGAAGCAATATTCATGGATTAATATGACATATCCTCTATATGAATGGTGCATTCCATTTCATATTTATATATTTGGTAGTTTATTTAAATACAAGTATACTAGGTATACATGATAATTATATAATTTTATACACTATGTAAATCATGATTTATGTATAATGACAAAAGATATAATGAATTAAGACACATTTAAATAATAAAGTGGATATTAACCGATGTGAAACCATAACATTGAATTGATACAAAGAGGATAATATAATGATAAACTCAGTCCATAAAGGGTATTAGATATAATATTATGGGGGTTTGATAGAGTTATAATAAACATATATTAGTTATATATTATTTTTTATTACTATGAAGATATTCAGGCTAAATATAGGGGAATTTCTTCTCACTTTTTATATATGTGAGATACATTCCATGTTAACCGTTACTTCTCTCTTGAGTGGTGTATAAAATGAAAATTAATTTATTCCATGATTATAATTATTTTTATATTTATGGGTAATTACATATCTATTATATGATATTTAATTCACGAGATTTAAGATTCAAATATGACCAAATCGGTAAATTAATTTCATCTCAATTTTCCTTCATTGAGAGTCTTCACATTTTATGAACCTATATTATTATATAAGTTTTATATACTATTTTTGAAATGTTATTTCCTAAATATACTTAGTTTAATTGTATTATAATATTCCATTATTTTAATTTTCATTCATGATGAGTGTGACTCAATGTTACCTTGTGAATAGATGTTTATTGTACAATCTCATTGTTTATCAATGTTTTTTATGATTTTTCTTCCATTGATGAAATACTATGGTCCATATTAAAATAACTTATGAGGTTTATTCATTGTTTTTTATTCTTGATATATTCATGTATTTGTACCATTTTTTCACTCTTTGATACACATAATATTTAAGAATGAATTATTCAGAAAGACCAATGTTACTCTCTCATCGGTTATAAATCTCTACTCCTTCAAATTAATTTTCTCTAAAAATGTATTAAATGAATATTAAACTATTCCCTTATAATATTTAAAATACATTTAAGGCCCTTTTTCATTTAATAATGTTTTTAATGGAATCAATTTTT
Source organism: Viscum album (assembly GCA_963277665.1). Taxonomy (NCBI): domain Eukaryota; kingdom Viridiplantae; phylum Streptophyta; class Magnoliopsida; order Santalales; family Viscaceae; genus Viscum; species Viscum album. Next base: position 1,996,471,969 of record OY728135.1, on the reverse strand, counting down.
TCACATTCCAAAGAAGGAATTTACCTAATCATTTTACTATGCAAAATGAATTGTTTTTTTCACAGACGACATGTACATGTTTTCCCCCCATTATTTGCATGAGTATTTCTATACATGTTTATAAGGGTAATTTTAAAGGATTTTTTAAAAGTAATATTCAAATAAATAGTTTTCCAATATCTTTAAATAATTATTTATATGTTTTCATTGAATTTTATATGAATTTTTTTAAAAAATGTATTCAATATTTCATAAAATGGTTTTATAATATTTTCAATTATATGGTTTTGAAAACATTTTCATGATTTCACTAAATGTTTTAAAAGTGTTTTAAAATGAATTTTTTTAAAAATGTTTTACATATTATTATATTGGGTTTTAAGGTGGAATTCCATCAAAATGATTCCAAGTCATATTTTTTTATTTTTGTGGTATTTTCTATGAAAATTACCTTCAAAATTTATATGAATTAAAAACACTCTTTCACAGAAAAATGGATATTTTCCTGAGGAATTGTTTTTTCAAATATATTTGAAAATTATTTTCAATATAAGATGGAATTTGTTGATTTTACTCAATCCATTCTACAAAATGATCTAAGAGATCCATTATTATTCTTTATATGAAAGGGTAATGCTTAAGGTAATGGTCATTATGAAACATGTTCTCTTCCATAGGTTTTGTAAAACACAGTTATTCTGAAATTTATTTTTTTGAAAAAATTTATCATTTCAATAATTTCTATTTCACTTGACACTGTAAAATATATATATATATATATATATATATATATATATTAAAACACTATTTCAAACTTTACATTCACATGAAATACCAACTTGGCTTCCACTACACGTATTAACAACTTGGCCGATGCTACAAGTAATACTAACATGGCGTACAACACAAACAACAACGAGTTTAAAATTAACATCAATTTTTATTATTTTAATTATTTTATTAATTTAATTATAACCTATACACTTAATATAGTTATATATATTTTTCAAATATTGTTTTTTATATAAATAAATCATATTCATTTTGAATGGTAATATTTTTGGTTAAGTCCTTTAATAATGACTTTTTTTCGTCAGTGAATCACTTTTAATCATAAAATAAATTTTAAACACATTTAGAAATTTAATTGTATAAAATAAAATTCATTTTTTAATTATAAAAATTAAAATTATCATAGTTTAAATTTAACGAATTTTTCTATAGAATTTTATTTTTAAATGATTAGTGAAAAATATTGCTTTTTAGTTAAAAACAACTTTCTTGCCTAATTAATTATTAATGATAAAGAATATTATAAAAAAGTTTTATGCTGACATTTTATGAATATTAAATATATTAATTCAATTTAATTAATTATAATAAGTTTATCATTGAAACTGACTAAAAATTCATAACAATATTATCAACTTTTTTCTACATTATAACCCTATTATTTTGTCTCGTCTACGGGATTAGCATTAATTTTAATTTTTCCACTTCTATGAATAGAATCTAAAAATTATGAGATACGAAATTATATTTCAGTCTATTGTTTATATTCAATTAATTCCATGATATTGTTTTACCAAAATTTTATATAAATTTGATTAAAATTAATCTCAACTGTTAAGGCCAAATTAACCATAATTAGGTACTTGGCCTATAATTTAAAGGGAAAATAACCTATAAATTTTCACACCACCCATTTTATTTTAATATTAATTGAATTAACTTCCCATTATTTATTTCTTTCAGTTTTTCATGTATATTACTATGTGAGAACATGTGCACGACTAATTTGTTTTTGAAAATTCCATGGGAGTCCTTTTCCTTCCCTCTAAAAGGCCACCACATCAACCCATACCTCACACATCAAAAGAGACTTGAGATCCACAAATAACAACCCAAATCCCCCCCCCCCCAATAGTCCATTCCACCTGGATTCATTATTTTGGGAAGAAAACCACTAAAAAGCCTTTGGGAACCAATAAAAAGTTGTATTCTGATTAACTGATACAGTCTTCTATAAAGCTATTTTTATTTATTTTCCTTATCCACACCCTTCAGTATATTTATTCCCTTATTGTGTGAAATATACAAGATCATCCATATTCTAGTATGTTCTTATGAAATGTTTCTAACCAACACTTCCAAACACCTCCATCTAATGGATGTTGGTCATACTATTTGAGTGTATGATGAACTACTGCCTCATGAAATGATTATTGTTCATTTCTCATTTAACACCAATAATGGTAATAGTTATAATACACAAACTTTTAATAAATTTTATTAATTATGTTTATTCTGTATTTATGAGTATTTATTCCATTTACTACAAAAATATATTTACCTTCTATTTGATGTCAATACGATAATTTTGTTTGAGCAACTGTGGACTACCGACGGCTCAAAGTGATGTGATTCGTTCACACACAATATATAATGTATCATGGTTGGTTTTAATGAAAATATATTATATATATGATATATTAACTCTACTATAATAATTATATATATATACATATATATACATATTTCATTTAAATACTTTCTTTCTATATAACAATAAAAATGGATAACAACGTTCGTACATATGTACCACTTACCATCTCCATGAATGGTGTATTCAATTACATACTTCATTACACTATAGAATATTATAATTCACTTATACTGGATATACCTAATATTTTTATCTTTTTATACATAATGTAACGATTATATAATTACAAGATCAATGATATAACAAATTAAAACACATGGGACGAATAAAGAGAATATTACACGAAGTGAAACATTAAAGTGTGATCATTTACAAGATGGTAAGATAATGTTATAATAAAACCATATATGGTAATAGATATAATAATATCAATATATAAAATATGTATAATGAACTTATATTTGTTAAATAGAAATCTAGTACAAGTATGGAGAGAGTCAAGACACATGGTAAGGGGATTTCATGTCACATTTAATTTCAATAAGATACAAGCTAGGTCCACCACTCATCCCTTTTGTGTGGAGTATATACCTCCCATGATTTTATTATATATATATTTTAAATAAATTTATGGTTATTCACATTACTATTTGATTATCCTTCTTTCATGTGGTTTATGATTCAAATCATACAAAATTGGTAAAAAATAATTTTCTCAATTTTTTTCATTGAGGATCATGTTTTGTTATGTAAATAATATATTTTTAGGATTTAATATGCTTTCACTTTACATTTCATATCATGAATATAAAAATTTTATTGATATTATTTGACTCATGTAATTACTATTTTTTACAGGGAGATCATGATGACATGATACCGAGGTATAAGTGTTTAATGTAAAAATCTCATTGCTTTTCGAGATTGTTTATGATTATTCTTTCATTGATGAAATATTATTATCTATCTCCCATGAATATTTACAATCTTCTATATCCTTAGTTTTATCATGATATAATCGTGTATTAGTACATTTTTCAAATATTGTTTTCATAATATAGTTTAGAATGTGTTTATAAGAAACCCTGAAGATACCCATTCTTCGATTGGAAATCTATGTTATATAAAACGAGTTTCCCTGAATATTATAACATACCCTTATAATATCTAAATGATATTATAAGCCATTTTTTATTTTAACATCATCTTTAAGGTGATATTTTTTTTTTTTGAACAATGTAACTTTTTATCTTTTTTACCGTGAAAAAGGAATGTTCTTTGGGCCTCGTACACCATATAAGGATTTACCAGCCTTAATTTCATTGAATCACCCTTTTCATTGTTAAAAATTTTAATCATATTGAAAATTACATAAAAATTTAATTTTCAAAGAAAATTGACTCAGAAATTCTTTCAAACATAATGTTTTCATGAAAAACAAATTTCCAAATTTTTCAGGTCTTATTTACATGTTTTCAAATATATTTCAAAGAAATGGTTTTAAAAACCTTTTCAAGATTAAATATATGTTTTCCAGAATAATGATATTCATAAAAATTTCACGATTTCATTATATTTTTACAAATTATTTTCAATGAAATTATTTTCAAATGGTTTTTAAATTCTTTATATGTTTTCATGAAAATTTATTTTCCAGTCAATTAAATGATTTTATTAAATGTATTCAAGTGTTTTAAATGAAAATGGGTTTTAAAATATATTGATTTTTATATTAATTTTTTTTCAAGGGAATGCGTCTTAAGAATATTTCATGTATTATTTATAATTAATCAAGGTATTTTATGAAATTTTTTTCCAAATTGCTATATGTTTTAAAAATACATTTTCAAACAAGATATAATATTTTTATCATGAAATTTTTTGAGAATATATTTCAAAAAATGTTCTCCATAATAGATGAAATCTATTGATGTTAGTATATACTTTTTATGAAATATTATAAAGGATCCATTCATATAATTTTTATGAATGTGTTATGATTATTACCATGGTCATTATGTAACCCATTTCACATTTATGGGTAATATATTGATAAAACCCATTTCTCTTTCATGTGTTATATGATATTGAAACCCACTTATTTTCATGTGATATGTTTTTGATGAAATGATTAGGAATGTTTTTTCTTTTTATAGGTTTTTATTTGTTTATGTGTTTATGATACCTATTTCATTTCATGGGTTGTGATATAATTGTTTATGATCTTGTGGAACTTATATTAATGATTTCATTATATGATGGGTGGGACCTATATCTCCCTCCAATGCATTGGGTAAATATTTATATCACATAAGATGTATTGAACTAAAATAAGGGTTTACATGGTTCAATAATGTAGGGCTTGAATCATGGTTTACTCTGTTCCGTAATACAGAAATGGAATGAGGGTTTACTTGTTTAAAAAATTTATGGCTAGAATGGGGGTTTACATGCTTCAGTAATATAGGAATGGAATAAGGGTTTACTCAGTTCAGTAAAACATGGATGGCACAAGGTTTTAATTAGTTCGGTAATAGAGGGATGGAGTGGTGGTTCACTCATTTCAGTAAAGGACTTTTTCCACTAATATCATATTCACATTGACACCATGGTTAATATATAAATCATTATATGAATATATGCTGCAATAATTCCATGTCTTATTCATATGTTATTCTTTCAGGGATTATCCTCTTAATTATAGTATGATTCATATCTTATTAACTTCCAATCATTGTGCCATGATCTTTGTTATATATTGTACAATCTTATATTTTCAGGATCACATTCTCATACACATATGATCATGTTTATTTATACATGTCTCCCTTGATTTCCCTTACTAATAATTTCAGCTCATTCCTTTAATGTTTCCTTTCCCCCAAGTTATAATGATATGTACTATATTTGATATCTCTATGATGGGTTATAATAAAGCTGATTGTAGTGGGATTAAATGTGCCTCATATATGTACCTCTGTTTATGTTTCAATTTGTCCAAAGGAATTATACCAAAAACAGCCGTTGGGATTAATTTTTTATACTTTTTTAGTATTATGTAAAAGATATGTAATCATAATACTTGTTAAGAGATGGTCACTATTGTTTACATCAGTGAGAAGGTATAATTTACATTTGGAAACAATAATGAAAAAAAAACCTTAGATATATCCCTTTGTTTATTTCTATGATTATGTATATGTATGTCTATAAGGGCATGTATAAGGATGAGTAAACATTATGGAAAATTTTCTAAAATTTTGTAAATTATAGAGTGATTAGTTTCCAAGAAATAAATCACTATCTAGATACTACAAGTGGATGTTTATCTAGAATAAATTTACCAAGGGGTAACAACTCTTACCAGATGTTCTAGACTAGACTCATTGAAATTTCATACACAAAAAATGTGCCTTGCTACCCACCAGGTGTGGCACTCATGGGGGTTATGCTTTGGAATTCACAAAAACATCATAAACCATAATGAAGGATTGATATAAATGTGTTAGATATAAATAACCTAGGATAAATGTAAGGTTTCAATGATTATAGAATGTGTCATGATTTAGACATCCTATAAGTATTTGTTTTCATGAAAATTTTTATTACTTCTATAATATCTAATTTTCATACTATGTTATTGGTTTTTGATAATCGTGGAAACCAGAAGGATCCTGATTAATGATGAATTTTATGGAATATTTTTGGATGGGAAATCAAATGTGATGATCACTATAGTGAATGATGTCGTGATCATGACAAAGCTTTTTTCAAAGAATATGATAAACAATGATTACCTTAACAAAATATCAGGATCACAAGGGAAGAGAAATAAGGGGTTTTCTGAGAGTTCAGGTAGTGGAGGCCATGGTGGAAAGAAGATTCATTTCCTTTTGTGTTATGAATTTTGAAAGAATCACCTAAGTGTATGTCATTGATGAACAAAATGTGTTTGGAATATGGAGAATAAGGACACAAATAATGTCACTTCTATGAAAAAATGATGTGTTTTATTAATGAAATGAATGTGTATGTGTTTTAAGTATGGATTAAATGAACATTATATAACACAATTCTCCAATTGGATTGTTCATGAAGATAATCAACAAGGTAGTGTGAGTTAGGGTTAAATTACTAATAATAATGATACTATGATTGAAATGTGAAAGGAAATAGGTAAAGGTGTTATTGGATTAATGATGAAGTAATCTAATTATTTACGTATATTTATTCTAGAATTATGAATGGTGAATTATGTATGGGTTTTTAAATTTATGTTTTGGTAAGGATTTAAATGAATATATTGAATGGTCACAATGGAAGAGAAATGTTATCTCATGAAAGATAACATTTTGACTAAGGTAACGTAACCCTTCACATGTTATTTATGATAAGATAATGTCTAATGGATTAAGATACATGGGATATGAATATGTAAATTAGAAACTATTTATTACATTAGAACTATTTAAGGGCTTGTTTATAGGCTATTTATGCCGCCACTATTTAAATTTACATCATTTTTGGGATTTAAGTAGTAAATTAAATATAAATTTAATGAGGCATTATTCATGGTTTCCAAAATGATTAATTTTAAATAATTTTTTACCATATTTCCAGATAAAGTTTGATGATGTTATTCAAATTCTTGGAATGTAAAAACCATGAGATACTTTGTGTAATATAGTGGAATCAATGTTGATATTAGTTCATGAATCTCTTACTATGGTTGTGTATTTTCATCTTTCAAAAGGGTTAAAATGTTAAATGTACATGAAAAGATAATGTAAAAATTCAGAGGAAGTATTTGTGAAATTAGTTTAGGTTGAAAATTTAATTTAAAAGGATAATAAATGATTAACCTTATTTAAATTGTGTCTATATTATATACTATATTTGTTTCATTTAAAAAAATACATCATGTATGTCATGTGACAACTAAACAAATATTGTAAGTCCACAAGTCTTGAACCCAAGAATGAATGACGATAATGGTTTCACACCTACCACTGCCTACACGATAACATGGTTAATGTGTATTTATCTATAATGAATAAATATTTATGATGATCTATTGCTTTTAATTTTTATTTTTATTTATTAATGCATGTTGTTTATTAGAGAGAAATAGTTAAAATTTTATTCTTTATGGGACATAAGATCCAAATAAAAGTCCATTTTAGTGATTTATTCATTATAGATAATTTCTAGATATCCATTACAAAATTTTATAGATGTATTATAGATTTTTTAAGAATAACACATGAATTAAATTTTGTTTATTGGAATATATCAGTAATTACTAATCATTCTAAATGTGATAAAAAATTATTGTTTGAGTATCTTAATTTTCATTTTGCTAATGGCCTTTTAAATCATCACATATATATGAATATAAGGCCCTATAATTTCAATTGATCATTCAGTTTTTTCTTATTGGTTACCTCGATATCTAGTTATAAATATTTACACTTTTCCTATATGTTTAATCTTTACTCCCATCCTAAGTTCTCATTTGTGAAACCCAATTATTTCTTACATCGTGTAAACGTTATGGTCCCAAATTTCCCCTTTTAAGGTAATTTTTATTATCCTATTTTAAATTTTAGTATCGAAGAATGAAACATTCATGTATTTAATATTTATTCACATAGACGAATTTTGAGGGGGAATTTCATTTTTAGGGGGTAGAATGTTACACATGTGATTTTGATAATTATTATTTTTGAAATTTATTTAACTTTTAAATATTTATCATTTCACATGAAACTAAAAATGTTATATGTATATATATAAACACTATGTGAATAAATCCTTTTACTTGCATTAACAACCTGTCTTGTGTTACATGCAATAACAACTTGTATTGCACTACAAGAAAGACTTGTTTGGAGTACGATGTACATAACACTGAGTTTATACAAAAAAATTTGTTTTATTATTTTTATTATTTAAATATGTTTATTATAACATATCCATTATTATTATTGACAAATAAATTTCGAATATTTTTGTATTATATAAATAAATCATATTGATAATGAAAGATAAAATTTTTGGTGAAGTCCTTTTATGATAACAATTTTGCTTTCATGAATTAATATCTTATAAAAATAACAGTAAATTTAGAAAAATTTATAAACATAATTGTTTAAAAAATTATTTTTTGAATTCATAACCTTGGAATTAGATTATGTCGAATTTGAGGATTTTTTCTGAGGAACTTCATTTTTTTACGAATAGTGAAAAATAATGTATTGTAGTTAAAAACATACTTTTATAATTAATTATTAATTATAAATGATATTATAAATATGATTCAAGGAAAAATTATATTAATATTACCTATATTGTTACAACAAAATTCATTATAATAATTTTCACATTAATTTTGAATATTAAATATTAACAATATTTTGAACCTTTTCATACTTTAAAACACCGTTATTTAATCCCGTCTGAGGGATTAACACTAAACATTATATTGCATCTTCTGTGATTGGAATTACAAAAATCCAAAATAAACCATTTTACTCATTCTAATGTTTAGAGTCTAACATTTCCATGTTAATTTTTGACCAAAATAATTTGTAAAAGTGATTAACATTAATCATAGCAGTTAAGGCCAAATTAAGATTAATTTGGGACTAACACATAAAATTAAGGGACCAAATGACCTTTACACTTGTGAAAACCCTATTGGATTTTCATATTTCGTCAATAAACCTAATATTAATTTTTTTTTGATTTATTGTGTTTTTTTATGTATAAACTTGTACTCACCTAATTTGATTGTAAAAAATCAAAGTGACAATTTTCCATCCATATAAATGGCCACCACATCAACTCATTCCTCACACCACTAAAGCCTCTTAAGATAGGAAAATATATTCCAAAAATTATCCACAAAATCATCACATTAACCTTTATGACTATATTTTGGATGAATCCCTCTCATGGAAGCCTTTTGGAAAAAACTAAATGGAGTTACCTGATTAAGAGGTAAGGTCTTATATTAATCTCATATCCTTTATTTTATTTCTCCACCCCTCAATTATCTTTATTCAATCATTGTGTGTCAATAATAGTATCATATATATACTATGAATATTTAAATAATGGATATCACCTACAATTACATGCACTACCATCTAATGGAATTTGAAAATAAAGATGTAGTCTACGATGAACTACTGCATCACACAATGATGATTGTTCAATTCTACTTTAAAACAAATCATTGTGGAAATTATGATAAACATTTCCTTTATATATGTAATATATTATATTTATTATTTCTTTAAACTTATTTATTACATTTAAAGCACACATCGTTATACCTTCCACTTGGTGTTAATGCGATAATCTCGTTAGAGGAAGTTCAAAATACCTCCCGCTCAGTGTTAGGTGATTCGTTCACACACCACATAAATTTTTTTTAGGATGGGTTTAATGAAATTAAATGATATATATTAAATATTAATTATAAATTAATAATGATATATATATATACATTTCATTTATATTATTTCTTTTAATACGTTAATAAAAACGGAAAACAACATTCTAGCGTACGTATGACTTACCAACTACATGAAGATTGTATTCAATTACATACATCATTATACTATTGATTAATATAATATAAATATACATGATATACATGATATTTATATCAATTTATAAATTACAAATTCATGATATTAATACAATGATGAATGATATAACAAATTAAGACACATGTGATGAACAATGAGATTATTACACAAAGTTAATCTTTAATATCAGATCATTAACAAGGTGGTAATATAAGGTTATAATTGAACATTATACGAAAATTGTTATTAATACTACACTTATGTAAAATATGTACAATAAAATTATATTTATTATATAGGAATCGTGTATAAGTATGAAGAGAGTCAGGACACATGGTATGGGGATTTAATCTCACTTATAATTTCGATGAGATACGATCTATGTTTTAAATTTGATCATTTTGTGTGGTATATTTACTGCACATGATTTTATTCTATGTATCTTAAATATAAATATTTTTTATTGATATTCCCAATTTATTATCTTTTTTTCATGGGTTTTATTTTTAAAAAAGATACCAAATTGGTACAAATGTTTTTCCCAATTTATCATTATTGAGACTCATGTATTGTTATACTCCAAAAAAAAATTTATAGGGTGAATATAATTACATTTTACATTCTATATCATGAATATAAATATTCTATTTATATTTATATTCTTCATGTAATTACCATTCTTTTCATGGGGTCGTTATCCCATTATAAAATGTCATAAGTGTTTATTGAGGCAATCTCTCTGCTTTTCAAGATTGTATATGTTTGTGCTTCCATTGATGAAATAATGTTGTCAATATCTCAATAATATTAACTAGATTCATTATCCTATTTTATTTTATTATATACTCATATATTGGTACCATTTTCTACTCTTTGGTACATAATATATTTTGGAATGTGTTTTTAGGAAATCTTGACTTTACCCTCTTTTTAGTGAGATGTTTTGTTTTCTAAAAAGTGTTTCCAGGAATTTTATACCATTAAAATATAATATCTAAAATAAATTTGATAACTTTTGTATTTTAAAAATAAATACAATGTAATATTCTAATCCCTTTCGGAACAATTAATTTTTCAATCCTTTTTACTATGAAAACGGAATGTTCTTTTTCCCTCATACCACATGTATAGGTTTACCATCCATCATTTTTTTTCAATATCTCCCTTTGCACTAATAAAAAGGTGAAGCATTATAAAAATGTTTCTAAAAATTAATTTTTAGGGATTTTTTTTTCAAAATGGTTCCAAAATTCAATTTTATGTTTTCATGGAATATTGTTTATAATTCATTTCATGACCAATTTTCAAGACTTCTAAGTGATTTTAAAGAAATGTTTTTCAAAAGACTATAATTCTTCATTATAATTTTTCACATAAAACATATTCTCAAATCATTTTAATTATTTTTTTATATTTTTTCAAATTATTTTCAATGAAATGTTTTTAAAAATGATTTCATGCTTTATTATATAGTTTCATGAAAAATGATTTTCAAAATGTTTTCAAGATTTCATTATAAATTTTCATAGAATTTTCTATAGAAATTGGTTTCAAAACACATTCATGATTTCGTTAAATGAAATCAATTGGTTTCAAACAAAATGGATTTTAATATTTTTATGCCTATTTGAAATTATTTGAAGATAAATGGTTCTAAAAATAATTTTATGTCTTAATCATATTTATTCACTATATTTTCAATGAAAATGATTTTGAAATGGATTTCTATATTAAAAATCCTTTTTCAATAAAGAGAGGATATTTTCCTCAAGAAATTTTTGGTAGAGTATATATGAAAATTATTCTCCATATTATATGACATATTATGATATTATAGATGCCTTTCTAGGTAATGATATAAAGATTCAATTTAAAATATTTATATGAATGAGTGATCATTAATTCTATGGTACTTCCTAAACCAATTTCACTTTCATTGTTAATATGACTATAAAACCAATTTATCATTCTTGAGTTGCATGATTTTGGAAACCACTTCTTTTCATGGTAAAGATTTATTATAAAATGAATATGAAACCTGTCTCTTTCCACAAGTTATGATATGTTTAAATTTTTATGTTACCCATTACATTTCATGGGTTATGATATGTTCATTTGAGATCTTGTACAACATGTATGATTGATTTAATTATGTGATGAGTGGGACCTATATCTCTCTCCAATGCATTGGGTAACAATTTATATATCATGATATAGACAGGGATGGAATGAGGGGTTAAACGGTTTAGTAACACATTGCTAGAATGAGGGTTTAATCAGTTCAGTAATATAGGTCTATAAAGAGGGTTTACTAGGTTTGGAATTATCATGATGAAATAAGGGTTTTATAAATTTAATAATACTGGGATGGAATGGGTGTTTACTAGGTTCAGTAATAAATTTATAGAATGTGCATTCACTAAATTCAGTAATGGACTTTATCCACAAATATGGTCTTCGCAGTGAAACCATGGATAAAATAGAAATCATTTTATGCCTTTATGTTTCCACAATTACATGTCTTATTCCAATGTTATACTTTTATGGATTATCCTATTTATTTTAGTAGTATTCATGTCTTATTAACATCAAATATTTGTACCACGATCATTGATATTGGGTGTATGATCTTATATATTCTTGATCACTTTATCATAAACTTATGATCTAGATTCTGCTTACATGTCTTCCTTATTTACCCATACCGAGCATTTGAGCTCCCCCATTTTTTATTACCATTACCCCAGTTTATGATGATATGTAGAATATTTAATAATTCTATGAAGGGTTCTAGTCAATAATAACTAATTGGGAGATGATTTAGATCACATATGTACCAGTGTTCATGTTTCTATGTTTCCAATGGCACCATACGAACTACAGTCTTTGGGAATCGTTTTGTATACTAATTAAATCATCCAAAAAATGTTATGTAACTCATTTGTTTATAATGATAGGGCACTATAGGTTATATACTTATGAAATATATTTCCCTTTAAAGAGTTATGATTTTGAGGAAATGATTATAAAACATATATCTTTTTTCAAATGTTATTATGTGATTTCATATTTATGATACCCATTAAATATATTTGGTTATGATATGGTTTTTAATGATCCTTTGGAAGATGTCTTTATTATTTCATTTTGATATGGTTATAACCTATATCTCCCTCCAATACATTAGGTTAATATTTATATCTCATGAGATATACTATTTTGGTCTTGGTAATGAACCATGACTACTAATATGACCATGAGAGTGAACCAAGACTAACATGATGATATTAGGCATGAACTGATGCTACTAAGATGGCCATGGGAGTGAACCCATACTACCAAGATGGATTTTTCAAAAATTCCTTGGGTTAAATTGAGATCATATTTTTTTTGAATATATGTCTTCCAAATTTCCCTCTTTTTTTCTTATGTTATGATTTCAATGATTATGTTAATTATTTTCATACCATTCATGTCAAATTTACTACCATCATTTATTTCATAATTCATGATTGTGAAATTATAATATGTATGGGAATATATTCTTATGTTATGATCATTTTATTATTCCCTTATGATAATGATTATGATGACATGTCTCCCTTGTATACCCTTAATGTCAATATGAGATCACAAATTTTAATTTCCATTCCCTCTATTATAAATATATGTAGTAAGTATGATGTGTCTATAAAGAGTTCAAGTTATGAATAACATAATTGGATATTATAAAGCTCAGTAATCTACTTGTGTGTATGGTTCCATGTTTCTAAAGGCAAGATACTAAAACATACTATGGTCGTCAGTTTGTTTAATGATTTAAGTATTCTGAAAAAGTTATGTAATGTTATAGTACCAAATGGGTGGTTCGATATACACACATAAAAGTATTATCACATTAAAATGGTTTGATTTATGAAAAAAATCTCAAAATTTAAAATATTATCCAAAGACAATATAATTGAAGGCATAATATCTCAAAACTACACATTGGAGAGATAGTGGTTGGACACCATTGTTCAACGTCAGTCTATTAAATTTTTTCCTTTGGTAATAGATTTGCAAATATTTCATTAAAATGTTCTATTAGAGAAACATACTCCAATTTTAATATATTTTTCTCCACATTCTCTTTGATGATGTTTTATATGATATCAAAATTCCTTCAAATGATATTGTTTAAATTAATTAGGTGTGATTTATATAGGAAGATTATTATCACAATGCATGATAGTGGGTAAATTCAAAACATATATAAAATCAATCAACTGTGTCTTCATAAACATATTCTTTTTCATCTTGATTGGAAGGAATTTAATCATCTTCGGATGGGTTGAGATTTAAATATTTTTTTAGTAAGAAAGATCACATAACTTCACCAATTAATGAAATCTAGACTATATTTTTGTCTTATACCAGCAACACATCATTTATAACCTGTATTTATATAACCAAATAAGTCAATATTTTTGATATGTTGTCTATTATATACATATAATTTCTCGATCTAATATATTTTCAATTTAAATTTCCTTTTAAGGGATGAGATTCCAATAGAGATATTTGTAATCATGTTCATAAGTTAACTACATACATAACATTTGTTATAATGTAGTTAGATATTAAAATTTTCATATTATATTTCAAAATTATTTATAATTTGCATCCTTCCTTTCTCCAACATTAGAAAACATGATTCCAACTGGAATTAATGTGAAAAAATGTTTTCAAAATTCCTTGAATACTTTTAGAAGAATTTAAATAAAATACATTACTTGATTTAAACAAATGTATTTCTTATTTTTTGGAATTTTTAGTCAAATAAATTATTTCCTTTCTTCAATCATGTAAAATTTAAAAATATACCTCATATAACTAAAAAACCATTCTCATGTCCATTAATTAGTACCTAAAAAAGATAATATCAACCCCATAGAATATAAAAAATGAAAAAAATCTCTTCAATTTCATTGATTTAGAGATAAATTTCATTTCATGATTTGATAAATTTAACATTCCTAAATAAGGAATCAAATCTGGAATACTAATCACTTGAAGAATTTCCTAGACAATACAAATCCATCCTCATATTTCATTGATAAAAATAATATTTTTCAATTACCAATCCTCATGGTTGTTCAATATAAATATCAATCTAGATATTACAATTGGGTGAAGCAGACATGATATCCTTCTAAAATACTAGGTATCTTACATTTTTAAAAATAGTACAAAATGTTACTATTATTTCTAGTCATTAAATATGAGAAAATATATCATTAAAATCAATACCTGCAATATGTGATTATCCTTTGTAAACTAGTAAAACTTTCATCATATCACTTCACCATCTACATTCAACTTGTTTCAGGATAGACAATTTCAACCAATAACATTTTGATCATTTTATTTGGATACAACTTCCAAAGTATCATCATACCAAATAACATCATATTAATCAATCAAAGAATGAATCCACTCATGATTCTAGGAATATTCCATAACATCGTTCCTATAATCTATTGAAAATAGATAATTTTGTACAATAATCTTGTATATTCTTCTAGTTTGAATTTATTGTTGTTTCTCACAAATGATATTTTAATCTTAGTCTTATTTCTTTATCCTAGGCGAATATGTATGAATTTTTTCCCCATCACTAGAAATAATCTGGACTAATTCTTCTAATTGTAGGTAATCACTACTATTGGAACTCTATTAATTTATCTAAACAACAAATATTTCAACCTCATCATATTCTTCATTTTCATATGTGTTTTAAGATTATTTCTAATGTATTTATAAAATGTAAAAGTAATAATAAATATCTCTTATTTCTTTCCTAAAACAACTATATCCTCTACCTTCGTAGGTGTATCAATGAAAAATTCCATCAGTACCTCTGTGGTAAAATTTTATATCACATACAATTTTTTTTATGTTGAAGGGAATCATATAAACCCTTAAGTATACCATTGTTATAGATTAATTATATAAAAATTCAAAAGGATTCATATTAGAAAATTTCTTATAAAAACATCAATTCTAAATATAAATTTCATTACTCATAACCTACCTAAAAAAGTAGTGAGAGATTATATGTTCAATCGACATTGTATGCCCTATCTCCACTAAACATTTTTTATTTACATTACAAAAACCATTATATATTGGTCTCTGAGGCACATTGAAATAATGAAAAATTACATGTTTTGAAAGATTACATCAAAATACATCCTAATTTTAATCACTAACTATATTAGTTCATATTATATTCAAAGAATCTCATATTCCATTATCTTATTCAATAGAAACTCTTAAATATATTGATGGTATATCATTTATGGTTAGGTATACAATACTATTTGTTAGAGTAAAATAATGAATGAGTAAAATAAGGGACCTATCTACAATTGAATTTTTTATATTTATTTTCTCCAAAATATCATAATGAATCGATTCCATTTGATGATTTGAATGAATTTAAACCTTATTATTCAACGAGTTTTTAATTATCCCTTTCTGAAAAATGTAACAAGACAAAAATGTTCTTATTTTTTTATCATGAATAACAAAAATTATGTATCTCTTTTTTATCATCCTCACGATTCTCTAACACAATTATACAAATATTTTATAGCACAACATATTATGTTACATTATTCTTAAATAACATGAGTTATGATCATCATTATCTTGAAAAACATTCCCCATTGTACATTGGCCACTCATAAAACAATTTAATTCATATACTATTTTCTAAAAAAAATACTTTATAAAGTTCTATTAAATCATCATAATGTAATGAAACATTAAAAAAATTATATTTTATCACATCCACAATCATATCCTTTGTTGATTTCAGCTTTTCTTCATAATATATTTCATATAAAAAATTTATTTGATACATCATGGAAAAATGTAAATGTTACTTATTCAAAATATTTCACATTCTTCATCACTATAAAATATACATCCATGTGTGATGAGAACCCACAATCCAAAATCTAGAGTCATTCTTCTTTTTATGATTTGAGACCCGTTTCTAAAACAACACATTTTTCCCTTTAACTTTCTTCACATTCAACATCTATGAATTATTATAAAGATGGTTTGTGCCTATTAAAAAACAATAAATTTGTTGGAATGATGTCTATATGGTTCACAACATTCACATGTTGTACCCAAATGATGTAATATATTGTAATTCTTCGCAAAAACATTCAAATGGTTCCTTTATTGTGTGGGCTTACACTGCCACAATCTTTTCATCTTGATAATCATTGTATAATTGTATTCAAATTTAATAAATGAACACATAATTCATATATAAAAATATTCCACATAGTACTAGTAGTAACCATAGATCGAATATTTTCCTCGATAACATATATTGAATATATAGTTTTAAACATGTTTTCTAAAACATTAATAATATCCCCATTAGGTTATTGTTGACTCCTATATGTTCAAATATCTTATTAATGTGTTTTTATCAACAAGTAATTCGTCCCATCTTCAACTAAATTGACTTTAGAAAAAATATTTTTATTTGGAATATAATATTTTTGAAACATTTTATTATTACACACTGTTGGTTTTGAATATATAAGCAATTTTCTCAGATTTATTATTTATAGGAACATTTTATATATTATTTTAAACAATTTCTATAACCTATTTTTACATTTTATTGGTCTGCATTTCTTAATACACTCACCAACATTAGATAAAGTTCAATTTAATCGTTTCTGTCACTATGCATCAGTAATGTAATTTTTTTAAATAGGTTATAATTTATCATCTTTCATATTTATCTTTATTATTTGATGTTCATTATGATTCATTTATTTTTTAAAAGATTTCAGGAAATGATCAATATAAATCACAAATTTAGAATTATATTCATGAAATTATTTTTCACTCTCTATAGTATAATATTCCCATTTTTACATTTTGATTTCTCTGTTTGGTCTTATAATCATTCAAAGTACATCATTCCACTCTATTAATAGATCATTTTCTAACTAGGTTTATTCTTAAGAACTACTTCTTTAAAAAAACTCATTATATTTTACCTTTATAATAAATATGTTTTTATAGGAAGTTAAATTCATTTTTCATCTTCAACTGAACTATCCTCTTTTTTTCATCTTTAAACAAAAAACATCTCATTTTTAACTTGTGTAATTTTTATTTGTTCCATTGGAAATGGTTATTGACTTATTTTTGTGTCTATTAATGAATCTTATAGACATTCAATCTTCTTAATCATTTCATTGCTGATAATTTCTAGAGACATTCCGAATTAATCCTTTTTTAGAGGATTAAAGTGGAAACATCACTACAGAATTCTTTGTGAATGTTTTACTATTATTGTAAAACAAACTCAATAGTTCATAAAACATTTTGGTAAAAAAAATTAAATAAAAATCACCAATTTAATGTTATTCGATAAATTTCTTCAATTTTAGTTTATTTTCATACTTGATGGAAATTATGGGCTCAAGGTTTTACATTATTTTCCTCTATTTCTCTCCTCTCATTTATTATGTAAGGAGATTACTTTTTGAATCATATAATGATAGAGTTTTGGGATTTCAATATTCTATTGATGAATCATAAGCATCAAACCTATTTGGATAAATTCATATTATCATTCCAATAATTGTTTAATTTCTAAAATTCTCATGAAGAAATGTTTTTGTGATAAAAATATCATTGAATCTTGTAAATAATTCGAGAATATATTCATACACACTAATTATGTGATCTTTGTAAATGAAACATTATATTTATATATTTTTTAATTTTCCACATTGTATTGCCTTCTATATATGTTTTTAAACATTTTCTACAAAATATTAGCCCTTACAACATCCGTAAGTCTGTGATATTTAGTTGTAGAGAGATATGAATGTAAAAAAAATAAATACCTTCTATAATTACCATTATTATTCTTGTCAACTGATTCTAGGGGAGGCTTTTAAAAAAATTGTTGAAATCCACCAGTATTATCTTCCAAAACATCATAACAAAGATATATATAATATGAAAACATTCTATCCATCCAGATTTGATGGTTTATTCTATAAAACACATGAACCCCCTTACTTTTCATACTATTCAAATTATCTATAACGAAATATCTAAATAAACCACAAAAATTTCATCAAAAACAGAATATTTCTTTGATACCAATTGAAAAATCCAAATCAAGATCAATGTAATCATTGAGTGGGGGATGGGGTGAATCATTTATATGTTTTTCTAATATGTAATATTAATTATATTACATTGATTTCCTCCAATGAATTATTTATCAATTTGTTAAAAATAAAACATTCACACATTCACAGAAACATAAGTATTTATAAGGTTCGCATCTCAATAAGGTTAGTTAATGCTTGACATTATTTTGATAGAATCTAATAAAAAAAAATCATGCAGAAAAAATCTTGTCTTTTTTACAATAAGATTAAAATAACCTTAAACATGGGTAGATATTTGATTAATAAAATAGATAGTAATATTTTTCATGCAAGAAATATTTAAATAATCTTTTGTAATAATATAATTAAACATCACAAATTTTATCTACAAATTTTATTGTTCTTCTTTAATAAGTTCCACTTGTTTAATTCATCAACAAAAATAATCTTCAATTGATTATCCAGGAAAAGAAACAAAATATCATGAAATCCTACTAAAATTTTATCTTATAACATAATCTAATTAATTTTTCCAATTCACCAAACAAGAAAAAATTATTGATTCACTTTTTTGGAAACAAGCCTATTTTTGTCCTTTCTTTTTCATAAATCATTCATTCATTTTTCTTGGTCTGATTTGGTGATTCCTAATAACAACTTCAACTGAAATATTTTTAATTTTAGAAACATTTCTCCGATATAAATTTTTTAAACTAAAACTAAAATTATCTTCCTCTTGAACATTTGAAAGGTTTTAGAGTATGTTGTACATGAACCATTTTATAAAGTTTCCCTGGATGCAAAAAAAGGATAGAACAATATTTTTTTCATACCAAAAAATTCACAAATTTAAATTAATATTTAAATGAAAACATCATTTTAACATATCCTAAGGCTTGTAAAATATTCGGGAATATTGTAAAATATTATTTAATCTTAAAAACACATCAGTATTTTCTAATTTACAAGTAATTATACAGTCCAATTAATTGATTCTAATCTTACTTTATTTAGTAACTCAAAATTTTATTTATTCTGTAGTCTTAATATAATGAAAAATCTTATGATTATATTATCTTGTCGATCATTAAATCATACCTTATAATCATAGAACACAGCCTCATAATCTATCAACCCAATAATGATGAACAAAATAAGTGATTGATTTCTCAGATGTTCTAATCCAACTGAAAATGGTTGATTGCAATAATGCAACAACATTACACATATGAACCCTTTTCACCCACTAGAATACTAAATTCAACAACTCATATTCCAAATGAAACATTTAATTTGATGATACACAATATATAATGACTTATTTTTCTCATTTAGTTAACTTAACAAATCATATCAACTTCTCACGTGATGATGTAGTCTTTAAAACAATTATCTTTCTCAAAAAACTCAGGTTCACTAGAAACAATGTGAGAAATTAGGTATTTTACTCTATGGATATATTTATTGGATGACTTATCGATGCCAACCACTGATCTAATGGATCTTCGATGAATCGTTTCAAATGGAATAGTACCAATAAAGATATCATACATTCTGAATCATAGAAACTGATGGTTCATTTGATGGATTGGTTAATTTAATAGTTCATCTAACCCAACATATTTGTCAATAAACACTCATGTGATAATATTGAATTTATAAAATTCAAAATTCAAATTAAAAAACATTTCTATACGGTACCTCTCAAACTGCTAAATTGTTTCATGAAAAAAACTACTTTATCGAAACATTTTATATTATTTTTACTTTTCTCCATCACCCACATAGGTATTTAACCACTTTTATTTTAAAAATCAGAAATAATTAATTAGTATTCAACTTATGATGTTGAGAAATTTTATCTTATTAATGCATTATAAAATGTTTTTATGTCAAACAACTCAAAATATATTCATAATCTGATACATCTACCCACTATATTTTTAAAAACGGTATTCTAGAAATATGAGTTGAAAAAAAAGTTTACCTAGAAAACATATTCAGATCCGAACAAATTAGTAGATGTAATTTCTAGGGAAGTGTTTCCTATTTTTCAATTCATATACACCATCAGTATGATCATAAAAAATAACATTTAAGGTGATTACTCATAATGAATATAAAATAAAAACATCCAATAAAAAATTTCTCTCAGAACCCAAATGTCATCTCCAACCCACACGTTCTGAATACATATATATTATGATATATATGATTATGGTTTGTTAATATATGTGTAATTAACATATATTTATTATATTAAAGTTATAAACCCATATGAAGTACGTTGATCAAATGTTAAGGGGTCCTTATCTCACTAATACTTCTGTGAGAAATATGCCATAATCACCATTTTTCATTTTTTCTATGTTTATACAACAAAATTTGGGTTGTTAAATCATGAATATATTTTTATATATGATATTTTATGTCTAATTAGAGGTTATTTAATTTTTATGTATTTTGAATCATATGTTATAAAAGTGTCAATGGTTTATTTCTAATTCTCAAATTCATTCAGGATTTTTTTATTAAGTCTCCCATATGGAATTTATTTGATAATTTTATATAAAAAATTATTAATTTTCATTTACTATGGTTATTCATGATCTTTTTCATGTTATAGTACCAATTTTCGACTCAATGGTAATATAAAATAATAGGATATTTCATACGGAAATATGACTTCATTTCAATCATCAGTCAAAAATCCATTTTAATAAAAATATTTGATTTGAAAAAATAAATATTCCATTATGATTTATTTATTAATGAAAATTTAACCAATTTTATATATTTACTTTTTTTGGAAGGAATAATTATGTCATTTAAGAAAAACACATATGATTTTTAATAAAATTATAAAAGGAATTTTTATTTTAAAATATACAACATGAATGGAATTTTCAACCTTCGTGAAAATATAATATTATAAGTATTATTTTATGATTATTAAAAATTTATTCTTAATGAATATTAGATTGAATTTATTTTTAAATTATTGATATAAAAAAATATATTCAAATTGAAGATTTTATTTTCTTCAAAAAATTCCTTTTAATTATTTTTATAGCTTATTTATTCATCATACTCATCAATAAATTATTGTACTTATGATCCATTAGGTATATGTTGTATTAATAAAAACTTCAATATTTATCCAGATGGTTTATCATTAGCTTGAATTGTATGTGCACTTTTATTACCATTAATTACGTTATTTTGGATTGTTTACTATGATGATACCTGATTAGGGTCGGTATTAAAATCACAAATTTTATTTTTATAATATGAATGTTTATGTTGATTATGATTGACCCAATTAATATGAATAATGTTTTAGACGCATTATGCCATTTGTGTGGATGAAAATTCCATATCCCATTAATGCATCATCACATATAATTATATTCAATATATTGGGTATTTGGATGAGTCCATACCAATTTACATAAGATGTTTTGGCATGAGGACGTGATAGTAGTGATTATTTTAATGGGTCATACATTATATTTTTTAGATATATATCATTATTAACAAAAATTATTAGGAACATAATCATTTATATTACATGTTATTATTTGATTTTATTGAATATGTATTTTTATACTTGAAGATGATGTGATTATTTATATGGTATTTCATTCTTATCATATATTGAATACATATTAGGCTCATGATATTGATTAAATGGAATTGATTTCAGTTATATGAAAATCAATACTTATTTTATCTTATTTATTCATAGATTCCATTGTCCAATACTCATACTAAGAATCCAATTTCACCACTTTCTTATGTTTTATTTTCATTAGGATAATAAGAAGTGGATTATGATTGTTATTCCATGATAAGATAAGGGAAATGATGAAAATCATAGTGAATATTCTATGCGTTTTATGATTTATAATTTAATGTGAATTTAATTTAGGTTTTTTTATTTCAAAGACTACTAAATGATTGGGCCTTTTGGGACGTAATTTTATTATAGTTTTTTAACATAACCACTAGCTCTGGTCATCTACGGTCGTGGATGATACACCATCCTATACTTTCATTGTCTAATTACAATGAAAATCATAAAAAATGTAACTAGTCGAATTTTTTTTCTGACATAACATCAACAAACCACATCTCTTACTTTATTTGACATACATTATTTTGGGTGAGAATGAACCTAACCATCAATGTATCCTTTTAATGATATATATGAATATTATTTCTAATGGAGTGATGTCATGTCCATTAAAAAATATTCTGATGATTCTAAAACTGATTGTCGTAAAGTTTTGGATATTGTTTAGATAGACACGTTATTATGACTTCATATATTAGTCAAATCTATGAAATCCAACATCCTAAATAAAAAAAATTAAATTGAAACATAAAATATTTTATTTTTACACCTTCAAAATTGTACACACATTTTCCCGCTAATATTTGTTTAGTATTTATACTAGGCTCTATCAAAGAATACCTACATTGTATTTGTCCATTATTATACTACTTTCAATTTATTAAAAAATTTAAAAACATGGTACCCTGGAATTTCCATTGTTCACTAACAAGTAATTTTTTTATTTATACTTATAAATGTTTCATTTTCATCCAATATCTTCATACAATTTAAATATATATGTAATCCTAAATCCCACATAGTTATTATTAATTATTCATAAATATGTCATGACTTTAAGAACATGTAGAGAAATATAGTACCATATGATAGTAATGGTATACTATTTATCCTTCTTCATAACCAAATTAATAATTATTCTAATCCTTTATAAGAAAACATTCTGTTCACCCATTTAGAAAGTATCGAACAATCAATCTCCCTAATATTAACTATTATAGTGTGGAATTCTTGTTATCATCCTTCATGAGTCTACTTTAGACTATTTATCCACTTTTACAATAATAGTCAAATCAAAATGAAACAAAAAAGAATTTTTTTTCCTAAAACATTATGCTATATTCATTTGAATCATTATCCTATTAGCTTTAATAATAATCCTTTACCTATGGATCCATTACATTGAACATCCACAATGAAATTACTACAAACTACTTAAAAAATAAACAATATAACCATATCATTATCCATTTAGAACATCAGAAAAATCATTTTAAAGACACAATTCCAATAGAATAATCACATCATGTATAAGGTACCTTAGTGGATAGTGTAGTATCCTAATTTCCATAATCATAGTGTATATATACCATAACTGATAAGTCTCACTCCCCATTCAGTTACATGTTATCCAATGAGATGTAAAGAATTACCAATTAATTAGGGGGATATATATTCTAGTTCCACCTATATGATAATAGAAAACATGTGTATTATATGGATATGAATACATAATTAATCTATAGTAGAACAATTAAACCAGTTGAAGAAATGGAATTCATGAAAAAATCCACAATATGTGAATATAGAAAGTATAGAATAATATAGTGAATGATATCATAATAAAAGATCTAAAATTTTGTATAAAAAATATAAATGATGTTTTCATTGATCAAAAAACTATGTTGATAACATCACAAAATTTATTTGGAAAATTAAATGAAACATCCCCAACTATTGTTAACATTAATTTTAAAAGAAAATATTTTATCAAATTATTGGTAGAGACTTAATTTGGAATTTAATGAAAACATAGTGTGGAATATTCTTAAATAGAAAATGATGATGTAAGAAAATAAATTCATACTCAAAATGAAAAAAAGTGATATTATATTCCAACATTTGTATATATAATTAATGTTAATAAAAAATTTATTAGGGTCAAAATATAGAAAAATTAAAATTATGTAAAAAAATTGAAAGATAATATAAATCTAACATAATAAATCATGGAATAAAATTGAAAAAAATTAAATGGAATATAAGTAATATATATATTATATTTAATGATATGTTGAGGTAAATATGGGATATGTTCGACTCCAATTATATGCATCCTTTGAGATAAATATGTTTTAAAAGGGTAACTGAAATATTAGGTGCACATGTAAACACAATAAAGAATTAGAGGACATGAAAGTTGATATATTTTTATGGGGAAATAAAAAATAATTTATTATAAAAAAATTAACATAACCAACATCAATTTTAAAGTGTGATTAGAAGATACTCCTTTATGTCAGATTCTTGATTAATCTGAAGTGTTTTAACCAAATGAATAATAAATTATTAATCCTTATTAAAAAGAATAATAAAATTTCATTTATTTATTTTATTTAATACCATTCATTTATAATACTTTTATTATTATATTTATTTTTTATTGTTAAAATTAATATTCATGTTTTAATTATTCAGTTTTTAGTGAATGTTTTAGTTATGTGGTTTTGGTCCTTGAACCATGATCTTGGGACCATCACCTATATATTTTTTATGAGGATTTATCATATGATTATAATATATTTATAATATTCCATGGTAATTGAATGGATTGTAATATGAAAGTTCACATGGAATAAATAAAAGTCTCATTTTTATCATTTTAGATTAAATAAAATTAATTAATTTTTTAGTGTATAATATGTTTTCAACACCATTGATGAATTTTTAAAACATATTATATAAAAAATAATTTCATAAAAATATAAATATTTGTGTTTCCTTATTCATTCGTTATGAAAATCTTATAGAATCATTCAGGTTGGTTGAAAATAGACCAATAGAAGAACACTATATATACTTTAAATTAAACAGAACATGTAAATTTATAGAAATATATCATTTTATACATCGTAATGATTTGGAAAATCATTCATGTGATAAATAATATTGAATAATATATTGAAGAAGAACATAAATGTGAATTTATATGGAGATGATAACCCTTATATTAACCACTTGATCCTTTTCTTAGAGAAACACTTGGAAATGAAGGGTTTATGAATTACTCTTATGTCTAGTGGTTCAAAAATATGAAAGAATATTTCATGTGAATTTTTTTTTCTTATGTCAATGATAAATTCTATATACATGTGTTGGTTGATGTCGGAATAAGAGGGGTCATTTAATAGGTGATCTTGAGTTGTATTTTAAAGAACACTCATTAATTAATGTATATGATATAAAATTTTAAAATGAACATAGACATAATAGAAAACATATTAGATAATTGATTATAGGGGGTCTATAATTCCTTCGAACCTACATTTACTGATATATTTTGGGTTATATTATTAACATAACCTATAGAATAATCATTTTACCTCATTTTAGGTCATACAATGGTGACAAACATTTACGTTATTAATGAATATCAATTCATAACAATGGAGATAATGTTTTTCTTCCAAATTTGAATTATCTAAATAGTTTTTTGAATACAATATTATTGGATAATTTTTTTAATAAAATTAATTCTATTTTATTAATTGTATAACCCATAATATCATATTTTCTTAAAAAAATAATTTTATTCCAAAAGATAGATTAATATTTATTATTAAAATGGCTGGGATAATTAAAATTGTAATTCATTCAATTGCCTAAATATATAAATAATACATTTTACAAACTAATTCTTCAATACTAATCAAGTAAATTTTTCATTCGAAACAAATGAGGCAAAAATTTATCAATATTTTTTTTATTTTAACATTATATATCTTTATTCACATCCCTTTACTTATCATATAAACAATCAGTTTCATCAACCAATCAGTAATTAGTATTTCATTGAACACATAATATAAATCATGAATGTCAATATATATAGTGAATAAAATTAATACTTTAATAATTATATATTACGTAAATTTTATTCATTTCCTAAAATATTTAATATTTTTGAATTATATTATTTATAATTTTTAACGAATTATTATATGACTTCAATCTAATTTTATTATAACATTATATCAAATAAAATTATATATAACAGATTTATATAAAAACTGTGATGTGTCTAAAAAATATGTCTAAAAAACAAACACACACACATATATATTGATGAAATTACATTAATATATATATATATATATCCTTATATAAAAATATAAAATAATTCTCCCAGTATAAATAAATATCAAAATTTTTATTATATATATATTGATTAATGTGCTTCAATTTCTATAATTGTAGGTTTCAAATTTAAATAAATAAATGATTATAATGTTGTCATGTTGATATACATTTTATATTTCAATGTATTGATTCTTATTTTAGTTTTATTAATTATTATTTATTTATTATTATCATAATGCATAAATTTTTACCATTCATTTTAATAATTTTTCATTGAAATATTTGTTTGATTTTTTAGTTCATTGTTTTGTATATTATAGGCTATAAAACACAGAAAATTTATTTTTAGACATAAAAATTAATGTTATATTTACAGACACATATTATCATCTGTTACCTGAATAAATAATGGATACATAGAATTAATGAAAAGAAATCCAATATTATCACTTGTCTAGCTAGTAATACACACCAATAACTCCACTAAAGGTAGCAAATAAACACCACACAGTTAAATAGCCGTAACCAATATCAGAACCACAACTAATCATAATAACATAATAAAAAATAACATTTCTGAATGATTATAAACTACATAGACCAATCACAATCTAACATATTTGAATCATTAATCTTACCATGTAACAACAGCAGTTATTCCCCTAATATTGGTTAATCAAATTATTAAGACCATATGAATGAACCTCAAATAACCAAATCACCCAAAAACCCAACAAAATAATGTATTATTGAAGAATATAGTTACATTTCTAAAATTTACCCATATCATTGATATTTATATTGGTCTATATAGGGTACCACTAATCATATAATCACTATAACGTCATATTCCACCCAATGGGGCATTTATGAATATACACCATCCATTACTACCCTTTACTATTTCTCAAATATGCTAATTTTACTCTATGGTTTCTCAATAGATATGTAATAAACTTTAGGAACTCAACCATTAACTACCTACAACATTACATTGACCCCACATGTAACCCATCTCAAAATAACTTCAAAATTGATATATGAGTAAAAGATATTGCATTCCTTAATTAATCTTCTCTTAGTTCCATTATGAACAAATACACTAATCCTACCTGATAACATCCATGTGAACATCCTATTACTGATTGTTCCTTGGGTAAATTAGATATCCCTCGAATACACTATCTTAAAAACAAGATAAAAATAATAAAATACTCAATCTAGAGATATGAAATTCCATAAATCCCCATCCCCACAAAGATTATTCCAAAACATATCCAAGGGTTTAACGGCTACTATAAAATCAACCTAGGGTCTAAAACAATCATAATGCCCTATGTTAATATAATATATCTCATTCCAAACCCTTTTGGATTAATTATTCTTTACAAAATTTTCATATCACCTTTCATAATTGGCCCCCTTTATAATGGATAGGCATAATTATATGTGCCCAAATGATTATTTTAATATTATCCATCCAAAAATATGTTGGGATATTTAATTTTTAGTTGAGGGATTTTATAATCTAGGTAAAAACTCAGGAATAGTATAAATTATTTAATTATATAATCCATTTGAATTAAAATTCCACTTTAGTTTAAATCAATTTCTTCCATATAGGAGAATAAATATGATTAAATGAATGTAATTTCATCATTTAATCTAAAATTATATATTATTAAATTAAAATAACCCAATTGTAGGGGAAGGATGTATATAATTTTTATTTATTGAGGTTCTGTATGTGTGGTAATGTAACATATAAATAAATATAAATAGGAAATAAGAATATTAAAAAAAATTAAATGTTAAACAATGATTAGACATCTCTATGTTAGAATTAAACATTGAATGTATATTTTTAATTAAAATTAGAAGAAATAAACTTTTAAATTGTTATTTATGATCTCCCTATAGGACATAATGTGGCTAAATTGGCATTTAAGGTCTCTAGTCAAGAGTTATGTCATATTAATGAGTATTAATCTCTTTACGTAGGCTGATGTGGTTAAATGAACTAAAAAATGTTTTATAATTAAGATTCTTCCTTTGAGAGAGGCTACACACATATCCCTTTGGTAGGAATCCAACTCCATGTATTTTGATTCCCAATAATGGGACATATCATACCATTTATATACATTTATAAATTAATATGGTTGTGGATCTTATAGTGTTACATCCATATATAATAGTATTCATATTAAAGTCAATTTTCAAGGAATGAGGAGTCATTAATATAAGGACCTATGATTATAAAAATTTCCTTGAATGTCAATGGAATAAGTGGAGGAACACTATTCAATAATATAAATGAAATTATTTATTAGTTGTACTATGTATTTATATCCCAGTGTCCATGGGTACTCAAGAACTATAATACGGTTGATGTCATTTCCTGTGAGGGGCATACAACCTAGTGAATTTGGATTTATAGTAACCATACACATGAGGTATGTGCCTAATACGAATGGTACTTACACAAAAATATATCCTAAAGACTATGTCCTATATAATATTTTTTAGAATATTATGTCTCCTCCAAAATAAATGTAAAATAAATCATCAACCATTTGTGATGGAAATGGGATGTATGAATTTCAATTAAGGGTTGAAAATAATATTATAATGTACACTAGTCTAGTGTACTAATACATTAGTCAATGTTTTAGAGGGTTGAAATAAATTTAGAAAAGGGGAATACCCATGTTAAATGAGGATTTAATTAATTGTTTTTAATATTGACTAATTCTTATTAAAATCATATTATATTGAAGATAAAACCATATGGTCCTACTATACAATGGATTCATTACGCATGATTCAATTTTATTATCAAGACTGTGGTCTTGGTATATTACACAAGACGAATGCTCTAGAACAATCATTATTAGGGACGTACAAATTTGTGCATGGGGAAATGATCCTAATTAGTGCCTTAAAGAGTGATCCAATAATTGTATCCAAAATAGGATTAGTGCACATGTCTCATGGATATTATATCACTGTATTACAATTACTATATAATATGTCTCACATTTTCTTCTTCTAGATGATAATGATAATTTTGTGAGTTTAACCAATGGTTTGGTCATGCTATGGTACAAGGTGTGATATGCAATCGGGTTCCCTAAAGTACAGATTATTCATATGTGTTGGGAATTATAAACTATTGAGTATATCATATATAGTGAATTTTCAATTTAGTCATATGGTAAAATGATGTCATCATCCTTACGATTGTTTCTAGTGTTATTTATTGTATATATTATTGTTGGAAAAGTAATTTAGGGAGATGGGTTCCCATTTCAACAAATGTGTAACGATAAAAGAACTGATTAAAATATATATTCGAAATCATATAGTCTGTCTCTACATTTTTATATTAGAATCTGATACATAATTTCATATCCTTAATAATTTGTTTGATTATTTTTCTAGATGTATGATACACAAACATGATTTACAATATAAAATATAAACATTACATAAAACAAAGTAAAATTAATTTTTATTCATCCATGAAAATCATTCAATGATTTATTCTTGATATATATTGAAAAGTGATAAACATAATGTTGATCTCAAATTCGCATTAAGGGTATTATACAATTGAATATATCTATGTAAATAATGGTATAATTAATATTTCATGAAAGATAATGGAAAAATAAATTCCATTAAATCAAAAATTTGATCACATAAATTCATTAATGGATAATAATAATTTATAAATATCATGGATAATAATAAAATATTTTAATGATGGAAATAAACATTTTCAGTAATCATGATAAAGAACATATTCCATGATTCTTTAAAATATTGATAAGTATATTGAAAACACCATTTAAAAGGTTAGAAATTTTTTTTGTCTCATCTGACCCTTCAATACTGTGAGGGGTACATATAATTGAGACCTAAATATTTTAATATAGATTAAATGTATCTCCATCATCAATGAATGTGTTATAAAGACTAACCCAATATGATGGGTTGGAATGTTTTGATCAAAATCCTTTAACATCAACATTGCATATTCAATAACCTTATTATTCTATATAACTATACACCTTTGTCATTTCCAATATGCACACTATATATTAATAATCCAAACCATCATATTGGTATACTAAATATTGAATCGATAAAAAATATCCACTTAAATTATTCAAAAATTTATTTGTATTCCCATGTATATATGAAACCTAACACTTATATGTGTTACCATGGTCAATGAAAATGTGAATTGGTATAATGATTGAATAATATCTAATAGTATAAATTTAATGTAAGTAAACTACATAGATTTTACATGTTCTTTATTTGTAATCAATTATATGACATTCTATTCCATCATATGATATATTGATATTGCCTCCTTGGAGAGACCATTACTAATGTATGAAACATTTAAATTTCATATTTAGGAATTGCTAAATTTACCTCATAACTTATTCCCTTATGATACTCAAGAGAAAATGAAATCTGGCTATCCTGGTCCATATATATTTCTTATTACACTAAGTCATCCAAATGAAATAAATTATAAAATTTATTAGAATATTCAATATTCTCTTTGTTCATTCTATTAATAAAAATAGATTGTGAATTATAGAATAAAAAAGGAATTACTGAAAACTTTTATTCTTTATACCTTTTATAAAAAGCTGAATGGAAAATATATTAAATTTATTGGAAATTGATGATATCGTAGAAATATATTGAACTAAATGATGCGAATAAAACAATTTATCATGGCAATGAAATAAATTGTTTTTTGTATATATAAATGTAATTATTTTTTCAATAATAAATGAACAACATCATCGATCCACCATTATTCATAAAAATAATATGGGCTCCAAATAGTGACATAGTTCGGTGTAAAAATATATTATTAGAAAACATTTATTATTGTTTCTTTAGTTTCAGTAATTCTACTGTGATGAATATAAATATATTTCTTCACATAGATAAAGAGTTAAGGATTATATTCATTAAAAACTCAAAATTATGGTTTTTTTATTTATATGTTTTTCCTCATGAATCATAACATTTTATTTTGGTGCAATATGATCTTCTTAAATTTTATGATCACCATTCCCATCTTCAAAATGTGTCTTCTCTTATACCCAAATAATATAATTCAAAAGAGTTAACATATGTGGATACTAACAATATCAACCTAAAACTATCTCCACTATAAATATAACAGATTCCAAAAATCAATAAAAAATTTATAACTCTTATCATGGAAATAATTTATTATATTATAATGTTAAAAAGATTATAAAAATCATTATATAAAATTAAATCAAATATATAATAGTAAAGATCGAGAATAAGGTGCATAATCAAGTAATATTGGTAATAGGCTGAGTAATCATTATTGGGGTGTGATTTTTATTATGATTGATGACTAAAAACTCCCATCATAAGGTTCTAGGGAATATCTATTTTTAATGGAAATATGGAATATATAAATTTTAAAAATATCCAAAATCAATTAAATAAACATCTAAATTTCAGGCTATGATTAAATTACTTACTACCACATCATTTGGAACATCAACAATAGCTACAGTGGTCACATAATCAAAGACTTATCCACTTGGAAATTTCAATGGTTGGTTCCCTTTACACATTGGAATTTTATTAATAATTCTCCAATTCACTAAAATTAAATCCCATAATAGAAGTGGTTTCTTTATTTCCATCCTATTCACTCCAAATTACCCTTATATCCACCCTTGTAAAAAAAATTCCTAAATTTCAAGAATTTTACAATATGTTTCGTTTTATAGTTTTCCCATTATGTAAATTGATTCTTTCATTTAATCGTCATTGTTCTTAGATGAACACTTAATATTTTTATTTCTTCAATATATATTTGATCTTAAAAATTCTTTCAATATATCTATACCACATAATACATTTCATTATATGATAAAAAACATGATAAAAAAATTCTTATATTGGAATTTATTAATAACATTAAAAAATTGGACATGTTTTATTTTTGGATTATGTGCGTAATCCAAATAAAATTTAGATAGTCTTCTAAACATAGACTAATAATAAATTACATATTCCTTTTACATTTTCATTATGTTGTAGAATATTTTCTTCATTTTAGATCATTTCTCAAGAGGGATATTCTTAAATGAATGGTATTATATTTAATACCATTTCCATATGATCTATATATTCATACTACACTATTTCATGGTATGATAATCCCCATAAAATCAATATAGTATAATAGATAACTTAGGGCTAAAACGTAATAGATACATTTTAGTTATCTTAAAGGAATGGTATTATATTGAATCCCATTTCAATATGATCTATATAACAAGGGATCAAACATAATTTATGGATGATATCATTGTACTGATTTCATGGTAAAATGTTTATTAAATAACAATGATCTAAATAAAAATTATCTATGGTATTTATCACGTTTTTTTCAATGATACATTAAAATAGGCGTGGTTATATGCCCAAATCGATTTAATATGTCTATCAGACTAGTATATCTCATGAAGAAATTGTCTAGGCTTTTAGGGGCTATCGATAACTTGTCGCCATGCATAATTGAATGTCAAATGAATTCATCATATAGTTATTAATAAATTTAATCATGTTTAAATATTCCATTTAAAAATATATGTATTTAGTAAATAATAAATATATCACGATTTCCAAAGTCAATCAAATAACTTTCACGATAATTCCCCAATTGTTAAAATGGTATATGATTTAGTGAATAATTATATCATTAAATAATTAATATGGTCATGGTAGATATATTTAATTTCTAATAAATGATGAAATGATGTACTTGATTGTTTGAAGATAAATTTAATGAAAACAAAATTAATAAGAGTTAGATGATGTATGACATTTCATTGAAATTATAGTGTTTTTAATATAATCAAGTTTTCTTAGAATATAATAAAAATGAATAAGAATTCCAAAAATAAATTTTCTTCGAATAATTAAAATTATAAAATGATTATAAAATTTCAGAATAATAAAAATCATATAACATGACAATGGTGATGAGAAAATCTATTAACGACCCGTTTGTTAAAAAATGGAACATTCAATTTCAGTTTTTGAATATAATGTATAATAACATACAAAAATAGAAATATTGCATTTTAAAATAGAAATGAAATCTAAGGATGGAATATTATGTCTTTTGTAAATTATTTAATCATGAATTTCTTTTGAATCTAGTATCAAATAATATGGAAAATGAAGAAATATATTTCATATCCAAAAAGAAATAATATCATATTTTTTTGTAAAAATTATATTCGTCATTAAAGTTCCAATGAAATGTAAATTGGAATGAGAAAATATAAATTCACCAAATATTCAAAAAAAGAAAAATATATATTTTTTTAAAATGTATAGATTAAACGAGTCCTTAAAATAAGATATATGAAATCTGATGAATGAGATTCAAAATAGAAATCCATTTTCCATTGGTAACATCTGAATGGTTATCCCATGAATTTGTAGAGATCAAACGAAAACTAAAATTATAGGAATAAAAATATATTCATGTTCAATATATCAATGGAATAGTATATATATCATATTAATGGTAATAGAATCATAATACAAAATTTACTTCATTGAAGTGAAAATATAGATTATAAAAACATAAGCCACATGTCCACTATGTTAAACAGTCCATAATATTTTGTTTAATTTTTTTAACATATTATTAATTCATTCTAGTGTCGTACAAATATTTTTTAATAATTTATATATATTGTTATTATATAGTCATTAATTATTAAATGTAAAATTCATCACTGGGTGTTTACTTTGATGTTTTCTCTTGTATGTTTCATCAAAGATGTTCAGGTTCTAAAGAATAAATTATAGTTGAATAATTTAATAAATAGTATTAATGTTATAAAAATAATAATTCATAATTATATACATTTCAAAAATCATCATTGATTCATTTTAAGGTTAAATGAATGATATATATTCATATAGATGGTAGTCCACTCATACACAAGATCGACATAAAGAGTTTCATTGGATTTATCAGCATATAAAAAAGAGTAACTACATAAACATAAATAATCTTAAATAAGAACATTTCTTATATTAATACAAAAATAGAATATATAAAGTATGTAAAAAAATAGAGCTTCAAAAGACTTTGTTATGACAATTACTTATTCATTGTGAATCATATTATAGATAATCTATTTTGGACCCACTAGATGGAATTTGGAGAAGACCAGACCTTGACTACACAGTTAAATAATATTGTAATAAAAAATTATATTTTATTATAAAGATAATTTTACCATGTTTTTGTGATTAATATAAGAGTTTTTGTGTCCTTTTATAGAGAATGAAAAGCCACAATTGAAATTTTTAAAAGTATTTATTAATAATAAATTAATTTTCACATGAATGAGAAAACATGTGGAAATAAATTAGATGATAAGGTAGGGTAATATAGAAAAATGGTCAATTAATAATGTTTTGATAAGTTTTTTTTATTTTAAAAATTATTTAATTTTTATCCACTTTTTTGTATAAATTTTATCCCTAAACATAGAACATTATTTTAAATCATAAATGACTATAAATTTACTTTTGTCGAAATGTATAATTCATAATTTTTAAATATATGTATTTTTAGACCTTATTTAATTCATCTTTTCAAATTTAATTGTATTATTTAGTTATAAATAATTTAGTATACATGTGATTTATATAAAACCATTACAGTCATCTTAAGAATGCCTCCAATATTTTTTCATTAAAGACATCAAAATTAAAATAAATTTTTAACATAAAATCATTCACCATAAATTTTATATTACTATTGTTAAAAAAATTTAGGTAATACTATAATTCACCCACATATATTACATTTTATGTTTTTAAATCATTTATATTTATATTTGTAATAAATTCACAAGAACTAGGTTAGTGTTCAGTAAGAATTTATGGTAATCATAATGTCACATTAAATAAAACAAAAATTAAATAATAAAAATGTTATTTATAATCAAAATATATGTTTTTAGTTATATATAAAATCTTGTAATAATAATGTGTAAATGTACAAAAACTAAAATTAATAGAGTTTCATGTCAAAATTTTCATTTACAGAAAAATAATAAAAGATACTTTATAAAAAAATGATCTATGATTATATAATTTATAACATATGAAATTTGTAAATAAAATTAAACTCATCCAATTAAAAAAATTTATTATTATGGATAATATTAAATACTATTCTATAGTTTTAACCTCAATTACCCTATTTTGGCATTTTTAGGGGTGATACATTTAAAACAAATACTATAAATAATTCATAAATAATATATATATATATATACTATATATGATCCTTATGAGATGAAAAATAAAAAACATTCGGTCAAATTCAATATATATACATATATATATATATATATGTACAAGATGTAAACATAAAAATATACCCACAAAACATATTGATATTTTTTTCTAGAAAAAGCATTTTTCAAGAATTTGATGAAATAAAATTAACTTCAAGACTAGTAATTATAATTATATGATTTTATATTCATCTATAGTGTTATATAATTTCTTAATTTATTTTTAATCATTCATCGTTATTTATTATCTTAATTTCATTATGTTAAAAATAATTAAACACATAAAATTGTCTTTCTAAAAAATATTCCTTTGACCACCAAATAATTTTATTGTTATTTTTTCCAATTTCTTAATAAAAATTTGATTAATAATGTATATTACATGAAATTAATATATATAACATGATTATTTCATAAAAACTAAATAAACCTTTATTCATGATAGAATATTTTTATAGAAAATTTAAAAAATTAAGTGAAGAATTTTTTTAAAATGTATTTTCCTAATTATTATCAATACTATAAAATTAAATATTTTGATCCATGAAATATTAAAATGTGAATTATTTTATAGTAATATTAATTTAAAATTTTCATATACTATAATTAAATATATTTTGTTACATGCATTTAATGATTTATTCAATTTTCTTCATTTCATTATAGTAGGGGTTTTTTAATATCTTTACAAAAAGTGCACAATTATTTTTCTGGTGCATAAATTTTCATTGTATAATCCACTTTTGGGGTTTTTATAAGAAAAACCAAGGTTATTCCATATGGCAGCATTCCTAAAAAATCAATAATATAATGATTGTCATTATTTGGGGAAAATTACTTAGAGTGTGTTTTAAATAATAATTAGAATTAATTTTAACTCATGTCTTATAATCAACCTTCACCTCCATTTAAAGATAATTTTTATATTTTTTTTCATACACACTATGACAATGTAAGAGAAGGTATATTATATTATTTCATGGTTCACCTCTCAAAATGAAAACAATAATAATTTTCATGATCTAGATTGACCTGAGATGACAAAGACCACTTGTTTCAACATGTAGATTATACTAAATCATAGAATATCCTATATCTCATGTAAATAATACGAATCTCATTTTTTCTTTAGAACATGAAAATTAGAATATTGATAATAATTTAAAATAATAAAATATTTCTTACCTATTTCATCATTCCATCAAATTTCATTTGATTTACTTCTTCTAAAATTTATTCCTCCCCTTCTATTTTTATTACACTTCATTCTCTTTGTAAATTATTTGGAATGATAGTTTCATTTTATCACTATATTAAAATTAATGATTATGTTTTCAATTAAATCATATAAATAACATTATCTATAGTTTATATATTGCATCTTCTTTGGGAATAGTTAGATCACATCAGATCACTTCGGTAGAATTTATATTTTTATTGATATTATATAGAGTGTGTGAATATCCATTGAGTCATCCATGGATTCAATTCATATACTTCACTAAATATCAAGAAACACCTAAACATATTGATTCATATTCAGTCTCCAATTATTCTTGTAATCCATTTCAGAAAAATTTGTTTGAACCATATGATTTATCTTGGTTTATTTGATGTCATTTCAGTCTAACATTTTTAAAACACTTTTACATGTTTTCGATCACATATAGTAAGAAAATATGTTTTTAGGATCCAAATCTTACAAGAATTCACTTCATATACATATTCAAAATCCATGTAATGGGGATCACTATTTCATACCGTAGAAAATTTTCAATCCGTTTCACAATCTTGTAACCAATTCACTATAGTACTTCTACATATTATCAAAATGTGGACCAAAATTACACCATGAAATGAATTTCATTATTTATATTACTGAAAAATATAATCATAATTTGTTAAAGTAACATTACAAAAATTTGAAAACTAAAAACCTTGTAAAAATTACTTTTTATATAGAATTTTAGATCTTGGTTATTTCTAATAGGAAAATATGACGATTGAAACAACTAGTAAAATTCTCATGTTAGAAATATTATCTTAATTTTTCATTATTTTATGTTCACTAATGCACCATGGAATGGTTGAAACACATTCCTCATACCATGAAATTTCATAATGGTAATTTCCATTGA
This sequence comes from Viscum album, assembly GCA_963277665.1. Lineage (NCBI taxonomy): Eukaryota > Viridiplantae > Streptophyta > Magnoliopsida > Santalales > Viscaceae > Viscum > Viscum album. The sequence goes on along the minus strand of OY728135.1, from coordinate 1,996,433,160 downwards.
AACCATTCAAATTTATCTTCTATTTATATATCTAGGCATTTTTCCTATATAACAATGGAGTAGTGATTTCACCTCTACATCCATCGAGAATCATCAATTTCAAAATAAATTTATTATCATTTAATAATTTTTTAACCATAAACTAAATTTAATATCAAAATAATAATAATTAAATTCATTACATAGTATATTATTAATGTCTGTTAAAAACATCCAAGAATCATATCCATGTTATATTTTCATAATCTCAACATTCAACAATATAGAATAAAATATTTCCAAAACATAGCATGGACTAAAAAATATTTCCAATGCATTTTGGTGACAAAAAAATACCAAATATTATATATAACACTACAAAAAATATAATTTAATCATTTTTTTTAAAAAATTCTATTACTATTGGTTGATTTTAGTCTAGGTACCATGAACATACAACGAAAATAAAATGTTTTCATAAAAGAAACATACATTGAGTTCCTCAATTCTCAAAACCCTAGATATTTTTCCTCCACTTTTGAATAATTCTAAATTTGATCATGTTTAATTCTTGTTACAATGAACATGATCACCAAACCAATTAGATGATTTAACATATCATAAAACCCAATCAACCAAATTTGGAATTTGTAACTTACCAATTTTTTAAAAAAAACATTTTAATACATGTTACCCCCAAAATTGACATATATTTTGGATAATAATAAACAATTCGAATTTATATAAAAAATATCCCCTATATGTAACATTTTTTTAAATAAATTTAATAAAATATAAAAACATCTATTTTTGTTGTATTTCTCCCCTTTTTAAAAACATACAATCAAAAAGTGAGATATGCTATGTTATTAGTATACATTATCCATGAGCTGAATGGGATTAAAATCCCATCACAAACTCCATCAATTAATTTTCATCCTTTGGTAGTGAAATATTGAATATATTAACCATTTTACATTATTATGAACAATATAAATCACTGAAATATTTTACATTTTGATCTCTTTGATGATGTGATAATTTTTATCAATTTTAATTTGACATTAATGATGAAAAACTTTTAATGGTAAAATGATAGATATTTTATTATCATATACCATAAGAAATAGACACATCACATCATACATGATCTCTTATAAATGATTTCCCATCTAATTTAGTTGTGTTTTTATATGATTTGAAGTCAAAGACGTTCTCAAATAGTAATCAATGACATTAAATATTTCTTCTTTATATGTCAATATCCTCACTATTAACTGAAATAGAAAACTACACAATTTTTAATCTATATATTTTAAACATTTCCATATCAATTTACCTTGGTATATCCAAAAAAATAATTCATTTCACAAATTAAAAATTTTAGTTGTTAGTTCATTGTGACATTGTTATACATGCTAATGGAAATTATTTCTATCAAATTGAACACAGATAAATTACACTGATAGATGTAGAATAATAATACATTACCATAACTGTCCAACCATGAAATGTTTGAGTATAAAAAAAATCTAAATTTTTTTCATGTCTTCAATATCATTTATTTTATCATTTATTTACTATTTAGTTAAAGATAAATTTAAAGTAAAAAAATGTTTAGATTCATCGATTTCAACAAAATAGATATTTGTGATTATACATATTTTTTAGAAATTGATAATTGTTTGTCATATTTATAAAATTGAAATCATTGAATATATTTCATTTATAAAATAATATTTATTTCACACATAATATTCATTAAAAAATAGACCACTTCAATAGAAACTTATTCATTTAAATCATAAATGATATCCTCTACATAAGTAATAAGAATAACCTATACCAAATTTTCATAATTAATATGGTGATTGTTTTCAATTATTACATTCATGTACATTAAATGTTTCATGAAATTATCATTTAATAAATAAAAAATATTAGTGAATTCTATTGAATATATAAATCCTTCTTTAACAAGAAATATAAAATTCATCTTCTCTAATAAATAATATAATTTTTTTCTCAATGTAAACTTATTCATCTTTGTATTCATTGTGGAAGGATAAAAACACACAAATATGATAGACAATTAGTTTCATATTTTTCATCAATAGATGGAAATACATTAATAATTTCAATTTTAAAAACTATAGAAAAAACCACATAAAAAATATTCATTCATCTAATGAGTTCTATTTCACAAACTTCATTCTTGGTTTCTTGTAACTCATAATTTTTATTGAAATTGTTTTCAAAACAACCACTTTGATGTGATAATAATATTATTTTTATTTTTGGGAACCAACGTCAAAAATCCATAAAACATTATCTTTTAAAATTCTGCATTTATAGAACTCTCCCTCTCTTTATAATCAATTTCCCTTTTCATATATCTTATTTTAACATGTGAAAATAGGGAGGAACGATTATTTTTCATCAACATGAATCAAGTTTGAATCAATTTTCCATTTATTAAAATGATTTTTTTATGTCATGACCCCTCCCAACGTAGTGTACCCATCCTGGGCCGGTAATGTGAGAAATGAGATAATGACCCACTAAGTCTTGCCTCTAGTAGGCCCCGGGTTGGATACTAGCACTGATGTTATGGTAAAGACACAAATGGGAGGCATTACCCTCTAAGAGAACACATGCAAAAGATATGGACAAGAAATGCACCCACCAATAACAACTCAGGCTGCAATATTAAAGAAATCCCTTGAATAAATATGTAATCTCATAAAAACTACAACAACAAGAAGATAAAACTGCAAGAACCAAATGATAGTAATAATGGATACAACTACGAAGCCTGAACGTCTCCTGCAACCTAGAGCTAGTAGTAACAATCCAGATCTAAAACCATCTTCAAGTGACTTAATGAAAATAGTTTATATATATCTTGGGTGAATATAACGGGATACATAGTGGGATACTCTAAAAAAATTTCTCATACAAGACTACATAATATAATAAATAATATCAATGGTACCCGACTACTACATCCCCACTGGTTTTCCACTTTCCCCCGATGTTCAATGTCCTAAGAATCTCTCTCACAATAGGCTTGTCTGTAGACACTTAGGAGAGGACCACAATATGACCCTAATTCAACATAACCACAATGTCTACATTACCAATGTAACCATGTAGTTTAAGGGAGTCACCATAGATCTCATAACATGTATCATACATCTGGAACTATACCACAATCCATTACAGCCCATACACCATGAATGGATCTTAAATCCATTACAACATATATATGTTTCACCTATAGTATTCCATATGAAACTATATCCAGAATATATGCTAGTAAATAAACACAAGAAATTACATCCCCCTAAAAAAATATATGGTAAAAAAAATAAGTTTTGTTCATAAAAGCCCAAGTAAATACTAAGAGAAGTGATCATGGATAAAGGGGGTAGTCATATTTCCATCATCCCACCTGAATGTTGGGGAAAACACCCCCCCAAAACTCAGAATCCCGGAGGTGTCAGTTTCCCTAATCGAATTGGTATATTTTCATATATAAATACAAAAAGAAAAAAAATTAATATATCTCATAGCCAGGAAATGGGAATAACCGAGTATTAGACTCAAATGCAGCTAACATCTCTCGGGCTCCAAGATGAATGTTCTAAGACTAGGTATCCAATAAGCACACATCCATTTATAGATCTTTATTACATTACATTATTTCATTTATATCAATTTAAATTTAGGTTTATTAATTCATTAAACATTACGTAACCATTAAAAATTCCACATTATATCTCTATAGTATAAACCAAAGTTTCATTCCCTATAGGGATTACAAAACCATTCCCCAACTTCTCAAAAATATTACCTTTACATTACATCACAATAAGTTCAAACATCATGGGTTAGTAGATTTTATTCAATCATTTTTAATAGAATTATTACATTTCCATATTCCCAAGCATCCAAGAAAAATATTCTAAGATACTAAACATAAGGGGGGTAATCGTTGTGAGTAGGTGAATAAACTATCAAATCCTTTCCACCTATAAAAGACTGCTGACCCATAATCCCACTCAAAGCCAAACACTGAAAGCATGTGTCATACCCCATGCATCTTCGCATATTTTTGGGAGGAGGGTAGAAAACCCATTTTCCTTGAGATGTGGGTAAAGGATAAATACAACCGACAATATCTAGTAACCATAAAACATTCATATGCAACCAGTTTCATCACCTCATGTGTCCTCCCTGACACCCATATTCATAAACTAATGCATCTAGCCACTTTAGGTGTCAACTATAGCAATATTCAATGTGCCACCTTACACCCATGTATCATAACATCCATCCAGACTCACATCAGAACACCTACCGAAGTAAAAATATCATATCAAGTGGCCACATGGACCATAAACAAGGCATATTAACTTTATAGCTAATAAAATGTCATGGATCTCAAACACAAGGAAGTTATCCTTACAAGTAAAAGGGTAACTCAAATCCCTACCATGCATTATCAATTATCAAACAACATGTTCATTAATCATTAATGAATTAACTAGGTCATTATTTGTAGGTCCTATCTTTGGGAAGTCAATATATAAAGCTATCGTGGATATCAAAAATAATTAAACATGATTACAACATCAATTTGATTAACATATAATTACAACAAAAAACCATATTCATTTACATGCCTCATTATCTTTAACCAAATGAATATAAATTAATTATGGATTTATGATCTTTACAAATTTCTTCAAGAAAAATATTCTAATATAGAAATAATGGATATCACACTATCGATAAAATCATGTGGTAGGACTTTATCATAGTGCAAAGAAACAACAAGCGATCAAACCAATTCTTTTAATCTGGTTCATGTATTTAATTATGTCAATTCCATTTCAATAATAAGGGATAAAATATAGTAATATTATTTTTTACATAATATAATATAGAAGAAAAGAATTCACTACCTCAATAGGTTTCTGAAGATCTTTTATCGAGAATGAATCAAAGCAACAAATTAGGATCACCTTCCCCGCAACAAGTGTAGCCACCCAAGGATGTCGCGGCACAACCAAAAGAAAAAAACTCCATTAGAACCATAGATAACAAAATTCATATCATGTAGGGAGAAAAAAAGATTAAATAATGAGGAATACCAAAGAACATAGTTAAAGATTACCTTATATTGAGGATGGATCAAATAATAGTACAGGGGATGTGATCCAGGATGAAGGAATTCCACAAACAATGAAGAATAAGGCATCTAGGTTGTCTAGGGTCGATAGGGGGATCACTCATGTCGTAGGGTATGAAAAAACTGAGTGGCACGGTGTCATTAAAACACCAATTGGTGTGGCATTATGTGACTGGTACCTATTTTTTAGTTTGTGTACCACCTCAAGGAAACATACTCTAAAAAAATGTGTCGCCTCTACAGTTTGTTTCATTTTTATGAAACCCAAATGGTACACATCATGTACCCCATTTTCACATCATGTACACCCTGTTAACAGATTCTCATGACTGGACTCCTACCAAATTCCTCAGATCCATTTCCAAGCACCTCAATCTCATAAAATATTCAAAGAGTTGATCCATGCAGATCTGGGCCATTACATTAGATACCTCTCAAAACATTCTCTCCCACGATAATCCAAAACCATCATTGAGAGGAAACAAGAAATGGGTTGCCTAAAAAACAACCCTACGAGATGACTCTCAAGGATCTCACAACCACGTGATCTCAACCACATTAAACAAACAACATGACACCTCATGACAACCACAACAAGCTCCTAAATACTCTCCCATGGGTGATTATTCTCAATGTGAGCTAGCCACCACAAGAAACAATAGGAAGTCATCTCATATAAATGAAAGGTCTACATCCAAATATTGAACATTATCACAAGGAAATAGTTAAACATCAAACAGCACATGATATTGAGCGCATATATGTAACCCACATTCCCAGCTACTCTCATATTCACCACCATTCCAGAACAAGATACGAACATAGGGGATAAAATGCATGCACAACACCTTCTCATTGTTGTATTGAATCTCCACATGGTGCTCATCAAAGGTCACATCATCATCTACATTGATGTCACCCTAATAGATGATTATAGAGTCATCTTGATGATAATGAAAGAGCTGTGGCACCTGAAGAACATCATGTATTTTACTCATATCTTGGTGAAGTGCTACTTCATGCTCCATGAATCTAACATGAGCGAACACATCAAATGGACTAACAAACTGGTGTGAAATCACTCTTCCATGACCAAATATTCATATTCCATGATGGGGAATCACGTCCAAAAAACGTGTCGTACCAATCATCAAACTAAAAATCTCTCATCCATTGATCTTCATATAATTTTTGAGGATCTGACGCTACTTTCAACTGCTCATGAATCACCCGAACCATCTCTTTTATATTCTAAACTAGTTTTTTCCCATTAATTGCAGACGTTCCAACCCAAATTCCTCAAAACGGATAACATAAATGTTGTCCATACAAGTCCTCAAATGGAACCATATCGATGGTGTAGTGAAAAATATTGTAGTATGAAAAGTCCACTAAGGGTAATTACTTCATCCATGTTCCTCCAAAATCTATTACATAAGAGTGGAACAAGTCTTCCAGATTCAAGATGGTCTACTCTAACTGACCACCAATATGCATATGAAAAGTAGTGTTAAGGCATAGTTAAGAACCGAAATCATGATGGATACCTATTTACACACTTTAGAAAAATTTATTATCTATGTCCAAAATTATTTCCCTTAAGACTCCATGGAGTCGAAGCACCTCTTCCAAATACTACCTTAACAAATCCTCCACTGTGATCGACTCCATGATTGCTATGAAGTGGGATGATTTCATTAAACAATCCACCACCTCCCAAATAGAGTCATGGACTATGTGATCTCAAGTTAAACTAATAACAATGTCAATTGATATTTCCTATCTATCCCATTGAGAAATAACTAACAGGTAGTGAAAACCACTAGGGACATGGCGCTCGACCTTCACCTTCTAGCCGACCAAACATTGAGACACATACTCTTTGATGGTACACATCAGTCCAGGCCACCAAAACAGACTCTTCAAGTCTTGGTACATCTTTTCTAGGATATGATAAATAGTTAATGGAGAACCAGGGAACCCATTAAGAACAATGTCGTGAATCTGCAAAGGAATGAAAAGCCTTCCAAGATATACAACATGTGGTTGTTCATCCTCATACTATAATTCCCTAACACTAGTTACCCAGAGTCAGTGCGTTATTTTAATACATTAGCATAAAGACAAGGAATCAAGTGCTGAAGGACCAATCAACTTAGTAGTCTTGGAAAATAGATTACATACCTGAATGATAAATTTCATTTTAAGACACACAAAACAACATAAATAATCATTATGGACGTCATTATTTCCTTGGCTTAACCTTGCATATCAATCACACCATACTTCTTGGAAGCCTAGGAAAAAAACAAAACATTGAAAGGGGTGAGCTCAAACGCTCAGGAAGGGTATCAAATACAGCAGAAACTTTCATAAATAAGAATAAACATTTAAGGCAATGTATAACTAAAACAAAAGCCTTTTGAACTTGAACTTCATAATATTTTGGAAAAGATAAAATGAAATAATGCCATTTAATTATTCACATGTATATTCTAATAATAAAAAATCACATTAAATATCAATAACCACTTTCATTACAAGGGAATGCATAATGCTGAACATTAATTCATGTGTCAATGCCTCATTCCAAGACCTAAGGGATAACTATAACTGGAACCCATCCCGGAGTGCCTCTAATAACCGGACACCAACACGTAGTGCCTCTAATAACCGGACACCAACCCGGAGTGCCTCTAATAATCGGACACCAACCTGGAGTGCCTCTAATAACTATACACCAACCAGGAGGGTCTGCTGTAATCGAACCCCAACCCGGAACATAATAGTCCAACACATTAATCTTAATAAGAGGATGAAATATAATAAAAACATTCGTATTAAAACTATCATACGGAATGCCAAAAAATTAATCATAAATCATTAATGGAATAAAAATAACTCATCCATAGTCAAACATATCACAAAACCTTAAATAAAATACAGATGATTTTTATCATAATAACTCTACTTCAAAAAGCTTAAAATCCATCATAGGATGTTGACATAGATGAAATCAAAACTATTTGAGAGAAATATCTTTTTTTGAAATCATTTAAAAGTAACATAATTATAAAATAAAACATTAACTTTAAAAATATTCTTATAATCTTGTAAGGGAAGCTTTGAAGATTTTATAATGGTGAAAAATAGTTGCACCAACCGTATAAGTTAAAATAAATACATTCTTACCTTAATTTGTTGAAAAGGTTATAAAGGTCATTGTTTGGAAAATGACGTAAAGATTCCTTTATAAAAATATTATAAAAAGTAAAAAAAATCGTATAAATGAAATTAACACATATTCTGTAAAATAGGAAGAATGTATTAAAATACATTTTTATGAAACATGGATATTGATGATAAAGAGGTCCCTGTAGATAATTACATATAAACAACCTCGGATACTAAAGAGATTGTGAAATAAACCCTTACCAATTTGGTAACTTACGAAACATATAACCCATGAAAATGGTATCATACAATGAATATGTAAATACACATAAATTAAATTTTATTACACAAAGAATAAAATTATGGGTAGTACATACACCACACAAAAGGTAATTGTGGCAATATGGCATAAATCTCATGGGAGTAAGGAGTGAGATGAAAAACCTCTTACCTTTTATTTTTCCTTGGTTAAGGGTATGTTAACCTACTGTATAATGGAGAAATAATTTTTATTAAATTATAAAAGAATCATATACATTAATATGATATCATATATGATCTTTTATCAATTGTTTGTTAATAATATTTTAGTATTATCGTCGTTTCGGGTGTTAACTTACTCGTTTTTTATATGTTTTGTTACATAAGCAGTGTTTGAATGGACAGGATATATCTTATTCATATACAGAATGATATCAAGTCCTTAAACATTATTTTTTAATCATCAAATGAGAATTATACATGAATAGATACGAAGGGTAAATGAATCTCATCGCGTTCATGGATATGATAGTCCCTATGTACGCACAAATGCTACATCCATTTCATTGTTCATTTTAAAAAGAATAAAAACCAAACTATACATAGGTAAATTATTATTCCAGTATAATATAATATCTTATCAGTGTTACATATGTTCATTAACACCATCCTTTATATGCTCCATGTATGGTATGAACGAGTCATATTATATTGAGGGGGCGGTAGTCCGCACTTCTTCAAATGAAATTATCATATATATAAATATACACATGAAATGAATAATGGTATTTTATGCCAAGTAATTATAGAAGATTATATATAAAATAAATATCATTAATAAAATATTTAATTATATTTCCATCATAATGTCCACCATGAGAGGCGATAAGAGATAATTGAACAATCATCGTTTTGTGAGGCGTTTGGTTTCCATCCACAGAAACATTTTGTTCTTCACCCATTAGATGGATGTGTGTGTAAGTGTAGTTATAATTTCTCATAAAATTATCCTATTATATTTAGGATACTATTTTTGTTACAATAGAAAATAATAATAAGTGTTTGGGGGTTGGAGATGTAAAATAAAATAAAATAAGCTAAGAGAAATCGTTGCCTTTAATTTGGGTAACTCCCATAGGATTTAACCAAAAAGGACTCTTGAAGTGCCTTCTGCCTAAGGTAAGGATTCTAGGAGGAGGAGAGGGATATAGGGTGCTAAATTGGGCAGAGTTTGGGAGAGACAAAAGTCTTTAGAGGTGTGATGAATTGGTTATAAGTGGCGTCCTTTTATAAGGGGGAGGAGTGTCTCTTTAGAAAAAACATAAAGTATTATTTTATAATAAATTCATATTCGGTTTATAATGGCTCCAAAATGGATTATTTAAATTATATGGTGGGGATGGGTCGAAATCCTTTCAACCAATATATTTTAGCCAGCATTGGGTCATTATATGAACCTTATCTGTTAGTTTTAACTCTTAGTTAATTAGTTTGACATTTACGAGGTCACATTGTATTTTAAATTATATAGTCAATAAATGTACTATAAATATAAAATAGACCCCTAAGTGGTCCATTAATGATACAAATATCATGATATATGTCCTTTTTCCAATCCTTATATTTTTAGAAATAGAATATCAATTAATAATATAATATTTGTTTTAAAAACTCTTTTATGTCAATTTTGGCACTATTGGGTATTTTGTTTTTGCTAAGTTCATAACATCATTATTACATAGAACCAAATTTATATAACCAATCCTTATATGTCATATTAACCTATAAAATTATTTTAATTTGTAAAAGTTTCAAATCTTATTTATTTGGGTATTTATAATATCAATTATCTTAACCTTTCATTAATACGATAATTATTGAATCATCATCGTGTCATAAATAAATTAAATTAAATAATGTCAAAAAATTATAAATAAAATACCATTATGTAGGAAATATTTTTAGTTTTCTTGTGAATATTTATAGCAAATACATTACCTATATAACTCTATATATAAATTAATTACTAAAAGGTTTGTTTAATGACAATTTTTCCTTACATTAAATTAATTAATCTAAAATGTCATTATCATTCATAAGTGGCTCCATGGGGCCCCAAAATCGGTCCAAAGATGACCATGGTTGGAAATTACTCATCCAATAAGGTTAGGACATGTTTTATGGTAATTTTTAATTATTAAAATATTTTTTTTACCCTAAATTACCCTATTTACCTGTAACCGTGGTAAATAAATGTAAAAAGTTACTATTCAACAAATATTATTTTTATTTTATTGAACCAAATTTTACTCCTTGATATTAACCGTGTCTCTCATATTTTAAAAATTCAACTCACAGAAGTGGTAAAATTATGTTTTATTTGAATTTTCAAATTCTCTTTGTAGGTGGGTAAAATACGGTGAAAAGTTTAATAATTTTTTATATATATAAAATTATTAAAAATTATCTCCAATGAATTAAAATGAACTTATATAAGTATTATTCATCAATTTTGACATAAATTAATTTAAATAAATTAAATAATTATTTAAATAAAAATACAGTTTTAACAAATAATTCAGTTTTTTTCACTATTCATCAAAAATTGATGTCTCTCAAAAAAATAGAAAAAATTAGCATAACATATATTTGATATTATGAATTCAAAAATGATGTCTATTTAATAAAATTAAAAACATATATGTTTCATTAATTAATTTTAAAATTAATTTCCGTTGTCAAAACAAATAGCGTGTTTTTAAGATATAATAACTACCAAAAGATTGACTCTTTCTTATGTCCAGTTTAAATATGAAATTATGTCCAATGAACAATATTGGATTAAATGGTAAAAATATAATCTAATAATACTTTAAAATGTCTCAAATTCATAATTTATCACTATTAATTATTTCGATTAAAAAAAGTTGTTTTTAATTAAAAATTAGTAATTTTCACTATTTATCAAAATATGAAAGTTATCAGACTAGTACCAAAAATTTACCCTAAGATAATTTTGATATTCCGAATTGAAAAATAATGTTCATTTTGAAAGATAAAATGTATAAAATTTCAAAAAGTTGTTATTAATATTCTTAACGGCTAGTTTGATTGGTTGTGATGTGTTGGAACTCAAATTTGTTTATAACACATGCTATTTTATTATTCAAAAAGAAGTGTACCGTGAAAGCATGGGGTGTTACATTCTCCCCCCATTCAAAAAATTGTGTCCTTGCAATTTATGCTCTATATTGGAAACATGGGGTTGACCTTTCAAATTATCATAGTTTAAATCCCACATCGAATAATGGATTAAGGAGGACTCTATTTAAAATAATGATTTGTAAGTATGAAGGTTACCGAAAATAACACATACTGGGGTTCCATGTTGGAAAAAATTGATATGGAAGAAAAATCTAACCATCAATATCTGATGTAGAGTGGTAGAGAACATATATATGAAAATGCCAACATTCACAAAACCATACATTTGTGATGATATGAGGTTTCATATAGGACAACGTTTTTGTTCTATGATCCCTTTCATAATGTTGAGGAATTTATTTATTATATTGGATAAAATCATAAGGAAATATACTTACATAATAATTAGAGTTTTATCCATTATTAAATTTCTACCACAAACTCATCTTTCACTACAACTCAAAAATACTATATTTATCTTAATCGTAAAGGGTTCCAAATAGAATGAATTTATAAATCACATATCAGACCCTTTAAAAAATAAAATACATTATAAAATCCATGGACTTCACGTAGTCCAGTGGTTGGCGATAAATCCCAATTGCACTATGGTTGTGGGTTTGATTCCCGCAGCTTTGTCCGACGCGACGGGTTGTCACACGGTCTATGTGTTGTCCTTTAATAAAAATCAAAAAACAACCTTTCAAACATATTCCATTCCAACCATTAGACTTAACCAAGATATTACTATCGAAACTCACAGTCCAAAATTTTTAAGGAAGTTAAACAAAATGAAGATCCTTTTTTGTAATAACATGTGAACACCTTCACCTCGTATTATTATATAACATAGTAACATCTTGAATTACCATGAAACCTTATTGACTACATTCATGCTCCCTTATTCTTTATAGAATACTGGATATAATCCTTCTATAAAAAACATTGTAAACTCCAATAATGAAAAATCATTAATCAGTTTCAAGGTAGTCAAGAATATCAAATATAATTTATTCAAATCAACCATCTCTTATTCAAAAACACTACCTAATTATCAGGACCATTTTAAGGATTAAGTTTCCTTCAACCATGTATTTTAAAAAAATGTATCTTACTTTTAAGTCACTTTTCTTAGAACTATATAATCTCAAATCCTCAATAAAATAGTACTGCAGTACAATCATTATTTATTTCTATAATTCATGTAACCAGTATACTATTGATACAACACTCAAATAAAATAATTCTATAACAACAACATAAGAACACTACTCATTCCTCTTCGTATGAGGTAGTATCATAACTTGATTATTATCCAATAGCATCATTTGATGCATACTCTGATGATTGGGACATTGGTTTTCATAGTGTCCCAACTCCTTACAGATAAAGCATTGTACATTTGAAAAAAAATTCTTAACCTTGAAATCACATACATGGCGTCCTTTTTCTCCACACTTATAACAAACTACCATTCCTTTCAAGAATTTACCAAGGTGATTCAATCCATATTTATCACATATTAGAAAATCCTTCTTTCCCTTATTCCCTTTATCCATGTTTCATTCTACCATACATCTCTTCTCTGACTTCCCTTCAAAGATATAGGACTCCGAGAATTCATTAGTTATCTTATCAACACATTATATTATTTCTTCATATGATGATAATTCGTGGGAGACTATTTCCCTTCTAAATTCTGGATTAAGACCATGAAAGATATGATATATCTTACTCTTTGGATTATGCGTAATACTGGAGTTCTCTTTCCTTCTACTGGGATCCATTTCTAAACAATGGCATACACTAGATTAGTTTATGAAAAAAATACCTAATACCAAACTTGTAAAACACTTAACATACATTAAAGAGTTTATAGATATAATCCATAATCATAAAAATGTTTTATTTTTAGAGGTATATTCTTATAAACCCTTCATAATGGTTTGTAAATAAAATGAGAATTATCCTAAGCATATCCCCCGGGAGTGTCGTGACCAAGAGTGCAGTAAGGCCCGTTGTCATGCACCAGTTCCCATTTGAGTCTAGCTCAAATCGTTGTTTTCAGGTTTTACCCCTAGATACATCTATTCCAGAGCCGCCACGACCTACTCATATCCAGACAAACATGTATTTCTCAGAAAACTCACAAAATATCTACAATACCAAAATTCTATGAAGATCTTCTATAATAATCCTCAAATTCTATCTTAGGGTAATGTGATCTAATCAGAGTTTATCTAAATCTAGTTTCCAAGGTTATTGTTAAACTTACTCTAATACCAACTGTAATGCCCCGACACTAGTTACCTAGATTCGGTGCATTAATTTAATACATTGGCATGATTAAAAGGAATCAATTCATAAAAGATTGATTAGTTTAGCAGTTTTGGAAAATAGATTACAAAAATGAATGTAACATTTCCCTTTAAGACATACAAAACAACATAAATAATCATTATGGACACCATTATTCACATGGCATAACCCTACATATCAATGACAACATACTTCGTGGAATACTGGGAAAAAATAAAAAAATGAAAGGGGTGAGCTAAAACGCTCATTAAGGGTAAAAAATACAATGGAAACACGCATATAAGCATAAATATTTAAGGCAATGTATAACTAAATAAAAATCCTTTTAAACATGAACTTCATCATAATATGGCAACAATAAAATGAAATAATGCTATTTAATTATTCACATGGATATTATACTAATCGAATAATCACATGAAATATCAATAACAATGTTCATAACAAGGGAATTCATAATGCCGAACTTTAATTTATGTGTCAAGGACTCGTGCCAAGTCCTAAGGGATAACTGTTACCGGAACCCAACCCAGAGTGCCTCTAATTATTGGACACCAAGCCGGAGTGCCTCTAATAACCGGACACCAACCCGGAGTGTCTCTAATAAACGGACACTAACCCAAACTGCCTCTAATAACCAGACACCAACCTGCAGGGTCTGCTCTAACCAGACCCCAACCCGGAACATACTAGTCCAACACATTCATCTTACGAAGAGGATGAAATATAACATAAACAATCGTATTAAAACTAGAATACGGAATGCCAAAACATTAATCTTAAACCATTAATGTCATAAAAATAACTCATCTATAGTCAAATATATCACAAAACCTTAAATACAATATGGATGATTTGTATCATGATAACTTATCTTCAATTAAGCTTAAAATCCATCAAAGGATGTTGACATAGATGAAATCAAAACTATATGTGAGATATAATTTTTTTTGAAATCATTTAAAAGTCAAAGAATTATAAAAGAAAACATTTAATTTAAAAATAATCATACAAGCTTGTAAGAAAATATTTGAAGATTTTATAACGGCGAAAAATAGCTGCACCCGCCGTATAAGTTAAAAAAAATGCATTCTTACCTTAATTTGTTGAAATGGTTAAAAAGTTCATTGTTTGGAAAATGATGTAAGTATTTATTTATAAACTACACATAAAAAGTCAAAAATCCTATAAATGAATTTAACCCATATTCTATAAAATAGAAAGAATGTTTAAAAATACCTTTTTATGTTCATGGATGTGGATGTTAAGAGGTCCCAGTAGATAATTACATATAAACAACCTCGAATAATGAAAAGATTGTGAAATAAACCCTTACAAATTCGGTAACGTACAAAACATACATCCCATGAAAAATGTATCATACAATGAATATGTAAATACACATAAAATAAAATGTATTACACAATGAATACAATTAATGAAGTACATACACCACACAAAAGGTAATAATGGCAATATGGCTTAAATCTCACGGGAGTATGGAGTTACCTTGTACTTTTCCTTGGATGAGGGTAGGATAACCTCCTGTATAATGGTGAAATAATTTTTATTAAATTATACATGAATCATATAAATTAATATGATATCATCTACTATCTTTTAACATTTATTTGTTAATAGTATTTTAGTATTATCATCGTTTCGTGTGTTAACCTACTCGTTTTCTTTTATATGTTTTGTTAAATAAGGCGTGTTTGTTATGTATATGATGTATCTTATTCATATAAATAATTATATCATGTCCATAAACATAATTTTTTAATTATTTAATAATAATTATACTTGAATGGATGCGATGGGGAAATTAATCTAATCACGTTCGTGGAGATGGTAATCCGTACGTGTGCACGAACGCTACATCCATTTTATTTTTCATTTTAAAAGTATTAAAAACCAAATTATACATAGGTATATTATTATTCCATTATAATATAATATATTATATGTGTTACGTAAGTTCATTAACACCATCCTTTATATGTTCCATGTATGGAATGAATGATTCATATCACATTGAGGGGGATGTAGTCCGCACTTCCTCAAATGAAATTATCGTATATATATACAACATGTAACGAAAATTGGTATGCTATGAAATGAAATTACTGAAGATTATATATAAAGTAAAAATTATTAATAAAATATTTAATTATAGTTCAATCAATATGGACTCCATGAGATGCGGTAGGAGATAATTGAACAATCATTGCTTCGTGAGGCATTTGGTTTCCATCCACAGAAACATTATGTTCTTCAAACATTAGATGGATGTGTGTGTAAGTTTTGTTCGAATACTTATCATATCAATATCCTAGTATATTTTGAATACTGTTTTTGTTACAAAATAAAAGAATAAGAAGATTTTTGGGGTTGTAGATGTAAATTAAAAGAAATGAAGCTAAGAGAAATCGTTACCTTTAATTTGGGTAACTCCCTGAGGTTTGAACCAAAATGGACTCTTGAAGGGATGTCTACCTAAGGTAAGGATTCTAGGAGGAGGACAGGGATATAAGGATCTTAATTGGGCAGTGTTTGGGCGATCCAAAAGGCTTGAGAGGTGTGAGGAATTGGTTAGAAGTGGTCTCCTTTTATAAGGGGGAGAGGGGCTCTTTAGAAAAGACATAAAGTATTATTTTATAATAAATTAATATTTGGTTTATAATGGCTCCAGAAAGGATTATTTAAATTATAAGGTGGGGATGAGTCAAAATAATTGCAACTAATAGATTTTATACTATTTTGGGTCATTATATTAACCTTATAATTTAGATTTAACTCTTAGTTAATTTCTTTAACATTTACCATGTCACTTTGTATTTTAAATTCTATAGTTAATAAAATTACTATAAACTTCTAATCGACCCCCAAGAGGTCCATTAATGATTCAAATATCATGTTATAAGTCTTTTGGCCGAAGCTTAGATTTTTAGGAATAGAATATCAATTAATAATAAAATATTTGTTTTAAAAACTCTTTTTTGTCAATTTTGGCACTATTGGGTATTCTGTTTTTGTTAAATTCATATAATCATTATTACATAGAAACAAATTCATATAACAAATATTAATATGTCATATTAACCTATAAAATTATTTTAAATCATAAAAAGTCTCATATCACATTTATTTGGGTATTTATAATTTCAAATATCTTAAATCATTCATTAATACGATAATTACTGCATCATCATTGTGTCATAAATAAATTACATTATTTAATGTCTAAAAATTATAAAAAAAATACAATTATATAGGAAATATTTTTAGATTTCTAATTAATATTTATATTCAAAAATATAGCTTATATTACACCGTATAAAAATTAATTACTAAAAGTTTTTTTATGCCAATTTTGCATTTACATTAAATTAATTAATCTAAAATGTCATTATCATTCATAAGTTGCTCCATGGGGTCCAAAAGTCGACCAAAATATGTCCATGGTCAGAAATTACTCATCCAATAAGGTTAGGACATGCGTTAAGGGAATATTAAATTATTAAAATATTTGTTTTACCTTAAATTACCTTATTTACCATTAATCGCAGTAAATAAAAGTAAAAAGTTACTATTCACCAAAAAATATTATTATTTTATTGAACAAACTTTTACTCCTTGATATTAACCATGTCTCTTGGATTTTCATAATTCAACTCCCAAAAGCCGTCAAATTATGTTTTATGTGAATTTTCAAATTTTCCTTGTAGGTGGGTTAAAGACGGTGAAAGTTCAATAACATTTTTATATATCTATAATTATTAAAAACTCACTCCAATGAAATAAAATGAATTTATATAAGTATAATGTATCTATATTGACATAAATTAATTTAGATAAAATAAATATTTATTTAAATAAAAAATCGGTTTTAATCAATAACTCGGTGTTTTTCACTGTTAATCAAAAATAAATGTTTCTCAGAAAAATAACAAAAATTCAGCCTAAGCTATATTTGATATTATGAATTAAAAAATGATTCCTTTTTTAAAAAATTCAAAACATATAAGTTGAATTAATTAATTTAAATATTAATTCCCGTTGTCAAAACTAATAGCATGTTTTTAAGAAATATTAACTACCAAAAGATTGACACTTGCTTATATCCAGTTTAAATATGAAATTATGTCCAACGACCAACATTGGATTAAATGGTAAAAATATAATCTAATTATAACTTAAAATCACTCAAATTCATAATTTATCACTATTAATTATTTCGATTAAAAATGTTGTTTTTAATTTAAAATTAGTAATTTTCACTATTCATCAAAATATGAAAGTTATAAAAAAAGTACCAAAAAATCACCCTAAGATAATTTCGATATTCTGAAACAAAAAATGAAGTTTATTTTGAAATATAAAATTTATAAAATTTCAAAAAGTTTGTATTACTATTCCTAATGGCTAGTTTGATTGGTTGTGGTGTGTTAGAACTCGAAGTTCTGTATAACACATGCTATTGTATTATTCAAAGAGAAGTGTACCATGAAACCTTGGGGTGTTACACAGACCATCCATCAAGGGATTATCCAAAAACAACTCAATCTCTACAGACATCTATCTCTTGATCCCCGAAATGAGACTATTCCACATGTTGAAGCAGGGATGACATCACCATCATCTCAAAAAGAAAACCATTGCCGCTAACTTCTAACTTATTGAGATCTAATTCCGAATTTTCTTCCATCAATCTCATGGAATACCCACATTGACCCACTACATCACTAAATGACTTCATTATCTGTGTATCAGCTACAACATTAACCGTTTCAGGTGTATAAAATATTTCAATGTCATATTATTGTAAGAACTCCAACCACGGACATTGCCGCATGTTTCTGTCACACTGGGAGAAAATATAACGTTGACTCATATGATCAGTGAAAACTGCAAGGCACTAGCAAATGAGGTAATGAATCCACAACATCAGAAAAAACAAAACTGCTACTCACTCAAGATCATGGGTGACATAGTTTTGTTCATGTGGATCCAACATCTTAGACCCAAAAGAAAAAACTAATATCATGTAAATTAGAATGTATCCTAACCCCATACAAGAAGCATTATAGAAAACAAAAAATTGAACTCGCTCTACTAGTAGACGAAGAACATGAGAAATGACTAACTTCTACATAATATACTCAAATTCTACCTGACAATCATTAGTCCACATGAATGTCAGATCCTTCCTAGTCAATGTTTTCAAAAGAGTCACAACCCAATATAAATCAGCTATGAACCTCCTGTAATATCATGCGATACCATGGAAACATAACACCTCTTCCACAAACATGGGGGGGCATCCAAAGACACAACTACTTCTATCATCGACAAATCCCCAACTAATTACTATAGGGACTCCACATTACCCAAGAAATGATCTTCTCGATCCCAATACACACACTTTGAAAACATCCCAAATAGATTTTGTTGATGATGAAATCCCAAAACGGAATGTAGATGCTCGGCATGATCCTCCTCAGACATGGAGGATATAAGGATATCATCGATGAAAACCACAAATAACATATCTAGGAACTCCCAGAATATTTAATTCATCAATCCCATGAACACATCTAGATCATTCTTCAAACCAAATGACATTAAAATGAACATGTATTGTTCATGAAAAAAATGGTTATAATTCTTCGGGATATCCTGTTAATTCACATGCATCGAATAATATCTTGACCACAAGCCAATCTTTATGAATCAACTTCCACCATTTCTATTATTGAATAAATCATCAATGAAAAAAAAATCAATTCTTTAATATCACTTTGTTTAACAAATGATAATCATTACACAACCACAAACATCTATCAGCCTTTTTCACAAACAATACTGGTTCCCCCATGGTGAATCAATCGGACAAAAAAACTCACACTAAAACAGACCATTGAGAAATAAATGTAGCTCCTGTAACACTGAACGGGACAGCATATATGGAGACATAGATATAAGATATTCTCTGGGTTGTAGCTCGATCCCAAACTCAATCTATTTTCGAGGGGGTAATGCTACAACCTCTTCTAGAATGTCATCAGTGTACACTTATACAACCCAAGGAAATTCTAATTAATGAACCTATGAATAACTTTGAATCATCTAAACAATCAATGATGTCATGGAAGGAACATGAATTTGACCAATCTGAGGGTTTTAGTTACCAAAAAACACTACAGGTTATCTACCAGCATTAAAGGAACCCACTTGCCTCCTGAAGACATCCGCAATAGCCTAAACTGAATACAACCAATCCATTATGAGGATGAAATCATTAATTTTTCTCTTTACACTTAAGAAATACCCCCAAGAGTGGTGTTTACCTAGCACCAGTTGACTGTATCAATATACAGCAAAAAATCCATCTCGACCTCCCACTTGCATTGTCATCGCTAAGGGCATTGTAACCCTCTCTACCTAAAGTTCTGATGCATGGACAATAGCTACTGATATGAAGGAGTGTGTCATTCCAGAATCAAATAAGTCATACAACCCTATATAAGACAAGAAAAGGGTACCTCAAATGACGTTTGACTCATTATGCACTGGAAATAATAAAAAATGAAGTTGACCACGACCTCCTATATAGCCTCTCTGATCCTAAGGAGGAACACTACCCCATTCATGCTCTACTCCCTGAGTATAGAGAAAATCACAGGGATTTCCTCTTCCTTCCCCATCTTATCTCAAATTATCCAATGTTGGTGAAACTTGACGCTTCTTCCTTTTCTATAATTACCTCAATAGAGGAACCTGGAGTGGAACACCTGGTGCACAAAGAGTTCTCTAAAAGACAAAATAGTCAAGCGACTGATGGACTTAGCCTCCATAATAAAAACAAGCACATAATCCCTTGGCATAATCCTGGGTGATGTTGACTTATGAGAAATTAGATTCTAAGGGCTAGACATACCCCCAATAAAAAAGAAACTCTTCTACACTAAAAACAAGGAACCCCAGACCACTTCTCTGCCTCTTGAGGAATTCTGATTAATCTCCACTTGTGATGATCAAGATCTTGCGAATGTCCTCTCGATGACCTATTCCCTTGAAAGCATCACATTATATGTCTTCAACCTAAACTGGGTGACCTAGTGTTGTATCCATGGATGAAAAGCCTCCTCTAAATGCCTCACCTTGGACTCATCATCTAGAAATTGGTCCAAATCATATCATAAAAGTTTCCTGAAATGAATTCCATCCTCATTGACAATGGAGCTCCCCTGTCAAATGGTAAGTTGCTCCTGGTGACTGGACACCTAGGTGGTTGAATAAATTAACATGGCATAGAATATTTCTCATAATTCCTCCCATTAGATATTGTAATCCTTGAAATACCTAGTGAATAAGAACCACCAATCCCCCATTCCCCACATAGCATCATTATAGAATGAGACACCTAGTTCTCCTTCTATGCACAGATCAAACTAAAGACTATCTAAACCTCCTCCTACCAGTATTCCATGACTACATCTGAAATGGATCAGTCGAACTTCTTTACACTCTGGCACTAAAGCACTCAGAGTGTCCTCCACCAATTGTCATCATCGTCAACCTCTACCCTATGAAGATCTGCTAGCATAGCCTATTGGAAATCTTTTGTGAATCATTGGTATGGACGTTGACATAGATCCATACCTATAATACAACATCTAGTTATATATCCTCAAAATGAAATATAGAAGAATCAAAATTAATTTATTTATTTTTTGATTTTGATCTTTTTAGATTAACATATCCCAAGGTCTAACCATTCAAACATAGGCACAAAGAAGTATGAAGCATGATCATTTCCTATGTATTTACCTTGTAACCTGTGTAACATCATTAATCATTGTTGTAAAATTAATGTTTCGTGAATCAAATCATAGTTGTGCCTAAATTCCTATGTCTCTGTCGGAATCTAATTTTTACATCTCTTGCTAAACGCAACTGACATTATTTCCCTAACAACCCATGAAACCTCACCTATTCCTAATACTAAACTCCATCATATCCCTTAACCAAATATCTGATACCAGTTTTTCATGACCCCCTCCTGAAAACGTGTACCCCTACAGGGCCGACAATGTGAGATGGGAGATAGTGACCCTTGAGTCCTGCCTCCAGTTGGCCCCAGGGTGGTGATTAGCACAGAGGGTATAGTAAACTAAAAAAGGAGAGGCATTGCCCTATAAAATTACACATGATAAAGAGATAGATAATATAGACACCAACCAAATACATCTTAGATTTCATTCTATATGTAATCCCTTGTTCATAAATGTAATGTCATGAAAAACTACTATAACTTGATGGGAAAACTACAAGTACCAAATGTAAGTAAAAAGGACAGAAACCATGATGTCCAAATAGGTTTGAAAACCCCATGATTTTAGTAACCAGCATTATCTATAACATTATTCAAGTAACTTAAATATAGTTTACACATACGTTGGATGAGTATAATAGTATTCTTGGTAATATCTTCCCCATAACCTCTCATGTTTATGTAATGAAAGCATGCTAATGCATAGTAAACAACATGTGAAACTAACTTGTAACCTAAATAGGTATACTATGCTCACAGACTCACCATGGATACTCTCACTATGTGTCGAATACAATAGTATACAATAAAATAATGAATATCAAGGGTACCCCACTACTATGTCCCCACTGGTTTGTGGCCTTTCCACAATTTCCACATCCTCGAATCTATCTCAAACAAGGCTTGTCTGCTGAAACCTAGGCGAAGAACCACAATATGCACATCGTAAAAAACAACCACTATGTGAACATAACCAATATTACCATGTAGATTCTTGGTTCCACTATAAAATGCATAACATGTATCATATATCAAGAACTAAACTAGATGCCATAAAATCTCATACACTGAGTAAGGATCCTCCAGCCATCCCAGTATATACATGTTGAACCAATAGTATTCCATTGGAAACTATATCCAGAATGATTGAATGTGATTAACCAAAATCCATTACAGACCAATACAAACACATATGGGGACAAATAACTGTTGTGCCTACCATCACATGTAACAACCAAGAGATTAGAGAGGGGACAACGGGGGTAGTCATCCATCCATCCTCCAAAAGAAATGATGGGGAAAACACCCCCTAGTCTCAGAATCCATGGGTGTCAATTTCCCTAACTAAAGGGGGGTAGTAACATATAGAAACACAAAATTTATAGAATATATTATTGCCCACAACAACACTATAGACATTAAATTGTCTTCGTCTCCAATACAGCTAACGTATCTCAAACACACAATTTTTCCTCATATGATGAGGTATTATGTACATACAAAAACAATTTAAGATCCTTATTAAATTTCATCACTACATTTTTATTTTCTTCACATTACATTAATTACTTATTAAAACATTATATACCCATTAAAGATTCCACATTATATTTGATTACCATCACACCAAAGTTTACTTCACATTAGGCATAGCCAAACTAGGTCCACCTCTTCTCAGAAATGTTGCCTTAGCATTACATCCCAACAATATCCAACCTCATGGGTTAACATCATTTATTAAATCATTTATTAACATCATTATTACTTTGCAATATTCCCAAGAATCCTAGAAAAACATTCTAATCTACTAAAAAATGGAGCTCAAATATTAAAGTAGATGAACTACTGGTCAAGTCATTTCCACCAATAGTAATAGTGTATACCCATCACCCCTCATGAATCTAAACATGGAAATCATGTGGAATACTATGTGCATCGTCACCTCTTTTCGGAAGGATTGTAGAAAAAACTACCATGAGTAATGGGGAATGTATATAAGACAAACAACCCAAAATATATAGTTAGCATCCAACATTATTAACCAACCAGTTTCATCACCTCTAGTGTCCACCCCGAAACACACATGCATAAACTGGTGCATCTCTCCACTCTTGGAATCAACTAATTCCCTAAATAATGGGTCTCCCTGCCCCCACATATCACAACAACCATCCAGGCTCACATCACAACACATGAATCAGAAAACAACATCATATAAACTAAGATCATGGCCATTAAATAAGGTATACCTTCTTTATAAAACATGAGAACTTGTGGCCAGAAAGCATAAGGTACTCGCCCTTACAAGAAAGAGGGTAACTTTGATCCCTTCTAGACATTATCATTTATGAAACTACCAGTTCTTCAATCCATATTAATGTAACTAGCTCATTATTAGTGGGTTCCAACTATGGAAAACCTAAATTAAAAACTATCATGGCTTTCAAAAATAATTTAACATGCTTACTACATCAATATGATTTACCATAATTTACAAAAACAATAATTGTATTCATTTACATTATTCTTTATCTTTACCCATATAATTACCAATTAATTCCAATTTATGTTCTTTATTAATTTCTTCATGAACATCATGATATCAATCGTATCATAGACATCACGATATCTATCAAATCAAGAGGCAAACCATTATCTGAGTGAAAATAAAAAACTTTTTATCAAACCAATTATTTAAATCCAGTTCAAGTATTTAATTATGTCAAATAAATTATGATTCAAAGGCCTAAAACATGCCTACTTTATAGTTTTACATAAAATAATACATATTAATTGTATCCTCGTCCTCAAAAGGATACTAATGTTCTTTTATCCAGAATGTATCAAAGTAGTGGATCATGATTGCCTTCCCCACAATTACTGCTTCCACCCAGAGACATCGTGGCACAACCACATCTATAACAAAAAGAAACTCTCGTAGAACCATGGATATAAAATTCCATATAATGTAAAGGACAAAAAAGAGAATATGGATAGAAAAAACAAAAGAACAGAGGTAGATCTTAACTGGGATTGAAGATGGATCAGTGAAATATAGCGGGGAACTGATCGAGGATGAAGGAATTCCCCAAAATTTAAGGAAGGAGGAATCTAGGTCATTTGGGGTCGAGGGGGGGGGGGGGGTGTTAACAATCCATTGGGATTGAAAACATCGAGAATTTGGGTGTCTTTAAAAAACTCAAGGCAGGGAGGTACACAACATGTACCTCCTAATCATGTCGTGTATGGCCTCAGGGAGAATTAAACCAAAAACTTATTGACTATGTGCTTTGTTTTATTTTTTATAAAACCCAATCGGTACACATCGTGTCCCCCCATGTTTATGTCATGTACCCACTATTTCAAGCTTTTCATAGCCAAACACTTCCAGACAAGCTCTCAGCCTTCTCTGAGCACCTTGGTCTTCGAAATCACGCAAATTTTCGATCCACACATATCTGGGCCATTACACTTTAGATATCTAATATATTTCCTCCACTTGTAAAATATGAACTAGATTCCAATAAAATAAAAATAATGGTTAAATCTTGACCACCATTCTTTACTTATAGTAGAATTATATTATTTAAATAATTATTCAACAAAAACCAAAAAGTTACATTATTATCACGTTTGGAACATACAACATGATGAGGATTTCCTTTTGGTGATTGTCCTAGATCCATCACATAAGAAATTTCAACAAAATTACTAATATCATTATTTTAATAGAAATATCTTCTTACCTTTGTTGGATAGTCATATAAGATACCATAAACTCTTCAATTTTGATACTTCTCATTGTTTTAATAATTAACATTGATTACATAAGGACTGCCCAACACCACTAAATATTTATATAGTGGAGAATTATTATAATATATCTATTAAAGAGATATAAAAAAATTATTTACATACATGCGAGCATTATAAATTTGAATCATCCCATCAGTTGTGTGTCCCCATAAATACGAGCAACTATCACACAAAATCAACATTGTAAGAATTATATAAAGAATTTTTTTCTTTTTCTTCCAAAACACCCTTATGATTTGGTGTGTATGGTTTAATAATATCATAGTGAAATTTATTAATATCAGTATAGTATGTAATTCTTAAAATATTATATTCTACAACATTACTTATTTATATGTAATTTATATAGTAACCACAATCATGTTTAACCAACCATCTAAAAATACCAATCATTTTAGAGCATTTGATTTTTTATCCATAACAATAATAGAAATAACAAGAGTAAATTATTTAAAAAAAATTAAATACTTATTTCTACATATTGATTACAACATAATTCTTCCATAAATGTTTTAAAATATATTCTGTAATGATACATATCTTTGAATTCTAAATTTCACGTTTGAGGAATAAATAATCTTCCCATTTAAAATTCAACGTAAAATAAAATTTAACGATCATTATATCATATGTGAATCCTTAAAATGTTATACATGTGTAATATTTCTCATGTTATTTTAAAAAAAAATAACCAATCCTTTAAGGATAACAATTTTGTTTTTGTTTTATCATTATTCATAACTAATTTGCTGCATCACCAACATGGATCAACTTTTCCCTTGTTTATTATCCAATTGTCCATACACAGTCATTTTTTAATCTCTTTTCCAAAGCCCAAATTATCAAAAATTCACTTTTATATTTATCACATATCTTTTTAACACATAATAGATTTTTCATTATCACATCAATTCATAATATTTTCATGGACTTCTATATATATTTTCAATATACAAATTTTCTTAAGTGACAAATCACTATCAAAGGTCACTAAAAATTCCCTTAAATTATATTAATCTATAAATTTCATTATATATCATGTCAAATTATAATTACATACACTCTATAGACTCACTGTGCATTACCTTTTTTTGTCATGTGAAACATCAATAGCCAAATCCAATTCATTTCCTTTTTTTCTTTATCTATGGGAATTTTAACTTTAAAAATTTAAAAAACTAGTCTAGTAAAATTATGACATATTATTCTATAAGGTGACATTGTCGGTCACATCATCGTAAAAAATATTTCAATGGTTGAAATTATTTCTCAATTTTTGATCCAAATATTCTAGATTTCTTCTCAATTTTGTTTCATTTAGTAGGTTAACCCAACAACTTAAATTTTATCTTCTGAATATTATATTCTCCATTAAATTTTTTCACTAGAAAATCAGTATTCCATCGTTCCAAATCTTATATAGTGCTAAAAATACCTATAAAATGACCACATCACTAGAGAAATACCTTATTTTTTAGTTTTTGACATTTTTACTTATTCTCTAATTTAACAATTAATCATGGATCCTTTTTGGGAACCAATAACTTGGTAGACTCTAAAATTACTTTTATATGTCATAAGATTCCCCCAATAATTATTTTAAACATAATTTTTAGTGGGGTTTTCTTTCTATTCTATGGTCCTTGAATTTTAAAATTTCTAATAATCAAATTATTTTCCTAAAAATGTAGTGTTTGTTAAATATGCTATCAAATAAGACATTATTTTCATAAGTGCGTGAATAATTAAAACACATCATATACCTTTATTTGAAATCACCAACACTTAAAAAAAATTTAAATGTGAAAATATTATATCATCAATTCCATTTAATTTTATGTTAAATTAATATATCTCGACATGTTCCCTCTCTACATTAATATAATTCATTATTAAATTCAAATTAATAATCTTATTTTCAAAAATAATCTCATTAAATCCAAAAATATCATTCAATATAATTTGTTGTAATATAAAATGAAATGATTTCATATTGATGATGATTGATAGTCCATAATTTTTTTATCTCCTTTTACAACATTATGATCATTGATAAACACTAAATTAGTTATTTATTCTATATACACTGAATTTTTTTGTTCATCACTCCCACTATATATAAAATAATCAATAGATAGAGCATACTCATTCAAATTTATGATCAGTTGCTTTTCATCAAGATATCTTGAATCTGGATCATTCTCATCATATTTTCTTGTCTCATTCTTTTCATAACTTGAAAAAAAATGTTCTTTTATATTTAGTGATATTCTCAAGAATCCTAAGAGACATGTGAATCATTTATTTGAATTAATTATTTGATTTTTTTAAATAACCATATCTATCTATTATAGTGATTGTTAATATCATTATAACAAAAAGTAACCCAAAATCACAAAAGGCACAATATAAATTTAAAAATATAAATGGTAAAACTGAGATGGATATTCCAATGATTAATCTAGATTCACCCCATATTGTACAATCCATAAGATATATCATATAAGTTATAGTAGGGGAACGAATTTTTACAAATCTTGTAATACTTATGTGTCACATCTATATAAAATGATGCAACTAAGAAAATGATACAAAATAAATTTCAAATATTAATAGGGTCATTAACTATAAGAAGTAATCAGCAAGTTGAATTTATGATTCTTCATTATATTCATAATAATTATATTCGTCATCATTTCTTTATTCATACCCTTATTCCTTTAAATAATTCTACATTTAAAATTGTTGAATATCATTACCATTATTAAATTATAATTTGTGAAAATAACGACCTTTCAACAATTTTCATACTTTATATTATTTACGATCTATTTCTAACCATTGAATAAATTAATGATATCTAATATAATGTGTGGGTATCCCTAGAGTCATAAATTGATTGACATCAGCAAATAAACGATAAATATGGATACTCGTCTAACAATAACATCGTCGTTCTTCACCATAGTTTGTTTTGTTTAATTCAAGATACCTTCAATTGACAATGTGTTTCACTGATGAATTGTTTAAATAATTATGGAATAAATATTTTTAATATATTTTAAACTTATATGTACACATATAGTACCATTACATGATTTCAAAAATTCATTTTTTTTAAAAGGAACCTTTCTTTTAGCATGTAATTCTAAAAATTTTTAGCTCCCCGTTTCAATCTATTGAAAAATTTCATTCCAGTTCACTTTCATAGAATCAATTCTCATTAATATGACTGAAAATATAAAAATAAAAACATAAAAATACAATTGTGTGTTATTTTTAACCTAGATTCCTTAAACATGGGTCATAATTTTTAATTTTAACCCCACTAAAACATAATCATTCACAAACTAGATTCCCAATCTACATCCATTGTTTGTTTGGCAATATCCATTTCTCAATGGGAAACATATCAATGACACAACTACATGGAATTTTTATTTTAAAAATCATCATAATGTTTCCACAATATTTATTGTTTTTCATTTAACCATGGAATGATTGAAAAAATTTCATATGACCACAACATGTCAAAATACTATGGTTTAATCATGTTATTTAAATTTCCCAAACAATATCCACGATTGCATCATATATAAACTTGGACCGATGAACTCATAACCACTTCAAAAATCAAAATTCCATTCTAAGACACCTTTAATATTTTTCATTCACTCCAAAATACCCAAGATAAAATCCGGGAAGAGGAGAATTCATGGGGTAGTGTAGTAGGGCACTATGGCAGCACTGTAGCAGTGGTAGACTATAGCAGCGGCTACACTATTGCGGAAGAGGGACTGTTGCAGGGGACTGTAGCGGCAGCAGTACTGTAGCAGGTATTGTAGTTAGGTGGGTATTGTAGTAGTACTATTCACTGAGGGGTCCTTTGGGCCAAAAAAGGGCTTTCTAGCCTTGTATTCATGCCACTCGGCCTTAGGCCTTCAGGCTATGTAATGGGTCACCCTCTACCCAATCTTAAGAGGTCCATGCTTTAACAATAATTGATGATTCAGCGCCAACCTTTAAAAAAAAGAAACCCAAAACATTGAATGGATTCATCATAGAAAAATCACCAATTTAGAATCTCGCCATCCCTTTTTATAGAATTCATGAAAATTGACCCCTTATGCACACATATGATCATCATATATATATGTATGCATGATTTGAAATATTTATGGTACCACCAATATTGTGGTAATATGAGTTAAACTATATTATATCATTTCAAAGACTAAGTACAATAACATAAATTTCATATATATGTTAAATCTGGATAAAAATAATGTGTACAAGTATATACTTTTTAAAAAGTGAAACAGTTCAAAGGAACTAAGGGATTACCTTATCAGTTATAAGAGAATATTATTTCTCTATAAGGTTCTTCAAAATTCCATTAAATATATATCTATGCAATTAATTAATTATTATTGCAGTGGAAATAATTTGGACGAGGGAAAATAGATCTTTATTTATACCACACCAATGAATCCAGGTAGTCTAAAAAAATTATTAGTGTAAATTTTTTTTAAAACATCATGGTGTTGTATATTTAAACTATAGAAGTGATAACATAATAATATCCCCTATATAAAAACACAACTATGTAACAAAATTCATAATTCTCTAACACCTATCTATTGATAGATAATATGAAATCATGTCCATGTGTTGCACTATAATTTGTCACTCTACTGGAAAAAACCCATAATGAGAAAACATTGTGGATACAACCCTTTGTTTTTGAAATAAAAATTACCATAAAGCCTCCCTCATGTTGCATAAAACCATAGAATTTAATTGATATACCAAATACACCGAAGGTATATTTGTATCATCAAACCATCATCAAATCCCCTCTAACCCCTCTAAACATACCAAAAAAGAATAAAAAAAACCTTTTAGAAAATTTCACAATCCTAAAATTCCAATATGAATATGAATAAATGAAATACCACTAATCAATGACTTATAATTAATATTTCATCTAAATTAACTAACCTTTAATTACATTGTTCATTATTCAAGGGTTTCTATTAATATTATATCTTTCATAGTGTATACATATTAATTAAAAGATATGCAATGTAAATTGAATTCATATTATTTTTATGAATATGTTTTGACTAATATTTCTTATGATTAATTTCATAAATGATTAAAAAGGATGGTTTAGTTGGATATCATATAAATGGATTATGATAATAAATCAGAAAATATTTTTGAGCAACTTATTACCAAACTTCCCATAAAAAATCACATATGCATGAGTGATATGTTAATTTGTAAAGTGTTTGAAAATTTAATGTGATCGTGAAATTGAATACCTCGAGTTAGATATCAATATTAAATTTCAATGATAAATTATAATCTTAACATGGAAAATATATATGTTCTAATTCCTAACATAATTAAATTAAAATATAATTGTAAAATATTATTCCAAATATTACGTATAAATTGAAAATATATTTTATATTTAGATCTAAAAAAATAATTGATAATGATGTCAATGATTCTTATTTTATGAAATATTATTTTATATCTCTAGAAATATTTTATTCTCTTTTTTAAAATTAGATTAAATGGATGTTAGTTATAGAAAAAGTTATCACAAAATTTAGAGGATGAAATATATTTTTTTATAGGAAACAAATCGAACAACATTTTCAAGGGTTATGACTAGTTTGTAATATCTAAAAGAGAAGGAAACTTTTTTATAAGGTTACATGGATAGAATCAATAAATTAAATGACAGAAGTTACATGTTATAGTAGTTTGAGAAAAACTAGATTTCATAAAATTTGAATTTCCATGGAGAAGGATTCCTTGGGTTAATGGTCCTTAAAAAATGATATCATTAATAAAAAATTATTCTGTTACATATATTATGATTCTTTATTTAATTATTTTTCTCTAGTTATTATAACCTCTGATGTTATAGATTCTCCGTTATGGGTATTTTATATTCTAAACACAATAAACACGTGGATTTACTATTGATAGTAATTATAATTATGTAATACTCCTTGTGGTGGGGGTGATATTCCAAATGAGATGACCCCTATATTTTTTTGAATGTGGGAATTTAACACGATATGGTTGTATGTTATGTCTTTATTAGTCATAGGTAATTTTCCTTAAACTAATTTTTATTATATGATATTTATGGTCCAACTATTGATTGTTTAATTACTCTAATTTTTTTTTGAAATTTTAAAAACTAAATAATGGATATATTTTAAAAATTCAACACTTGTTATTTAATGAATACATTACCCGAGTCCAAAAGTAAATTTATACCTAAACAAAAGAGTTCAAAAATTCTACTTCCATATAGAGTAATTTTGATTATTTGTTGGAGAAAAAATTGGTCATCAAACATTGAAATCGAGATAGATATTTTATTTCATTGAAGAAACAATGAATAATGTTAATTTAATATGTTTGGTTATTTTATACAAACATAGGTGTCTTTAGTGAAAAATATTAAAAAAATATATTTAAATAACAAGTTTTTCACTTGGGGTAAAAAACATGTATACATGCATCAAATAAATATTTTTTTCCCAATTACAGATGTTTTAAAATATGGAAGACGACGTGACAAAGACAATTTCAACTATGAAGGGAGATAATATAACAGTTTAAATAGTGAATAATTTATAATCCTACAAGATGAAACAATCCAAATACTCTATTATGATAAGATCAAATATAAAAACCAATATAAGTAACTACATGATATTTATTTGAAGGGAATGGAAAATATCATCAATCAACTGAAACAATAGGTAGAATTTTTGGACTAGCATGAATGCAAGGGGAGACCATCATACTATTCATAGGAAAAAAATCTATTATAAAATGACTAAAAATATGGATTGTAATTGGTATACTAATCAATTGGGTAATTTTTCTGTGTATCATGTAATGAAAAGTTTGGAAAAATTGTAAAACAAATTATGATACTTTGGGAATATGTTGAGTTACTCTTTTCCTACATTATTAGTGTAAAATAACTATTTAACCTAAATATGGTTAATTATAATAAAAATATCCAATAGGTCAATATAAATATTAAAATAAATGATATATTTAGTTTTAAAATGGAAAGTGTTGAGATTTTTAATAAATGGTGTCTAAAATATTTTAAAAATAAATATATTTTTCCTGTTTTTTTATATTAAAAAATTTAGGTAGTATCATGGATTCCATTAAATAATTTCATGGGTGTTCATATTTTTTAATCTATTTTCATACAAAATTTATATATAATTGCCATTTTATTTTTATAATCGTTTTATGAATATTAATTAATATTGATTTATTTTATAAATTTTATATAATGAAAATGTTTATATAGTCATGGAGTGTTTATTTAATGATTATATTAAAATGTATGAGAAAAATATATTCTATTATTTAGGTTAAATATTGAAATTTAGGGATATATGGTGGTGGGGGATCATTGGTGATTTTAAATCATCCTTCCATGAAATTGAGAATAATGATAATTGTTATCTCTTATATTCTGTATCATCCCTGGTAAATGAATAATATATTTTCTTATTTATAAATATTTGTGAATTAAATGTTAATTTTACTTTAAAAGTATTTCTATGTTCAATAGCGTACCCGATATGAAAGAACATGTTTCATTGAAATCATAGATTACACACTAATAATATAATATTATTATTTAAAATGGTAGTTAACTCCTAGTCGTTGTATTGGCATGACTGAAAGAAACGTACTACAATATGATTATACATTATTGTTAAATTTATTTACATTTATAAAATAAAATTTAGAGGCATAAAATGTGAATGAATCTAATTTTATGCATAATTTACATTAAAAGGTCGATTTACAGCCTTTTACTAGAGAACCCTCATTAAATATAGTTTTGGTCACTTTAATAAAATCTATTTGACCTAATAAAATCCTTCTTTATAATGGAGACATCAAAATATTCTTTGTGTAATTTTTTGAAATTTTTCCGATAAAGTTCATTTTTAATGAATATTGAAAAATATTGAATTTTAATTCAAATTTTCCTTTTAATATAATTTATTTATATGGATAGATTATATTTTTAATTGGTATTAAAGTGAAATTAAAATATATTTTTACTATTTAATAAAATTTTTATCATTGGAATTATTTTCACTTTGAAATTGGACATAAACAAGTATCAATCTTTTGATAGTTATTGTTTCTTAAAAACACCCTATTTTTTTGATATCAATAATTATTTTTAAAATAAATTATTTCCACTCCTATTTTTATTTAAAAATTGACATCATTTTGGAATTTGGAATATCAAATATATATTAGGGTGAATGTTTGGTATTTTTCTAAAAAACATCAATTTTTGATGAATAGTGAAAACACTAGGTAATAGTTAAAAAAACTGAATTTTTCATTTAAATAAGATTTTACCACTTCTATGAATTAACATTTTGAAAATACGACATACATGGTTGTTATTATTAAGTAATGTGTGGTTCATTAAGATGAAAATAAGTTTTGTGAATAGTAAATTTTGACTTTAATTTACCGTTGTTAAAGGTAAATATGGTAATTTAAGGATAAAAGAATATTATAATAATTCAAAATTACATTAACACTTGTCCAAAACCTATTGGTTGAGTAATTTACTACCATGGGCTTATTTGGGTCGATTTTGGGACCCCATTGAGCCACTAGGGAGTGATAATGACAATTTAGATTAATTAACTTTAAGTAAAAGGAAAAATGACAAAAGAAAATATCTTTAAGTAAATGAATTTTTATATGGTGTTATATAAATTATATTTTCGACAATAAAAATTAATTGTAAATATAAAATGATTTCCTACATCATGGTGTTTTTGTTATAATTTTTTTACATCAAATAATATAAATTATTTATGACACAATAATGATGCAGTGTGTACCTCATTAATAAATAATTTTAAAAAATATGATTAAAATGATTAAAATGTTATCCAAAACCTGTCCAATTCCTATTGGATGAATTTATTTCGACCATGAGTCATCTTATCTTTGACTATAATAATTTTTGGTCCATTAGAAACCGAATATCATTATATAATAGAATAAGGTGTTCACACTTTCCTAAAGAGCCCCAACTCCCCCTTATAAAAGGAGACCATTGCTATCCAATTTCCTCACAACTCGAAAGCCTTTTGGCTCATCCAAAATCTTCCCAATTAAGCTCCCTACATCCCTATCATCCTCCCAGAATCCTTACCTTAGGAAAAATTCACTACAAGAAGTCCATTGGTTCAAACCATAGGGAGTTACACAAATTAAAGGAAACCGTTTCTGTTAAATTGTTTTCTATTATTTTACATTCCCAACCCCTACCATATTTTTATTCATTTATTTTGTAACAACATCAGTTTCCTCAATATACAAGTATTCTTTTATGAGAAGGATTTTAACTACACTTACACTATAAGGACCAAACCTTAAACAGTATTTATTATTGAATTAAATGAATAATTCATGTTGAGGCTCTTTTCAAGTTTAGAGTTTTAGAGAATTAGGATATAACTATTACATCTCAAATATTAAAATGTATACACTTCTAATAAGTTCCTATAAAATAAAAACTCTTAAAAAACATGTCTAGTTCCATGTTTTAGATAACATTTCTTTCCTTGATCCCATCCTTGACACTATTCATCTTTATGTCCTGTGGAAAACATTTCAAAGATGTGGGATGAGCATTAAAAGCCCAGTAAGGGATAAAAAAATTAGTAAAACTGTCAGTTTTTCAAAACAACAAGTAAACCATGAATAATTTATCAAAGTATTACTTTTCACCTTTATGAAGTAGTAAAAAAACAATTCACTGAATAGAAGATCATTACTTAACCATTTTGTAACCAAAAGATTACCATAAAAACCCACATAAAGAACAAATAACATATAAAGGTAACTTGGGACATAAAAATACTTAAATGGAATTACCATATGGTCGACTTCCACACATATCAGTTAATAGAATATCCATACGACCGACTTCCATACCCAATGCATTGGAGGTTATAACGTAACCACTCGTCCTGGTATTCACGGAACCACCCGTCTATGGTTTATCATGTAACCACACATAAAATGTCCAAGTACCATCATTACACATAAATTATTGAAAATATAAACATTTCAATAACAAAATTTAATTTTCAATCACAATAAGTAATTACATGATTTTGAATTAATCAATCCATTTTCAAAAACCATTTAAAAGAGATTTTTGAATCAATGTGTCCCATACAAATTTGAAGCTTTTAATGGAATTGTAATTTTAAAACATTAATGTCCATATAAATAAATAATGAAAACAATTTTGAAATCATAGACATTAATGATAATGATTTAGAATAATTAATCATTAAAACATTTAAAACAATATTTTTGTTAATGAGTTTTTAACAAAATGAGAGACACTTGATTATGAAAAATTGTGGAAGAACATTTAATCCGAACTATATAATATCATGATAATAAAGGTATTCATGATATAATATGTCAAAGTATAGTATACACACTATATAAGAGTGAATTGGTTCATAACATCAATGAAGTCTCAATGGAAATGTAAATTGAGATGAAATCCATTATAAAGATGGTATCCTTAAATTAAGGATAAATCTATCACATCATTATGTGTGAGAAATATAAATACACACAATATAAGTGGATATTAAGTGTGAAACAATCATCGGTCATTCACGCATAATCATGGAAAAAAATCAACCAATGACATAGATATTTAACTCAATGAAATGAGATTGAGTACTGATTTCCCATACAAGTTCGTAAGAATTTATCAATGAAATGATTATGTGTAGAAATATTATATCTACAAAAAGGTTTGTGTAAATTACAACATATATATTCCACAAATAATCTTGGCATAATAAAATCAATAAGTAGAGGTTTAACCCAGATAATTGAAAGTGGGTTAAGAAGTTCCCTTACAGAAATCTGACGGCCTAACGACATCACTTTAAAATTCAGAAAATGAGTTGGTGGGAGAGAAAATGTTATATCATCACATGGACATAATATTTATATAAATAAGGATATACAAGAACATATCCCAACATAATAGTATGTTAATGAAAATACATAACAAAATAAATCTTTTAAAAAGAGGAGGGTGAAAGGTCCCCGTACCGAGTTGGGAAACTTTCAAAACGTACACCCCATGGAAGAAGGGTCATAAAATGAAGATTTCAATACCCATAAATGATAATATACTACAGAAATTCTATAATAATGGGCAGTATATACACCACTCAAAATAAATAGTGGCAAACATAGCATAAATGTCACGGGAATAAAAGTGAGATGAAAAATCCCTTACGAAAACTCGGCGGCCTAACGACGCCACTTAAAAATTCTTAAAATGAATTGATGAGAGTAAGAGGGGGTATTTCATCATATGAAAATACAAATTTCAGTATGGTTAATATAAAATAACATCCTCAAACATAATAACATGGAGCCTAAATGAAATGACATAAAAGAGGGTACTTGTAATGAAAGAGAGAGGTCGGATCCCTCACCTCATGTCCGAATTGTCTTGTTCGTTTCTTTATATTCCTGAATAATAATCTTTGGTCAATTTATAATTTCTTAAGGACCTCCTTTAGAGATTATTAATCAGTTCATATCACATTTTATAATGTTATAATAATTATTTAATAATTTTAGTTCATATTAGACGTTTTTGCCGATTTTTCGTACATGAGTCAAAAGTGAACTTGTTTGAAAATGATTTTCCATGTAGTTATAAGTAAATAATTTAAATAATATTGTTAATGATTAAAATATCACATATATCCATTACATATTCATTTTATACTATTCCATAACATTTGGAGATAAAAAATGAAAAGCACCGTTCATGGAGACGGTAGGCCGTACAAACGCATGAACGCTACTTTCATTTTTTTCATATTAATGTAATTAAAAATAAATGAGATATATATATATATATATATATATATATTATAATTCCAGTAAAATACATATGTCATATAAGTCACATATGTTCATTAATTTCATTCTTTATACAATTCATGTATTGCATGAACGAGTCACATCACTTGAGGGGGCGGTAGTCCACACTTCCTCGTATGAAATTATCGCATTTGCACAACATGAAAAGAATAAAGGTATGTTTTAAATATAAATTACAGAAGAATATAGTAACCATAAATACCATATATATCATATATAAAATATAGTGACATCATAATGGCCACCTTTAAAGGTGTTAAAAGAATATTGAACAATCATCGTTTCGTGAGGCAGTAATTCGCCATCCACAGAAACAATATGATTTTTAACCATTAGACGGATGTGTTTGTAAGTGTAGCTTGAATAATTATTATAAAAACATCCAAGTATATTTAAGATACTGGTTTTTTCTAAAATAAAGGAATAAAAAAAGTTTATGGGGTTGGAGAAGAAAAAGAAAACAAAAGAACACAAGGGAAGACTTTACCTTTAAATCGGGTAACTCTTTTTGATTTGAGATCGAAGGATTCCATGGAAAGACTTCTGCCCAATGTGAGGCTTCTAGGAGTAAGAGAGGGATTTAGAGAGACAAAATTTTGCAGGGGTTGGCCGATCCAAAGGCTTGAGAGGTGTGGGTAAGGTTGTAGAGGTGGGGGCCTTTTATAAGAGGAGAGGAGGGGCACTCTTGGAATGTTATAAAAGGTTACTTCATTATAAAATGATTTTCGGATTTTAAAGGTCCAAAAATTATATATTTAGAGGATAAGGTGATAAGAGTTTGAAATCCACCCATCCAATAGGTTTTTGGCATGTGTAGGTCTTATATTTTACATTATCTTTTCATTTTATTTAAATTGTTAAATAATGAGGTAATCGCTGCATCATCAGGGTGTCATAAATAATTTAATTTATTTAATGTATAAAAATTATAAAAAAATATATAATGATGTAGGAAATATTTTTATATTTTTAATGAATATTTATAGTCAAAAATATGATTTTTATAACCCCATTTAAAAATGGTTTTAGTAAAACAACTCATGTTAGTGACATTTTTATTTTAACATTAAATAAAAAGTTATTTATATCATTTTCCTACCAAAGTGGCACCATGGGGTCCCCAAGTTTACCCATGGATTGTCGTGGTCGGCCATGACACATAAAATGAAGGTAGGACAAGTTTCCAGTTCAATTCATATTATTAAAACATTATTTTTACCTTAAATTACACTAATTACCTTTAATCGGGAGTAATAAAACCTAAAAGTTACTATTCACCAAAAATTATTTTAATCTCATTGAACCACATTTTACTTCTTAATGATAACCAT
The DNA here is from genome assembly GCA_963277665.1 of Viscum album. Classification (NCBI taxonomy): domain Eukaryota; kingdom Viridiplantae; phylum Streptophyta; class Magnoliopsida; order Santalales; family Viscaceae; genus Viscum; species Viscum album. The sequence continues at coordinate 1,996,393,997 of OY728135.1, read as the reverse complement.
GTATATCGGATATTTGAAAATCAAATCACGGAAGTGGCAAACTTTCATTTAAACAAAAAATCAGTTTCTTTAACTACAACTTAGTGGTTTCACTATTCATAAAAAATTGATGTTTTTCAGAAAAATACCAAAAATTCACCCTAAGATATATTTGATATTATGAATTAAAAAATGATGTCTATTTCAAAAAATTCAAAAAATATAAGTTGCATTAAATAATTTAATAATTAAATCCCTTTGTCAAATCAAATAGCGTGTCTTTAAGAAACAATATCTATTAAAAGATTGACACTAATTTAAGTACATCATCAAAGTGAAATTAATTCCAATGAAAACTATTGTATTAAATGGTAAATATATATTCTAATTTCACATTAAATCCAATTAAAAAGATAATCTTGTCATATAAATAAATTAGATTAAAAAGAGGTTTTGAATTAAAATACAAAATGTTTCACTATTCATTAAAAAATGAACTTTATCGGAAAAATACCAAAAATTTACACAAAGTAAATTTTTATGTCCCGATTATAAAGAAGAATTTTATTTTGTCATATATAACACATAAAATTTTCAAAATGTGGATTTAAAATAGGTTCGCCATCAAAAGGCGGTTAATCGACCTTTTAAAAAATAATAGAATTTTTACGCTTAAAAATTAGGTTCATTCACATTTTTTGTCCTCTAACATTTATTGTAGAAAGTAAAAATATTTGAAAAACATATATAATAATTTTTTAGTTAGTTCTATTCATTCCCGTTATTACAACGGCTAAGTGTTAACTACCATTTAAAATAAAATTATTTTATTATTAGAGTGCAACATAAGATTTCAAAGGAACTCGTTGTTGCGTATTGGGTAAGCCATCGAGCATAGCATTCCTTTTAAATTAATATTAAAATATTATTCACAAATAGGGATAAGTATAAAAATTTAATATTCTTTATTTACCTGGGGAGTTACATCCTTCCCCCCTTTTGGGAATTGCGTCCTCGCAATTTTAAAATTGGGCTCGAAAACATCATTGAAAGTCCCACATCGAAACAAGAGTCAGTAAAACAATCACTTTAAAAGAAAGAAGGAGATGTACAAAGGTCACCCGAGTTAACCCATACTAGGATTCCATGTAGGAAAACATGGATAATAATGAAAAAGAAAAGGGTCATGTTCTGAGGGATAGTGATAGAAAACATGTTTAGGAGAAAGTTAACCACAAGAAAATCACAAACATGTGGTGGGTTAAACAGTATTTGATTCCCTAGTAGGAAAGGTTAACAGACAAAATTTTTGTTTTTAAGTTACTTTTCATTGAGGAATTTATTTATGAGCTTAACTAAAACATAAATAAACATACATACTTGTCATGTTGAATTTTATCTTTTACTAGATTTCATACACGAACTCATATTTTCTCCAATAGACGAGTATTTTGGATGACTTGATTACATTAAGAGAGCTATAATCAACTTCTAGAGAATCACCTAATCCAAAAAAGAGAACTATATACTTCCCATGTCATATGACCATAAACAAAACTAAAACCAAAAAGGTTAGTATGAGAACAGATAATACCCAAAAAGGATAATCCTTTATAATAAAAAAATCTATTCTTAATCTCCAAATTTTTTCAAACAATACCCAAATTTCAACAAAGCCCATTCAGTAAAAATCTATCCATAAAATTATTCAAAGTAATCAAAACTAAGACTGGAACCGAAATCTCTGAAAGATTTAATCACAATGACTTCCAAGATAAAACTTAACATTTATCTCCAAATAACATAAGTTACTCTTAAAGTCTCATACTGAAAAGTAATTAACCAAATCACATATCCTCCATGATAGGTTAACAATTTCCATAGATAACCCAAAATCAACTTATTCTAGATTCAATAAATCATATAACTAAATTGAATTAGTCAAACTAACCAGGGACTTCACGTAGTCCAGTGGTAGGTGGTAAATACCAGTCGCACTTTGGTTTTGGGTTCAATTCCCACAGCTTTGTCCGACGCGACAGGTTGCCACACGGTCTGTGTGTTGTCCTTTTTACAAAACTATATAATTCATAAAACATTCCCCAACAAGAGATAAAATCTTCAAAAATAACCATAACATAATTTAACCTCAATTTTACCTCATTCCTTTCATCTTCCATCATAACATATAGTAACCCATAATTTCCTCAAAAGTAAGGATCATATAAACCCTAATGGTTACCTTTATAATTATCACATGAACTTACACATCGAGTTGGGTCTCTCGTACAAGAGTCATTAGAGAACTCACCAAGGTTCAAGTGGTTGATCACGACTCCTGATAGTTGGTTTATAATAACCACAAGATTTCTCATTGAATCCCCCATTTCATCCAGTCACTTAATCAGAGAACCACCACAGTTTCCTTCAAATCCATTGTCACTTTGGCGCCTGCTAGATCCATCCATTTACTAAAACCAAAAATATCAGTGTGTGTATATCAACAAAATCATCATGTAGTAATGAGTAAGATTAACACTAAGATATAATTACACATTCACTTTATCTAAAAACATTGACTCTTTCTGAAATCCTTACCATTACGGTAATGTCACTTATGCTTAAATAATACCCTATCCTCTAAAGTAATCTAAAACGACCTCTGATGCCAACTATATGGACCCGTCCTTAAACATTACTTATTATTTAATTAAATGAATAATTCAAATTGAGGATATTTTCAAGTTTACTGTTTTAGATAATTATGACATTACTATTACATCTCAATGATTACAAAGTATACACTTCTAATAAGTTTCCATAAAATAAAAACTCTTAAAAAGAAACATGTCTAGTTCTATGTTTTAGATAGCATGTCTTTCCTTGATCCCATCCTTGACCCTTTTCATCTTTATGTCCTGTGGAAAACATTTCAAAAACTTGGGATGAGCATAAAAATCCCAGTAATGGACACAAAAAGAAGGAAATCTGTTAGTTTTTCAAAAAAAAAACAATTAAATCAAGAATAATTTATCAAAGTAATTCTTTTCGCCTTTATGAAGTAGTAAAAAAACTCTTCCCTGAATAGAAGATAATTACATACCCCTTTTGTAACCAAAATATTTCCATATAACCCTTATAAAGAACACATAACATATAAAGGTAACTTGGGACATTAAAATACTTAAATGGAATTACCATACGGTCGACTTCCACACATATCACTTAATGGAATAGCCATACGACCGACTTCCATACCCAATGCATTGGAGGTTATAATGTAACCACCCATCCTGGTATTCACGGCACCACCGGTCATATGTTTTATCATGTAACCACCCGTAAAATTTCCATGTACCATCATTACACCTAAAATATTGAAAATATAAACATTTCAATAACAACATTTCATTTTCAATCACAATAAGTAATTCCAAGATATTGAATTAATCAATCCATTTTCAAAACCCATTTAAAATAGATTTCTCAATCAAAGTGTCCCATACCACTTTGAAGATTTTAATGGAATTATAATTTTAGAACATTAATGTACATATAAATAAATACTCAAACCATTTTTAAAACATGGACATTAAAGATAAAGATTTAGAACAATGAATCTTCAAAACATTTAAAACGATATTTTTGTTAAAGATTTTTTTAACAAAATGAGAGAATCTTGAATACAAAAAATTGCGGAATAACATTTAATATGAACATTATAATATCATGAGAATAAATGGATTCATGATATAATATGTCAAAGGACAGTATACACACCATATAATAGTGAATTGTTTCATAACAACAATGAAGTCTCAAAGGAAATTTAAATTGAGATGAAATCCATTATAATGATGGTATCCTTAAATTAAGGATAAATCTATCACATAATTATGTGTGAGAAATATAAATACACCCAATATAAGTTGATATTAAGTGTGAAACAATCTTAGTTCATTCACAGATAATCATTTAAAAAATAAAACCAATGGAAAAGATATTTAACTCAATGAAATGAGATTGAGTTATGATTTCCCATACATGTTCTTAAGAATTTATCAATGAGATGATTATGTGTAGAAATATTATATCTTCAAAATGGTTTGTGGAAATTACAACATAGATATTCCACATATAATCTTGGAATAATGAAATCATGATGTAGAGGTTTAACCCAAAGAATTGAAAGTGGCTTAAGAAGTTCCCTTACAGAAATCCGACAGCCTAACTGTGTCACTTTAAAATTAAGAAAATGAGTTGGTGAGAGAGAAAATGGTATATCATAACTTGGACATAATATTTACATAAATAAGGATTTATAAGAACATATCCCAACATAATAGTATGTGAAATAAAAGACATAACAAAATAAGGCTTTTAAAAAGAGGATGGGGAAAGGTCCCCTTACCGAGTTGGGTAACTTTCAAAACGTACACCACACGGAAGAAGGGTCATACAATGAAGATTTCAATACCCATAAATAATATTATACTAAAAAAAGTGTATAATAATGGTCAGTACATACACCAATCAAAGGAAATATTGGAAAAAGTATCATAAATGTCATGGGAATAAAAGTGAGATGAAAAATCCCTTATGAAAACTCGGCAACCTAACAACGCCACTTATAAATTCTAAAAATGTATTGATGAGAGTAATATAGGTATCTCATCATATGAAAATAAAAATTAAACTATGTTTAATATAAAAGAACTTACTCCAACATAAGAACATGGAGCATAAATGAAATGACATAAAAGAGGGTACTTGAAAAGAAAGAGAGAGGTCAGATCCCTTACCTCAAGTCCGACTTGCCTTGTTCATTTCATTATATTCCTGAATAATAAACTTTTGTAAATTTATAATTGCTTAAGTACCTCCTATAAATATTATTATTCAGTTGATATCACATATTATAATTTTATTATAATTTTTTAATAATGTTAGTTCATATCATATGTTTTTGCGGATGTTTGGTACATGAGTCAAAAATGAACGTGTTTAAAAATGATTGTCCATGTAGTTATAAGTAAATAATTTTAAGAGTAGTGTTAATGATTAAAATATAATATATATCCAGTACATATTCATTTTATACTATCCCATAACATTTGGAGATAAAAAATGAAAAGCACCGTTCATGGAGACGGTAGGCCGTACGTACACATAAACACTGCATTCATTTTTTTGACATATTAAATGAATTAAAAATAAGTGAGATATATATATATTGTAATTATAGTATAATACATATTTTATGTCACATAATTAGCTTCTTTTAAATTTATTTTTATTTTTATTTTTATTTTCATAAATTCTTTTTTTTGGGGATTTCCAAAGTTTTTATGGAGAATAGATGAGTTTTCATGAATTGGGCCAAACCGTGAGCCCAAATCCAGATTTAAAAATAAAATTTGTTTCAATTATAACATTTTAAATTTCTAATATTTTTCATTCATTCCAACTCCTAAATGTCCTAACCTGATATTTTAACACCAAAATTAAAATTAGGAGCCTTTGGAAATCCATAACCAAGGTGTATGTGGGTTTTTATTTTATGGATTGGGCCTGCCCGAAAGCCCAATTCCATTTTTAAAAATAAAATTTGATTAATTAATAACATATTCATTTTTAAGGATTTTTTGGTGATTCCAAGCCTCAAACGCGACCCTTGAACCCAGTGGCGCGTTAAAGCTCTCTCTACCCTCTTTGAAGCTCTTCTATATCGCGATTGAGAGCTAAAATTATTAGGGTTTCTAAAATTGGGCAGATTTGAAGAGGTAAATTCATTCCTTCATAACTCCTTATATTCTTATGCTTTTTCACCCATTAAAATTCCTAGAGGACTTCTCATTCTTGTTAGAATTATCATTAAATTTTTATCTATTTTAAAATTCAGATTCTGGTCGATTTTGGGTCGTTTTATTCAGGATTGTTTTGGGTAAGTGATTCCTTCTTGGATTCTTCCTTTTCCCTTAGGGTTTCTTCTCTCTTTCATTATGTTATAAAACTTCCAGAAGTTAGGTTTTTATCCTAGGGATTCATTTGGTGTATTTGTGGTCAAATATTGTGATCTAGGTCTGAATTTATCTTCCATGTGGTGCGGCGGTTGTGCGGTTGATGTTTCGAACCAAGTTTTGAGGGATTTGACACTTCCGGTAGGTGATTCCCTGTGTAATCATTTCTAGATTATTAAGTTTTCTTGAATTACTTATTATGCATTCTATTAATATTCTGTGTGTGGTGCAAAAATTGTTTATGTTGGATTTGGTTAAGCATTTATTATTATTGTTTCATTTTATCTTAAAATTTGGCGATTTTCATGTGTAACCATTTGGATATTATTTGGGATTGTTTTATAACATATGAATTTGGTTTAATAAATATTTTTTGGGAGGAAAATTATTATTAGGAGGGGTATTGGTGTGCCACTAGGTCTTAAAGAGTTTTTTTAAGTGTTTAAGGTGTAAAACATTATTGTACTTCTTGAATGTGATTTTGAAAACGTGTGCGTTTCTTGTGGATCTTTTGTGCTATTGTTTGAGTTGTTTGTATAACACATGGGGGTTGTTTAATAAATGTTTTTGGGGATTCCAATTCTGTTTTGAATTTGTATTAGTGTGATTTTGTCATTGAAACATGGTTTTGAAATGGTTTCTATTTGAAAAACATTGGTACACTATTTAGAATTGTTTTATGAACGTTTTGAGTGGTTTAATGATTTATGTAAGAGGTGAAACCATATTTGAAAACTGTTTGGATTGTTTATACTTTCAAATGAGCCATTTTAAATGTCAATAGTTATGTTATTTTATGTTTATCATATTTTTAGGGACTTCATAACATTGTTAAAGGATGTGTTGGATTGTGAAAGATATGAAAAAAGTGTTATGGGCTATTTTGGTGGGAGTTTGATTTCAAAATGCATTTGAATGAAAAGTGTAATTTGTGACTTATGTGATGTACATGGGGATTTTTCGATAATGTGTCATGAGGAAGTGTTATCTACATGTGAAAACTATATTTCTTGGCTTGTTGAACATGTTTGAGCACAAAGGGAAAACCCGGGTATCTACGTGTGTGGATGTGTACTAGTATACTAGTGAATCCGTGGGGTTTGGACTCAATTTCACTTAGAAAGATTGACGCTTAAAACTCTAACTAAACTATGATGATGATTATTGGGGACCACTAGGTTATGGGTATGTTCCCTACTAGTGTCTCGTGCACGAGAATGAATATTTGTGATGGTTACTCTCACCGAGAGACGAGGTACCTGGGACCCACAGCTAGCTAGTGCCTAGGGGTTATTTCCTATTGCTTGTGTTCATTAGTTACTTTATACTTACCATCGGAATAGGGTACATTTGGCTGTAAAATTCAGTAGCTTTGGTGTTTATTTTAAATGTGTTAACCCGTTAAAATAGCCTACTTGAAAACTTTTTTTATTCAAAGTTGCATCTTTTAGAAACTGTAACTAGCTTTTCATGTTTTTTTAAAACATACGTGCTTTTCGTCATTAAATGTTTATCACATGGAATCTCAATGTGGTGGTATTCTACTGGGCTTTTTCTCACACCCTACTTACACCTTTGGGTGTAAGTAGACTTGCTTATTTTATGTCACAGGATTGGGTACAGGTTTTATGCCTTTAGTTCGGGTTTTTAGCGGTCCATCGTGATATAGTGTCATTGAGATGGCTTGATGGCAGTGACTATTTCCATGTGGAGGTTCATGAGCTGTCTTTTCATGGGTTTGTACCTTTGTAATGGTGTTTAAACATTTTTTAATATTGTGTAATTCATTTCTGAATTTTTATTAAAAGATGTTTTGGTTTGAAAAATCCAGATTATATTTCTTGGATTAATTTATTGTTTTCAGTATAAGAAATTTGGGTAAATATTTCCCAATTACCATTTAATGATACCTGGGCACTTGTTCCAACCTGTGGGGATCGGGAACGCCCTTCGGACCTTGGCACGGGCTGGGTTTGGTACCGGTTTCATGGTGACCAGATCGAGTTCGTGACAAAATGGTATCAGAGCAGGTTCGCTCTCTTTGGGTCACGTTATTTAGGGAAGAGTCAGTATAGTATGGAGATCATATTGTAGGGACGTAGTATTATAGTTATGGGTAGTGTGCCTGATCACCACACCTCATGGCAGGATTCAAGTTTCCAGGGGAATTCGGGTCCTTTTAGAGTCCTTTGGTTTTCTTGGTATAACAATGATTAGGGGAAATGAATAGAGAGTTGGGTTAATGGTCTCAGTAAGCTCGCAGGGCCTGGCAACCCTTGTGGAGATAGGGATATTCCATAGAATACTCTCTGTGACCGTGAAGTGATTGGAATATGGCCGCCAACCATATGTCCTAGTCACCAACTAAAACTAGTTTCCTCTCGCATTGTCTTGTGTTCTTTAGTTTAGAAATCTTGGAACTTTGGTTTTAAACTGACTTGGTTTTAAGAAGTGTAAAGTTTTAGTGAAAAGATTTTCAAATAAATATGGAATGTTTTGATTTATGAAATGATGGAACTGAATTTGAGAATTGTTTTGAAATGGAAAATAGTATTCTTACACCTCTTTCGAAAGCCCGAACCATATTGAAGTTGGTTTTCAATAGTGTTTCCAATATAGTTTTCTAAACGATTAAAGGGTTTTTTAATGGGATGAGATGTTTTGAAATTGATGTGAATAACTTGAAATTGAGTTCTTTTTTAAGTGGTTGTGTCCTTATGAAAAGTTTTGTAAGATGTGAATTGGGATTTTTATCTCATTGTTAGTAGTATTGAGAAAACGGTTGGGTTGGTTGACTATTTTGTTTTTGAAAAGTGGAAGGAATTTTTGTTTTACCCTTTGGTATTTCCATGAATGACCACATGCATGGGGTTATATGGGATGATGGATGGTTGATGGCATGACTGGATGAGTGCTGGGATGGTTATGAGGAGGGTGCCCGGTGTGGCACAAAAACATGCATGTGTGAGGCCCATAGGGTACCATTGTTTGATACGCTTAGTGCAAAACCATTTTTTTTCAAAGAATTGGTTTTAAAGAAAAACATGATGTCTTGATTAATAGTTTGGTATGGTATTTATTATGGGTTTTGGAAAATGTTGATGCTGTGGGATGTTTTGAGTCCAAGAACCCCTTCTGTTTGAACTGTGTTTTAGGTTTGTGTTTGGTCGGTAAGTTGTGTCGTAGGGACTGTTAGTGGTCTCTTTTGAAAAATGTTTTGGGATGCCTTTACGGTGGTTACCTTCATGTTTTTGGATCTGGTTTGTGGCATGTTTTGACCAATGGACCATCTTAGTTGGGTCCTTGGGTTCTCTCATTGGATAAGGTACCCCCCCCCCATTAAGGGTTAATGCACAACTGAAGTGCAACCCTTATTGTTTCTCCATTTGAAAATCCTCCAATTGATCAATATATGAAATGTTTTATAGATCATTGTTGATTGAGTCTACAAACATTCATTTAGTTTATTTTTGGATCCTCTTGTAGTTGGATAGTGCTTGTGGAAGGTTGAAAGAGGCCTTAGTTTCTTAAGTTTCATGATTCATCGAATGTGGAAGTGTTCTTTGGTTGTTAGTGTGGATGAGTGTCATGATGGTATCTAAGAGGGCCTCTGGGTTCTTCATAGTTTCTTTGAAGCAAGAGTTATTATTAATCCACAAATTTTGAGATTTTGGTCATGATACAATATTGTGTCCACTTTTTGGACTTGTCTGTTTTTTAGGGACTTAGAATATGGTCATGATCCATGTATTGTTTCTATCAATCACATGGGTCATGTTTGGTGATGCATTGTGATGTTGTGTTCTCTTTTGACCAAAAATGTGAAGTTCACAAAATCCTATGAGGTTCTATGTTATGTTGGGAGTATGTCACCCTTGTAAGAAACATAAAATCCTCTTTCTTAGAGGAATGTGTTTATATGTGTCTTTCCATTCTGTTGTTTCTCACCCAAAGAAAAAAGGTGCGATGTGTGTGCTTATTCTGATCCCTTGTTTCAATGAAATGTCTGGTTTTGGTAAAGTGAGTTATGGAGTGTGTTATGTTTTGATTAACCCATCATGGTATGCAGTGTTGTTATTTGTGGTATCGAATGAAGAAGATCCATATAGGGGTTTCCACAACCTAACTGTGAGGCCGAAGATGCTTTAATATTTTGAGCTCCAACCATAGGTCCCAGAGAGAAGCTGACACGTAGTCAGGGGAAACCCCAGTGTCATTTAAACCTATCTATAAAGTCATATACTCAGTATGAATGATTGGAAGAGTTTAAACCTATGGTGTCATCATATTTCTTCTGTTGTTCCCATTCGGTGGAAATAGGTGGAGGGTCTTGCACAATGTTATTACCTTCCCCATTGGTTTCCACTGAGTCTTTGGAGAATGGTTTGAAATTTGGCTAGAAATGTTGAGCACATGGTTTTCACATGGTTAGTTCTAACCATGAACAAAAAAAATAACCATGCAGATATAAGGATCCACATAGTTATCGCACAGTTTCTCAAACTGTGAAGACTAACCATGTGACCGTCCCAACTCCTTAATTTTGGGGTCTCTTCATGTCAACTCACGCCGGTCGGTTAAGATGGTTTGTTCTTGTGGTGGGATGACCCACCCTGGTTAACATGTATATTTTTTTGTAAATTTCTAATGGATGTATACCCCTTGTACTAGGGATCCTGTTTGGGTCTCCCCCTATTAGTGTCTTGATTCTGTCTCGGGAAAAAAAATTAAGTTGTCTCTTATGGTGGGGAGCCCAATTGTGTCTCTTCATACGAGTAACTCATATTTTTCCTTGGTCTTGTCTGGGAAGTAGGTATTATCATTCAGAGATATCTAAATACCTACATCATTCTTGGGTAAACATTGATATTGGAGAGTGCCCAATGGTTTAGTTATAGCAGGGTACGTGTAAACTTGTTCGATGTTGTTGATTATTTAGGTAAATTGTTTGAGTATTGTTCAGATTGTGTTTGAGCAGTTTTCATTTGGGATAAATCCTGAATGTACTTGATTGTTTCAGGAAAGTGGTGTATGTTAGGTTTGTGAGAGTATTCCTTCCTTCATTGATCACTGGAGGTGTTTTGGCCTTTGGGAGAGAAACCTGTCAAGGGAGTACCTCTTGGTTTTTTAGTTGGGTTTGGTTGTTGGTTTGGCCTTACTGTGACTTTCCGGGGTGGAAAGTTTTCATGGAGTGGAGAATTGTCACATACATAGCTTTTTTTAAATGTATTTTTATTTTAATTTTCTTAAATGATTTGTTTTGAGGGTTTCCAATTGTTTTATGGAGAATAGATGAGTTTTCATGAATTGGGCCAAACCGTGAGCTTAATTCCAGATTTAAAAATAAATTTTGTTTCTTTTATAAATTATTATTTTTTAATATTTATTACTCATTCCAACTCCTAAATGTCCTCCCCTGATATATTAACACCACAATTAAAATTTGGAGCCTTTGGAAATTTATGACCAAGGTGTATATGGGTTTTTATTTTATGGATTGGGCATTCCCGAAATCCAAATTCCAGTTTTAAAAATAAAATTTTATTAATTAAATACATATTCATTTTTAAGGATTTTTCTATAATTCCAAGCCTCAAACGCACCCCTTGAACCCAGTAGCGCGTTCAAGCTCTCTCTACCCTCTTTGGAGCTCTTATATATCGTGATTGAGAGATAAACATATTAGGGTTTCTAAAATCAGGCAGATTTGAATAGGTAAATTCATTCCTTCATAACTCCTTCTATTCTTACGTTTTCCCCCACTAAAATTCCTACATGACCTTCTCATTCTTGTTCAAATATCCATTAAATTTTTAGCTGTTTTAAAATTCCGAATCCGGTCGTTTTTGGGTCATTTTCTTCAGGATTGTTTTGGGTAAGTGATTCCTCTTGGTTTCTTCCTTTTCCCTTAGGGGTTCATCTCTCTTTCATTAGGTTATAAAATTTCAAGAAGATAGGGTTTGATACTAGGGTTTCATTTGGTGGATTTGTGGTCAAATATTGTGATATAGGTCTGAATTTATCTTCCTTGTGGTGCGGTGGTTGTGCGGTTGATGTTTCGAACCACATTTTGAGGGATTTTAAACTTCCGGTAGGTGATTCCATGTGTAATCATTTCTAGATGATTTAGCTTGCTTGAATTACTTATTATGAATTCTCATAATATGCTGTGTGTGGTGAAAAAATTGTTTATGTTAGATTTGGTTAAGCATTTATTTTTATAGTTTCATTTTAGCTTAAAATTTGGCGCTTTTCATGTGTAACCCTTTGGGTATTGTTTGGGATTGTTTTATAACATATGAATTTGGTTTAATAAATCTTTTTTGGGATGAAAATTATGATTTGGTGTGGTATTGGTGTGACACTAGGTATTAAAGAGTTTTTAAGGGTTTAAGTTGTAAAACATTATTGTACTTCTTGAAAGTGATTTTGAAAACGTGTGCGTTTCATGTGGATCTTTTGTGCTATTGTTTGAGGTGTTTGTATAACACATGGGGGTTGTTTAATAAATGTTTTTGGGGCTTAAAATTCTGGTTTTAATTTGTATTGGTGTGATTTTGTCCTTGAAATATGGTTTTGAAATGGTTTCTATTTGAAAAACGTTGGTACACTATCTAGAATTGTTTTATGAATGTTTTGAGTGGGTTAATGATTTATGAAAGAGGTGAAACCATATTTGAAAACTGTTTTGGATTGTTTATACTTTAAAATGAGCCATTTTAAATGTGAATAGTTATGTTATGTGATGTTTATCATATTTTTAGGGAGTTCATAAAATTGTTAAACAATGTGTTGGATTGTGAAAGTTATGAAAAAGGTGTTGTGGGCTATTTTGGTGTGAGTTTGATTTCAAAATTAATTTGATTGAAAAGTTGAATTTGTGACTTATGTGATGTACATTGGTATTTTTGGTTAATGTGTGATGTGGAAGTGTTATCTACATGTGAAAACTATATTTCTTGGCTTGTTGAACATGTTTGAGCACAATGGGAAAACTCGGGTATCTAGGTGGGTGAATGTGTACTAGTATGCTAGTGAATCTGGGGGGTTTGGCCTCAGTTTCACTTAGAAAGATTGACGCTTACAACTCAAACTAAACTATTATGATGACGATTGTGGACCACTAGGTTATGGGTATGTTCCTTACTAGTGGCTCGTGCACGAGAATGGATATTTGTGATGGTTACTCTCACCGAGATACGAGGAACCTGGAACCCACAGCTAGCTAGTGCCTGGGGGTTATTTCCTATTGCTTTTCTTCATTAGTTACCTTATACTTACCATCATCATATTGTACATTTGGCTGGAAAATTCCATAGCTTTGGTTTTTATTTTAATAGTGTTAACCTGTTAAAATAGCCCACTTGAAAACTATTTTTATTCAAAGTTGCATCTTTTAGAAACTGTAACTATCTTTTCATGTTTTTGAAAACTTGCATGCTTTTCGTCTTTATATGTTTATCACATGGAATATCTTAGTGGTGGAATTATACTGGGCTTTCGCTCACACCCTACATACACCTTTGGGTGTATGTAGACTTGCTTATTTTATGTCACATGATTGGGTACATGTTTTATGCCTTTGGTTCGGGTTTTTAGCGGACCATCATGATACAGTGTCCTGGAGATGGCTTGAGGGCGGTGCCTCTTTCCATGTGGAGGTTCATGGGCTTTATTTTCTTGGGTTTGTACCTTTGTAATGGTGTTCAAACATTGTTTAATATTGTGTAATTTAGTTCTGAATTTTTATTAAAAGATGTTTTGGTTTGAAAAATCCAAATTTTATTTCTTGGATTCATTTGTTGTTTTACGTATAACAAATTTGTGTAAATCGGTCCCAATTATCATTTTATGATACCCGGGGACTTGTGCAAACCCGTGGGGATTGGGAACACCCTTCGGGCCATGGCATGGGCCAGGTTTGGTGCTGGTTTGATGGTGACCAGATCCGGTTCGTGACATGTTATATAGGTCACATATGTTCATTAATTTCATTCTTTATAAATTCCATGTACTGCATGAACGAGTCACATCACTTGAGGAGGCGGTAGTCCACACTTCCTCATATGAAACTATCACATTTTCACAACATACAAAGAATAAAGATATGTTTTAAATATAAATTACAGAAGCATATAGTAAACATAAATACCATATATATCATATACAAAATATAGTGACATCATAATGGCCACCATTAAAGGTGTTAAAAAAATATTGAACAATCATCGTTTCGTGATGCAGTAATTCACCATCCACAGAAACATTATGTTCTTTAACCATTAGACGGGTGTGTGTGTGTATGTGTAGCTAGAATCCATTTTATAACAACATAAAAATATATTGAAGATTCTGGTGTTTTTATAAAAGAACGGAATATAAAAATTTTATGGGGTTGGAGAATCAAAATAAAACAAAAGAAGACTATGTAAAACTTTACCATTAAATCGGGTAACTCTTTTTGAGATGAGCTCAAAGGCTTCCTTGGAATGACTTATGCCCAAGGTGAGGATTCTATGAGTAAGATAGGGATGTGGACAGACAAAATGGGCAGGGTCTGGCCGAGCTAAAGGCTTGAGACGTGTGGGTAAGGTGGTAGAGGTGGGGGCCTTTTATAAGAGGAGAGGAGGGGCACTCTTGGAATGTTATTAAAGGTTACTTTATTATAAAATGATTTTCGGATTTCAAAGGTCCCAAAATTATATATTTCGAGGATAAGGTGATAATAGTTCAAAATCCACCCATCCAATAGGTTTTTGACATGTGTAGGTCTTATATTTTACATTCTCTTTTCATTTTATATAAATCGTTAAATAATGAGGTAATCGTTGCATCATCATGGTGTCATAAATAATTTAATTTATTTAATGTCTAAAATTTAAAAAAAATCTCATGATGTAGGAAATTATTTTAGCTTTCTAATTAATATTTATAGTAAAAAATATTATTTTTATAACCCCATTAGATTTTTTTTATTAAAACGACTCATGTTTGTGACATTTTTATTTTAACTTTAAATAAAAAGTTATTTATGTCATTTTCCTACCAAAGTGGATCCATGGGGTTCCCAAGTTGACCCATGGATTATCTTGGTCAGCCATGACACATCAAATGAGGTTAGTACATGTGTCTTGTTCATTTCATATTATTAAAACATCATTTTTACCTTAAATTAAACTAATTACCATTAATCGCGATTAATAAAACTTAAAAGTAACTATTCACCAAAAACTATTTTAATCTCATTGAACCACATTATTCTTCTTGATGACATCCATGTATGTCAGATTTGGGAAAATTAAATCACAGAAGTGGCAAAGTTTCATTTAAACAAAAAATCAGTTTCTTTAACTACAACTTAGTGGATTCACTATTCATAAAAAATTAAAGTTTTTTAGAAAAATACCAAAAACTCACCCTAAGCTATATATGATATCCTGAATTCAAAAATGATGTCTATTTTAAAAAATTAAAAACATATAAGTTTCATTAATTAATTTAACCATTAATTCATGTTGTCAAAACAAATAGCGTGTTTTTAAGAAACAATATATATTAAAAGATTGACAGTAGTTTAAGTCCAACTTAAAAGTGAAATTAATTCCAATGACCACTATTGGATGAAATGGTAATAATATATTTTAATTTCACTTTAAAAACAATTAAAAAGATAATCTAATCATACAAATAAATTATATTAAAAATTTTATTTAAATTAAAATACAACATTTTTTACTATTCATTAAAAAAATGAACATTATCGAAAAAATACCAAAAATGTACACAAAGTAAATTTTGATGTCGCGATTCTAAAGAAGAATTTTATTTCATCAAATATAACACATAAAATTGTCAAAAAGTGGATTTAAAAGAGGTTCTCCATTAAAAGGCGGTTAATCGACCTTTTAAAGAATATTAGAATGTTTACGCTTAAAAATTGGGTTCATTCGCATTTTTAATCCTATAACATTAATTGTAAAAAGTAAAAAAATTTGAAAAACATATAAAATCATTTTGTAGTTAGTTTTTTTCATTCCCTTCATTACAACGGCTATGTGATAACTACCATCTAAAATAAAATTATTTTATTATTAGAGTGCAACGTAAGATTTCAAAGGAACTCGTTGTTGCGTATTGGGTAAGCCATCGAGAATAGAATTACGTTTAAATTAATATTAACATGTTATTCAAAAATAGGGATAAATATAAAAATGTCATATTCTTTATTTACCTGGGGTGTTGCATACACACACCTCCATCTACTGAATGAAGAACATAATCTTTCTATGGATGGCAATCTAAAAACTCACGAAAAGATAAATGTTCAAATATCTCCAACCGTCTCTCATGGTATCTATTATGATGGAGCTGTATTTATATATGATATTTGTTATGTTTATTTATTCTTTATGCTTCTTTATTTTCCATTTATTGAATTCCTTTATGGTTTCCATTATGGGTAAATTCGATAATCACATTAGAGGAAGTGCGGACTTCCTCCCCCTCCAACTGATATGACTCGTTCATACCATATGTGGTATATACAAAGGATATATTTAGTGATATTATATATGATTAAATACTGAAATTATAATAACACTATTTACCATTATGTTTTAATTCTATTAATCATGAAATACAAATGGATGTAGCGTTCATGCGTACATAAGACTTACCATCTCCATGAACAGTGCATTTCATTTCTTACCTCTAAATGTTATGTACTATTATATATAAATGTATATGATGGATATATATGATACATATGATATCCAAATAATTAATATCATTTTTTATATAATTAACCATTGACCACATGATCAACATGTCATTATAAGAAGTCCATTTTTACTCAAGTACCAAATATTGAAAAAATGAACATAAATAACACAAATGTTTACATAATGTTTATAACATGGTAATAATTTGTATAAATGGAATAATGAACTTGTAAATGGTTATTATGCTAGTAGAAATTAACTTTAGCTCATTATTTAGGAGATTACAGAATGATTGAGTCAAGTCGGACAGGAGGTAAGGGACTTTGTCTCAATCACTTTTCATTGAGGAATATTTTGTTTTAATACACGACTTTATTTTATATGCTGTATAAACACCCTTGAAATTTAAAAGGGAATAGTTTTCTATGAATCGTTTTACTAAACGACAAAAAGGAATGTTTCTTTTAACATAAACGGTGACAATGACCTTTTCCGCCACCGTGAGTATTATTTGATCTTTGGGTTCCTCAACAAGAAATAATATTTTTAAAAGAAAATAAATTCCACATAATTTTTTATGTATATTGGTATTGAATATTGTTTTGATAATGGATTTTTTTGTCAATATATTTAAGAGATATATTTTGATTAAAATTTGAAAATTTTTTCATTCCTTTATATTTGTTCTATTTCTAATGATTTTATAATGGTACTTGGACATTTGACGGATTGTGCGGTGAATACCATGATGTGTGGTTAAGTTATAACCTCCAATGCACTAGGTATGGAAGTCGTCCATATAGCTATTCCATTTTGTGATATGTGTGGAATTCGACCATATGGTCATTCTATTTAAGTATGTTTATGTCCCACATTACCTTTTTATGATTTGTGATCTTTATATGGGTTATATGGTAATATATTTGTTAGAAAAGGGTAAGTAATGATATTTTTTTCAGTGATGAGTATTTACTACTTCATAAAGGTGAAATGTATACATATGATAAAGTATTCCGGGTTTACTTATTATTTTGAAAATTTAATTGTTTTCCTTGTTTGTGTATCCCTTACTGAGCTTTTTATGATCATCCCACATATTTAAAATGTTTTTCATAGGACATAATTTCAAATAGGTTCAAGGTTGGGATCATGGAAAAGTCTTGTTGTCTTAAACATGGAACTAGACAAGACACTTTCTTTCAAGAGTTCATGTTTTGTAAAAAAATGGAAACTGTGTAGATGTGCCTACATTTAAATCTTCTGAGATGTAATAGTTATGTCCTAATTCTCTAAAAATATAATCCTGAAAAGATCCTCAATATGAATTATTCATTAAATTCAATATTATGAATGGTTTAAGGTCAGGTCCATATAGTTTTTATTAGAGGTCAATTTGGAAAACTTTAGGAGTTAGTGTATTGTTAAAATAATATCCTCAAAGTAATTTGTGTTAA
The DNA here is from genome assembly GCA_963277665.1 of Viscum album. Lineage (NCBI taxonomy): Eukaryota > Viridiplantae > Streptophyta > Magnoliopsida > Santalales > Viscaceae > Viscum > Viscum album. The sequence continues at coordinate 1,996,375,823 of OY728135.1, read as the reverse complement.
TAATGAAATCATATAACTTTTACAGTATACCATGTTGCTTCACCTAAAATATTTCTATTTTAATATTGTTTTTCCATAGAGGAAATATGGAAACTATATTAGGAAGACATCAGAAGGAAGACAACCTTTCAAATCAGCAACCAGAGATGGTCAGAATCGGAACTGAACAGTTTGTTATAGTGATGGCATAGTTGACTCAGGCTATAAATGGTGGTGCTATCCAAGCACGAGGTCAGCCAGATCAACTGTAGAGGAACATGTCAGTAGTGGATAATTTCATGGGGAAACATCCACCATCATTCATAGGATCATCTCACCATGTGCTAGCAGAAGGGTGGATTAAAGCACTAGAAAGTATTTTCAATGTCTTGGGTTGTTCAGAACATCAAAATGTTAGACTTGATGTTTACCATTTTGAAATTTAATCTTATTAGTGTTGGTCAATAGATAAAAAAATCAGGGATAGTGAGGAGATTTATGCTCATGATTGGTATGAATTCAAAGGTATGATTCTTGAGAAATATTTTCTGAAGGTGGTTCGTCATAAGATTGAAAAAAAAAATTCCTAAAATTGAGGCCTGAAGATGACTCAGTGGATGCTTATGAAGCAATGTTCACTTGACTGGAAATGTATGCACCAAATTTCATCTGAGATCTTGATAGCAAGATAAGTTGATTTTACTCAGGACTAAATCCATGACATCGAAGAGAGTTAGCCTCTCGTGAGTTCAAAAGTTATGAAAAACATGTCTGATGTGAAGAGAATGAGGAAATGGATTTTGCCGATGATCAAGTGTTCTTTGAAAAACAACAGAATAAGAGGTCCAGTTTGCATGCAAATGGGAAGAATTCATCAAAGAAGTTTGGAGGTAAGAAAACTAAATATCCATCTTGTGAGAAGTATGGTAGAAAGAATCTCAATGAATGTTTATCAATGTCTGGAATGTGCTTCGGGTGTGGTACGTCTGGTCATATTGCTCTTAACTGTAAGGAAGACGATCAAGAAGGAAATAATAATCCATCAGTAAGATGTTTTAAGTGTAATGAAATTGGTCATTATGAAAATGAGTGTCCAGAGAAAAACTCATCTGAGGTAAAGCATCCAGACTACAAGTAGAAAGGGATGGTGAAATCGTTTTCAACTACATCAGCAGATGATGGGCCATAAAATGATGTAGTATTAGGTACACTGTTTGTTTGTTTAGATTATTCCAATGTGTTGTTTGATTCAGGGTCTACACACTGTTTCATTTCTGAAAAGTTTTCTAGTAAATTGGGAATTCCATCTCAAGATATGAATATCGAACTTACGGTAAAAAAACTGTAGGAAATGTTGAGAAAAAAATAAAACATAAGAACATTCCAATCAATGGGTGTGGAAAGAAGCTACCTTCAAACCTTATTGTTTTAACTCTAGTAGAGATTGAAGTTATTTTGGGCATGGATTGGCTTTCTGTTTATCATGATAAGATTGACTATAGAGCTAACATGGTTTCTTTTTAGAATGATTTTTAGTTTGTGTTGAAAAATGAAACCTTGCTTTTTATAACATATTAGGAAGTTGAAAAAGAGGTAAAAGATGGAAATGAATGTTACCTTGCATATACTGTTGAAAAAAAGGAACTATTCATATTAATGATGTCCCAATGGTAAATGAGTACCATGATGTTTTTTCGAATGAGTTTCATGGTATTATACTTGATCGCGATGTTGAATTTACTGTCTACTTAGTTCTTGATGCTAATCCAATTTCAAAACCCCTATATCGAATGGCTCAAATTGAACTTTTAGAGTTAAAGATGGAATTTTAGGATTTATTAGATAAACGATACATTCGACCTAGTACATCACCGTGGGGTGCTCTTGTGTTTAAAAAAAGAAATATGGTTCAATGAGACTTTTCATTGATTATAGAGAATTGAATAACATTACTGTTAAGAACAAGTATCCTTTGGCTCATATCGATGATTTTTCTGATCATATCTAAGGATCTCAGTATACTTCGAAGAATAAATTGAGGTCAGGGTACCATTAGTAGAAAGTAAAGGAAGCAGAAGTTCTGAAGACCGCATTTCGTACTAGATATGGCCATTATGAATTTGTAGTTATGCCTTTTGGGTTAACCAATGCACCTACTGTATCTATAGATCTTATGAATAAAATTTTCTGTGAGTTCTTGGATAAGTTTTTGGTTGTGTTCATTGATGATATTTTGCTTTATTCCAAAATTAAGGTGGAACATGAGAGTCATTTAAGGGTTGTCTTGAAAACCATAAATAAAAAGACACTATTTGGGAAATTCAAAAAGTGTGAGTTTTGGTCGCAAAAAAATTATATCCTTCATGACATTATTTAAAAAAATGGCATAATTATTGATACTGAAAAAACAAAATTTGTTGATGAAAGGCCAAGTCCCACAAATATAACATAGATTCATAGTTTTCTTAGTTTTGCAGGTTATTAATTGAGGTTTGTTGAAACGTTTCCAAGGTTATCAAGTACAATGACTAAATTAACTCTAAAAGATGTTAAGTTCATATGGACAAAATAATGTGATGAATGTTTTAATGAATTTAAAAAGAGATTTGTGAATGCTCTAGTTTTGGCACTACCATCCAGAAATGGTGAGTTTGTTATCTATAGTGATTCTTTGTTAAAAGGGTGTGGATGTTTCCTAATGCAGAATTATTAGGTAATTTATTATGCTTCATGTCAGTTGAAACCACATGAGTTAAATTAACATACATATGATTTGGATTAGCTGTTTTTGTTTATGCTATAAATATTTGGAGGCATCATTTGTATGGAGTTAAGTGTGAAATATATACTGATCACAAAAGTTTAAAGTATATATTCACTAATAAATAATTGAACATGAAACAGAGTATATGGTTTAAATTAATCAAGGATTATGATTGCATGATCCGTTATCATCTGGGAAAAGCAAATAAAGTGGATGATGCTTTGAGGCTAAAAAGTAATACATCATTAACCATGTTACGTTTGGAAAGAGATCCTTTGGTTTTTTATTTGAAGAAATTTAGCATAGAAGTTGTTGGTGTAGGAAATTATTCTGATTTGTTTTAGGTGTTAGTGAAATCATCTTTATTAGACAGAATTAAGAAAGCACCTAAGATAGACAGTGACTTGCGGAAAAAGGTTGTGTTGGTTCAGAAGGGTATGTTGCCTGATTTTAACATTGATAATGATTGGGTTTTGAGATTTGGAATGTTATTATGTATGCCTTGTGATTCACAGTTGAAGAATGAGTTGTTTTGTGAAGCTCATTGTTCTCTATTTTCAGTTAATCCTGGTTGTACTATGATGTACAGAGATCGTTGGGAGTATTACTCGTGGGATGGAATAAAAAGAAATATTGCTGATTTTATTGTGATGTGTTTGACTTGTCAGCAGGTTAATACAGAGTGACACTTACCAAAAGGAATGCTTTATCCTTTAGTGGTGCCATAGTGGAAATGGGAAAATATATCCATTAACTTTATTGTGGGATTACCAAAGACATCTCAAGGTAATAATGCAATCTCTGTTATAGTTGATCGATTGAAAAAATCTTCTCATTTCCTTCCTATTAAAGATACATTGTCTCAAGATTTACTTTATCAGTTGTATGTTAAAGATATTGTTTGGTTGAATGGTGTTCCCCTCTCAATTGTATTTGATCGTGATCCCAGGTTCACTTATAACTTTTGGAAAGGACTTCAGAAGTCATTGGGTACTAAATTAAATGTTATTACAATTTTTCATCTGCAATCATATGGGAAGTCAGAACGAACAATTCAGACCATGGAGGATATGATACGTGCTTGTTTGATGGATTAATAGGAAAGCTGGAACCAACATCTTTCTTTGGTTGAATTTTCATATAATAACAGTTTTCAATCTAGTATACAGATGGATCCATTTGAGGCATTATAGGGAAATCATTGTCAAACTCTAACTTTTTGGAATGAAGTAGGTGAAAGGAAGCTGATGGGGCCAGAATTGGTAGAAGAGATGGCAGAAAAAGTTCAGTTGATTCAGAATCACATGAGAACAGCTCAGAGCAGGCATAAGAGTAGTGCAGATAATCATAGGAAGGATCTTTCTTTTTAGGTAGGTGATCATGTCTTTCTCAATGTTTATCCCTAGAAATGTGTGATGTTTTTTGGTAAGAAAAAAATGTTGAGTCCAAGGTTCATTGGACCTTGTAAAATTCTGGAGAAAGTTAGATCAGTTACCTACAGAGTGGATTTACATCCAAGTTTATCCCAGGTACACAATGTTTTTCATGTTTTGATGTTGAGAAAGTATATGCCAGATCCATCTCATGTTTTGAGCCCAGAGGTAGTTTAGTTGGAAGAGAATCTCTCATATAATGAACAACCAGTTCAGATTCATGACCATAGAGAGAACATGGTGTGATATAAGGCAATTCACCAGGTAAAGGTTTTGTGGAAAACCATATGATTTAAGACGCAACATGGGAATCTGTAAATGTAATGAGGGATACATACGCCCACTTATTTTGATATGTGAAAAATAATTACAAGGATGGAATTTACAAAAGGGGGTAAGGATGTAACATCCAAGGTAAATGAATAATATATTTACATATTTATTAATATTTGTGAATTAAATTTTAATTTTACATTAATTGGGTTGTTATGATCGATATCGTACCTGATACACCACAACGAGTTTCTTTGAAATCTTACTTTACACACTAATAATATAATATTATTATTTAAAACGGTAGTAATATCCTAGCCATTATATTGGCGGGAATGAAAAAACTTAACTACAATATGATTATACATGTTCGTTAAATTTATTTTCATTTATCCAATAAAATTTAGAGGCATAAAATCTGAATGAATCTAATTTTATGCATAATTTACATTAAAAGGTCGATTTACAGCCTTTTAGTGGAAAACCCGATTTAAATATACTTCTGGTCACATTAATACATACTATTTTACCAAATAAAATCCTTATTTAGAATGGGGACATCAAAATTTACTTTTTGTAATTTTTTCGGAATTTTTCCGATAAAGGTCATTTTTTAATGAATAGTGAAAAATATTTTATTTTAATTCAAAATATCGTTTTAATATAATTTATATATATGGTAATATTATCTTTTTAATTATTTTTCAAGTGAAATTAAAATATATTATTTCCATTTAATCAAATTTTTTCATTGGAATTAATTTCACTTTGAAATTGGACATGAACAACTATGAATATTTTGATAGTTATTGTTTTTTAAAAACATGCTATTTGTTTTGATAACGAGAATTAATTTTAAAATTAATTAATTCCAAACCTTTTTTTAGTTTGGAGAAATAGAAATCATTTTTTAATTAGGAATATAAAATATAGCTTAGGCTGAATATTTTGTATTTTTCTGAAAACATCAATTTTTGATGAATAGTGAAATCACTTAGTAGTAGTTAACAAAAATGACTTTTTCATTCTAATGAAATTTTACCAGTTATGTGAATTGAATTTCAAAAATCCAACACAAATGGTTGTTATTAGTATGTTAAATTTGGTTCATTAAGATGAAGTTAATTTTTGGTGAATAGTAACTTTTGACTTTTTTAAATCGTTGTTAAAGGTAGATATGGTAATTAAAGGTTAAAAGAATATTATAATAATTCAAAACTACCTTAACACTTTTAAAAACCTTATTTAATGAGTCATTTATGACCATGGGCATATTTTTTTTGACTTTGCGACCCCATTGACCAACTTGGGAGTGATAATGACAATTTAGATTAATTAAACTAAAGGAAAAAATGACAAAAGAAAATATTTTTTAGTAACATAATTTTTATATGGTGTTACATAAATTATATTTTCAACTATAAATATTTATTTGGAAAGCTAAAAATGTTTTCTACATCATGGTTTTTTTTTAAATTTTAGACATCATATAATATAAATTATTTATGACACAATAATGATGCAATGTTTTCCTCATTAATAAATCATTTAAATAAATAATATTATAATGATTAAACTATTATCCATAACCTGTCCATTTCCTATTTGATGATTTTATTTCGTCCATGAGTTTTCTTATCATTGACTATAATTATTTTTTGGACCATTAGAAACTGAATATCATTATATAATAAAGTAATGTTTTCACAATTTCCTAATGAGCCCCTCCTCCCTCTTATAAAAGGAGTCCATTGCTAAAAAATTTCTCACACCTATAAAGCCTCTTGAATTGGCCAAACTTTTCCCAATTAATCTCCCTACATCCCTCTCCTCCTACTAGAAGCCTTACCTTTGGCAGAAGGCACTTCAAGAAGTCCTTTGGATCAAACAAAAGGGAGTTACCCAAATTAAAGGTAACATTTTCTGTTAAATTGTTTTCTTTTATTTTACCTATCCAATTGCTAAAATCTTTTTATTCTTTTCTTTTGTAAAAAAACATGTATCCCCAATATACTATTATTTTTTTAAGAGAAGGATTAGAACTACACATACATGCACCTCTATATAATGGATTAAGATCATAATGTTTTTTTGGATGGAAAACTAACGCCTCAAGAAACTATGATTGTTCAAATATCTCCAACCGCCTCTCATGGTGGAATTTATGATGGAACTATATTTATACATGATATATATTATTTTTATGTTTTATTTATGCTTTTTTATTTTCCATTTATAATATGCTTTTATGGTATCTGTTATGGGTAGATGCGATAATCTCATTAGAGGAAGTGCGGACTACCACCCCCTCAAAGTGATATGACTAGTTCATACCATATGTGGTATGTATAAAGTATAGATTTAATTATATTACATATGATTCAATACTAGAATTATAATACTACTATGTATCATTATGTTTTAATTCCATTATATATGAAATTTTAAAGGAAGAAGCGTTCATACGTACGTACGACTTACCGTCTCCATGAACAGTGCATTTCATTTCTTACCTCTAAATGTTATGTAATATTATAAATACATTTATATTCTGGATATATATTATATATATGTTATCAAAATAATTAATATCATTATGGATATAATGAACCATTGACCACATGAACAACATGTAATTATAAGAAGTCAATTTTTTCTCAAGTACCGAATATCGACAAAACGAATATTATTAACATAAATGATTACATAATGTTTGTAACCTAATAATAAGTGATATAAAAGGAATAATAAACTTAGAAAAGGATCTTAAGAAAGTATAAATTAACAATAGTTTATTATTTATGAGATTAATGAACGATCGAGTCAAGTTGGACATGAGGTAAGGGACTTCTTTTCAATCTCGTTTCATTGATGCGTATTTTGTTTTAATACACCACTTTATTTTATATGATTTATAAACAACCTTGAAATTTCAATGGGAATATTTTTCTACGAAGTGTTTTACTATCCGAAAAGAAAAATGTTTTTTAAGGTAAGCGGTGTCAATGACCTTTTCCGCCGCCGCAAGTATTATTTGAACTTTGGCTTCCTCAACAAGCCGTAATATTTTTAAAAGAATATAAATAACCCACACTCTTTTATGTAATTTGGTATTGAAAATGTTTTTGATGATGGATTTTTTTGTCATTATATTTATGTGATATATTGTGATTGAAATGTGAAAATTTTTTCTTTCCTTTATATTTGTTTTAAGTCTTATTATTTTATAATGGTACTTGGAAAATTGACAGGTGGTTACGTGATAAACCAAATGAAGGGTGTTTCTCTGAATACAATGATGAGTGGCTACATTATAACCTCCAATGAATTTTGAGTGGAAGTCTTCCGTATGGCTATTCAATTTAGTGATATGTGTGGAAGTCGACTATATGGTTATTCCATTTAATTATTTTTATGTCCCAAGTTACCTGTATATGTTATTTGTTCTTTATATGGGTTTTATGGTAATCCTTTGGTTACAAAGGGTTATGTAATGATCTTATATTCAGTGAAGATTATTTACTACTTCATAAAGGTGAAAATAATTACTTATGTTAATGTATTCATGGATTACTTGTTGTTTTTAAAAACTAACAGTTTTCCTTCTTTGTGTATCCCTTACTGAGATTTTTATGTGCATCCCATGTTTTTGAAATGTTTTTCACAGAACCTAATGTGGAATAGGCTAAAGGATGGAATCAAATAAAGGTCATGTTTTCTTAAACATGTAACTATTCATGAATCTTTTTTTCAACAGTTCATGTTTTGTAAAAAAATAGAAACTGTGTAGAATTGTGTACTTTGCAATCTTTTGAGATGTAATAGTTATGTCCTAATTCTTTAAATCTATAAACCTGAAAAGATCCTCACTGTGAATTATTCTTTTAATTAAATATTATGTATGGTTTAAGTCAAGGACCTTATATATACAACATATAAATCTAATAAATTAGTGATAAATTATTCATAAATTTGGAATCATTCTAGGAGGAGATTGAAAATACAATTTAAATGGAGGAAAACATCCTTACTCAATGGGGAGAAATATGTCAAACATAATAAGGGAATAAAGTAATGATACTCTATTAACACACACCATTATTTTTTTGGTATTATAATTAATGTGGGTATATAAAATAAGAAGAAAATATCAAATAGAATTATCAAAATTAATAAGTATTTTATTAGTGAAATTATATAAAATGTTTATTTTAGCTTATTTTTATAGTACTTATATTAAAATTATTTTCATGGGGAATCATGATATTATAATATTTTTTATATTTCCCAGGTATAATCATATAATTAAAAATGGTTTCATTAATGATCCCATGCATTTCATGTTGTATTTTATTAAATATCAAAGTAAAGATCCTATCAAAAGTGTATGAATATTTATAGGAGATCATGACAATAGACACAAGTTTATCAATATTGAATCAGTATGAATAATACATGAGATGATGTGATATATTTCGTAAAATATTATTATTATTAGGAAATTAACTATTTTCTATCATTATATTACATATATATATATATATTTGATTAAATATTCTTGGTTGACTATATCATCAAATGATATGTTAGAACTAAAAAGATCCATACTTCATGAATAATAAGAATAAATATTTTAGGTTTTGATATATTACTCATTGAGTATGAATATAAACAATATATATACAAATATAATGAGATAAATGATGGTGTTTTTATCAGTAAAAAAATGCTTTTCCTTAGAAGGAATAATAATCCTTATAAACATAATATTATCTGATGGTATTGGGTTATAAATCACACGACATGAATTATGTATATTGTTTTCTCAATATAAATAGTGAGTGAAATTCTTGTGTTTTTTATTAAAATATTATTATTATTGGATATATTACTTTAGGAATAGATGGAACCAGGTTCCCGTGGCCTCTTATAGGGTACTTATTTCCCTAGTATTTACTTTTGGTATCATAAAGGTACACTAACCACAATATGGAATACGTAATGGTACATGGCGGGTATTGAGTTTCATGAGTAAAATGAACAAGTACTCAGTGAAACCTGAGACTATTAAATATATTTTAATTTATTTTTTAAATTATTTTATAATTATTTGTATATAAGGGTTTTATTTATTTTTACAAGACTATATGATATAACATATCTACATATTCTACCCCATTTTCTCCCTTCAAGGCTAGTTCGACTATGATTTTGTCTAAATCTATGGTTCTTTGTTTTTTGGGATCACTGTATGAGTAACTATAAATGATATTGTGACTATATCATATTCTTCTAAAAATTTTATCATATACAACTAGATGTTTCCTTATATAGGGGTTTATATTAGATTTCACAAAATATATCGTATATTTATGAATCATCTAACCTTTTTCAATGATAATATATCTTGTCGATTTCCATCGTTATTAAGATCTATTTATTATTTATATGATTTTTAATATGTCAAATGAAAAGATTGAATCGACAATGATGTGTGAAATCACTAAAATATACATTAAGTTTTTACAAGATACAATATAGATTTATTATGCCAAATTAGGTCCATGATTAGTTATTTTTAATTTATTAATTGACTATTTGAACCTCAATGATCATGTTCCCCATATAAGGTGTCATAGAAATATTACTCAAAATCAATGATATGTGTTCGTGTAGATTCATTATACTATTTTTGGAAGAGTAGGATATTACACTCTATCAATTTTTTGATAGTAAAAGTGATAAAAAGTTAGATAAACTAAGGATGTGTTTTCCAGGTTATACATAATTTATTGATTAGTGATATTTCACTAACATAGTTTGATCACTTAATAGTGTATGGTTTACTTTATTTTATTTAATGATGATGATGAGTTGTTTCTTATAGTGGATTCATATTTTAGTTGCATTATCCCCTAGGAAGATTTTATATTGGAAGTATATCAACAACCTTAGTATTGAGAGTTAATGATAGACCACTCAAATTTAATTTTCTATATTTGATAAATAATTCACAATAAAATATATCATTCAAAAATATTATTTATCGGTGATGTATTGTCATATTTTGAGTTACCAATACATGATTCCACATTCACAATTAAATATATTATTAACCAATATTTTATAATTGTGATATATAATTCACCACGGTTATGTGATAGTGATGTATCATTCATCATGGATGTATGATAGTGGGATATCATTCATCGGGCTATGAGAATGTGATGTATCATTCATCATGGATATGAAATTATGTTGTATCATTAATTGAGACTATATAATTGTGATGTATAATTCTCCACATCTACACAATATTGATTTATCATTCATCACATGGATAATATGGGGTGATGCATCACCCACCTATGGAATTACGGGTGTGGTGATGACACAATCATATTGACATATGGATATGGTGTGATAAACTACTATAAATTATATGGTATTAAATATATGGGATTTTAATGTCCTTCCAACATTAGAATAATATTTTATGGTCACAAATGATTGTGATATTATGAAAACCATGATGATATATTTTTATTTTATATTTTTCTTATTAGAATTTTATATCGATAACACACCCACAATTTCATGATTTAGTTAGGGAATCATTTGGTGGTGGAATACCCTGTTATACCCAGACACAGACTATGAATTCCATTTCATGTGAAAAAAACATGGTTTCTTACTCATATAAGTTAAATTGATCAATATTGTATTGGTTATTTGGGCATGTGACACCAAATATTCAACTTTTATAGAAAAACCCTAATTAATTAATTATTTTGGTCTATATTCCCCCATTATCATATATTTTTATAATTTGAATCCATTTTGGATAACAAAATTCTAGAATGAATAATGGTATTTCATGAATAATGGATGATGTGTCACCACCCACCCTAATAATGGAGGTGATAATTACGAAGAGGTGTCATTTCAAGGCCACAAAAACTCATTATAAGAAACTAACTATCTAATGATCCCATTTTTCAAAAGTATAGATTATTTCAAATTTTATGAATTGTAACATACTAATGGGAACCTGAAACTTGTTATATTGATCTAGAATTCACATCTCACTAAAATAACTAATGATCTCATTATGACATATCATGTATTAATGAGACGATACTAACATTATTCCTTTTTCATATATTATTAAAAAAAAATCAATCATTTTCCCTCATTGTTTTGGAAGTAGGGATTATATATATGAATTCTCCTTCAAATTTTCTTTTATGGAAATAATCCTTTAGTATATTTATATTCATCATGTTAGACAATTTATTCCAAATATGGGTTTCCAATATCCTATTCAATTATCACACTCTTCTATTTTTTTGATTTCTCATGACATAATCAACCATTACGGACAAACATACTATTAGTTATGTGATTCCTTTAGAATTGTTTTACTGTTTAGGTTTTTGAGGATCCCACATCTTTAGTTCATTTAGTTTCAAAAATAAGGGGATGGATTTATTCTGTATTGGAGGTATGGATTTCTACCTAATTCAATCAACCTTAGAATATTTATATTTCATGTGTTTGTAGGGGTTTAATTTTTATTACTAATAATAATATAGATATTTATGGATGTTTGGTTATATTAAAATTGTTTATTGGGTCATCATTAATTAGAATTTCTTTACAAATGGATTTCATTAAATTCAATTTCATTAACAAATGATATTTGATAAAAAATAACAAATTTTTATATCCAAATTGGTATAAAATGATTATTTAATAAGTGATAGGATTTTTCATTGATGTTTTAATGATTTTGGGAATGATATTATAGGAAATATTATTAATTAATTATTGATATTGGGATTGATTTATATGAATGGTTTTTGGTTACACAAGATTGACCTTCAGTTGGTGATGGAAACCATGTGGGGGCACTCATTTAGTGAACATTTGGAATTATCATAGGAATGTAGAAAATATAGATTATGTGTGATAAAAAGATATATTTTTACCATGATGAGAACATGAGATCTGCAATTTTTTTATTCGAATAATTATTTTACTGTACCATGACAGAATTATAGTGACTTAACCAATTGTTTAGAGTACCATATAACATGTTTTGTAAAAAAATTAGGTTTATTATTACATTCGAAACGGTAAATTATTTTTACAAATTGATATATATTATTCCATGTTTCCCTCGTTTGTATATAATAGTTTTTTGATCATGTATATCATTATATGTTCCCTATTTTATAAAAAATTAGACAATTTAAATGATTTCGAAAAAATGAATTCTGTAAAATCATTATATAAATGGATTAGAAATTGAATACATCCTGAAGGATATTATATATATTCACATTAAAATAGAAATAATATTTAACTGACACAATGAATAAAAATATTGGTACAATAATCTATTTAATGAATTATATTAGGGGAACGTAACTTTGTCACATAGTGGGGTTCCTTGAAATTTATCATTATTTTGTATTATGTTGGTGAACGTGACCATGGGTAAAAATCAGATACCCTAAAATAGAGTCTTTTTATATCATCTGGTTTTATCTATAGAGAGAGGATGCATAATTAAATTTTACTTTTTTATTTATTGGGATTATAATGTTTTTGGACTTTTTTCACATATAATTGATATGTGAAGGGATGGTTATTTTATGTTCATAATTTACTGATATGTTATGAATGTTTTTTATATTTTTTGGAAACTATTTTTTATCGAAGTCATATTCTTGGATTATTCATACATGTTTTTGTGTGGAATATTTTTCTTAGTAATTTGTATTATAAGGGTGAAATACTTCCCACATGGTTTTCTTTGATTCCTTGTAACATGTTTCTAGGATTAAGTGATTGGGAACACATATTAAAGATTTTGGAGAGTTTACTTAGGTGAAGAGACAAGTCAAGACAACACGGTTCATTTAATAATGGAAAAAATAACAATTTTATTATTGGCGATGTATAGGTGGGAAAAGGTCGTACGGTCAGCAATTAATTGGTTGGAATAGGGGACTACTTGGAAAAAATTTGTTGCTTTGAAACATGAGTTACCATGGGTGGTATAGATTTGTTTTGTAATTTTGGATTTTTTACTTTGTTTTTTTTATGTTTATATTTATATTATTGTTTTATGATTCATTGCTTATATATTTATGTTTTATCCATGTGGCCTTATATTTTCATCATGTTTTATATTTTATTGTTTGATTATACATGATTCTGTAAATTCGTTATTTGAATTGTGGAGAGAGAGTTATTAATGAAGAATATAACACATTTTTAACGTAAAGTATACCCCACCATCATAAAGTTGATTATCATGAATATCTAGCCTATGGGTTATGTAGGGGACCATGGTGATGCCTGACAGATTGATCATGCTCTATATTTTTTCTAGACGAATCCACCAATATTTAAGGGTGTTCAAGGGAAAAAATTGACTGAATAATGGATGGGTAAATGTTTTTTTTAAAATATATACCTCCATACCCATGAAAGTTTTATGCTCGTCATTACTATATAAATTCAGGTTGCACCTATAATTAATTTGGGTGTTGGGGTATATCATACAATCTAAGGTTCTTGATTATCATACATTTTTTATGTTCATAATGATATTAAATGTTTAGTTATACTAATTGAAATTTACAGTGAAAATGGATAGAGTTTTTTTTGACATGGATCATTGAGACTATTTATTGATGGAGTATGATACTATATTGTATATATGGTTCAAATAACCATTAAAATGTTCACCAATTATTACATTAAAAATATACACATATAATTAGAGTTTATGTTAGATATTCATCATAAGATTAATTTCAATTATTTATAAAACAATGATTACGATGATAGAAACAAATTTATTGTAGGGACCGATGTAGAGTGACAGGAGGGTATCTATAGAGCCTATACTAATTCAGGGGAATATAAGTCCTCCAATCATAATAATTTTAGCTTGTTATATGTGTTTGATAAAGGGGGTGATAGATTCAGTCAAAATTTATACAATTTTTTGTTATTGTAATCCACCTGATATAATATGATTACATAGTTATTGTATGTAAAATTAGGTCACTCCATGTCAGAATAGAAGAAACACCAAGAACATTCACTATTGTTGGAATTTTATTCTAAATAATCCACATGGATGTAGAGTTGGATGTTCTTTCCCCAAAGTCTCCCTCGTGTGGTCAGAGGCATCCATAGAGTAAAGATCAAATTCTTAGCCTATAGAATACTCTCATATAAACATGAAGGATCAGGTGAGACTAACCATGAGAATATATTTTCCCACTATTATATTCCCTAGGATTATCATATTCGGTTACTAAACATGATTGGTATAGTGTTTGTTACAACATCAATGGATATAGATTTATTTTATAAAGATTTTTTGGTTTATTTATTTAATATATATTCATTGATGTATGGGATTGATAATATGAGTTGATAATGTATGTGATAGAAATTTATACTACCTTATGGGAAATTAGACATTAGGATTTTATGTGCACTACATTAAAGTTGATAGTTTCATAAGTCTGGATAATTTGATATTTAATAGACATTAAGATGGATATATTTGATCTTATTTTGAATAAAATTTAGATGGTCTATTAAAATTTCATATATTTTTTTAGGATAATAGATTTTTATTTATCTCAACTTATGAGGGCACTCATTCCCTATAGGTTGATTTGATCTCCCGGTGATGAAGTGAAGGGAATCCTGTTTTAGATATTTGATTCCCTATTACCGTATATCTGGGATGATTATTTGTTCTATTGAATTCACAATATAGTATCATCATCCATTGGTAGTGATCAAGTATCAAAAAAAATTATAGGATGATTTTTCAATGTATTCACTTCAGTGGATTGTAGAGTTACTATATATCTACTCATAGGTATGGTCCTTGTATCCTTTCTATTCTATCTAATGTATCCTATTGAGTTGATGGAATATAATTTATATTTGGAGGGCCAAGAATGTAAGGTATTTAATAACCCTTTCATGTGAACATGGTAATCAATAGTCACATTAAAATGATGTTAGATAGAAACATGTTAAATTGAATTTATTATTAGAATCTCAAGGTTTTGATCATTAATAATAAATATTAATTTAATCTTATTAATGATCTCATTTCTCCATTCATGAGATTATAGTGGTTTTGAAAGAATGACATATGGTCAATATTCCATTAGTAAAGGACAAGGGAAGTTTATATTCCCATGAAATACTATCTTGGATGGTATTATCATTATTAGTACCTGATTATGCATTTGGAACATCCTAATTCCTATATTATTTTAATAACATTAATTAATTTAATTAGATATTAGTAACTTGACACTCTTTTTATAGAGTACATTTTTCATATCTTGGTATATTCCCTAATTTTAGAGGAGAATGATCACCATTTAAAAAATATTGTTCAAACATTGAGGGATCACAACATATATTATATAATGTAAGAAATTTAGTTTTTTATGCATGATGTGATGCTCATGGGAAATGTGATATTATATAAGGAAATTTATATAAAACTCGATAATATCTAACAATACATTTCTAGATAGAGACCCAAACTTTTTTTTAACACACTGACTCCAGTAACCTGAAGCATATGGGAATCTCACGACAATTGAACGTAATAAAAGATATCACATCCTATTTGATGAAATATTTTTGTAGTTTTGGGAGTCTAGATACATATAATATTGTTAATTAATTGTTAATACATGAGAGAAGACATAAAATTATAGTGAGAGTGTTTTTATTTCTTTTATTATATATACTAAATCATTCATAGATCCCCTCTATCTATCATAGGTTAAGGAAACAAGTTGATATTAGACACTCAATAAGGTAATGAATTCATTTGAATCTACCATAGAATATATAAGGTTCAATAATATGGGATTAATTTATTATGATCAAATAATACCATATAAATTGCCACAAGGGAATGGAAATAACAATGGATGTCATAACTATTTTGAGAATCACTTTTAAATCAATTTCTATTTACATAATGACAGAATCCATATTTTCATACTTCCTAATCACACCATAAAGGCCCCCTTCTTAGAAATAATGTATATATGGTTATTGAATATTCCAAATAACCAAATTTTTTCTCATTAAACCTATTGATTCAGGGAGGGGATATATAAATTAAGGACCCACCCATCAGCTAATAAGTCTAATGAATTAATCATCTGATTAGAAAATATAACATAATAATCATGAATGAATAATAAAAAAATCTTTTTATAAGAAAAACCATCATGACAAATTTCAATACATTCTATAGTCAAAATGTTCCCAAGTCAACCAATAAAATACGTTGGATGATATCAATATAGTTTATCTATTGGAAATAATAGTATACATGAATGGGTGTTAGTACATAAGAAAATACTTTTAATAGAACTAAATAAAATTTCATGAGATAAAAAACATAAAATTTAACATTATATTATATTAATAAAAAGAGATTTATGTTGAAAAATATTATTGGACTCATACAAACATATCTCAAAAGAAATAGGTGGTGAATATTAAATACATATCACAAAAAAATTATATAAGAATTATTTTTGAGTATTGTAACTTTTATTTGATAATTAAACAAAAAAGAATATGACTAATAATAATAAATTTAAACATGTTGAAACACAATATGAAATTATAATAATTGATTAAACACATAATTTTTTTATTAATTAATAATAGTATTTCTCTCAATTAATTGTCAATACATAAATTATTACAGAATATTACATATAAGACAACCCTATATACTACTAATACAATTTTCATTGGGAATTAGGTATATTACGTAATAATTTAATATAGGAAAAATCCTTTTTTATTGATATATTTCTTTAACATGATCACACATATAACTGTACGGGATAATATGAGGACATACATAAGATAAGGGTGATCTATATATCACAGATAGTTAATGAACATGTTATAACATAAGGGCATAAATTAATGTCATAAAATTATCATATTAATGTCGGATAAAAGGAACATGAATAATAAGTCATCATATTTCATGACAATCACAACATGGAAAATATGATAAGAACTTGATACACTACGTCATAAAAATAGGCCATGGCTATCTATCAAGACATCATGTTGGGAACAGTCCCACAAATAATAAAGTACACTCCCTATCCAAACATTACATATCAGGAGACTAAACATTATCTAATACATTGGAGCTCTATATAATTCAGGGTGTACCTGTCACATTCATTTCATTGTCTTGCATAAGTGTACCACATACTTAAAAATACATATAATAATTTATCATAACATAGTATTCAATGATAATATTTTTTTAAATATGTACATGTATAACATAATTCACATTTTTATGTTTGTATAAAGGTGAATACCCATTATAGGATATGGTAATGCTATTAAATATTCAATTGTTTTGGCATGAAGAAATCATGGGTAAATTTTAACACCATAACATCATCACATTTAAATTCATAAAATGGGAATATGAGAGGGAAATGGGTAACTGATCGTTTGAAAATAAAATTGGAAATTAAAAAGAAATTTTAATTTATGACTCATCATTAGGAACTTAAAAAGGGATGTTATAAGATAATAAAGAAACATGAATAAATAAGATAATGTAAATATCCATAACAGTAGAGTATAACACAAAATGCATGGGAGGAGTTTATTGAGGGCATGTTGTCATCATGGGTGGACACTAGAGAGGGTATGAAGAGTGAGGACCTTCTCCAAAGAGTTTTTGTGAAGCCAAATGTTGGATTCAGTGAAATTATATATTAAATGACTTGGGATCTCTTTATTATTTATCAAATATTGTATTTAGAATCAATATTATAAAATAGTAAAAACCACACAACCATCCATTTGTATTTGACCATGGATTCTACAAAATCATAGTAGTTTTCATTATTTTACAAGGGAATGTTCTGAAATTGAATAAATAATACACTTTTTCATGGATAATTTATTCAAACTCATAATGATGTGATTTTAAATCATTAAAATATATTATTGGGTTTGGAGGATTCATAGTGGCTTTATAATATTAATAAAATATGCATAAAATATCCTTATTATAAAGTTATAAAATTTATTTTTTCAATGATACATTTATTATTATTTATTAAATCTATTTTATCGTCTTTATGATATCATAATACATAAATTATATTTATAAGGTGTTTAATTTTAACATGAAATTTTGAATCTCTTAAAAAAATTGAAAGATTATCAAGTGGATAATTTCAAAATAATTATTAAAAATAATTTTATTTAAATATAAATAATTTCATAAATATTTGAATTGTAACTTGTAAAAAAACAACATTTAATATGAGATTTTCAAGTTTTTGGACTATAACAGTTTTTGAACCCTTCTAAAAATTAAATTTTATTTCATATAAATTATATGATATTATATATTTTATAAAAAAAATATTTTAATATAATATTTTAATAAAATATTACTTATTTCAAAACTATGTTAATTCATCAAAATAATTTCATTAATTTATTTTCAATATTACCGAAAAATATTATTTCTGTTTTCTTATTTTGATAATAAAAATAATTTATAATGTAATAATAATAGGATGATAATATATCAATTATCATATAAAAAAATAACATACAAACTCATATCTTTAGGGACATGATATATATCAATTAATCAACAGAAAAAATTCTATTTGATTAAGGCGCTCAAAAGTGATACATTCCTATTGTAGTTCAGCATAAATAGTTTGGGTCGTGATCTCGATGAGAATATGCTTCTCCCATATATGTTTTTTCACATGATTAAGTTGTTATATCTCATATTGGGATTGGTCAAGGGAAAATTATTGTGATTCTATCTCAATTACAGGCTTGGATAAATGGTCTTCATAGGGTACGATCCTATTGGTTGACGTCACCACATACGTTGTATGTTTAAATTCGTTTTGTTAAAACCCTATACCTATACTAAATATATGTTCTCTATTAAATGAATATATTATTAACTTTAAATATCGTTATTGGTCATTTGAATATAATATTATATAATAAAAGCAAATAATTTCAACTATTTTCTATATCCATATATCATAATATGACATTTAATTAAATTCCATAGGTAATTTTATATATAATAAATTGGGTAATTACAATCCATCAACATTAAAAAAAAAGTTTCCCATTAAATTTTATTTTCCCATATTAAGAAATATGAGGTATGATTTTCATTATTAGCTAATCTGATTCCCACATTTCTTCTTCAAACTTGTGGTTTCTCAATAATACTATGACAAGTTTCATTGTCCATTTCCATTGAACTTTGTATTTACTATATAATATATTCACCATATGACCCTCATAGGAATGGTCTAGATCAAATAGTACCACCTCAATATTGATTTACATGTAACTACTATGGCAGAGACATTCTCATGATAGATACATGGAATAAGTCATTTAATAGAGATATGTTTGGTAGAATTCAATGTTAGTATGCCCCAAATCCCATGTAATCAATGGTCTCAAAAGTTTTGATGTATCCTGGAATAAGATTTCTATTCATTCCAAAATCTCATGAAATTCTTCAATATAGATATAAAAAAGATATACCATGTAACTAACATCGAATCATAGTTCTTTTCTACTATTATTAGCATAACTCTTTTTTTGAATCTGAGAAGCAATGATATGATTCTAAATGGTCATAACCATTTACACCATTTCTCGACCATTTTTTGACCTATAATTTTTCATTCCACTACATTATCCCAGCGTGTAGGTTCTTTTCACATCTTCCCGTAATGTAATTAATATGGAGTAATGTTGATTCTTGTGTGGAAACAATTGTTCTAAGAGAACTCAACCAAAGGGATATGTTGTCCTCCTTATACTTTGAAGCCTATAGAACAAGGTCCAAACATGAATTCTTGATTTCAAATATTCCACTCTGATTGGCCATCCATTTGTGCAAGACACGCCATAAAAAATTTCATATCAATGTTTAGAGAATGCTGGAGGCTTTTCCAGAGCAGAGAGGAAAATATTAGATCTCAATCAGATTCAATCGATAGTGGTACTCCATGTATCATCACCACATCTCTTCTATGTATCTGTTAATGTTGATCCAAGGATAATTCATCTCTAATTATGATAAAGTGATATTTAATTATTAGATTATCCACAATAACCCATATATCATTGTTTCACATATATATCTTCAAAATTCTGGTGACTAAGTCCTTGTTGATCTATTCTAATTTCCAGTTTGGTATTTGGAAATGGTTGCATCATCCCCATAGACATCATCCATTAAGATTTAATTTTTTTATATATAGTAGACACTTTGATATATTTTCCATGACCACATTCTTCATATTTCCACACCAATATTTCTCTTTAATATCTCCGTACATCATTATGGTTCTATGGTTAATGGAAAATGTTTCACTATTTTCATCATCCAACATTTCCTCCATTAAATTTGGATTTTATGGTATACATAGTCATGACCAAAATATCATAATTATTATTTAATTTGAAATTATCTTTGAGGACATATTTTTTCATATTGTTTTCACATTCATCTAAATTCCCACATCATCCATTTGAACATATATTAACCTCTACAAAAGGGATGATTTACCAACCATTTGTGAATAGATTGATGATTCGTCGAACAATATGATTCCTAGGTCCATACATTCTAAATATAAGAAACTAATATCCCTCAAAATCATCCTTAAAGATAGAATTTTCGGATCCTTTGTACATAGATAAAATTCCACAATATTCTCATTCCAATAATGGTGGTGAATTTTGTAGTCATAGTCCTTAATTAGATCTAACAATTATTATTGGAATATATTCATCCTTTTTGTGTGAATATATACATGTGGGTTATTTAATCCCTATATAATTCGATATTATTCCCCAAAATATAATGACACCATATTTTTAAAAGAGAGGATCATTGTTTTCAACTCTAGAAAATTCAGTGGCTAGTTCCATTCATGGACATAAATCATCATTTATTCATAAGCTATGACCTTTCGTTCTAAATTACGACAAATCCCATGCTCTTATTTTATGAATCCATAAATACCATAAAAATCACTCCACTTATGGTATCTGTGAGAACTTGTGTAGTGATAACCCAAGTTTTTACTTCCATGAAGATGACTTCATATTCATCATATTAAGATACCATGAACCCCTTTCGAGTTATCATTGTTAATGGGATTTAAATTCCTGATAAATATCTCATGTTTTTTGGGTGATGGGTGATGACTTTTGAAGTCTCTCCTTTTCTTTCTTCCATCATTATTGCTCCCTATATCATTTGGAAATTTGTTGTAAAATCGTGGATTTTTTTTCATGGAAGACCCAAAAACAATTGGAATATATATAGGGAAAACTAATTGAATAGTCCCGTATACCATACAGTAGGTAATTAAACCTACTGCACAACTAAAAAATGGTATAAGAAATAATGTGCTTGATTATAAGGAAACAATGATGTTTTTCTATCTATGGGAAGTGTAATCCACATGATTACTGCATTTTTTGTTAAACATTAAGTCCTAAACATACAACATTAATCGATTTCAAATGTTCTGATTTCAAATTATACCCTCTAAATATTTTTAACTCAAAACACATCATCCCCTATTCTGGTTTGTGGGACCATATGGGGTTATCCTCTTTCTTCCCAATCCTTCCCCTCATTACTTCAGTGTGGATCTAAAAGTTTACATTAAGGGCTTTGTTGGATATCTCTAGGTAAACCCCTCCTCTCATCACCATCACACATATCCTCTATTTTTTTCTTGGATTCCTATTCTCTTTAGTTCATGGTGACATAGGGTTTTATTTCTAATTCAATTATGTTGGGGTTTTTTCTGATTAAAGGTTTATTTTTGTAGATCTAAGGTTTTAGAACCTTTATGGAGATGTTCTTGTGGTGCGTGGCCATTGCGTCATGGATCTGAGCTGGGTTTTCCCATACACATTACATTTTTTATTAATGATCCATTTGTTTTATGATTTTCACACCTGCTTTAATTTATAAATATTTATGTGTGATTCTTGGTTCAATTATTTTTCATGAAAATTTTGTTTTAAGCCTTCTTTCGATATTACTAGAATTTCATTGGTAAATAATGGACACCAAGTGTTCGATTAAATTATGAGATAGATTTTTTGTGTATGTAGTGATATAAAGTGATTGTATGGATTGTAAATATGTTATAATTAATTGTAATGAGGTCTTCTATGAATAGTGTGGGTTTCCCTTGTGATTTGGGCTTTATTAAAGAAGGGTATTGGGTTTTTGTATGTTTCGTCATGTATTACAGGTGAAAGACCATTCAGTATTTGATAAAAAAAGTTTTTATTTCTAAATGGGGTTTTGATGGTTTCAATGGAATTTTTTGAATGATTTTGAAATAGGAAATGGTGTGTTTTCACGTTTTATGAAAATTGGATTTGAATCTTTGATGAATGTTGGATCTATGATAAATTTAAAATCATCCATTTGGAAACATTGGTAAAATGATTAAAATGTTTATCATGAAATCATTAATTAGATGTTTCTCATGCATTTTCTATGCATAATGGATGGGATGACCTCATTGTGGAATCCTCATGATCCATTATTAGGGTTCCTCAGTTTAAACCTTTTGTGTTTTATTTATTCATGGGCATGAGATTAGTCTTTTATAAGAGTTTCCGGTGAGGACTATTTTGAATTATTAGTATATGTATGATTCAATAGGATACTCGACTCACATTATTTGTCTCACCCATGTTATATACATGAGAAATCGGACCTAAAATATTGAGGGAATTATCTATGAATGATTTATAAATTGGTAGGTCACGTATTAACCATATGACCATAGCTGGTGAATATACATGGGTTTATTACTTTGGTTTTGGGACCATCTATCATTCCTGGGTTTGTGTTATTGGTTGTTTCGTCATTTTTTATTTCACTGTGTGTTGTATGCTACTTGGGATAGAGTCTAATGTATTGTTTTGTTTTGGATTGTTCATTATTACATTGGTTCAACCATTTCTAATAGATCGTTGTTTCTTATTGTGATAATTGAGACACTTGTATGACTTTTTCTATTTTCCTTGTAGAAAGTATATATTAATTCCTTCTTTTATTATGTTTCCAAGGAATGTGAAATGTTCTTTTTAAAAAGGTCTATGATTTTTTAAAACAAAACTATTTTTTATATTATGTTAATGATGAAAATGTCGGCATACAATTCCCATTAAAAATATTTTGGTATCAGTATTTTAATAGACATGGTTTTGGAAATGAATAATGGAGATGTGCTTTATATTTTTTATTTAAACCACATTTAAAACATAATTTTTTTATAATGTAGTTCAAAAATTGAAATTGGTTTTTCTTATATTTTAATTGATGTTCATTATGAAATAGATTTTTGGGCAGGCCTACTGTGTTTTATTTCTCATTCCTATAGGTAGTTTCTATTTTTATCCCTTATTCATGATTCAACATGAGACTGGTCACCATGGGAATCAATTGATACTATGTGGGATAGTAACCCGTAGGGTCACATGGAGATTGTGCAGTCTTCTTATCTAGTTGGTTTTAGGTGTATCTGGTTTTTATTTTTAGATACTTGTATAAGTGATATTCTGTTTAGTTTTATTTATATATTGGGTTACTTGTGGCTATTTTGTTGTTTAGATCCAATTATTTATTTATAGGGATAAATCATTCACATTGTGTACTCTATTACTAATTGACACTAGATTCCCACCTATAGGGATCAAGACATCCCTTTAATCCATGCCACAGATAAATTCGGTTGATTGGTTTAGGGTTTACCTTTGTTGGTTTAGGGAAAATTGGTATGAGAGTAGTTCAGGTCATAGAAGAGCTTACTTTTTATAGCACCCTTTATTATCTAAGGATGTCTATGTATATGGAGTAGGCATTTTGGGACTCATGTTGTATTTATTGGTATGATAGTTGGACTCTATCTCGTTCGGATCCTCAATTTTCCATGGTCAGTTGGGTTCTATTAGTTTTACGATCCTTAGGGATTTTTTTGTGATTGTGATACAACAAGGGAGTAGGGATTAATGTCTATGTAATCTCACAGGGTCTGGAAAGCCCCGTAGTGCTGGGGTAAGGTGATAGACATCTCATTGTGTTGGTGGTGTGTTTGGTATATGGAAACCAATAATTAAAAAAGTCATAAAATGACACCAGTACCCACTTATGATTTTTTGAGTATTCATTTAATTCTAAAAATTATATCAAACCTGTTATGTTTGATTTGTGAAAACATGGTTTTGGTGGAAATGGTATAATTATGTAATGTTGGAAAAATGAGTTTCCATAATTAATCGTGTGGAAGACTCTAGAAAAATAAGATAATAAAAATTGAACGCATTTCAAAAAAATTGAAATGATTTACCAAATATAGGCTATAATTATAAAGACTAAGAGTTCATAGAAAATTGATGTTTGTTTTGGGAATTTGATGTCTGTGAAAAAGAGTGAGTTCTGATCCAAATTTTGATTGATAAATGAAAATTGTTTAATTGCTGGAAATTATTTTCGAAAGAAATGAAATGTATTTTTGATGGATTTATATGGGAATTCATTTTAATTCCTAGAAAAAAGGATTTGACATAGTGGTTGGTGTGCATTAAGAATGTACAAGATTATTGAATGTAGTTGAATAGTTTGTTTTGGAAAATCAAGTTGTTTTTTTAGACTTTAGTGTATTTGTGGGTTCTCACATGTATGTTTTTATATGTAATTGAGGATAGATACATGGTATAACATAGTTTATATGTGCCCAGGGTTGCATAGAAATGTGAATCTGAGTGAGACTCGATGGAACACCACTGGTGAATGTAAAAAATCTAAAAAGCCATTTTGATTTTTAATATTTTTTTCTAGCTGAAAATTGTGTTATTTTTTATACATCAATAATTATATTAAAAAAATTTAATGGTATTAGATGTTTTTATTATTTGGTACTCTCTAACTCATAATATATAGTCAATATTCATGTTGTATTTGGTAATGGGATTCTGTTGGTAACTTGATCTTAATGTGGTGTCTTAGCGGGCTTCTAGAAATGTTTTTGGGAAATATTTGTTTATGTTTTTCTCTATGTTTGTTATTGTTCTTTGTGGGTTTTGGATCATAAGCATGGTTTGTTACAGCTCATGGTTTTCTAGAATTCTTATGACTTTGTTTTTTCTATAATCTCATTTGATCCTCCAAATGATTTCATTTATATGTTTTAAAAGTCTAATCCAAAGAATTTAATGATGCCCCATATCATTTGATGTAATAGAGAGATATTTGGTCTCATTCTAAAAAATTTCCTATTATGATAATTCACATTGTCATAGAATTTGTGATTGGTGATGTTTTGTGTATCTCGTCGTGTTTCTTGTTCTTTCGACAGATCTGTTATAGTGAAATATAATGGTGTTGTATATCTTTGTGTTCTTATTTGGGTAAAGGGTGTGTTTTGGGAAGAATGTGTTCGAGTTAAAGGTTTAATGGATCTTAAATATGAGGCAATAAATTCATCACAGATTAGTTCTCTAGCCATAGGTCTCAAATTGATGTTGGTTCATGGTCAGGAACTCCGAAGTCTTAAAGAGTATAGTTAATTTTCAACCTCCACCATTCAGGTGAGGCAGTTCTACTGTTTCTTTTATAGTTCTATGCCCCCTAGAAATACCTATAGTTGCAGAGAGTGTGGTGGAATTACCTATCATGAAATTCCCATAAATGTTCCATCATTCATATGAGTTTTCGGTTAGTCTCCTTGTGTGGACCACCCATGTGAATCAGTCACGATCATGGGTTTTGAGGGACAAGGGTTGGTTAGTTGATGGTTGGGGTTCATGGGTCCATTAATTAGGTTACCTCCTTACTGACCCCTATAGTAACCGTTTTTGGGGTTTGTAGAATCTATTGTCCCAATTCTTATCCTCTTTATTCGAGGGTGGGTATTTTAACTGATCCTATTTTATTTTTCATGGATGGGTTGATAGGTTGTTGTATGAAAATTTCATGATGGCCTATGTGGGAGAGGCCGAGTTTTGGCTTTCCACGAGTCCTTGTTTGGTTGGAATTAGTTTTTTCATAATTTAATGAAGTTCTATTTTTGGTATCATTGAGTTTATTATTAAGAATTAATTGGATTTTAGTGGATTTTGAATGGTGGGGAGTTTGTTCGGGCCTCCCCGATACTAGTGTTTTATTTTTGGTTTGGTATTCATTTAATCTGGTTTAAATGGCTTATTTTGATTCTATTGATTTTTCAATTTTATCCTCAGATTGGATGAGCATTAGGATGATATGGATATGATTAACTTGTTTGTTTCTGGATAGGTTATAGATTGGTTGGATTAATTATTCCTTGGTTCTTGAATAGTAGTTGCATGGTTTGGCATTGATTTAGGATTTGGGGTTCAGTTACATTAATGGTAGGTGAAATGTTATTGGATTATGATTTTAAGTCATGTTTACATGGAATACATAGGCATGGATCTATTGGCTGGAATGTGTTGTGTCTATCCGGGGGTATAAAACGTTAATTGTGGGGAGAATTGTCACACATTGTTTTTCTAGTTTTGGATTATGCTTCAGTTTGGTGGTAATTTTGGTCTTTTTCAAAGGATTCAGGTGTGATGAGTATTGATATTTGAAGTGTCTCTAAGAATTTTTTTCCCAATGGTTAGTAATTGGAATATTTTGAAAATTTTGGATAATTCATTGAAGTTTGTCCTTGGTTGACCATGTCACATAGTTGTCACACGGTTAGGGCCAATTGTGATGCTAGTCCAGGAAACCATTTAGTATGATACAAAACATACTCCCCAGGTACGACAGAGCTTAGGAAAACATGTGGTCTAATCCCATGAAACCATTTGGTTGTTCCATGAATGGGAAGTGGATGGAAGATGGTTACAACATGGTTAGTTAATTCATGTGGCAGAACCATGGGGCTTACAAAAATTTTAAAATTTTGGGATTTCCAACTATATCCTCTCAAGATTTTTAACCCAAAACCCACCGTACATCTGTCTCCTAGTTTTTTTGACCCTAAGGTGATATCCCCTTGCTTTCAAATCCATCACCACCTTTATTTTGTGTGAATATAAAATTTTTCTTTAAGGTTTTTGTTGGATCTCTCATGGTTAACACCACCTCTAAAATCTCTATCCCTTTGCATCTATTTTGTTCATGTATTTTAGTTTTCCTAATGTCATGGTGACCTAAAAATTTGTTTTTAAATCAATTATATTAGGGTTTTTTATCATTAAGGTTTCCATTTTTTATATCAAGTGTTGTATAATCCTCATACTGTGGTTTCACTGGTGCATTTTCATTGAACCATGCATCTATGGTTGGTTTTCCCATGCACATTCATTTTTAATTGAAGGACCATTAGTTTCATGCTTTATTGCACATTCTAAAATATAATTTTTTTTATTTTTGATATTTGGTTCAATTGTTAGTTGTGAAAATGGTTTTTTATTCCTTAATTTGTTATTATAATAGTATTTTTTGTCAATAACACTCACCAAGTGTTCTATAAAATGAAATGTTCAATTTTGTGAGTAACGTATGATAAAAAACCTTGGTTTGGATTTTAAAAGTGTTAAAAATAATTAAAATGATTTCATGGGTACCTGGTATTTGTTTACCAATTGATTTCATGTTTTATAACGAAATGTGTATTGTTCGATAGCATGTTCTGTCATATATTTCTGGTGAATGGCATGTTTGTCATTTTATAAAAATGGGTTTTTAAATGTGTAGAGTAAAGGTTTAAAGGGAATATTGTAGATGATTTTGAAATTGTAAATGGTGTGCTTAATAATTTATGAATAGTGTATCTGAATAGTTGATGAATTTTAGTTTTGTGATAAATTCTTTGTGAAACATTTGAAAACCTTCTAAAAATGATGAATATTCATATTAATAAAACATTAGTGGATGTTTCACATTCCATGTCTATGAATAATGGATGGGATATACTCATCGTGTAAATTGTGTGATCCATTATCAAGGTTTCTTAGATGGAACCCTTTGTGGTTTATTTTTTTTTTAGGGATGAGATCAGTCCTTGTGGAGACATGGGTTGAGTCCTACTGTGAATTATTACTATATATATGTTGTGATTGGATTATCAATTGTCATCATCTAGCTCACCCTCGTTTTATACCAAAGATATGGGAACCTAGAATATTTAAATAATTTTATTTGACTTATTTCCCTAATAGTAGGTCAATTACTGATTAGTGGTCCATAATATGTGGATATTTTTTGGTTTATTACCATCGTATTTGGTCCCTCATCCTTTTATGAGTTAGGGTGGTCTGGTGTTTAATCATTTTTTATTTTCATCATGTGTGGAATGGTACCGAGGAAGGGGTCCCTTTTAATGGTATATTCTCAATTTTTCATGATATACTCGGTTCACATATGTATATTAGACCTTGGTTGCGGGCAGTTTTTTTGGGAAAGTGTTATGATTTTTTATATTTCCCTTATTTTATATTTTTTTAGTTCTATATTGTTTGTTGTTTTCCATGGAATGTTATGTGTTCCTTCTAAACGGATTTTGGAAAATTGTTTTTAAAAAATGGGGTTTTATCCACTTGTGTGCATGTTGAACAAGTAAGAATCACATTCCCCTTAATAAGGTTTTGGTATCACTATTGTAATAGAGTTTACATTGGAAATGAAGAAGGGAAATGAGTTGTACATTGTTTTTAAGTAAACAATATAAAAAATATTACATTTATATAATTTAGTTTGAACATAAAATGGATATTTCTTTTATTTTAATGGATGTTCATTGATAAATGTATTTTTTTGCCACCCTTTGAATTTTTAATACTCACACCATTAGTTATTTCCAATTTTTAGCCTTTCTGCAGGTTTTTTCATGACATCAATCTCCTTGGGATATTGTAAATCTTGTGTCGCAGAGTTACCTATAGGGCCACATGGAGATTCTGTTGACTTCATGACCAATTTGTTGTGGTTTTATCTTGGTTTTATATTATGTTCCATATATAAATGATTTTCGGTTCATATTGATTTATTTATTTTGATGTTTGTGGATCTTCATCCTTTTAGTTTCTAAAATTTATTTCTTAGGTGAAATAATTCCATTTGGTTACTCAGCTGATTACTGATACTATTTGTCAGTCTGTGGGGATCAGGAATGCCTTTTAGGTTGGGACATGGATCAGATCGGGTGATTGGTTCTGTATCGACTCATGTTTCTTCATGGAAGATCTGGGATATCAACATTCGAATCCCAGACCAGGATGGTGAACCTACATGATGCTCTAATGGACTATCACTGAGGCCTAGAGTCTTGTGTGTATTTCTGGAAAATCCATGTGGATGACCCAAAACACACCACTACTCAATAGCTCAGGGGGGGAAATCTATAATAGAGGATCCTTTCATTAGAACGATAAGGGGTGTCGCTCAGTTGATCATGGAAATGTGCCCTGGTGTTATAGGGGTACCACCCCCTAAATAGAGTAATTTCATAAGATCATGATATATGGGTTCAAATTTGTAGATAAATAGATAAATATATAACCAATAGACACCCAATATTCTCATAAATAGACATTAAATATTTTAAAAAAATTATTCATTAAATAACAAAAACACACACCCAAGGACTAATATAGTAAAAGTTCAGAGGATATTTGGATCATAATATTTATATTTGGTGAATAATATAAAACATGTCTTAAAATAGACTTCTCATATAGTATTCCTATTAAGAATATTGTAACAAAACAATTATTCATATCCTAATCATATAAATATATTAAAAGGTTATCTCAAATGCACATTAAAGATACACATAATAGATACAAACATATAATCATAGGAATAAAAAATAGTATAAGGGTATATATAAATGATAAAAAAATATTCTATATTAATACCTAGCCTAACATATATCATAAACATGATTTATTTCATAATTATTGGACGTTCAAATGTTATGAAACATTGGTTCAATAGAGGACATGATCCACGGGTCCAAAAAATTGTAATATGAGAAAGGATTATGGAATACACATAACAAATAACATTGATAACATGTGTAAATAAAAATGGGTTCAATCATAATTTAACTGTCATGAAATTATTCCCAAAAAAAAAATATAGATATGCAACTACGTCAACACATAACATTATGGACTTGAATGATATGTCCACCCACAACCTTGTGAACTTGTAATTTGGTTCACACATAAGATTGTGAACATATATGTAAGGTTATTCATAACATCTTAGTAGTCATGGATCAATCCCAGGACCATCAATATATAAAAATTAGTAATAGTATATGGTTAAATACCCATTTTAATAATGACTTTATAATTGGAGTTTTCTACATGTTCCATCATTGTCTATTCCATTACATACATAAATCATGAACCAATTCATTTGAGATAGATATTTGACCCAATCATTACATAATTAAATACATATTCATGTGTTCTGTATGATGAAAAACATTCATTATATAATTACACATTAATTGATAATTATATCATATACATTTCATTATGTAATATTTATGGATAATAGATAGGACTTATAATCATTCTATCATAAAGTAACTTATTTAATGAATTTGGTTTCATATGAATTTTATAATGGTATAACCCATCGAATAGAAATAGGATTAATAATGATAATTCCATAATAACGTAGAAAATCAAGAGAATATGAATTGTATCGATGGATCATATCCCCAGAAAGGCATAGTTTACCCCAATAGTTTTCATCTTATATGAAACATAATTTTCAAAGATTATTTTAAAAAAATTCATGTGGAAAATATCATTTACACTTTTAATGATAGATTTAAAAATATTAATCATTTTATAATCCTTGTTCACTGAATATAAATTTTAAAACTAATAAATTATGTTTTGAAAATCATTTTAAACACTTTAAAACAAAAAACATTTTAAAATAAATTTCATTTACAACAAACATGAAAACATATAATGGACGATTTGAATATAATTTGAAACACATTTTAACCATAAAATATTTTTGAAATCATATTCTTTTAAAATTTACATTATATTTCACATTAAATAAATTTTTGAAACTTTTTGGGGAAAAATATTTTTTTGAAGAAATTCAATTTCTCTCTGAAGAGTTAAATAAAAATTGATTTTTATAAAAAAATATATTCATATATAGTTCCAAAATTAAAATAATTCTACCATACCATGAATTTACTATTAATAAATAGTATAGAATAAATTATATGTGAATTATTGATAGGTAAATCTTGATATCTCATCATGGGATACTTTATCACAAACAATCCTACAAAAATGATTAGATTTTAAAAACAATTATTACCACTATGGAAACATTTAATCATTATCCCCATGAAGTAATAAAATTAAATGGGTCTCAAAATATCTTATTGAAAAATAAACTAACGAAATTTTGTGTTAATGGATCTATATATACACCTTGTAAAATAATATTGGTGTATACAATTTTTTACGTCACAATGAAGGTATATTGAAAAAAATCTATTACTGGATAATCTCCTTTTCAACTATAAACCAAATGAAATAGGGATCCCTAAATTTATATGTTAAAAACAAAAATATAATGTAGATTCATAATAAAATAAATTAATTATAATTATATACACCTCTTAATAAATTATGTGGTGAAAATTATATGGGTTTCATGGATTTAAAAATGTGAGACTTAAATCCCTTACCATATGTCAAGAATTCGAACATAGTTGTTAAAAACATGTCTATTATTAGTATAATTTCATCATAAATCCTTTAAATAATATATATTTATATATATATCATACAATGAATTATTTTTTAAGACTATTTTATTAATATTGTATTAATAATTCCATATTAATCTTATATTTCGGGGAATAACTGCTTTATTTTTGTTATATGTTTTTACATGTAATATTTTTGGACCTCATTAATCATGGTCTATTAATCACTAGAATTGACACCATGACATAAATATCATATATATTTAGTATATATGTAATTTTAGAAATCTGTTAAATTTTTTGATAGGGAATAAAATACAACATTTCCATATTAATATAGGTTGTACCTATTCATGAATGATCATTCCATTTTTATTTTATATTGGAAGAAAAAAAGTAAAATATAAAAATAAATTACCATTTAAGAATATTTATTTTTAATACATACTACATATTATTATAAAACACATCCTTAATTTATTCCACGTAACGCATGAACGAATCAAATCGCCTCCTGAGGCGACAGTTTGCGGTACACACAAATGATATTATAATATTCTTAAAATAATGAAAACATGATGGTGTGAGGGATATAATAATTCCATAATCATAATAACACCATAAATATGATGTATATATCATATAAAAACCATAAAAACATCATTATTACATTTTTTAATGCTAGTAATTGAAAAATACAACATCAGTTTGCAAGGTGGGTTTTTGTCGTACACAAAAACAATGACATCCTAACCCATTGAATAGATGTTTGTGAGGTTATAGGCCATTAAAATAAAATAAATATATATAATTATTTATTTGATACTTATGTTTTTATATAACCATTGTATAATATGAATTATAAGAGGTGGAGAAAGAAATAAAATAATGACACTTATAGGAGAACATTACAACTTATTTCTGTATACTCCATATAAGTGAACTAGATAATATTATATTAGATTTATAACAAAAATTTCACTCGTAGTATTATCATATAGAATTTTATAATTACTTTTTGTATTCTTTTTTGGAGAAAAATGAATTTAGAATTGTCAATAATGGAAAATTTTGAGTGCCCTTTTATTATCGACGAAGAGTCGCATTTTTTAAAAGTCCAAAATGAATTCAAAATTTGGAGGTATACCTTACCAAATGTGTCTCCAAAATAATAAAACCAAAAATATTAGGGTTTATTTGGTTGAAAATTACATAAAAAAATAAATGAATTTTTAACATTTTTTCACTACTCTATATGTTTAATAAACTGTAATTTTTTTTTCTACAATAAATTTAATATGTTTATTTTTCTATGTAATTTATCCTTAAATACTACAAAAAATTATTTTATTACAGAATGTTTACCCACAAATTTTTAATATTAAATCCAATTCATTAAATAAAAAATTATTCATGTGTAAAATTCATTTTAGAACAAATAAATGTAATACACAAATCCCCATTTTGACCTTAATCACATTAATTAATATTAACACATTCCACTAATCATCTTGGTAAAAAAATAATGATAAAATATTTAGATGAAATATATTTTAATAATTCCAACTATTTAATCAATTTTACTATTTTAAATTCACGTTACTGGCTGAATTTAATTTAGAACTTTTCCCACATACTCAATGAAAAAATAGTGCATAAGGAAAAAATGATCAAAAGTATTCAATGTTTCTACATAAAATTTAGTAATGAAATTTATAATAATTATATATATTGGATTAATATACCAATAACTTATATAAATATACTTTAAAACTAATTTAAATTTAAATTTTTTTTTTGTAGATAGTTTATATGAAAAAATAGTTTTCAATTTAAATTGGGGTTTTAACAATTCTTCAAAAAAGGGAATCATTTTTGAAAAAAATAAAAATTAATTCTATGATAATTTTTAAATTCCACACTCCAAAAATAATTTTAACTTTAGACATAAATTTTATAAATGTGGAAAAATATAATTTTAAAATAATTTCACCCATTAATGTAAACTAAACCACTTTTTAAAAATATATACTATTTTAAGAATAAAATTTTATTTATTTTGAAAAAATCTCTAGAATAAAAATATGGTGAAATTAATACATTGTATTGAACATATAATGTATAAATTTCATTAATATAAATCAAAATTTGTTAATTTATTAATTTATCAGTATAAAACAAACTTTTGAACATAAAAATATATTTTCATAAAAATATTTCATTTATTTTGAAAATATTAATAATATCATTTCTACTTAAATTTCCACCAAATAAATCATCATATAACCCCATGTGAACCATAATTTTATAATTTAATTGACCACATTAAGACCTTCCATTATAATGGATGTGTGATAATTATCGTATAATAATATTTTAATAAATTATAATGATTATTTTAAACATAGTCTCACAGGTAACATAAGCTAAGATTAGTATCATGTGTAACAGAATCTTGAAAATGTAATTTATATAGTGAAATAAAACCATGTTTTGTGTATATTGAAATTTTTACAAGGTATTTCATGTCACATATTCTATCAATGAAATTTAATTTCTTTAAAAAAATCAAAATAACTCATGGTGTTACATTTTACCCCCTTAAAATTAAATTTCAACTTCAAAATTTATAAAATTCATTAATGGTTTAATTCCAGAAATAACCACTCAAAGACACCGAAGTCATAAATGGTTAATAGAAATTCCACTATAAAAACGGATGGGATGTGAAAAGGTCATATATATTAACACATTCAAGGTTTATAAAGAGTATGATATGTATGGGATGTGAAAAGATGGACATGGATGATAAAATAACACCCAATTATAGATGGAGCGTGATAGAACACAAGGTAAGACAATGTTAACAATTATAATATCATAGACCTTATATAGTAAAAATGACATTGTTATCATAAAAAATGATGATAACATTACCAACTTTTAATACATGTTATCTTTCTTGATGTTGGGGAATTATTTTTTCAACTAGGATGTGAAAATTTTAAAATGTAATTGCATTATAGCTTTTCATTTTATAAGAATAATTTACACATTTGGGTTATCAATGATCATCTTCGACACCATCTGTTACTCCAGAAAACAAATGTGATCTTATTATTCTTGATGTACTATCAAACCATATGATCCAACAATAAAATGATAAGTGATTTTGTCAATCATTTGTTATCAGAACAAAAAAATGGATTTCACATGATATTCAGTATGCCTCATTATTCATATGGCGATGTAATACATAAACCCATAAATCCTTATAAAAATATCAATTTAATTAATTTTGTTAATTTTTATACATATTACCCTTCAAATATAAAAAATTTATAAGGCCACTAAATTTTTCAAAATCAATATAGAATATAACCCCCATATATGATTAAGTTTATATGGACTAACACATAACAACATAGTGAATAACATTATTTTTTATTCCATTAAAACATGGTAATGTGAGTAATTAACATAAAATATTATTGAAAATGTTAATTATTCATCATTAATTTCATAAAATATATATTATATTATATATTACATAAATCCAAAATTGTGATAAATGCATCCTGGATAGCAAAAAACACTTTTTCAGAAAATCATTAACCAATTCCAAGGTAATCAGTACAACACAATGTAATTATTCATATTAATTATATCTTCAACCATACTATACTCCATTTTATATTAATATGGATCATATTAATGGATATATTCTAATATAATTACCAATCCTTATTACATTACCAAATCTAGAATTTTTCCAAGATCATACATTCTTTCATATTTAGGATCCTTTCATGTTTATAGTTTTATAGAATTGGGACATAATACATCCATAAAATGCAACATTAATGAAGATTGGACACCATAAAAAGAGTATTCATTTCTTCTAAAATATAAATATTTTCATATATAACATGATTTCATTGAAATTTCTGAATGAAATTTATCATGTCATACTTATTTGTTTTACAGTCATTATAACTTGTGAATATAATTTTAAAATTTGGAATGAGCACAAAATATTCAGTAAGGGATATAAATAGAAGGAAAGTACTCATTAGTCAGTGAACACATGTAACATATGAAATCAATTTCTAAATAAATACTTGTCGCCAATATATAATAACTTTGTAAAAAATTAGATTTCCACCACATTCCCAAATGATATAAAGATAATAAATATGACAATAAATGTATTTGGGGGGCATTACATACATAATATTGTAACCCACTCATCTATATTATAATTTTTAACCGTCACAACTACCTAACAATTGCGGTAACCGTCACAGTTACAGTTGGAGTAACCATATGATGAACCACTAACATACACATACCAAATGCATTGGGGGGATTTATATGTACCAAACTTCATCAAAAATAATTCCCAAGAAACATAACACAATCATAAAATATGAATAATAACATAAAAATGTTGTTTTTAAATTTCATAAAACAAAATTTTAAAAACAGCGTTTGAAAAGAAAAGTATCTTGTTAGATTAATATTTATAAATTGAGAGTTAATAGAGTGGATGGAATATATATATACACTATAAATACAAATAATTAAATATTATATAATCAAAATTCATCTAACTAGAAATTTTGAAACCATATAAACAATGAATTATAATGCCAATACAAACAATGGAAATCATGTTATGAATTCATAACCTCATATATTTCTTACTTAAAACACATTTAAACATATAGTATAATGGTTGAAAGAGTATTATTAACATTATAAGGAAACATATTCATGGTTATGACACCATATATGATAATTTCATGACATTATTTCACATATAAATTATTAGTATTTTCTTCAGTCTATTTTTTGGGGAGCTTTCTTTACATGATTTCCATGGTCTATTTTTATTTGATTTAATTGTCGTATGGAAATGATATTACATAAGTTTAATGAAATGGTATTAATATATTTAAAAAAAATATAATTATATCATAATTTAATTTTTATCATATATGATGATGGGTCATTAGATTAAACATTAATGATATTTGTTTAGAACATTTTTACAATACCTTGGTAATCATGACCTTGTATCATTATATAATTTAATGTCACTCATAGAAGTTTATTCCATAACATATAATATGGTACAAAATACAACTTAAATTTTTTTTACCAGCATTAAAAGTGTTTTATGATCAGATTTTATGGATGTGATAGATATTTCAAACACATCATCCACGATTTTTGTAAATCAACACATTGTGGATGATGTTCTTATTATTAAAACAAGACGGAGAGGAGAGGATAAAAAGATGATGAATATTTTAAATTAAAATGGTACCATTAATATTTTATATTATTTTAGAGATTTCAACCATATTGGATATGTGAATGGAATGAGATTATAAGAAAATGAAGTAATTGGAATGAAGAACACATGAAAAAGGAAGAGGATTCTTATCTCTTAAACTATTCACATTTAGTCCATCCTTAAGGACTAGGATTTAGGGCTCATGGAGAGACCAGTAGATCTAAGATGTGTGGAAGAGCCTTTGGAAATTTATTGGGTATAACATAGGTAATTCTCAATGCTTGATAGGTGTGGGAGGAAAAGTGGAAGGTGAGAGGTATTTATAGTGGAGGAGAGGAGGTATTTTACATTATTTTAATCAGTATTATAATAATTTTTCTAACGAATATAAATATTCATAATTCATGTAACCCCAAATCATAATAATTTAATGTGATTTTAAAAC
Source organism: Viscum album (assembly GCA_963277665.1). NCBI lineage: Eukaryota > Viridiplantae > Streptophyta > Magnoliopsida > Santalales > Viscaceae > Viscum > Viscum album. The sequence continues at coordinate 1,996,337,722 of OY728135.1, read as the reverse complement.
AAGTGGGATTACATCATCCTTGTATCACATAGGATGCAGTAAATAAAATATTTCCCATTTCCTCTATTTTAACATATTTGACAATTCATAAAACATTCATGAACATCTAAACAATCCAAAAGATTCACCATAAACATTTTTAAACATGTATAATTCCAAAATGAACTCCATTTTTGAAAATAGTATTCAAAATAGTATTAATTTAATTTTAAAATAATATCATATATTTTTCAAAAATTAAGAATTTATAAATTATAATTGATTTTATATCTCCTTGAAAAATTAATAAAGATATCATTATCATAAATCTATAAGACACTAAAATTAAAATATAATTTACTATTCATTATGGTCCTATAACTATTCATATAATTATTTATAAGGGTATGTTACTATTCAACAAAAACAAGTTGGGTCTATCAGACTCCAAATAACATACTGATCATAATGGTAGATGACCAATTTTGGAAATTGAAAACATTTACGTAATAAACATATGTTTAAAGGATAGTTGTAATTATCAAATTAAAAATATTTTTAATGAATTTAATTTTTTTTTAAACCTTGGTGTTCTACATCTTCCCCATAGTCTGGAAATTTTATCCTTGAAATTTTATTTAGATATTAATATAGTGAGGGTACCTTTACCTCACTGCATTTGTAGACTCATATGTTTCTTCGTCAACTATATGGATTCTCCATAAAACCATTATCTGGTTGACTATATTATTCCACAATACCCATTCCCTTCAATCATGAATCTGAACTAGTTTCTCATTATAACAACGGCTCTCTTCAGGATGAAATTCATTTTAGGCTCAAAACATGAGAAGAATCTATCACATACTTTCTCAACATCGAAACATGAAAAACATTATATACATGAGATAATATCGGAGGCAAATCAACATGAGAGGATAATAGTCCAACTTCCTATATAATTTATAAGGTCCAATGAACTGTGAGAATAGATTTAATTTGTTACCAAAAAGTGTTTCACCATTCCATGGTGAGATTATAAGAAAAAAATTATAACCTATCTCAAAAGAAATTCTTTTCATCTTGTTGTCTACATAACTTTTCTGTCATCTATAAGATATCCTTAAGTGTTTCTGGATCATATGCACTTTCCCAGCAACTTCCTATACAAATTCTTATCCCATTAACATCATTTCCCCGAAATCATTAAAAATATCTAGAATTTGACACTGCTTCCAATACAATTCATAAAAAGTTTCCATATTTATACTATTATGAAAATTTTTATTATAGTAAAAATAAACTAATTATTTATTAAGATCCCTACTCCCCTAGTAGTCCATTGAATAAGCTCTAAGAATATCCTCCAATGTCTTAATTATCTATTGTGACTGCCCATCTGATTGGTGCTGAAAAGATGTATTGAAATATAATTCTATTACCAATGTATTTGGAAGGCCATTCCAAAAGATTAATGTGAACCAGAAATACCAGTCAGATACAATGGAAAGAGTAACTCCTAATAACGTAACAATCACTTGGAGGTACTATCATGAATTCTTACCCAAATACACTATATCTTGAATAAAAAGAAAATGTGCAGAGTTTTTCAATCCATCCACAACAACTCAAATCACATTGTTTCCTCTAAAAGTCTTTGGTAGTTATATAAAAACCTCAAGAGATACATTCTCCCATTTCCACTCTGGATAAAGAAAATGATGAGGCCTCTCCTTCGATAGCCCTCGCTCTATTAAAACCTAATGACATGTCAAACAATTCATGGCAAAATCATAAATATATACTTTCATTACATAACCACAATAATAATCCCAATGTATTTTTACATTATAGTACTAACTCGATGATTTGAAAATATTGAACATTAACCATTTTCCATCAAATATATCTTCCACTGGAAATCACATGGCACACACAACCTTTTTCCAAATCATAAAACACAATACTTATCAAAGAAAGATTCCTTCCACATAAACATTTTAACCAAATCAATCATTTTATATAGCTCAAGGTCATCCTTATCTACTTTCATGATTTATTATGATAACGGTGACTTCATTAATACCTGAATCAAAATAGAGGAGTTTCCTACACCAACAAATTCTAAGCCAAAATTCTTTACATAATTACTCTAGGTATCATGTTCCAAACAAATAATGTTTGATGATGCATGAGGTTTTTTACTCAAGATATCTTCCACTTTTTCACTTTTACTGAATTGTAAATGATCATGAAATCATAATATTTTTTTAGTTTAATCCATCTTCAATGCCTCATGTTTAATTCCATCTGAGTGGGTATATATTTCAAACATGTATTGTCAACATATATTTTACATTTGGCTCTGTAAAAATGATCCCTGTAAATTTTCAGAGTAAATTCCATAGATTCCAATTCCAAATAATGTTTGGGATAATTGAACTAATGAGGTTTTATTTCAATTGAAGCATAAACAATTACTTGATCATTTTGTATCATAATATATTAAAATACCTTTAATGATGCATTAATATAGATGGCAAACTCACCATTTCGGGAAGGCCAGGCCAAAACATGAGCATTAACCAATATCTTATCCACTTCCAGAAAACAAACATCACATTATTTTGTAAAAAATAATTTCACCCTTTTTCGTGTTAAATTATTTGGCGTGCTAGAAGACCAAGAAAAGTTATTAAAAACCATAAGTAATAACATGTTAATCCAATAATACTACGAATCTCTCTAGCACTGGTGGGTTTTTGCCATTCACTATCCACTTTTTTATTTGTATTATCAACTATTAGTTTATCCTTATATAAAATGGTCACTAGAAAAGAAATCAGAGGAAACCAAAATCACACATACTACATTTTCCATACATGTTTTTCCTTTAAGGTAGTTAAAACAACCCTTAGATGTTTTTCATGCTCCTCTTTATTCATAGAAAATACTATAGTGTCAACAATAAAAACAAAAATAGACATATCATGGAACATAATAAATATTCTATTTATAATAATCATTAAGATAGTAGGTGAATTATTTAACCCAAATGACATAAAAAATTCATAATTCCTAAATATATAGTACCAAATACTATTTTTAGCATGTCAGCATCCTTCACCTTCAGCGGATGGTACCCATATCTCATGTAAATCGTGAAAAAGTAATGATCTACATGGAACTGATCAAAAAATTCAACAATATGAGGAAAATTATAATTGTTTTAATAGTTATGTTTTTCAAGGGTCTATAATTAATATAATGTCTCATGGAACAATATTGTTTTATTGAACAAAATATGATCACCCCATGGTGAAGTTCTAGAAGGAACAGGTACTCTATCAAGAGTCTCCTACAACAGATTTTTGAATTAATGAAATATCATTTGAGGTATATGATACATGTGTTTTGAAATTGTCTTAGATTTAGAACTAATTCATTAATGAATTTTACTTCCCTATCATGTATGACATTGGGAACTCATTAGAAAAAACATATAGGTATTAATTTAACACTAGCATATCATTAATCTGGATAGTTCCCTTTTTTTAAAAAATGTAAGAAAAATAAGATTAATTTCAATCATTTAATATATTCTCATATTTCTAATATATTATCAATTATATGGTTTAATTATTTTATATAAACTAAAAATCATTATGAAGAAAACTAACTATGATATACCATAAATCATATCATGATAAAAAAACTAATCCAGTCCCTGAATAACGTCAAAATTTAATAGGGGTAAAACAAAAGGTTTGTAGGAAAATAAATTCCACAGACCACAATAGAATTCTTTTTATAATTCCTATTTTCAAAAATATTTCTCCCTTGTGTATTAAAAATGAGTTTCAGTCTCATTTGTTGAGGTGAAATATCCAATTTACAATAAAATTCCTAAGAAATAAAGGAATGTGTATACCATATATCAAACAAACCATTCGAAACTTTTGAGTAAAAAAATGGTACCAGAAAAAACATTGGTAGATGGCCCGATATCTGCTGATGTTGTTGCAAAGGATCTCACAACACATTTTTACTTATAGTCTAGCTTCTTTGCATAATTTAGATCTCTCTTTGGGAAGGCATTTTAATAACAACCTATTTCACCACATTTAAAACATTTTACAGCTTTCTTATCACAATTAGTCTTATAATCATTGCCATTACAATCTCAGGCTGTATGTCTGAACTTACCATAATAAAAACACTTCCTAGTTCTGGTAAGGCATTCACTAGGGTGTTTCTTGTCATAATTTTTAGAAATTGGAAACTAGATTTTCGTACCATCATAATTCAATGGTTGATTATTACTGTTCCTTTCCTTGTATAACACTTCATCACATTGTTTCATAATTCATGTTGTCATCAAAAAACTCCAAATATAACCTTGTATCACATCAGAAAAGTTTCTCATAACTTTTTAATTCAAGGGTGGCCAACTCCCTTTCATACATTGGCTTCAATCTTGATTAAAAGGTGTATATATTTCTATCCCAATCCTGAATATGTTATGGGGAATACATTTCCCATAAGGTGAAGTTCACTTCATACACAGCTACAAAATCATTCTCTTTTTCATCAATTAAAAGAATTTATCCTCCATACTAATTCTGACCTCCTTAAGAAATTTTTTTTTCAAGGAAATGTCATTTGAATTCATCCCACTTTAAGGTTAAAATATCTTCTCTATCCATGATATTCTTTAAAAATGACCACCATTGATCTGATTAACCTTCAAATTGATAAATGGAAAGACATTCATTTTGATTATCTGAACATCCCATAACATTGAATATCTTTTCATGGTCTTTACCCCATCATACTACCACTACTATCCCATAATATCCACAGGAAGAAGAAGGATGATGTCTCAAAAAATGTTCCAATAATATCATGTTCTATTGCGGTAACTCTAGTTGTTCTATTGCATGGATTCCACCACTATTTATTTCCTTAATTATCTGAGAAATTACAATAAATAACATCTCTATTACAATCCCTACTATTCAAGGTCTCATATTCAGAATTATATCATTCATTCGGTGACTCTCCTCTTCAGATTCCCTATTTATTTTTTGGAAAACCATTATAAAAAAATATCTGAGTTGAAAAAACATGTTAATATTTTAATCTATCAAAATTTCAAAGTAATCTTAGAGTTCAAATCATTTTCCTTATTCTATTAACTTCATTATAACCCCATGGTTATCTGAACCATCTCTAATACCAACTATAAAGACCTAGCCTTGTTACGTTACCTAATCTTTGATTTATCCAAGAACTCACTTCAGTTCAAATTGATAACATTTTCATGATTAGAGGTTTAGTTAATTGGGACATAATACATCCATAACATTCCACATTAATACATAGTGAATTCAATAAAAATTGTTCTCATTTCTTCCAAAATATAAAACATTTCAAATAAAACATGATTTCATTAAAAAGTATTCAAACATTTTACGTGTATTCTATATTTGTCTTATACAATATAATAACCTTTGAATATTATTTAAAAACGTGGGATGATCAGAAAAAGCTGAGTAAGGGATATAAAAACAAGGAACTAACACATTAGTCTATGAAAACTTGTGACATATGAAATCATTTCCAAAAGACATACTTGTCACCCATATATACATAATTTTTCAAAACAGGATTTTTCCACAAGATTCCCACAAAACATAATGAACATAAATAGAACCATAAATTTATCTGGGAAAAATACATATATAATCTAGTAACCCTATTATCTACTTTATAATTTGTAACCCTCACAACTACCATACAATTTGTGTATCTATCACAGTTACGCTTGTAGTAACCAAAAGAACAACCTCAAACATACACATAACCAATGAATTTAAGGGAGATATATGTCCAACCCTTAATCATAAAAAATACCTAATAACCATAACACAACCATACAATATGAATGACTTCATAATATTAGTTCTTTTGTGTTTCGTAAAACAAAATTTAATAAGAGAGTTTGAAATGAAAATTCCATTCTAAATATCATATAATTAAAGTGATACTTAATATAGTGGATGGAATAAGTATATAAATTTTAAATACATATAATTAATCATAATATATAAAAAATTAATCTCACTAACAATTTTAATACGACATAAATAATGAAGTATAATGTTATCCCAACGAATTGAAATCCGGTTATGAATTCCCTTACATTAGGTTTGTCTTACTTAAAACTCATATAAAATACTATTATAATAGTTAAAATAGTGTAATTAATATATTCATTAATCATATTCAATATTATTACACTTTATATGATCATTTAATAACATTCGTATAGATTTTAATTATTTCTATTTTGTTGTATCCATTGTTTTTGGAGCTTTCCTTACACGATTTTCATGGTCGTTTTGTATTTTATTTTCTTATCGTATGGAAATGAAATTCCAGAAGTTGAATGAAATAGTATTAATAGTTTTAAATAATATATGATGATACCATAAATGATTTTTATCTAATATTTTTATGGATCAATATAATAAACACTAATAATATTTAATTAGATAATTTTTGGGAGTTCCTCAATTATCATGAACTTGTTTCATTAAATATTTTAATGTTAATAATATATGTTCATTAAAGAACATGAAATTGGTTAAAAAATGCACATTAAATTCTTTTCCAACCATTAAAATAGTTTTGTCGTCATATTTTATGTATGTAATAATTCTTCCAAACATATATTCTACGATTTTGCTAAATAGGCACATCATGGATGATATTTTAATTTTTAGAACAAGAGGAAGAGGATAGAAATGAAGATGATGAATAATTTACATGAAAATGGTAACATAAATAATATATATTATTATGGATATTTAATACCTCTTATATAAGTGGAGGAAAATGGGTATAATAAAATAATGGAATAAGAAAGAAAATACATGAAAACAGAAGAAGATTATTAACTCTAGAACTCTTAATCATGAGATCGTCTTTAAAGAATTGGGATTTGGACTTTTGGTGATGCCATCTGCACTTTAAAATAGGTTAGAGCCTTGTTAGGAGTATTATGAAGAAAAAAGGTATGTCCAAAATCATTATAGGAGTTATAGAAACATGGTAATGAGGGTCGTCCTAATAGTAGTGAAGAGGATGTATCTAACATTATTTTAATCATTATTAATATAGTTTTCTCCATACTATGAATAGTCAAAATTAATGTGATAAAAAATATAATTAGTTTCATGTGAGATAAAAATATTTAGGATTACATTGTCCTTTAATCACATATGATTTATTAAATCATGTATTTAGGATTTATCATAATTTACAATTCATCAATAATTTGAGAATTTTGGAAAAATCCCAAAAATTCACCATAATCATTTTTCGACGTGTAGAATAAAAAATGAACTCTATTTTTGAAAATAATTCTCTATATATTAATAATTTAATTTTTACATAAAATAATACTTTATTTGAAAATAATCAATTTTAAAACAAAAATTCATTTTATATCACCTTGAAAATTAATCCATAGGCCATTATCTTTATGAATTAAGAAAATAAAATAATAATACAATTTTATATTAATTATAGTCATATTATTATTCATATTACTATTCACAAGGGTATGTTACTATCCACTAAAAAACGTGTCCATCCTATTAGACTCCAAATAACATACTGATCACAATTGTAGATTATAATATTTTCAAATTCATAACATAGAAGTAGAAAAATTTGGATTAAACCAAAATTATAATTATATAATTCAAAGAGGTTTAAGTATATATATTTATTTTCAAAAATGTGTGGTTTTACATCCCATAATCAAAATATCACCTTTCCATTAAACCACTTTTTTAGTTCAGTGGTGTCATTAATCATTATTCTTTCATATAAATAATTAATAAAATATACTAAAAATAAATATATATTCCAATAACAATATGGAATAATTAGTGGATTCAAATACATAATAACATGAATCACCCCACAACATTATAAACTGATTAACAACAATTCATCTTCTTATTTCCTTAATTAATCTTTTTAATCATATGTCATTTGTAGTCTCTTAACCATCATAAAGAAAACCATTAATCCATCAACATTTTCATTTTTCATCTCTATATTTCCACTTAGGAAAATGAATAGAACAGTGACCATACATTCCCATATAAAACATTCAGCTATCAATAATACCCCTGGTAGATTAATATTCATATACATTACACTAACTAAAGTCCCCATTTTTTCAAAGAAATTACTTATATTTTCTCTTTATTCCCCAAAAATAAAACATATTAACATTACTTTGAGACATTCTACTGATTGATTATTCAAAAATTCATTACTTATGGGTAATTGAATTTTCTTTTCTCAATAGTCTCCACTACCCAAACCCCCAAAAAATATGTCTTTCTCTTCATGGTTAGTTTAAGAGTTTCATTAGGCATTAGTTGCTAATCCTATTATGTGATAATTGATTTCCCATACTCAAAATATCCTTCATTATAGTCATCATCACCTTCATCTTCCCATCAAAAAATTCTCCATCTCCATCACATAGAATGTGATTCTATATTAATTTTGTTTATGTTATCGACTAAAAAATATTATTGTCACCAACATTAATCATAATGTCATACCAAATATTCAAGAAAATCACTTATTAGTATGTCTAGATCATAAAACATTATTCTTTAATCAATTACACCTTTGTATTATCCTAGTTCATTAATATTCACTATATATTGAAATTGATCTTGATTTTTTGTAATGTGATTGTGAATTTACAATGTATATCCCATATTTTTCTCATAATAGGGGTATATAAATTCCCAATATCATACACCATTTCCTGATCAAATCATGATATATATGTTTTTGGGATATTAACCACAGGTACACCTATTCCAGATCAACTACCTTTTGTTGTAAACAGACAAGGATTTTTTACAATGAAACATCTTTCTCTATCCATTACCAAAATTCAATGAAATTTTTATACACATTATACAATACATATAATTATCCTTAGTGACATCCCAAAACATACCAATAGAAATATCCATAGGAATATCAATAAATATTTTTCATTTTAGTTTCCAATGGTTAATTAATCCTTTCTATTAATGCCAACTATATTTTCCATTTCATCTCACACATGGATATTAAATATTTTTAGATTAATATGATTTTCCTTACAGAAATAGATGTCTTAGGATATTAATATTTTTATGTATTTGGAGTCATGGAACATAATCATTAATCTTGGTAAAAGATCTTAAACAAAACCCTCATTTATATTCTCACATTGTACTTCCCTTAGTGAAACCCTATATAATATTACATTATTACATGGGGAACGAAATGGAATAAAGTTTGCAATCAAAAGACTAGTGAGGGTAAATATAGGATATATAATCCTATGATTATATAAAATAATAATATTATTAAAATGGTATGTGAAAATGAAAAACATATTTTATGATCATAATGAACCTATCATAGATCATAAACATGAGTTTTAGAAAAAATATTGACAGTTCATAAGTCATGAATCATAATTGAGTCTAATAACATGAGTCATTAGTGAATGCCATTGGAATAAGACATATAAATGTATAATATATGATAGCATATAATATTGTGAACATTTATAATTAGAAACCTGACCTCTTGTTAATTTAATAATATGAAATGATTCTATGAGATAAATTTGTACACATGAAACCAAGTCCACACATAACATTTTGGACATTGAATAATGGTCCACAAATAACATTGTGACCATGTAATATAGTCCATGCATAACATTGTGAAAATGTTATCATGTTCATGAATAACATTATGGAATTCATGTTTCACACCCAAGACCATCATATTAGACAATTTCAATTTCTATATTAGGTTCACTCTAGATTCAATCAATGTCTATCTCCATAGATATATAAATCATTACCCAATTAAATAGAGGGTAATACTGGTCCCATTCATCACATAATAAACTCCATATTTATGTTTTCCACAAGATTAAAAATATTCATCATATAAAAACTCATGAAATAAATTGATTATGATATCCTTCTCATAACATCATAACCTATTGAAAAGATATGAGTTTCTTAATAATTTCATTATATAATTTCCCATAAAAAGAAGTGGATTTCTTGTGATTTTTCTCTTATTGTAACTCATATAAGGGAAACATGATTCATACACATAATTTAATAAAAATATAAACTATTTAAGGAAATAATAGGAATGGTGTATACTTGGATTATAACAACATTAAATCATAAGTTATACCAATAGATGGCATAATAGATGGAAGATAAATTTGACCGATCACTTGAGAAAGTTTCGTGATGAAAATATACATACGCATAGATAATTATTTTTAAAACATAATGCATTATGAAAAAATCATTGAATATAAATTTTAATGTTAATATAGGAATATTATAAGTTTATTTTCAATATTATGAAAAAGATAATATATTTCGAAAACATTTTTACTCAGAAAAACTCTTCTAGAACTAATAAAGACTTATTTATAAATAATTTGAAACAAATATTAAATAATTGTTTAATTCTATTTATTATAAAATTATCTTAAATTATCAATTATATACATTTTAGAATACATGGTTTAGGAAGAAAACCTATTTTGGATCAATGATTGGTAAAGAGTCGTATTTTCATAAGAAAAGTATCGCATTTAAAACAATTTACATAGAGTTGAAAAAAGGTACCATTAATTTAAGATATCATGATAAACTAGAGTAAAAAATCTTGGTAATTATTTATAGTTTCATAATTATATTTCATCATTTTACAATTAATCACAAACATTCTAGATAAATGATGTGATTTTGATAGAATAACATTAACACCATGGTAACACTGAATCATAATACCCATGATGGAAGAATATAAAATTGAACATAAAATGTGGTGAGGAAAAATAAACTCATGATATTACTTGTAAAATATTATTTATATACACCTCATACAATAATGTTGTTTCATAACATAATTTTTTTTCAATGATTAAATTTATCTTTAAAACTTACTTACCGATTTTGTAATTTTTGGACTATAAACACCATGAAAGAAAGATCCATAAATGGATTTATAAATAAAATTATATTTATGTATAATAATAATAAAATAAACTAATCAAAATTATATTCACTTGATAAAATAAACAGTAAGTGAATTTGACATGTTTCTCGTGGATGTAACATTACTGATAGAAATCCCATACCGTATATCTTGACATCTGTGATACATTATCAAACAATCTATATAATAAATATATATTTTTTATAATCATATTATAGATTAATTTTAATATATATAATTTCATATATTATTTTCATATGACTCATTTATTACTAGTATATTAACAACTTTTTGTTAATTTTATGTTCCATGTAAATACCTCTTTTTTTGTATATATTTTTACTTGTAATTTTTTATCCTTTTAGACAGATAATTCATTAATCATCTCAATAATGTAAAACATTTTATATGAATATAAACAAATTTATCATATTTATTCATTTTGTATATAATAATATAAATTCATATAATTTACTGATAGAAAATGAAATAAACTATTAATTGAGATGGTTGGTTTAACGTATGCATGATCACTGTTTTCATTTTATTATCATATTGAATGAATAAAATGTAAATGATATATATATAATCATATTATCATTATAGTATCATATTCATGTCATGTATATCACATATGATTATTAAAATCGTCTTTAATACATTCTATGTATTGCATGACCAAATTACATCCTTTCATGACGTGGTAGTACCCAATACACATGAACGACGTAATCTAATTCCATAAAATGGATTTCCTGAATGTGGGTGTGATATTATAAAAAACTAATCTTAATAACATCATATATATAATATATATCATATATAAACCATAAATATATCATTATGTTCATCCTTGATATGTCATAATATAAAAACCAACATCATCGGTTCGCGAGGTTGTAGTATTGCGTACACAGAAATGACAGTTTATTAAAAATTTAATATTGATTTGTGTAATTGTGGGTAATAAACTTAAAATTAAAACATCTATGTATATTTTAGAATCCTAGGATATTTTATATTAATTTTATAATGATAATTTAATGAGGTGAATAAGGATATAAATTAACCATACTCGTTGAAGAAAATTTCCAATAAATTGTGTATCCTATATATATTTGCACTAAAACCCTAATAGAATGGATTTTTATAACAAACATCTTCTAAAATGATGTAATATAATTTATAAAATTATTTTCATCGGTTTTTGTCGCGAAATATTTCTTTAGGGGAGAGAATTTGGGAGTGTAATGAGTTCCCATTTCTAATTTAGGAGTAGTGAAATTATTGCCAACACCCAACTATATTCACTAATAGGATTTTTCTGTTATCAATTGTTTGTATAATATTTATAAATAATATATTTCAGTTTTTATGTTTTAAATAAACACCTCCAACACTCAAAAATAAATTTATTTCTATCATGCTTTTCCTCAATCAATGAGATAACTCAATATTACCATTTTGGTAATTAAAATGGAATCATGTATCTTTTCAATTAAGTAATATAAATTTTAAGAGTAAAATTAAAATTGGTTTTATTAGATACTTTTTACCCTCTCGTTCTAAATTTGAAATCACATTAATTAAATAATTATGGGAAAATTTATTTTAACCTTATAAGATAAAAAATAATTTTATAATTCCATATATGGAAGCAATATTAAAAAATTCCATTCAAAAAATTGATGCAAATTAATATTAAAATTATATTATTGATGCAACATGATAACCAATTTTAAAAGAGTAAAAATTAAAATATTTAACAACATTATTAAATTGCTTTTAATCAAGAAATTGAATACAATTATCTAAATTGATTTAATATTTGTGTTATAGGAAAAAATTAACTTTTAACTACATTATAATGTATAATTTATGATTTTATATTAATTTCCTGGATATATTATTTTTAATAAAAAGAAGTGACTTCTCACTACTTCCCTAAAAGTGAAACATTTATGAAAAAATCATCCAAAGAATCATTTTATATTCCTCCTTAAAAATTGAACTTTATTTTTTCTAATACAATAAATAAAATTGTTGAAACATATTTTTAAAATAATTCTCCATTAAAAGGTGAAAAATAGATTCTTAAAAAAAATAGTTTTAAGATAAATGATGTATTTATTTTTTATCTCACATCTAGAAAAAAATATTTATAATGTGAAATACCATATTAAATATATAATATATTAATTTATTTAATATAATTCACTAAGGGTTTTTTGATTAGTTTATTGGTTTAAAATTCACTTATCCGCATCAAAATAGATTTTCAAAAAATGGTTTTATATTAATTTCTAATTAATTGGTAAAAAATAATTCATCATTTATATTCATATGTAAACAAAATGTTAAAAAATATGTTAATCCTATTTATTAATTCCATTCTAAGGCCTAGGTTAATATTATCATAAAATAATGTTTAAAAATATGCCACAGTTCATTTAAACTGAGTATTATGTGTAACTCAATATAAACATGGGATTGTGTGTAAAAGTATTCAAACATGGTGGAATATATAATTTATGATAAATAAATGTCACATGAACAAAATATTATAATTTTGTTTTTTCTGATTCTTTCGCTTGGGAGCTCATCCATCTATTGGAGGGCATACATCTATTGCCCTGCATTCCCACATTCCAAAGGCAGCTGATATTTTTCAATTATTATGGGACGTTTTCTCATGGATATAAACAGCATGATGGTATATTAGTTCCTCTTTCCATGGATTCATCCTTTAACCTCATTTCCTAGTCTAGTTCTCCATCATTGTTTTGTTTCGTGGTTCATGAATTTAATTTTTGATGTCATATTAGTATGTAGGATGGTTATATACACTACATATAGAAGTACATTCCATGTTGTCTTGACATGGTGGAAAACTTCAGTTAGAGTAGATGAAAACATCATGCATGTTATGGAATCTCTGGTTGTGTGGACAATGGGGAACCTGTAATCTTCCTTGTACGATGGAATCGCATGGGTACAGAACTCGAGGAATCCCACATCAATTGTGTGGTATCATATGCCAGAGGCATTCCAATGAGGTTTTCCTAAGCTTCCAATGATTAATATAGGGAATGTCTCGAGTTTAACATTTTGCAGAGACAGTTATGCCAAAGGCATGTCTACTGTGGGTTTTCCCGAAAATCTAATGTTCAACATGAGGTAAGATAGAAGTTTAATGTCTTGTGGATATGGAAAGAGAGTGATCAGAACATCCCATATATATTTATGAGACATGTAAATATCTATGAGTGAACACCTAGAATGTTTACCAGATGGATGGATTAGAACACACAATGAGCATGAATCTGATGTGGTGTGTCCCATAGAGGGAATATATCAAACCATGAAGGATGGTCTCGACGACACTATGGGTGGATTAGTGAGATTTCACCCTCGAATGGTGGACACCAAGATTTACCATTGGCTTGGATTGAACCTCATAGAGAATTCCTATGTACCCTATGTGGATGATAGGGATCAAAACACATGTAGTTCGAAGGGGTGATGAATCATGTAGTACACAAATGAAAACAACCCGAATACGTGTTGTGGATTATGCATGGATAGTGGCCCATCACAAGAGGGATACCCTTGGTTGTATATTTATGGATTGGGTGGGGATTATGCATGGTCAGCTACCGAATTGCTACCAGGAGCAGTGGGGAACTGGGCGACATGATCTCACTAGGATGTTGTGTCCTAGGTAACAATCAAAATGGATGATGGAGAGTTGAATGAAGTGGAGGGGTGAATGATATAGAACTACCATGAGGACTTTGGTGATGTTGGGCTTGAGCCTCAAAGAGACTTCCTATGTATCCCTGTGGTATGGAATCAATGTCTATGTAGTTTGGTGGGGCGATGGGACACATGAGGAGGTAGCCTGGGATGTTGGATGCATGGACGGAGGCAAGAAGAACTTGAACCTCCAAGATGGGGCATGAAATCGGGTTGTGCACCGAGGATAGTGACCTGGAGTCGTGTTTGTTATAATGAGAGGTTAACATCTCTGGATGGTCTTAGGCCACGGGGGAAGACCATAAATGTATATCTGAATAAAGGGGACTTCAATGTACTACCATTGATTGAAAAATATAATGGCTTATCAATGGTTGGGTGAAACAGATTACTGCTGACTGGGAATCACAATGGCTTACCATCAATTGGAGAACACAACGGTTTATCGTTGTTTGGGATGTGACCTAAGGGAGGCATCATACGTACCTTATCTAGTATAAAAGGATTAAAGGCAACGTAATTCGAATGAGTAAAATTTCACATTTTTTGGAACTAAAAGGGGCATAAAATTTAACATCATGTGGGATGAGAATGGACTGATGTGAAGTTTCTAGGACCGATGGGTATTGGTAATGAACCTCTGTGATGATTCCTACATACCTTGAGTTGGCATTGATCAATGTCCATGTAGTTCAGGAAGATGTTTTGGTTATCTTCTGTGAAAGGGGTTGGGACCAATCGGTGTTGGGCGTGATCCTAAGAGAGGCTTCCTACGTACATTGCATTGGCAATGTTCAAATTCCATGTAGTTCGAGAAGAGGAGATCGTGAACTGATGTAAAGGGGGTTGAGGCCAATAGGTTTTGAGATTGAACATTGGGGAGGCTTCGTACGTACCTTGCCTTGGAAATGATCAAAGTCCATGTAGTTTGGGATGTGAGTTGGGGATTACACTCTAATGGAGGCCCGAAGAGAATGTCACAGTCAATGCTTACTCTATGCATATGTGAGCCATACTTAGTTTGGGAGACACGATGAATCAATAGACATACCAATATTAGTGTAGAGGTGCGGACACAGAAGATGGTGAATGGGGCTTACACATGGATGATGCCCGGGTGGCCCTAAGGAGGGAAAATGATGAATGGGACAAATTCATGGAAGCTGCTCAGGGTTCTACTAAGGAGAGGAAACAGTGCATGGGGAATATGCATGGAATATACCATGTTGTCATTATAGAGCGACAATAGTGTATGGGGCTTATTCATGGATATTGCATGAGTGTCGCTATAAAGTATAGATGGTGAATAGTAATAACACATGGATGCAGCCTGAGTACCGCAATGGAGCAGAAATGGGGGATGTGGTTTACGCATGGAAGCTACCTGAGTGCGGCTACGGAGAGGAAATGTTGGATGTGGTTTATTCATGGAAGCTACCCTAGTACCGCTGAGGAGTAGTAATGATGAATGGGGATTACACATTGAAGCTTCTCGTAATGTCATCCTCATGACATGACTTGATGGAAACCCAACCCACTTGTGTGTTGAGGATTATAATTTTGGTTTACACCTATTCACTAGTGCACAAGTCAGATAACTCCAAGGTCATTGGAATCAATCTGAACAAAGGGATGTGAAATGTCTGAATTACATGCACGTCATTCCGAAAGTGGTGAGAGTGGCGTGACAATGAAGGATAACTGTTAACCGTGTTTGTAACATTGAATCCATATCATGTTTTCCTAAAATGGGGTAAAACAAATGAGGGTCTACCATTTACTATGTCCAAAACACAAGACATGACTAGATGTGTTGCCCAAAGTCTTCATAGGTGTTGGCTCAAAATGGTTGGTGAGCTCAGGCAGCATGGGACCTAGCCATTAGGGGGTACCTTCATACATGAAATAGAATGAAGATCGAAATATATGATACACACTTCATGTGGTGGAGTGATGAAATGTTTGAACTAATTCAAATTATCTTGAAATTACACCATTATAATCATGGCATGAGGCATCTAATGCTTAGAACTTAAGGAGTATCTTATTTAGAACAAGAGGCATCATATTATTGCATGATAGGGCATTCTATAGTTTATAGTCATGTATAGTGTTTAATTGGGATCTTATTCTTGGCGCATAACGCATCTCTTATATGGAGAAAGGGGCATACTATGTCTGTCATATAGTGTGTCCTACTATTTATAGTCATGTAGATAAGACTATTCAATCTTATGCTTGGCAGATAAGGTATACATTGATTAGAGAAATAGGCATCCTATGTTTGTCATATAGGATGTACTGCAGTTTATAGTACTGTAGATGTGACTATTGTCATATTATTCTTTGGGCATAAGGCATCTCTTGTTTGGAACAAGAGACTCCCTATGTTTGTAAAATAGGGTGTACTACAACTTAATGTAATTTAGAGAGGACAATTGGCATCTTAAAATTAAAGTAAGAGACATCCTATGTTTTGAACATAGGATGTACTATAGTTTATAGTCATGTAGAGATGACTATTTACATCTTCTTCTTAGAG
Organism: Viscum album; assembly: GCA_963277665.1. Lineage (NCBI taxonomy): Eukaryota > Viridiplantae > Streptophyta > Magnoliopsida > Santalales > Viscaceae > Viscum > Viscum album. The sequence continues at coordinate 1,996,320,312 of OY728135.1, read as the reverse complement.
CATAAGGAATCTATCATTTAGAGAAAAAGGCATCCAATTTTTTTCATGTATGGTGTACTATAGTTTAAAGTCATCTTGAGAGGTCTATGAGGTATAAGGATCATAGAAATGGTTGGTGTTTGGGCTCACACAAGAGCGGACATTTCTTGTTCCAGATGGAATATGAGCCAAGTGTAAGGGTTTGGATGAGTTACACGTGGAATGGTTCAACTCAAGGTCCTTAGGGAATTGATGATGAGAATCTTAAATCACGACATGGAAAACAAACCAAGAAGATTATATGGACTTGAGGTGTTTCATGGTTTGAGAAGAACTATCTCAAATCATGACATGTAATAGGTCGATGTATGAATATCATAAGGGAGCGATGGAAAATGTTGTCGTCCTGGTCTAAAGAGTTCATGGTGGGACTCTCCATTTTTATGGGGGTCACTAACGGATACGAACGGACAGTCCCGGTGGGTCGGGACCGTAGGCCAGCATTGATCACGATCATTTGTGTGAGGTCCCAATATAAGGACATGCCCTTGAACATTACATAATCTTGAATTATGTTAATAATTCACATTGAGGATGTTTTCAGGTTTATATATTTAGATAATTAGTTCAAAACATATACATAAAAACTTTAATATAACATGTTGAATCTTCTACACAACATCCATTTTTTCCATAAAATAAAAATTCGTTAAAAATTCATGTCTCATTTGATGTTTTAGACAACATTAATTTTCATTGATCACATCCTTGACCCTATTCATCTTTATGTCATGTTGAAAACATTCCAAATACATGGGATGAGCATAAAAACCTCAGTGAGGGATATAAAATAGGGAAATAAAAGTTAGACCATGAGTAAAAAAATAAAATAAAAATACTTTTCAATAATAAAACATAATATCTTTAATATACCTCACAAAAACATAAAATTTATGAACAAAACATAGAAATCTTACCTCATAAAGGTATCTTGGGGAATCTATATCATAATTACATTTTAGCTGACATATTTACCTAGTCTTTTACATTTGAAATACCCATCCCATTATATTCCATAAATATCCACGAGGGACATTAATTTTTACATCTGTCATGTTTCCCAATGCATTTGAGACCAATCTCGGGCTCACATCCATAGGGTAATCACGGAACCACCCATATACATTAACAATTCCCAATAAGCATAACATATGTATAACACATAAAACCAGTATAAAGGATTGATGACACTTACAAATTGAAATCACTATATATAATTTCAAGATATTGACATAATCAATGCTTTATAATGCAATTTTAAAAACCATTTTAAACATTTAATAATGAGAATTTTAAATCAATGTGTCTAATACCACGTTGAATATTTGGATATAAATATTATTTTCAAAACAATCATGTCCATATATATTAATCATTAAAATAATTTTTAAATCATGGACATTGATGAGAAATATTTATATGAATAAATATTTAAAACAATAAATATGATATTTTATTTATAGACTTTGTAACCAAATGAGAGATGATTGAATACAAGTAATTGAATTATAACATTAATAAAATCTTATAATATAATTAGAATATTGATATTAATGAAATAATTTTTTAAAGATATTTATATAAAATATATAAAACTGGATTGTTGTGTAATAACACAAAATATCAACGGAATGTAATTTCAGACAATGTCCCTTACAAAGATCATATATTATGATTATGGACAAATCAATGACATAATTATTTGTTAAAAAATGAGAATAAACCCAATATAATTGGTTGTTAACTCCAAAACAATCAGAGTTCACTAACACATATTCATAGCACAAAATAATCAAGAAGTAGATTTTTAACCAAAAAAAATTTTATTGGGTTAAGAAGTTCTCATACAGAAATTCGAAAGCCTAGCAACGCCACATTTAAATTAAAAAAATAATTTTATGAGAGGGATATGGGTCTCTTGTCACATGGAAATAAAATTTAAGTCAAAAAGTATATTAAAAAAGATATGACAACATAGGAAAATGGAAATTTATAAAGACATTACCTAAAAGATGTATTTGACAAAAAGAGGATGATGAAATGTTCCCTAAAATATTTTGGTACATACGATACATACGCCACATGAAAGAAGGATAATACAATGAAGATCTAAATACACAATAATTTAATTATATTACACAAGGATTAAAATCCTAGGATGTACATACACTACAAAAAGGAAATAGTGGAAAATATAGGATGAATTTCATGGGAATAATAAGATAGATTAAACCCCTTACCTTGTGTATGACTTGTCTTGTTCAATCTTTATATCCATGAATATTCAAATTAATATAATTATACATATTTCAGAACATTTTTAATGTTTATTATTACGTTTTTATCAATTATTACCTTTCTCTAATAATCATATATTATTCACATTCATATCTGTTGTTTGTAAATGGTCGGTACTTGAGTCAATAATTAACTTGTTATAATTACAAATTGTCCATATGGTCAAAATTAAATAATCACTATAATTATTTTCATGATTTTGATATCATATATATATATATATATATTATGTATATATTTACTATTCTATATCATTTGGATAAAATAAATGAAATGCACCGTTCATGGAGATGTAAGCTGTACATACGAATGAACGCTACATTTATTTATTTATTACATTTTAAATGGAATGAAAAACAAATGATAAATAGGTACGTAATTATTCTAGTATATTATCATCTTTAATATTTGTTACCTAATTTAATTAACACCATCTAATAAACAATCCATTTATGGTAATAATTAGTTATATCACATTGAGGGGGTTCTAGTCTACACTCCATCAAATGAAAATTTCGTATTTACCAATTATGGAAACCATGAAGGTATGCTATAAATGAAAAATACAGAAGCATAAAGGAAACATAAATATAATATATATCACATATAAATATAGTTCAATCTTAATGCCCACCATAAATGGTTGAAGGAGAATATTGATCAATCATCATTTCATGAAGCAGTAGTTTGTCGTCCAAAAAACCAGTATGTTTGTATCCATTAAATGGAGGTGTACATAAGCGTAGATAGAATCATTCTCATAAAAAAACCTAATATATAAATGATAATGGGGTTTTTATGTATTCATAGAATCACATGAGAACAGAGAGTGAAGAAGTAAAATAAAAGAAAGGAACATGAGAGAAGATGTTACCTTTAAATTGGGTAACTCACTTTGCTTTGAACCGAATGTATTTCTTGAAGTGCCTTATGCCTTAGGTGAGGCATCTCAGAGGAAGAGAGAGATGTTGGGAGCTTATTTTTCACGGTATTTACATGCCATGGGGCTTTACCAGTGTTTTATTTGATATGATGTGGTGTCTCTTTATAAAATGGAGGAGAGGCACTTTAGGAAATTGTAAAATAATTTTCTTATTATAATATGATTTTCAGCTTCAAAAGAACCAAAATTTATTTAATTAAAATATAAGTATCATATAAGTATAAATAAAAATTCCAATAAAAATTGGATATGTTTGGAATGTTTTTTATCCTTAACATTTTTAGTTAACCCATTGTTATCTTATTTTAACTTTAATCACGTCCTCTTGTATTTTAATACTATGTGGTTATTATATTTTCAAAAATAATTCAAGTGTCAAAAAATTGAACATTAATGTCATTCTAAACATCATATATTTAATTTGTCTGAATCGTATATTTTTTGGAATATTTTATCACTTAATAAAGTATTGGTTGATTTAAAAATAATTATGAAAATTTAAATATAATTCATATCTTGACTCTTTTAAAAAAATCCAAAGAGACATGATTCCATTGAAAACACCTCATGGATTCAATGATAACAAGTCATATTAATCAATAATATTATTTTATCGAATAAAAATGTTAATATGAAATGATTTTAATATTTATAATATTAATTATTTGAATCCTTTATTAATGAAGCAATTACTCAATCACTATTCTGTATTAATTAAATTTATTCATTTAATTTAGAAAAATATAAATACAATACCGTAATATTTGAAATGTTTTTATCATTCCAAATAATATTTACAGTCATAGATATCACTTATATAACAAAATTTAATTTTTAATGTAACAATATTCATGTTTATAAAATTTTTATTTTTTCTTTTAAATAAAGTAATTAATTTCATTATCTTACCCAAATGGTTTAAAAAGTGCAAATGTTTCACCCATGGATTTTAATGGTATTCCATTTCATATAAAATAATGTTATGTCATGTGTTAAGATAATTTTATTTTATTATTAAATTATTTTTACCTTGAATTACCCAATTAACCTTTTGCCGTAGTAAATAAAAAGAAAATGTTACTATTCACCCAAAATTATTTTCATCCTATTAATCCAAATATTACATACTGATGACAACCATTTATGGCATATTTTTGAAATTAAATTCACCAAATCGGTACCATTTAATTTAAATGAAATTTTTTTTAACTAGTATGAAGTGTTTTCATTATTCATTGAAAATTTAGTGTTTTCAAAAAAAATCCACAAAATCACCCAAAGCTAATTTTGTTATTCCTAATTCCAAAATGATGTCTATTTTACATAATTCAAATCATAAATTTTAAATTAATTAAATGAATATTAATTTCTATTTTCAAAACCAAAAGGTTTTTTACGAAATAAAAACTATTAAAATATTGAAAGTTGTTTATGTGTAAATTCAATTTGATATTACATCCAATGACCAAAAATTGGATTAAATGGTATAAATATAATCCAAGTAATATTTAAAGCCAATAAAACACCAATCTAACCACATAAATATGTTAGATTAAAAGGATGTTTTTAATTAAAACGTAGTATTTTCATTATTCATGAAAAATTATCATTATTAGAAAAATACCAAAATTTTAACCAAAGTAAATTTTAATTTCCCGATTCAAAATAATAATTTTATTTTTTCAATTATAACATATAAAACTGACAAAAATTATAGTTAAAAATGGTTCTCCATTAAAAGGTGATAAATCTACCTTTTAAAAAATAGTAGTGTATTTATATTTAAAATTTGATTCATTCACAATTTATGCCTCTGTGTTTTATTGGACAAATATAAAAACATCTAACAAACATGTGTAATCATATTATAGTTGGTTATTTTCATTTGCACCAATACAACAGTTATACATTATCTTCCATTTAAAATAGTAATAATAAAAAATTATTTTTGGTATATCTCAACGATGTGTGAAACATAAGATTTAAAAGAAAACCATTTTTGCATCTTGAGTATGCTATAAAAAATTAAATAACCATTAAATTAAAATTAATATTAAACTCACAAATATTAATAAATATTAAAATGATATATTTTTTATTTACTTTAGATGTTACATCCATCCCCCCTTTTGGGAATTGCGTCCTCCCAATTTTAAAATTGGACTCGGAAAATTCATTGAAATAAACACATCATAAAAAGAGTCAATAAAACCATCACATTAAAAGAAATAAAGACAACTATAAATTTCACCTGAGATAACACATAATAGGATTCCATATATGAAATGATGGATATGGAGGAAGAACTAACTCTCATAGACTAAAAGAGAGTGATAGAGAACATGATCAAAAAAAAGTTAACCACCCCAATACCATTAATATGTGGTTGGGTAAAAGCATATTGATAAAATAAATCATATAACATTTTTTTCATGTTGATTTTTTATTCTTCTAATAATTATTATTACAACCTAGACTAAGATAGTAAGGAATCATACATAAAATTCATGTAGAGTGTCGTCCTTTAATAAAATTCTACCACAATCTCATCTTTTCTGAAAACGATTAGTATTCATGATGACATGGTCACATTTGAAGTTCTATAATAAACTCATTGAGAGTCACATAATCATAAAATGATAAACTATATATTTCTCTTATCTTTATATATTAACCAATACCAAATTGTTAGTACAAGATCAGATATTCCCCCAAAAAATCATTTATATAATAAAATACTACTCTTAATCTCCAAAATTCACCAAAAGTACCCAAAGTTAAAAAATGACCATTCAATAAACAATTGACCTTAAAACCCTTCAATATAAACCGATCTATGATTTAATACCAAAACCCAGAAGAATATAATCACATTGTCTTCCACAATGAATTTTAACATTTATTTATAAATAACATCGACAAATCTTAATGTCTCATACAGAAGTGTAATTAACCTAATCACATATTATCTATAAAAGTTTAATCATTTCCATAAATATCCAAAATTTTAATATGTCCACAATAAAAACACAGATTCAGCAAAAATAATATTTCAACCATTAATCCAAAAATGAGATCCCATAGTATTCTATTTTCATTAAACATATATTGTTACCAAAGGAGTCAATGTATTCCAAAATAACATTTATAAAATAATCACCAAATAATTTTCCTATTCCAAGGATATCAATTTAATAAAACATATGTTCTCAAAATCAACTTATTCTAGATCCATAAAATCATCTAAATAAAATTACTTAGTTATATTAACCGGGGACTTCACATAGACCCTTGGTTGTTGATAAATCCCAATTGCACATTGGTTGAGGGTCTGCATCCGATAGCTTTGTCTGATGCAATGGGGTTTCACATGGTCTTCATTTTTCATATTTCAAAAAAATATAATTTAATAACATTCCCAATAATGAGTTAAATTACTCTAAAATAAATGTAACATATTTTAACCCCAATAGTTCTCATTGAATCACAATTTCATTTGGTTTCCCCTTAAGAAACCCACCATAGTGTCATTCAAATCTATTTTTATGTTGGTTCCTGTTTGATCTATCCATTTAGTGAAACAAAAAATATTAGTGTGAGTGTATTTGTAAAATCTTCGCATACTATCTTATTAGGCGGTTAAATACTAATATATACTTCTTTATAATATCTTAATGTCATTTTATTTATCTAAAATAACTATGACTCTTTATATTATTCTAACCCATATAGTTATATCAATTTTCCTAAAATAACACCATAACATCTAAAGTTATCTAAAATGACCATTGATACCCACTATTAGGACCCAACTATGAACATTACTTATTTTTGAATTAAGATAATAATTCACATTGAGGATCTTTTAATGTTTAGATATTTAGAGAATTAGGTCATAACATATACATAAAATCTTGAATACTACATGTTGATAGTTCTACTCAGTATCCATTTTTTCATTATATAAAAATTCTTAAAAAAACATACACATGTATAGTTCCATGTTTCGACAGCATGAATTTTCGTTTATCACATCCTCGACCATCTTCATCTTTATGTTTAGTGGAAAACATTTCAAAAACATGAGATGAGCATAAAAATCATAGTGAGGGTTATAAAATAATTAAAGAAAATTGTAGCGACTCGGGTTTTTGGCCCTGTCAGACTTTGGAATATTTCTACGAATAATTCCAGAGCTAGGCGCGAAGACGGCGTGCGATTCCGAGGCTCGGTGTGCCCGGAATTAATTTTATAAAAATATTAAGTATTTTTATACTATCCACGTGGCGGGGGTATGATATCTCTTAAACGGTAGCTCAAAACAAGAATCTGAGGGCACGATTGCGTCCGTAACGTGCCGTTTACCCTAGGCGGGGTGTAATCTTTGCGGGCGCGGGCCTGCGGTGAGAAACGCCACCAGGGGCGTTTCCGTAAATAAGTGGAAAGTTTATGTGCGAGCGTCGGCTCAAATAACTTCTGAACGGAGTCTCAGATAGAAAATCTGAGACCGCCGTTGCATTCAGAACGGCGCGTTTACCCTAGGGGTGACCTTACTTTTGTTCGCATCGGGTGTCGGGACAAAGGCGAGTTGGCGGGGGAGAGTTAAATGAGTTGTTTTAAAAAAAATTAAAACATAATCAATCTCCCCCTCCCCCAAATCCTCCAACGCAGCGGACGGCCTTCCCTCTCCCCTCCTCCGTTCTTCGCCAATTCAAGCTCCGGGAGTCCGTTTTCAGCGCCGATCGTCAGCAGATCGAGCTTCAGCGAGTCGCAGGCGTCATTCTGCACCTGAAGCTTCGGCGATCCGCCAACAGGTAGGCGGTTTGAGTTTTGAAATCCCGGACCCCGTTTATTCGTTGTTTTTCTTCAAATCGTTATAAAGGTTTTATAGTTTGGGTCCCGAGGTTTCCGAAACATGTTACGGATCTGAATTTGGAGCACCGGGGTGCTCCCGGTGGCTCCTGGAAGTTTTCCGGCGAAAAACCCGGTTTTCCGGCGAGGCCCGCGGCGGCCATGGCGGAATCCGGCGAGGCAGGGCGGCGGCGCGGCGGCGGCGCAGCGGTTTCCGACGACGACGGCGGCGGCGCGGCGGAATCCGACAGCGGCGCGGTGGTTTCCGGCGAGGCTGGCGGTGGTCCGGCCAGGATTTTCCGGGGGTTCTTTAAACCCCCGTAACTCGCAAACCGTAACTCCGATTTGCGAGCCGTTTGCGGCGACGCGCTCCTTGCATCGAGACAGACCATTTGAACTCACTTTGAGGGTTTAAAGGTTCGGGATCGTCACCCGGGAGTTAGAAATGTCGTATAAAATAATATTATTTTATTATTTTACGACTTCGGGCCTTTGTAACTTCTACCTGGAGCGTCCGATTGACGTGCCGTCAGTGGCGTTGAGACCCTGATGGTACGACGGACTTTTTGAGATAGTTTCCGGGTGTTGGGTCTGCGAATGGGGTGCGGGCCCCACGAGGCCGGGTTTTGGCGTTTGCGGAGAAACGCGGCTTTTGCACCATGAGTCCGATTTTGGCGGATGAATAGTCGATCCTGTGTGTTTTTCCGAGAGGATTGCAATGGTGCGATCCGTTCGATGAATTTCGGAATCCAGGCGTGGGCCCCACCCGAGCCGGCCTTCGGTGAATAGTACCTTTTTCACCGGGTGTCCGTTTTGGGCGAGCGAGTAGTCGATTCCGCTTGTTTTTCCGAGGGGATCGTCGTGGTGTGATCCGCTCGATGGGTTTCAGGATCATTGTGTGGGCCCCGCACGAGCTAGCTACGGTGAATAGTGCCTTTTTCACCGGTGCTCCGTTTCGGGCGAGTAAACAGCCTATCCTGCGTGTTTTTCCGCGTGGAACGCGATGGTGGCCTTGGTTTTGGCCTAAGAGGTGTGCAGTGTGGCGTTGTGGCGGGACGCTCGGGTAAGCGACGTTTGGACCAACAGTGGTTGAGGGTTCTCCCTTGGTTCGTTCCCACGAGGGTTTGTGTGGCATCACAACCTTCGTATGGGTTTGTGATCCTCTCGATGGGATGTTTAAACTGTTAGAGTTGTGGTATCCCTCTGGTGGGCCCGGAGTGGATCCTCTTGCATCTTTACCTAGATCGGGTTCTTGGTATCGCTGTGACCGCTTATTTACAGGCGGCGATCCCCTATCTAGCAGGTTAACCCCATAGGGTTTTTGGCATCATCAGAAATATGATCCCCTATGCGGTGGGCTGTGCTCAGTAGGGTTGTGGCATCGTCGAGTATACGATCCCCTACTCAGCATGTGGTTTATAGTAGGGTTACGGTATCGTTGGCTATGCGATCCCCTACTCAGCGCGTGGTTTCGGTAGGGTTGCGGCATCGTCGGTTCGATCCCCTACATCGCGAGTTATACCAAATAGGGTTCCGGTATCGTTGTGACCATCTTTATATGGACGATGATCCTCTATCTGAGTGTTGAGCTTCTATCGAGCGCCAGATCGGGTTGTGGTATCCCCCAGCGGAACCTGGGTGTGATCCCCTATCTGTGAGTTCTACGTATGCCAGATTGGGTCGTGGTATCCCCCAGCGGACCCTGAGAGTGATCCCCTATCTGTGAGCTACGTATACCGGAGTGGGTCTTGGTATCCCCTAGCGGACCCTAGCGGCGATCCCCTATCCGAGGAGTTTGGTGGTTCTGTTGTTTCAGCGAGTTTTCCTCAGTGATGCCAACCGACGAGCGTGATCTCTCGAGTGAGCGTCTGAGAGGTGCGTGAGAAACCCGATGGAGTGTATCTCTCGGATGAGTGTCATCGGGAATGACAGTGTTCGTGGTGTACTCTCCTGGTTTTGGACAGTTGCTGGTGATGAGGTCGGTACCTCTTGTGGCTTGTTGCGTGAGCTGATTATATCTGGATCTGTTCAAGGTGTATGTATGGGCATACACCTGAGCTGAGCTGAGCTGACTTATTGTGTTTAGCCGAGGATGGTCACGAGATGGAGTTTCTCTCTCGTCTGGGTTCCCTCTGGCTGGGTTGAGCGGACTGTTGCCTTTCAGTTGCTCCCTTGGGTTTTGGGTTTTTGGGGTGCCTACTGAGTATGTTTATACTCACCCTTGCACGGGCTTTTCCCGCACATGTTTGTGTCTTGTGCAGACCACAGGCCTTTTGACGGAGTCCCAGGAGGACCCGGAGTAGGCGGAGCTTAGTGAGCGAGTTGACCGGGGTGTTTACCGGAGCTGTGCCGAGGGAGCTTTCCGGCGGGTGTTTGTGGCAGCGTTCCCCTTCTTCAGAGCAGGTTGGACGCGCTTTGTAGTCTCCTTTTGGTGGGCCCTGTTTTGCCCTTGTACTTTTGCTGTTGCACTCTGGTTTGGGATAGATTGTATGCATGCATTTACTTTTCAGTTTCTATATCTCTGCACTGTTGCATGGAGGTGTTTGTGGGTGCATGTGTGCAGGTACCTTAGGCTAATGCCTCCCATGTGTGTGATAGCCTACTCGGCGCTGGTCGCCAGCCCCTGGCCTATTGGAGGCGGGCTTGGGGAGTTGCGGCTCGAGCCCCGTTGGGTCGGGTCGTGACAGAGTGGTATCAGAGGAGGTTCCACCTTTGGGATCTCAGAGCGTAGCTGGTCTAGCTGTGAGTTTGGTTTGGGTTTCATAGTGGCAGTGTTAGGGTGTTTCGAGTTCGTCTTTCAGGCCAGGGACTCCAGTGTTGGTGCGGCGGCCGACGTATCCATACACCAGGACTCTGATAACCTGCCTTTCGACTCGGGACATTCGTACACTGGTCGCGGGGACATCATGGTACATGCATCATATAGGACTGGGTTTTTGGTTTTTCCTTGTCCTTCTTGAGTCAGCTCTCCAGATATACTCTTTGACTGTGGTGTGTCTTGAATGTATTTCAGGATGCCTCCACGACGACAGCCAGTGAGGGTTCCGCAGCAGGATTGTGCTGATGACCCACCCCGTGTAGTGGCCGTGGAGCAGGGCGCAGGTTCTGAGGTTGCACCTCCAGGTGGTCTGCCAGTTGAGCCACCACCTGTCGAGCAACTGGTTGTGCCAGTGGTGCAGGACGAGGTTGCACGCAGGCTGAGTGCGTTGCACGAGTTCCAGAGGCAGCGACCTCTGAGGTTTCGGGGTGATCCAGACCCACAGGCAGCTGATGACTGGCTCGAGGCAGTTACTCGAGTTTTCCGCCTAGTGAGGACACCTCCTGATCAGATGGTGGTCCTAGCGGCGAGCCTTCTGCATGGTTCGGTCGGGCGATGGTGGAGTTTGGTGACGCAGTCCCATGATGAGGAGACGCTCACGTGGGCAGAGTTTGAGCGGATCTTCAGGGAGGAGTTCTATCCAGTGACGCTGAGGTCAGTGCAGATCCAGGAGCTTCTACAGCTTCGTCAGGAGAGCATGACTGTGTCAGAGTACTCAGCGAGGTTCACAGACCTGTCGCGCTACTCCCTGGATATGGTTCGAGACCCGTTCTTTAGGGCTCGGACCGTCGAGCAGGGCTTACGCAGGGACATACGAGCGGGTGTGGTTTCCTTGTGCCTGCCCACCTATGCTGGAGTGCTGGAGCGAGCGTTGGTGGTGGAGAGTTTTCTGGCTGAGCAGTTTTCCCCTGTTAGTGTTAGGCACTCGAGAGCTGAGACTTCGTCGGTCGGATCGGCATATGGTAGCCGACATCAGACTCAGGGGTCTGGACGTGGCCGACGTTTCAGGAGGTGACCCCAGGATGGGGGATCTGAGCCTCGGAGCTCACAGGGCTTGCAGGCCAGTTTTGGTCAGCCGCAGGAGAGGCGGTGTTACGCTTGCGATGGTCAGGGACATCTTGCTAGAGATTGTCCGACCCGACGTGCTGCTGAGAGGGAGCCGGTCGATGGACCGCCTTGGCAGAGGCAGCGTCTCGAGCAAGGAGGTCCGCAGGGCGTCGGACGTGGTGTCGGAGCTGGTGCAGCGGGAGGCGGTGGTAGACAGTACCAGTTGCCACCACCCCCACCCCCAGGTGGTCCACGCCAAGCTCAGGGAGCTGGTGGCAGAGGGCGAGGACAGCTGCATGCCCTGGAGGCTGTTGACCCAGAGGCACAACGGATGGATAGAGGTACGCCTTGTGTCCTTTCTACTTACTGCAGTAGTTTGCCAGACACTGTTTAGCGATACACTTTCCTTTTGTTGCTTGCTCGAGTTTTGCTCAGGGCGTTGGTAAGACCCTGTGTGGGTGTTTGTTGGTGAGCTCGCTGGTGTGTGAGACCCAGTTGAGAGTCCATTCGTTTTCCTTATGCTTAGGGCTTTTCGAGGATGAAAGGTTCTAAGGGGCGGAGGATGTAGCGACTCGGGTTTTTGGCCCTGTCAGAATTTGGAATATTTCTACGAATAATTCCAGAGCTAGGCGCGAAGACGGCGTGCGATTCCGAGGCCCGGTGTGCCCGGAATTAATTTTATAAAAATATTAAGTATTTTTATACTATGCACGTGGCGGGGGTATGATATCTCCTAAACGGTAGCTCAGAACAAGAATCTGAGGGCACGGTTGCGTCCGGAACGTGCCGTTTACCCTATGCGGGGTGTAATCTTTGCGGGCGCGAGCCTGCGGTGAGAAACACCACCAAGGGCGTTTCCGTAAATAAGTGGCAAGTTTGTGTGCGAGCGTCGGCTCAAATAACTTCTGAACGGAGTCTCGGATGGAAAATATGAGACCGCCGTTGCGTTTAGAACGGCGCGTTTACCCTAGGGGTGACCTTACTTTTGTTCGCATCGGGTGTCGGGACGGAGGCGAGTTGGCGAGGGAGAGTTAAATGATTTGTTTTAAAAAAAAATTAAAACATAATCAATCTCCCCCTCCCCCAAATCCTCCAACGCAGCGGACGGCCTTCCCTCTCCCCTCCTCCGTTCTTTGACAATTCAAGCTCCGGGAGTCCGTTTTCAGCGTCGATCGTCAGCAGATCGAGCTTCAGCGCGTCGCAGGCATCATTCTGCACCTGAAGCTTCGGCGATCCGCCAACAGGTAGGCGGTTTGAGTTTTGAAATCCCGGACCCCTTTTATTCGTTGTTTTTCTTCAAATCGTTATAAAGGTTGTATAGTTTGGGTCCCGAGGTTTCCGAAACATGTTACAGATCTGAATTTGGAGCACCGGGCTGCTCCCGGTGGCTCCCGGAAGTTTTCCGGCGAAAAACCCGGTTTTCCGGCGAGACCCGTGGCGTCAATGGCGGAATCCGGCGCGGCAGGGCGGCGGCGCGGCGGCGGCCCGGCGGTTTCCGGCGACGGCGGTGGCGGCGCGGCGGAATCCGGCGGCGGCGCGGTGGTTTCCGGCGAGGCTGGCGGTGGTCCGGCCAGGATTTTCCGGGGGTTCTTTAAACCCCCGTAACTCGCAAACCGTAACTCCGATTTGCGAGCCGTTTGCGGCGACACGCTCCTTGCATCGAGACAGACCTTTTTAACTCACTTTGATGGTTTAAAGGTTCGGGATCGTGACCCGGGAGTTAGAAACGTCGTATAAAATAATATTATTTTATTATTTTACGACTTCGGGCCTTTGTAACTTCTACCTGAAGCGTCCGATTGGTGTGTCGTCAGTGGCGTTGAGACCCTGATGGTACGACGGACTTTTTGAGATAGTTTCCGGGTGTTGGGTCTGCGAATGGGGTGCGGGCCCCACAAGGCCGGGTTTTGGCGTTTGCGGAGAAACGCAGCTTTTGCACCAGGAGTCCGATTTTGGCGGATGAATAGTCGATCCTGTGTGTTTTTCCGAGAGGATTAAAATGGTGCGATCCGTTCGATGAATTTCGGAATCCAGGCGTGGGCCCCACCCGAGCCGGCCTTCGGTGAATAGTACCTTTTTCACCGGGTGTCCGTTTTGGGCGAGCGAGTAGTCGATTCCGCTTGTTTTTCCGAGGGGATCGTCGTGGTGTGATCCGCTCGATGGGTTTCGGGATCATTGTGTGGGCCCCGCACGAGCTAGCAACGGTGAATAATGCCTTTTTCACCGGTGCTCCGTTTCGGGCGAGTAAACAGCCTATCCTGCATGTTTTTCCGCGTGGAACGTGATGGTGGCCTCGGTTTTGGCCTAAGAGGTGTGCAGTGTGGCGTTGTGGCGGGTCGCTCGGGTAAGCGACGTTTGGACCAGCAGTGGTTGAGGGTTCTCCCTTGGTTCGTTCCCGCGAGGGTTTTTGTGGCATCACAACCTTCGTATGGGTTTGTGATCCTCTCGATGGGATGTTTAAACTGTTAGAGTTGTGGTATCCCTCCGGTGGGCCCGGAGTGGGTCCTCTAGCATCTTTACCTAGATCGGGTTCTTGGTATCGCTGTGACCGCTTATTTACGGGCGGCGATCCCCTATCTAGCAGGTTAACCCCGTAGGGTTTTTGGCATCATCGGAAATATGATCCCCTATGCGGTGGGCCGTGCTCAGTAGGGTTGTGGCATCGTCGGGTATACGATCCCCTACTCAGCATGTGGTTTATAGTAGGGTTACGGTATCGTTGGCTATGCGATCCCCTACTCAGCGCGTGGTTTCGGTAGGGTTGCGGCATCGTCGGTTCGATCCCCTACATCGCGAGTTATACCAGATAGGGTTCCGGTATCGTTGTGACCATCTTTATATGGACAATGATCCTCTATCTGAGTGTTGAGCTTCTGTCGAGCACCAGATCGGGTTGTTGTATCCCCCAGCGGAACCTGGGTGTGATCCCCTATCTGTGAGTTCTACGTATGCCAGATCGGGTCATGGTATCCCCCAGCGGACCCTGGGAGTGATCCCCTATCTGTGAGCTATGTATACCGGAGTGGGTCTTGGTATCCCCTAGCGGACCCTAGTGGTGATCCCCTATCCGAGGAGTTTGGTGGTTCTGTTGTTTCAGCGAGTTTTCCTCAGTGATGCCAACCGACGAGCGTGATCTCTCGGGTGAGCGTCTGAGAGGTGCGTGAGAAACCCGATGGAGTGTATCTCTCGGATGAGTGTCATCGGGAATGACAGTGTTCATGGTGTACTCTCATGGTTTTGGACAGTTGCTGGTGATGAGGTCGGTACCTCTTGTGGCTTGTTGCGTGAGCTGATTATATCTGGATTTGTTCAAGGTGTATGTATGGGCATACACCTAAGCTGAGCTGAGCTGACTTGTTGTGTTTAGCCGAGGATGGTCACGAGATGGAGTTTCTGTCTCGTCTGGGTTCCCTCTGGCTGGGTTGAGCGGACTGTTGCCTTTCAGTTGCTCCCTTGGGTTTTGGGTTTTTGGGGTGCCTACTGAGTATGTTTATACTCACCCCTGCATGGGCTTTTCCCGCACATGTTTGTGTCTTGTGCAGACCACAGGCCTTTTGACGGAGTCCCAGGAGGACCCGGAGCAGGCGGAGCTTAGTGAGCGAGTTGACCGGGGTGTTTACCGGAGCTGTGCCGAGGGAGCTTTCCGGCGGGTGTTTGTGGCAGTGTTCCCCTTCTTCAGAGCAGGTTGGACGCGCTTTGTAGTCTCCTTTTGGTGGGCCATGTTTTTCCCTTGTACTTTTGCTGTTGCACTCTGGTTTGGGATAGATTGTATGCATGCATTTACTTTTCAGTTTCTATATCTCTGCACGGTTGCATGGAGGTGTTTGTGGGTGCGTGTGTGTAGGTACCTTAGGCTAATGCCTCCCATGTGTGTGATAGCCTACTCGGCGCTGGTCGCCAGCCCATGGCCTATTGGAGGCGGGCTTGGGGAGTTGCGGCTCGAGCCCCGTTGGGTCGGGTCGTGACAAAAATATTAGACCACAAATACATACAAATCAAAATAATCATACTTTTCAATCATAAAACATAATATCTTTAACATACCGAACAAAAAAAAATTTATGAATAAAAAATAGAAATCCAAAAACATAAAGGTATGTTGTGGTATCCATATCATAATTACATTGCAGATATCACAACTATATAGGGTGTTATATCGGAAATACCCATCACAATATATTCTTTGAATCTCTTAGGAGACACATTAATGTTTACCTCTATCACATTACCCAAGGCATAGGAGATCTATCCTGGGCTCACTCGCTCTAGGATTATCATGGAACCACCTATATACGTAAACAATGCATTATAACCATAACATATTCATAAGACATAAAATAGGTGTAAAGGAATATAACATTTCCACATTTCAATCACAATATATCATTTCATGATATAGACATAATCAATGCTTTATCAAACCATTTTCAAAACCATTTAAAACATTTAATAAATATATTTTTAAATCAAACTGTCCTATAAAAACTTGAATCTTTTGAATGTATTTTTAATTTCCAAACATTCATGCTCATATAAATAAATCCTTAATACCATTTTTAAATCATGTACATTAATGAGAATGTTTTATAAGAATAAATATTTAAAACATTTAGAATAATATTTTAGTTTAAGATTTCTTAACCAAATGAGAGTTTCTAGAATAAAAATAATTGTGTAATAAGATTAATAAAACCATATAATATCATTAGAATAAGAAGACTCGTGATATAATATTTAAAATTGTAGTATATACACCATATAAAAGTTATTTTCTTATAACTCCAAAAAATTCTATGTGGAATGTAAATTGTGACAAAGTCCCTTGCAAAGACCATATCCTTAGACTAAGAAAAATCAATGAAATAATTATGTGTGGAATATAAGAACACAGATAATAAAACTGTATATTATGTCTAAAAGAGTCAAAGGTCATTCACACATATTAATATAAGGAAATAATTAAGAATTTGATGTTTAACCCAAAGAATCGAGATTGGGTTTTGATGTTTTCTTACAGAAATTCGACAGCCTAATGATGTCACATTAAAATTCAAAAAATGAATTTATGAAAGATAAAAGGGTATCTCATCACATGGAAATAAAATTTAAAAAAATAAGGATATCGAAAAAAAATATCCAAACATAAGAATATAAAAATTTTAAAAGACGTAACATAAAAAAAATCTCTGACATAAAGAGGAAAGCGAAAGATTCCCTTACAGTTTTAGTAACTTAAGAAACATAAACCACACGAAATATAGATCATACAAAGAGTATGTAAATAACAATAAATTAAATTATAATACACAAGGAATACAAGCAAGGGTAGTACATAAATGAAAAAAGGAAATATTTTCAAATATAGCATGAATCTCATGAGAATAAAAAGTGGGATGAAAAATAATTACCTTGTGTATGACTTGTCTTGTTATTTCTTTTTCTCCCTGAATAATAAAGATAAGTTAGTTATATTTACTTCAGAACATTTTAAAATTTTATTATTACTTTTATATCACACATTTACATGAACTAATAATAATATAATTATTCAATTTCATATCGGCTTTTTTGTCGATGTTCGATACTTGAGTCAAAAATTAACTAGTCATAATTACCAATTGTCCATGTTGCCAATTGTTTATTATCTCTTGAGTTATATTCATGGTTTATATATTATATATTTAATATATATCTATTATATATTAATTTATAATATTCCATATCATTTTGATAAATGAAATTAAATTCACTGTTTATGGAGATGGTAAACCATACGTATGCTTGAACATAACTTTCATTTCAATTTTTTTATTTTTAATGTAATGAAATCCATAAAATTAAAAAATTATATTACTATTAAATTATAATATCATATTTTAAATTTATTACATAATTTAATCAACACAATCCTTTAAACATTCTATTTATTGTATTTACTTGTTATATCACGTAGAGGCGGCGCTAGTCCGTACTTCCTCAAATGAAATTATTTTATTTAACACTTATAAAAACAATAAAGTTATGATATAAATGAAAAAAACATAAAAATATAGACAAAAAAATATAATATATATCTCATATAAATACATTTCCAGATTTATGGCCACCATAAGTGGTGGTAGTAGAATATTGAACATTCATCATTTCGTGAGCCCATAGTTCGCCTTCCACAGAAACTGTATGTTCGTATCCATTAGATAGAGGTGTGTGGAAGTGTATTTATAATACATTTCAAAAAAAGACCTAGTATATTTTGGATCCTTGTGTTGTTATGTAAAAAATTAATAAGAAGTGAATAGGGAGTGAATAAGTGAAATAAAAGAAGAGAACTTAAGGGAAGAATTTACCTTTAATTCGAGTAACTCCCTTTGGTTTTAAGAAAAAGGTAGTCATGACATTAATTATGACAAAGGTAAGGATTTTATGAGGAATAAAATGATGTTGGGAGATTATTTGTGTAGGTTTTGTATGAGACATGCAGTTTTAGAGGTGTGTTTAATGGGTTAGAGTTGGTTCACTTTTATATGAGGTAGGAGGGGCTCTTTAAGAATTATGGAATGTATTATTTTATTATAAAATTATTTTCTGTATAAAAAGGTCGAAAAATTATTTAATTTTAAGATAAGGTTAATTTATATTGAAATAAAATAATCCAATAAGAATTGGATAGGTTTTGAATTTTTTTTTATCCTTATCTTTTTTATTTAACACTTCATTACAATATTTAATCTTTTACCATGTCCTCTTATAAATTCATATTATATGGTTAATATATTTACTATAAAATTTCATTTGACCCCAGATGGTTCATTAATGAATTTTGTAACATAATATATGTTATTTGGAATAATCATATATTTTTATGAATATTTTATCATTTAATAAAATATTTATTGTTTTAAAATCTTTTTTATATCAATTTTAATAGTACTCATATCATGACATTTTAAAAAACTCCAAAACAACTTGATTATTTTGAAATACCTTTGTTAATTAAAATATAAAAAGTCATAATAATCTATAAAGTTCATGGATGTTATAAAAAGGTTAAAAATAATATTTTTTAATATTTATAATATCATTTATTTGAATCCACTATTAATGAATCAATTACTGCATCAGAATTGTTTCATAATTAAATTTATTTAATTAATGTAGAAATATTATAAATAAAATACCATGATATTTGAAATATTTTTATATTTCCAAATAATATATATTTTTGAAATGAAAACATATATAACCCCATATAATAATTGTTTTAGTAAAATGATTCTGGTTTATGAATTTTTTTTTTTAATTTTAAAAAAAGTTATTAAAGACATCATCCTACCCATGTGGCATTAAACGTCACAAAGTATCTCCCATGAATTTTCTTGGTCTTTCATTACTCATCTAATAATTCTATGACAAGTGTTAAGATATGTTTTTATTATTATAAAATTATTTTTACTCTGAATTACCATACCCACATTTTACCGTGGTAAATAAAAATCCAAAGTTACTATTCGGAGAAAATTATTTTCATCCAATTAAAATAAATTTTACATAAATTTGACAATGATGTATGTGCGATTTTTTAAATTCAATTCACAGAATTAGTAAAATTTCATTTAAATTTAATAGATGGTTTTTAACTACAATATTTTGTTTTTCACTATTTATCGACAAGTTAATGTTTTAAGAATGATACCAAAAAATCACCCAAATATAATTTTGATATTCTGAATTTAAAAATGTTTTCTATTTTAAAAAATAAGAAACATATATGTTTCAATAAAAAATTAAATTAATATCCATTGTCAAAACCAAACGGCTGTGTTTTTATGAAATAATAACAATGTCAAAAATTGAAACTTGTTTATGTCTAATTTCAAAGTGATATTACATTCAACAATGATAATTGGATTAAATGGTAAAAATATAATTCAATTACACTTTAAAAAAATTATAAATGACAACATAACCACATAACTAAATTATATTAAAAAGAAACTTTTAATTAAAATGCATTTTTTTCATTAATCATTAAAAATGATCATTATAAAAACATCTAATATTTCATACAAAGTAAATTTTAATGTCCCAATTTTCAAGAATAATTTATTTTGTCAAATAGAAAATATAATAGTGAAAAAAATACTTCAAAATGGTTCGCCATCAAAAGGCAATAAATCGACCATTAAAAAAGTATTAGAGTACTTATGATTAAAATTGGATTCATTCAATTTTTAATGCTATAACATTTATTGGATTAATATAAATACATTTAACCAAAATTTTTAATCATAGTGTAGTTAGTTCTATTCAATTATGCCTATACACCCTCTATGCATTATTTAACATTTATAACAATAATATTATATTATTATTTTACAATATCTTCACGTTGTGTGCAATGTAAGAATTAAAAAAACTCATTGTATTGTTTTCAGTATGCTACCATACATAGCATACCCTTTAAAATAAAATTAATATTCAATTCTCAAATATTAATAAATATTAAAATGTCATATTCATTATTTACCTAGAATGTCACATGCAAACCACGTGGTATAGACTAGTGGGTACGAAGGTAGGTGATTCAAAATGGATAGTACCTCCAGATGTATCGTGATGGAGGAAAGGTGCTCATGGAGCAAGGGGTCTCATGAAGCAAGGTGATTGGTAGATAAAAGGCAATCACATAGCATGGGGAATTGCGAAGCAGCATCGTGATGAAATGATGCTCACAGAGCATGGCGTCTCGTGAAGAATAGGATTTCACGGAGCAAAGGGGATTGGGGGAGAAAAGGGGTTTGTGATGAAAAATGTTCACGTGGAGAAAATAATCTTGTAGAGAAAAGGGGATCACATAGAAAAAGGGCTTGCAGGATAAAGCATCTTACAGAGAAAAGTGGCTTGTAGAGCAAAGGGTCTCGTAGAGAAAAGGGTCTCACGAAGCCTTGAGTAACCCAAATGAGCTCCCTCCTTCATAAAGGTCTCTTCCCATTGA
The DNA here is from genome assembly GCA_963277665.1 of Viscum album. Taxonomy (NCBI): domain Eukaryota; kingdom Viridiplantae; phylum Streptophyta; class Magnoliopsida; order Santalales; family Viscaceae; genus Viscum; species Viscum album. The sequence goes on along the minus strand of OY728135.1, from coordinate 1,996,299,321 downwards.
TATGGGCATCACATTGTGTTGATTTTGAGTTCCATGAAATGGGATATCATCTTCCCAAGGGGCAGTGTGACCTTTCTTATGAAGGGGGTGTTCTGGGTATTTATAGGTGAGGGAGGTCTATGGAGCATGCCAGGGAGCACAAATGCTCTCTACGAAGATAAAATGGAACCGTGAAGGATTTTGCGCTCCATAATAGGAGGGATTTACCTCAAGTTTCTCTTAATTGTGGATTCGACCATCATCGACGATAGCGACACTCACAGAGGCTCTGGTCAAGTTTCCTGACATTCATCGAAATTGTGGAGTCCAGCGTCCATGACCTTCACGACACTCATAGAGGTCCCGGTCAGGTACCCCAATGTCCGTCATAATCGGGGAGTCGACCATCGTTGTCCTTTGTGAAGCTCATGCAGGCTCCGGTCATTCTCCCTTTACACTGTGTTCACAGAGAGTGCTTCCCAAATTGGCTTCGCGAACCAGTTTTTTCACCCAAATTCAAATGTCCATTACTATTATTTTGTTACTCTGTTCGGGCCCTACGACTGGTCAAATTGAAGCTTGTGAAATGGGCTACTGTCATGGATCATGTATGGATGCATTTGGAATATTTTTTTGACACACATTTACGTGAAATAGTGTTTCATATTACAAAACCTATCTAAGAAAATTTATTTAATAAAAGAAAATAATTCAAGAAAATCGAGGTTTTACAAAACTAGCACCTATGTCTGTTAGGTTGGTTCAAATAAATAAATTGATAACCCAAGAACTAATATTTTTGGGGAACCCTAAAAATATAAATAGTAATATGGATGAACTAAATTTGTGGGTGACTAGGGGTTTCCAATCCTAGTCTCTAAGATGATTCCACCACGATCACTACCATCATCAATATTTTTCTGATATTTTTCCACTCTTACGATCACATATTATATATCTAAATTACCAAATTTTTGCCACCATTATATATAGTGTTGAGATATACTATATATATCATGTTCATTGGCCAAAATCTAATTCCCAAACATGTAAATTTGAGAGGAATAATTTTGTAGGTGAATACACAACTTGTATGGGGTTCAAATGTTTTGCACCCACCCATAACATCTAATAAGTGTTCTCCCTAGGACATGGATTAGGAATCCAAGTCACACTATATAGCGTGTATTAGTTTTATATGTCTTTTCTAAAACACCCAAAACCTACCCGTTCTCTTCCATCCATGTCCGTTTAAATAAGCCTATTTTTGGTAAAACATTTATGTTTGGGTATTCTAGAAATGATCGAGTACATTTCTATTCATGTGTAATCATTCCACATAAGTGTGTTTGGATATATTCATTACTATGTACTCATTTATTATATTATTATCCTCTAATATGGGGTCAAACGGTATGTTTTTAGTCCATAAATATATGAATATTCTCTTCACATGAAACCCTTTCCACCGTATATGGGGAACTACATAATGCATGTCATTTATAGAAAAGACTGCATATTTAATATTTAAATATGAAAATATTTTTCATTAGGTGGATTCCTGGTCCACCTTTGATAACCCTAAATATAATTTTTGGCCACACTAAATCGATGGGTAACACCTCAGGATGTGGATTATTGACCTCTGGTGGATGAAAATAATATTCTAATCATGCATCGAATGGAATCCACATGTCCGAAGGAAACTCCCAATGTCCATTGTTCTGTAGATACAATATCTATGAAGCATTACAATGAAATCATTTCAATCCATATGATAATCACCAATTAGTTTTTCATTCATTAAACATTTATGAATCCTAGGTTTTTGACAAACTCGAACCCATCCCTGTAATGTCAAACCACACTCCATGGGACAACCATGATGATCATCAACTATTTAGAGAGAAATGTATATATGAAATGTGAATATATATTTATCCAATAAGCCACACAATGTTGAATTCCACTCGATCACCCTTAATGATATTTCATATCACTCTCTACTCTCAATCATCCAATTAATAATATCTAATAAATCGGCTAAAATCCTACAGGGGTGATGTTGTAACGATGTAGGATTTTTATAAAAGGTTATAAGTAGTAATATTTTTTTCATGGTAATTTAAATTACATAAATAAATTTAATTATTTATTTTACATAATGCATCCCTATAATTTTTCAACATGAAATCCCTGACAGTGAGCAACCTTAGGTCACACCTAAGATAAAATGCATCATCCACTATCAACTATGATCTCAGATTTCCCATACGATGTTCTGAAAAAAAAATCAATAACACTAAAATGATAAGCCCATATGTATTAAAATATATTAATATTATATGTTAATTATGAGGACCGAAGAAACACAAAAAAAATAGAATTTACTCTGATAATAAATAATGAATAATATAATAATATATTACTAGAACAATCCAATAAAATTTTATTCCTTACATCCTCCATTAAATTAATGATTTATACCCTAGAAATAATAATATACATAAATATGTTGGTGTAAATTTTGCATAACTTTCCCTCACACACCTTGGGGATCTCCTGCAAGCAATCATACTACCATATCCCATGAACAAAATCTATGGTTCAACCATTCCATATCCTCTATCGCCAACATGTTCTTCATAGTTGTGGCTCGATTCTTGATGTCAATATCACCCAATTTAATAGCATGTTTAGTATTGTGTATCTATCTCCCCATATATGACACATGGAAGACAATGTATGACAAGTATAACTGCTGAAATAATGCTAAGAATTTAGCACCACCACCATCCCACAATAGGGTATCGAATGGCTCAGTGACCCATAGGATATCCAGAATCCATGTAAAAATCATCTAAAATCTCTATAATGGGGAGAATATTATGATAATATTACCCCCAAATCAAAATCCAATTTCATAAGATTTTGATCTATATAGGATTTCTCTCAAAATTAGGTTGTTTTCATATTCTCAAGATCACCTGAGCTATCTCTGTAATCATCTCCACCATATGAATACAATTTATAAATGTTTCTCTATTCTAAATCAATCATTTGGAAGATCCTAATGGTTTCTAAAATAGGTCCATGAAAGTATCCATTTCGAATTTATAATGATATATATTCTTATAATGAAATTCAACATACGGAGGGTTATCTTCCCAGCACTGACCAAATCTAACAAACAATCCTTTAATAGATCCTCCAACACTGTGATACTATGCTAATTATACAAATATTAATAGGGTTCTAACACCATACTCATCCTAAAATAGGTATCAATTTCCTATTTTGTCATCTCCACAAGTGTGATCTAAATTTAGCAACGTGGTTGGTGATAATCATTGACGGTTCCCCATAAATCTGAAGGGTCGCCCGTATGTACAACTACCCCAAGATCCCATCCAAAGTGTATTACTTGATTGAATGGAAGTGTTCCATCTTTCTAAGTTAGTCAATGGTCACTCGGATAACATTATTCCATCTTGCCTTCTGAGGAATTAACAGCACTATGTCCACGTATTTTTCATCTGATTTAATCCATGTTGTATCAAGAGGATGTTTCAATCCTAATATAACCTTGTCCTTATTCATTATGTGGTGATGTGAGGGACACTAAGAAACACACTTGACAATTATCTGCCCCTAAAATTCCACCAAATATATCATTTATGGTACTTTTAAATATTTTTCAATCCATTATTTACATCTAAGGTTTAATAGTGAAATTACCTCATAAACTCCTAAAGAAATTCTACTAGAACTACTATTAATCCCTGGAAAATAATAATGTACCCACCTACTATATAAACCCATCACTAGAATATTCTTATGATAATTATTCCCTTAGAACCTCAAAGATGATGTCTCCTAACTATATATCTCTCATACAATGAAGATGTATTGTACTTCACACAATCCACTGTGGAAAACAATCTCCATTATCCTCCAAAAGGTTAATCAATAAATATGAAAAAAATTTATAAAAAAGCTCTTCCATATAATAATGGAACTTCCTACTAAGGGAAAATGCCAACATATTTCCCTTAAATGGATTTTAGACTATCTGTATTCATATTCTAGTAGGTACTCACACAAATTCTGATGCCTCGTTATATTATCTCATAGAGTTAAAATGTTGTTGAACATTGGATGTCTATGAATAGTTGAAAATTCCAACTCAAATGATTGTTTATCCACATATTTAGAGTTAGGGCTGCAACTTTTAACTCCTGGTCATCAGTTTCCTAGAACTACTCTTTGAAGTATCATCTTTCACAACCACCATTGATTGTTGACTATATATTTATCAACTTGACTCTAATACCATATAAAATGTAATTAAATGAACTATATAATCTCATCACATATTTAGTAGTAAAAATATATATAAAATGATCTAGATCAACCGTAAATCCTAAATAGTTCTCATAAATTGCATGGTCCATGTAAATTCCATCCCTTTATACATTATATAATTTAAATGTAATTGAATTATAGATTAGTATTCTACAAACCTTAAGTGGTATACCAAAATAACAAGAATAAATTTCACCTCTAACAATCTCATGGGTTGATACTAACCTGTATCTAAATCATTATTATTTATGTCCATAGTTAATGGGTGTTCAAAAATGTGTTCCCTAGAAATTGAATCCTTTACATCTAGAACTTGCACAATGAGGTATGAAAATAATTTTGGTACTCCTAGAGTAATTCATGGACCAATAATATATTTTGTGTGTGCTCCTCCCATTTAATAGAGTATATAACTAGGTCATTAATTAATACAACTATATATAGGTCTATTAAGGGTAGAATGATTAGGTTCTTCGAAGACATAATCAAAATGGAGGTGTTTTTCACACTAAAAGGAATAACAAAGAACTCATATTGTCTATAGTCACATCCAAATATCATCTTCAGAATATCAGCATTGTGAGCTCTACACCAGAGGTAGCCATATCAGAGATAAACCTTTGAGAACTAACTCATCCTTACCAATTTATTAAAGAGCGTTTCAATATTCGCAAGGGGTATTTGATCATTACCACCACCTATTTCATGTTATAGAAATACATTAAATTCCTCATGCTCTTATTCGTCCTTTCTATTAAAAATGTCATGGTAGACCCGTGTGTCACACTGGGTCTTACAAATACCTTCACTAATTTGTCATCCAATTGAACTCTTAGAACTAGTAGCTTGGTAGTAACCATAAAATATTACATGGAAGATATTTTTGAGGACTTATGGTTAATGTCAATAAAGAATTCCATCTACGACCTATGAGGCAGTCCTGGAACATCATTAAGGAATATATTGAGTTTCTACTATATAATAAAATGAATCCATATTCCAAAATAGCCCATTAAAAAAAATGGAAATCCATTATACTGATTGGTTATGGGTTACATCTACTAATTTGTAGTTAAAACTCACTCATTCATGAAATATCTCTCACCCACGAGGTCAAATCTCAACCAATCCCCCTAAAGGAATCTACCTCACAAATTATGAAAACAATTATGTGGATAAAATGTGGATACCTATTCCTTAACCATGATTTAGTCAAATGGATTCATCATGATGAATAACATATCCAATTATAAACTCTCTCTACCAAGTTCATTCATTCCCTAAGAGTATAAAATACACATTAAGGAGGCATTTCCAATTGGGGCCTCTACCTAATGTTGTCGGGCTAAAAATGAACTAGATTCTCTAGATCCTTCATATTGTACATTGAGATGAATTAATGAAATGGACCGTTTTCAATATCTACTGGAGCATGATGATAATAAAAAAAGATCATACCTCATATCATCTCATGTGTAGCTTATCCATATCCCTCCATAGCTAGAAACTACTGAAGGCACAGACCACCAGCTTCTCGAGCCTGTCGTAGGTGACCATGTGGTGGTGGGTTGAGTAGATCATAGTGATGTACTTTAAAAATAGATCCTCTTTCTTGTGATACTCCTTCTCCTATTCCATCATCTTCCACTTATGTGATTCCCTAGTTGTGCCTATGATTTCACATATCATTTTGATGCCTCTGATATGGTGAAATATCTCTTGTTTTAATTCCCTCATCTACATGAAGGGTCATATAATTAGGATCCATGTAACATCAACCATAACATGTATATCATCACCCATTATTGGTATAAAAGTACCATCTAGGTGAATCTTGTGTCACATGTTAACATAATTGAGTATAGAAATGAGATGGTCTCCTACCTTGAGACCCGAAATACATGCACCTTTTCTATGTAAATTGATGGATTAAAAAGTAACTATGTGATATGTTTGTGATTAAACAATCTATAATACATGGATTTTCTACTCATGAAAAATTCCCACAACCTGGGATCTATATCATCATAGAACCATGATGATAGTTGATACAGGAACTAATTTAGTGCACTTTGTATGGCCACATAATTATCCCAAACATCTGAAACTATCTGAGCCTCAATATGATGGTGAACTTCTCCATGATACCTAGAGGAAACACCATCTGACATGGCTACTGAATTGGGTAATCATCATTCATTGGATCATCATCATAGTCTTGAATGGGAATATAGTGTTCTTTATTCACATAAAAATAATGAATGTTATCAGTACACACCATGGTTAGATTTGCATGTATATATCAGAATATGAGTCAAGAAGGATGATGAATGGATGGAATACTATACGATTCATATAAAACTATTCCCTATAATGTAGTGTCTTGGTATGATATGTTGATATGAAAGTAGTCATAGACCTATTGTATAGATACATCTCCCACCACTAAAATATTTTGTTCTTTGTCCTGAGAGTTGGTCTCAATAAACATTAACAATATTTCCCCTGGCACAAAAAAATCATCAGTAATATTGAAATCCAAAATGTGTTCCATGTAATGAACTACATTGATAAAACACTATGACCACCCAAACTAGTTGAACCCACAAGGTTGGTTTCAGGGTAAACAGTCACAACACCATGCTCCCCTCTGACAGTTTAATGGCTGGAACCAAGTTCAATGAAGCCCCTAATGAAATTAAATGACATTAGATAATGTTCCTGTAAGAATTATACAATCCATATCTCTAAAATAAATTATATTAATTATAGTTGTTAATTATATATGAGTAAACAATGAATTAAATAAACACTAGGGAATATATTAATGTATGAAAAAGTTATTGGAATCATAGATATTTTTTTCTTCTAATCTATAAATGAAGTCCTAACCAAAAACTACTAGAATATATGAAATCAAAGATATCACAAATACTGATCACCATTTATATCAACTATATACGGTAATTGCACCCATGTGTAACTATGATCCTTTGATTTCACCGCTTAATTGTGTATGATCAACATAAGACATGACCCATGTGATTGAAGCCCATGTAGTTTTGAGTATATGTATACCTAATAAGACACCAAAAAAAGTGATAACTATAATGGTATAGAAAAGTTAATATAAACAAATAACAAGAGATAAATGAAATCATCAATAGATATATTCTCAAAAATAAACCTGGATCAAAGAGAAAGGGTGGATCCATCTCCCCAACTAATCCCATTATTATGAGTTTCCATGTAGACCTAGAGGTTCCTACATGATGCCATCAATATTATGTTCCTATATATGAAATGCATGTCAAGGAAAATAAAATAAATATTACTCCACATTTTAAGGGGAAAAATATACAATAGAGAACCCTCATATTAGTTTGATAATGTGTTTTCTCTTAATAGAGATTGGACTCGTGCCATGGTGTGTTAAGAGTTACAGTAATTGAACAGATAACCCACACACTAGAATGATAGGGGTACCGAACATTAGATATATATATATATATGTATAGATAATGGATGAAAACCATGGTATATTAAGGGGGTCTACTAATAAAATATATGATTCATACCTAACTACGATAAGGTGATTCCCCTATCATTATAGAGTACCAACACCCTTGATAGTTAGGGGTATTGGTGGTTGAATAGAGGAAACAAAAATTATTTCTTTAGGTGGGAGTGAGTATATTGATATGAATATGGGAGATATGACCCCTCATGTTTCATGGGGTTTTACCTCTATATAATCTCCCAAATAACCCTACCCTAATTACATACAAGAATGAGTGTCTATTAGAGATGTGTCACACTCAGAAAACCTAATATCATATCTCATATTCCACAAATAAGGTCTCTATCATGTTTTGTGAAGAAAAATAATTAGGATAATCTAATCCCATGAATATATATGAATCAAAAATTAGGTTATATGAGAATAATATATTTGTTGATGTATAATCAATGTTTATGTGGTCCTCAGGAGATGTGAAATCACCTCACCTCCTAACCATATTCTCTAATGGGAATGTCTTGGTAATCAAATTCATACTACATCAAAAATACTAATTTTTTCATGTCATGTCACAAACAATTGGGAATTACCCAGGATATTCCAATCATTCCAACATAAATCAGCATGTTCCCAGTTACATGGCCTTTCCCAGGTATCCTGGTCATGTTTGAGTAAACAATCTTTCTCGGGTTCCTTCACTAATAAAATCTTCACTTTTTTCATGATGATGTACTTCTAGATTGATTTCTGATCCATTACAATAGGTTAAAATGGAATGTGTTGGGTCCACACTTTGTCTGGTGGGAGTACATGTCAATTGATAATTGGTATTTCCCCAAACCCGATATACCATTAATAGTGTACTACATGACATGTGTTCTTTATAGTGGACCATGTTCTGCCTATTTTATCATGGAAACAATTTTTTCTACTAGTAGATTCCTAATATGAATTCACCATCTAAAAATAAAATATTTATCACCTAATGTTGATTGCCAACTCCCCCAGTTATCTATTTATATCCTATAGTGGCCATAAATGGTATTCAGTTGTTTTTACGAAGAGCCTCTACTCTTCTAAAAGTGACTAAAATTACCATTTACTCTCTTAATTATAGATCCATACTAATTTTTCCAAAATTTATCATAAATTTTCAAAAAATATCCAATTGATCATAGTTCATGAAACAACCATGACTCCTGGGGTTCAATAATATTTGAAACATACACTATAATATTGATTTGAAACCCCCATGATAATATTGAATAAAGAAAACAAACATAAATGGAGAATAAAATCTAAAAATTTAATCATTATATCCCATGAATTATTTTCTTATTTTCATAAAATTATATCTTATAGGTTGATAAAAAGGTGAAAGGAATAATTATGTCAAATTTAATACTAACAATTAATTTTGTGGATCAGGAGAGGAAAACTAAATCATAGATCAAGAAAAGTAGAATGTAATATAAGATCAATATTTGAATCAAAGGGGTGGAAACAAAAAAACATACACAACCATTAAATCAATAGATATTTGGTAAATAATGGTTTTTCTAAAAATGTAAAAGTACCATTGAGTTTAGTATATCCTTATCCACTCACAACTTCTTGTTTTTCTCACTATAATCTTGATCCACTAAAGATGAAGATTCCATTACTCCTCCCAAATACTCTAATGGTTATAAGGATAAGATTGATAAATTTTTATACAAAGATATAAATTGAGGAATTTAGGTCATGGGAATTTAAATTGAAATAAATATTTTCAATAACACACTACCAATGAATAACATCATGAAACATCATATGACAGTCACTCATACATCCAGCCGAATTTAAACCCCTTGATTTAGAATAAATCAAGAACTCAAATTTTCTTCCAAATTTCTGAAAAATGAGAAAATGGAAGTCACTGAAATAATGTTTGTGTGTGAAATAAATTATATTAATATTTTAACTATATTAATTTTATGTTATATAGACACCCAAACACAATTCATACATCAATGATTATTTCTTATATATTTATGAAATAATCCATTGAAAATCCAAAATATACAAATTATATACATTGAAATCACTTGTATAAAATCAAATAATTTCTAGAATATTTTTAAAATAATTTTCTTTGAACTGATCCATGGTGTCTTATAGATGAATATTAAATGAAACGAGTAGTTTTTATTTTTGGAAGATGTGTTGAATTAATTTTTTCAAATTAATCTCAATAAAAATTGTAATAAATATTTATTTTTTCCATAAAAAATGCATTAAAATGAATAAATTTTAAGTCATTATAAATTATGTAGAAAATAATTGAAAATAAAAATCATAAATAATTGAAAAATACCCAATAAAATTTTGGAATCAATTTTATAAAAAATGGATATAGAAAAAATATATTATTCATATTAAGAGGAAATAAGATCGAATATAAATTTTTAAAAAAAGTCTCAATTTTATAAACTAGAAATTAAAGGTAATTGAATGTAAAATATATAAACATAAAATATAACTATAGAATAAAAAATAAATGGATTCTAACATAGTATTTTTTTATAATTACAATTAATTGAAATTTAAGCATAAAAACTATCGAATAAAAATGAGAAGGGTGCCATATTGGTAAATCCAATTATATGTATATGTATTTATTCATCAATTTATATTTCATGGGTATATAATTATATATTGAATTCATATAACTAGGAACTCTAGAGTTTCTTATTATCCAGGGAGGTGGTTAATATTTTGAGGATGGGATTGAGAAAATATGAGGACTCCAACATATCTTACATTATAATTGGAATAAATCCCCATCTATTTCATTAAACCCCTAATTTTTTAATTTGTATGTAATGAATATATATGTGGGAACCTAGTGAGAAGGTATTTTTGAGCTATTCTTGAGCACACTTCATGCGTATCATAGTTATTGATGAATAATAATTACCATAAATCATTCACATCCAGGGGAATTTCCTCCCATTAAAACCCATTATATGGTGGGTAGTTATATCATATCATCAATTAGTTATTACACTAAAATTTTCCCATTGATTATATAGATTCATGATGTTGAGGAGATCAAGAACACTCACTATGTTCATGTGAGCTACACTCAATATAAGTAAAAAAGTAATAACATGTAATCAACCTAGTTTCATATAGATAAAAGGAATACATACATGGACACCCCTTTAGATGCATAATATAGAGATAGAGACATAGGAAGTCATCCTACATATCCTAGTTAAGAAAGAAATCAGATTCTTCATAGTTCAGTTATTTCTCAATCATTTGATGGACGAGGTAGTGTCATCAGCCCATGGGATATATTGAGTATGGATGGATTGAATTTCATAGGAATAATGGGACTTATATTAAAGTGGATTCCAATTTGAGCTCAGTCTCAAGCCTGTGGAAGGTATCATACATATCATGGTAATTCCCTTAATTAGAGTCCTCATAGTTCAACAAAATCCGGGCATAAAAACTGAGGCAACCCTTATATATGGGACATATCATATTGTCCTGAAAATCCAAGATTTCAAACTATGATCTATTAATTATTGATAGGGTTTTATAATGAAAATTAGATAATAATTATGACTCATTACATCCATGTGGGATTTGAATAGTGATATAAACCATGGAAAATAAATAATTAGTCACACATCATAAGGATTTTAGTATGTATTCAATGGGAAATCCCTATTTTATATTGAGATCAAGACTTAATGTGGAATCATACATACTCTATTTTTGGTAGGAATCACTAATCCCATAGTTCGTTAAACTGAGGTAAACACACATATATGTCCTATAATAGTGGTTATACAAGGTTATCAGGACATTGGATGCTTGATTTTCCTAAAATTATTTTCATCTTAAGAAGAAATGGTTTTATACTTGACATGCATTGATTGTCTTCTAGACATGTCTGAATATGTCAGAATATCATGTTTAAGGACTTCCAAATGATCCGGTTTATTCATCCATGTGGATTTTCATAAAATTGATGAATGTATTAAGATTGTCAGAAGAACAATGATGACTTGGAAAAATGACACTACATGACCTGGATGGTGGATCTGGGAATCCTTCACATGATTTTAGCTGACATCATGTGAGGAAATCGTATGATCATGTTTACATAACCCAGTGTTATCGTAAATTTTTCTAACATTGATAGAGGTTGTTGCAAGAGTAACTGTGACATGTCTAGAGGGTTCTACATGTCCTGGACTACATTACAGTGTGCCATAAGAAAATATGGATGACATGTCCTAGGGACATCAAAAGTTACATCTAACATACCTGGTTGGTGTCGTGATATATTACTGGCTTCTCTAGAGGATGTATTGAGAGCCATTTGATATGTCTTTTGGATGTCACAAGATCTAGATTCATTTTATGAAGGGCATCGATAAAATTATTTGAATCTACCTAATCCCATCACAAGAAATAGTTGAACTATACTACAACTACCTTATGATTTTGGTGACATGTCTAAAGGTCATTAATAGTCCTATACGGACAGCCCATATGAATTTTCAAAAATTGGGTGACATGACTATAGAGTTTCATATGTATTTCTCTTATACATAAAGATGAATTCACATAATCCATGTAATATATCACATGAATGTCACGTTATTTGGGTGATAAGACAAGATGTTGTCACGTAGCCTGGAGGGCTTATGTGATGAACATCTGGATCATGGTATTTGTTAATCGCTTATGTATCCCATATTTTTTCATTTTCCATCTCATTATTTTATATGCCTTATATTAGTCCATGGATAGTTTTTTTAAGTCTCACATGAATTATCAATTTTGAATGTGGTCTTTCCCAAAATCAACCTAATGTCCTTCACATAATCTATGGTTGATGAATTGTTATACCATTGTATTTCACATAATATTCTTACATGGTTCCAATGATTTTACCTTCTTGAAAACCATTCCATTCACTTGATAATATAGTCAAATAAATATTGTTGAATTATTGAGTTCACATGTTTGATTATCTATGTATGTATTTTTTGATGCTAGGGTAGGAGTTTAATAGGCCTATGCACCCTATTTATTCCCCACGTGGCACAGAGCATATCACACAAATATAGTGTGGATTATATGGATAGATTTGATGGACAACATTTTGTGAGGTCCTGCTATAGGTTATTCTGAGGGCATCAGGTGATTTTCAATGACCACAGAATAAACCTTTTAATAGTCAATTTATAATATTATATCAAATTAATGGTGTATTTTGGAATCCTATTATCATATTGAGGGACTTATATATTGTCAATCTGAATTGTCTATAGACTTTCACTAGTTCAGGATGCATGGTAAAATTATTTTTGATGATCTTTTATTACTTGTCTAGGATTTTTTTTGAGATATTGATGGCTCTCCTAGGGGCCTTTATGAGATTTGTATGTCTTGCTTAAGCTATTTAGAAATGGTCTTATGAAATAATGTATTGTGTCTCCTGATGTTTTTTATGACATGTCCATCACACCTTTTCACTTTTAATTCATTATTTTATTTTTAAAATGATTGGGGGTCTTTTGTTCTTAATGGATTATTGTTAAAGTCAATCACAATCCCTAATGGTGATGAACCACGTCACCAATAAAGGGTTTTATAGTGATGTGCATCCATTTAATAAAAACCCCTTCTATATAGTTTTTTGATGCTAAGGTAGAGCACATGGCCACATGGTCATATCAATATTCCTTCACATGGAAAGTGTGACATATGAGCGTAATATTTCATAGGGAGGTGGTCATGTCACATTGTTTTTTGATGTCCAATGAACCACTAGGGATTCCTCAAATTATGTTTGTGAGCACAATATTATCCCATCGTTTCCCCTATCTACTTCCTTGTTTATTTTACATATTTATGGTGTCTTGTGAGTATACATGAGTGTTTCATAGTCCATTAATTTTCCCCAATAGATGATGAAACATGTAACCATAAAATGGTAATATATTGATGTGTGAGAATTATCGTTAACATACCCTCCAATTTTCTATAAGATCTTAAGGGGTAGCATGATAATACCTCGACCTGTGTGAATCCTTTTAGATAACTAGGGTCACATTCTAGAGAGCTCTTATGTGGCCATAAATCTATGACATTGGGGCTTCCATAGTGCATCAAAATATTCATGGGTGTGTCATGTGTGTTATACAACTGCATGAAGATCCATCATATTGTATATTTTTTCCTATCTTTTCTATTGATTTATGGGTGACCATTCTGTGGCCTATAGTCAGAAAATCTGCATGACCTAGGGGTCATCATCTAGCCTTGACCACATGGTCATTTATGTACCAAGAGACTTCTTCTAGGGACTAAATTCATTTCAAATCGGATCTATGGGATCCTACATAGTTTAAGGGCATTTCATGGCTCATTATCATAACATTCTGAAGGACACATAATGAAATGACTTTTTAGGGTTCATGTGTTCCATGTGATTTCGAAAAACATCTTCTTCCTTTTTTTTGGTGAAAATAATACGAATATTATACTATTTATTCCATTTATTTATTCTTAATTTGGTGGAATCCAAAAATGTCCCACCCTAAAGAGTGACATTCACAGTTACAAGGCATCACTACTAAGGAAATTAATATTCTTTCTAAGGATTTTTTGTTATAACAAATTGGTATCTTGAGGGATGATTGATCTTATGGGAGATGGTGGTTATTCCATAGAATTTTGAATAAATATAATAGTTAAGATTGTTTTCCTCACTTAATACCCTACTGCATAGAGATTTTTTTCCCTTCCAAAATCATGTTATCCCATTCAAATCCCATATGTAATAACTGATAATTAGATCTATTGAAAAAATAATCCCATGATATATTCTACTGATGATTTACATTGCCTATGGAATTTTTTGAATCAACTGGAAACTAAATTTAGGTATTTTATTGATCTTCATCCATAGGGATATATGACAATATTTTTAGGTTTCTCGGGGTCCGATATCTTGATCAATTCGGGTTTTCCCACTATTATGCATCCTGCATTACCATGAAAAATGACACTTGATCGCATGTCTTATGTGAATTCATATTGATGAATGATGTTCTCTAGGTTTATGTGGTCTATAATTTATTCATGAAATAAGAAATTTTTGAATATTTTATGTGATTCATGAATGTCATAATTATTCATCAAATGTGCCTGAAGCGTATATAATTTTATGTCTTTACTTTGAAATGCATTTATTTTTTATATTCCTGAAATTTTCCATTTATGATTGATTATATGGACTCAGGTTCTCATCATTTTCCCTCTACTCTGGGAATTAAAATTTCCATGATTTCAAGAAACCACATTTCTGACAGCTAATATCGAGTGAAATTTAGATAATTATTTTCTAAAATGATTTCTTCCATTCAAGTTCAAAAAGTTACCATTATCACATGAGATTCCTCTATAATTTCATGGCTTGGTGGATCAAATTCTCATTCCATATTAATATTAAAACCATCCATATTGTTGGGTGTCAACATCAATTGACTATATTGAAATGACAATAGATGTTGATGGTCGACCAGCTAGAACATTATCCAAGAGGTTGTCTTACAAATTGAAAAAAATTCCATGGGTTAGGTAGAATATTATTTTTCTCACCAACCCATTTAATAGATCTATTAGAGTATATTAAACTATAATAGGAATAACTATGGTGGTTAATGGAGAACTAAATAGGATATTTACCCCGGTCATAAATATTTTTATTAATGGGAATAACAATTCAGGGTTAGGAAAACCAACCTAGTGTTTTATATCGAGATATTTAATGTACATATTTATGAAATAATATGGATTTTATATGTTATTTTATATCATCAGTATGATCTTATTTGAGAACATTTTAAAATTTGGTTTCACGGATCTAAATCATTTCAATGGTACTATGGCTAGGTGTCAATAAACCTATGGGATATCTATAAATTGGAAGGGATAGCCCATCTCAGAGAGATGTATCATTAGATCATTCCTTCCATAATTTTCAAGGATGAATAATTGATCACTCTATTTATAGTAATATAAATTCACATTATTGTGATTAAAAAGTCAATGAATGAGATGACTATAAGATCTCTAATATCATTCATGTATTGAATCAAAACATTCAATTGTCATAGTAAATCTATGTTGACTAAAATATATCACCAGTCATGTCCTTCCTTGAAGGTTCAGAATAGCTTTAGTTCATACTGAGCATTTTTAGAAGCCAAGGATCACAGTTCTTAGGGATACTGAGTGAGGATATTTATATATCTCTAAGACATAGACTATAAATCTTTGTGGACATATTTTTTAATGGGTGGATTTTCCCAACTAGAAACATGCATTACAGAATCTATGTCTGTATGATAGTGATAATAGTGTGGCTAGTAGAGGGATTTCACCTTAATCATGGTATGATGATCAATAAACATGTTTACCAACACATGGTCCACATTCAATAGGTTAACATTCCATAATTGGTCAAGGATCATTTCATTTATTTATTTGGATGAATTGGGTATAATTTCTCTGTCTTTGAATACTAAAATATTTCCAGGACCCCAAGTTCATTATTTCTTACATGGGTTCTAAATATATCTGGGTCTTGGGAAATGTCACAAGTCCCAATCTAGGTTACACTTGTTTTTATTTCATCTGATAGATTTAATTTCACCAATTATTCTACACTGACTTGGAAAATATTTTATATTGTTGGAATCCCTCATGATGAATGGTCATAAAAGATATCCCATTAGGATGGGCTTCCGGTATCCATGAAATACATGATGATCCATTACGATCAATATGAACCATATCAGTTTTATCATCTGTTCAAACAAAACTACAGGGTTTCCCCTCTTCATTCAGCTGATGTGAAAGGAGAGATACACCATGGGACCATTTGCATGTTTTGGGTTATATTGAAACATTAAGACATCAATATTGAGATCTCTCTTCCATATTTCGATTCTCCTACCATTTTATCTTGGGATTATTCCCTGGTGTGGGTAGCAGTATACACAAGATTTGTGAGACACTACCTAGATTTTCTTGTAAACATACCATTTTCCTTACCAACCACACCATTCATTGCAATGGTGTAGTTAATTTATTTCTTGGGTTAGACTTATAGGAAACTTCATCATCTTTGTGATGACCATCCTAATAGTGGGAAAAATATGTCATGTCAATCAGTCATCCATCACATGTAATGGATGAGGCCTATATTGAAGGGAGGATACATGGATCCTCCTATATTTTTTCCTTTCCATTATACATATTTGAAATTTTCATGCTGTGCACATACCATCAGTACTAGAAGATCATAGATGAAAATGGATGATCTTGAAATATATTTACACCATGACTAGTAATACTCCTTCAAAAGCATTTCTTGAGTAAGAGAAACAACGTTATCATCAATTTGACTTCTTGGGGGAGGGTGTCGTTGATATATAACCATTACAAAAAATCATGATAAAAAATATCATCATTCTTCATGATTTTGAAACAAATTAGAGAGGCTAATGTGGTATTGAAGATTAGGATATCCTTCCTGAATAGTTATAGGAGGATTCATAGACATTGTAGTACATTATCTAGTTAATATCTAATTTTAAAGCCTAGATGGATTCCTAGACTAAAAAGATATGATTTTTTCATATAATCATATATATCCCAAGGTAAGACCTCTCAACATCGACATCCACATTGAAAGAAACACAAAAAAAATAGTTTAGGATCTGACTACATTAGTTGATACCCTCTATCAATGGAATGAAGTAGAAGAGTCACAATGACTATAATTTTAGTATTGAATAGACACATCTATCCACACTCATTAAAACTTTTCCAACTAGGCTAATCGAATGAAATTGTAGTTTTATTATTGGAATGATTTATATTATTAATGAGACTCTTGGAGAGACTCTTAAATGTTGATATTTATCAAATAAATCATTAATTGATTTTCTAAACCTTTCAGGTTGTAGTTCAATTTTATTTAATTGATTATGCACATAAAAATTCACTAAACGGATGTTATATGAATTGAAAATGAAACCAATCATTTGAATAATATCATGTGACCCTGAATGTGTGGATATGAATATTTATATCCTAAAAGATAATTCTCATGAAGAGGCCATGATTTCAAACCAATATCAGTGTTCAACATTCATGTTTATATTTTAGGTATCTTGAGATTACTTCTTCTGCAAAATGATAATTGGGGGGAATATATTTCTTAGAGGGGGAGTGTTTTATCATTTTCTAAAACTGATAGGATTGTTGAGCGTTGCTAGATATTTTCCAATGTTATATGGTGGACCATACAATATTATCCATTCTTGATGATTAAATTGATATTGTTCTACATCTTATGGAATTTATACACGGACCATATATTTTTGTAGACTAGGATTAATTAAATCTGGCTAACTATTTTATTATTTTATGGTCTTTTAGTTAGGACCACATATCGCTGTAGTATACAGAATATTATATTAGACCTTATATCACAATAGTTTAGTGTATTTTTTCTCCGAACTTGTATTGTTTTTATGTTATTTTATTAAGAATATTTAATCACACTAATTTGGGTCCTTTTAGCTCAAGCATTGATTCACATTATTTTAGAGTCTTTTAGCTCCAACCATATATCACAGTATTTCAGGGACTATTAGCTCAATTCATAGGATTCCATGTAGTTTAAAGTCATTTTTCTAGGGATAGATCGAGGATTATGACATATGTTGTAGTAATTCCTAGAATTACCCAAAACATAACGGGATGCTGAGTTTTCGTGTGGTGTTGTCGATGATCAAGAGGAGTAGGTCACATTTCCCAAAAGGAGGATATACCTATTGTTTTAATATTGTATCCCATATGTATTTATAGCATGGTCAAATAGAGGTATCCTCACCCTTATCCCAGGGATATGGTAGATTTATGGTGGTAATATTGTCTAAGGAAGAAATACCAGGGAATCTAGAACCCCCATGATATTTGTAATATGAGTGATATAAGTGATAACACAAATTTTTGAGTTTGTAAATATGGAATGGGGAATTAATTTCAGCGATGAACAAAAAAACCTTGAGGTCCCATATTCCTCCATGGTGTTGCATCATATCACCTATTTAGGATTCATTTGATACAAGAAGTAGACGCCTTGAGTTGTTAGGTCAAATCCCTTATGCATCAATTACACGGTGAATAAAAGATTACCTTAACTCCTTTTTGTCGGACATTAAATATGCTCAATGACACAAAATTCTATATGATGAGGTTAGGTGTGGAGAAAATCTATCCATGAATGGTATTGGGACCCCAGGATATTTAAACACCTAATTTTGAAAACTAGTCCCAATTCTCTATGGTTTCAAATAATATGATGTGGTCCATCAAAGGTTATAGAATGGTGTTTCACATTGTAGATTTGAAAAAGTGTAGAAAACATAAGGATGTAAAACCGAGGATGACAAATACACATAGATATTCTAGTATGAGTATTGTAAATCATGTTATATAGTTCACATGTCAAGATGATCATATGGAGAAATCATATGAGGATTGGCCCGGAACACACTGAGTTGTTGAAGAGTGAATCATTTGGTTGATGACCATATATAAATATTTAGGATCCAACGACATATATAAATATTAAAACAAATATCCCATGAAGCTAGGAATCCTTTTTAAGGGCCATGGAAGGATTAATATGATCCACAGAGCTCAAATGATGAAGTGTAATTTATGTTAAGTGTAATATGCATGAAGTGTTTGAGGACCATAAAAGTTGTTACACCTACTGAGGAACATATTTTCATGGAATCAGGATGTGAATAATAATTATTGATACATTTTTGTGAACTAGTGAGTCTAGAATGTATAGCATAGTTCTATATATTGTAAACAGTTATTCCCCATGAGCATTATTCAATGTTTATTCATGCCCTATTTTTTTTACTAAACTCTATGAATGAATAGTTTACAAAGTGAATACATGAATTTTCATTAGGATTCCCGTTGTGATATTTCCACATGACAAGATTTTTTATCTCTTTCACTACTACTTTTATATCATATAATTTGGACTATTATAGGCCATAGTTTAACGTCCTAAAATATTTACCAACGAAGTGGAATTTTATGGTCATTTGAAACATAGATATAATCAGAGTGGATGTTAAACAATATCCAAATTAATATTCCCAAGGTCAGGATAACTCCAACATAAATTATGAATGGGAGAAAAAAAAATTATATACCATGACACGAGGTTTTCAAGCACTAATTAATGATATGGAATAATGATATTGGGGATCACCTAAAACACCCTCATATATTAAGTTCTAATAAAGAGACACTATGCTCGAGAGGATTATAAATCCATCCTTACAAAAGAAAAATTTCTTGGTTGGTTATATAAGAACCATTATGCATCAATATAATACATAATTAGATATATCCGTATTTCTTCAAATGGCTTTAATGGTTTATGAAAATTTTTGGTTCTAGGGGTATGATGATTGACTTATGAAATTATGTTCTTAAAATATTGTAAATGAACCACCTACTATAGATGACTAAGGTGAGGCACTTGTAATTCTTTTAATATGGGGTGATAATGGATGATTGTCTTCATAGTCTGACACCTTGTTGTCGGGACATACTTTTTTCAATTTAGGACCACGTCTTGTGGTATGGAAACGTTAATTATTATTTTAATGTCATGTGGTATGGATTTAGGAACTGATGCGAAACATTTTTTAAGGTATACTACATGAAAAATTGAATCATGTTTATTTGACTCATAAATTGGAAAAATGGACTTTTACTACTCATCCACTAGGACGTTGGTGTGATTTTTTTATTTGTTGTTCTAGTAGGGGCCTGGATAAGGATATATGTGTTACTAAGTATCCAGTGATGAAAGGAATCAAACCATGCATAGTTTTTGAATAAAAAATAATACATGTAGGTCTGGATCATATGCAATGGTTTGTATTATCTCTAATAATTATTGTGCATGGGCCTAAGATTGGGGATACATGCATCACTACATATCATGTGATGATAGGAAGCATGAAATGTGTAGTTCTGGGAGGAATATATAACTTAACATCACGAGGAAATGATGTAGGCTTCTTGACATAGAAAATGCTATTTTTGTTATTCCCAAGGATGAAATTTAGGGCATCATTATTTATCATATTGTAATATGAATCAAGCTACATGAATGTATTCGAATAGGATATTCCTACCCAAGTATGAGGTATATGAATGGAGGGGGAAATTTTAGGTTTATTTTTTGTGACTATACCTAGGGATGTATATACTGGTATCACTACGTATAATGGGATTTCTAGATTCAAGCCACATTTAGTTCATCAATGGAGTTATAGTAGGACACTAACACTAATAATAGTGGTTATATTGGTTGAGGACAATAGGAATGTGTGATTTATATCTAGAAAATTGTATTAATTGAATATTTTAACATCATACGGTGAGGAATCCTGATACTCCTTTGAAAATATTTCATTTAGGGCTATGATAACACATTTGTGAAATGATATTTGTTTTTTGTTCAGGGAAACATGTTTTGAAATTCCTAGACCTATTTCATCAATGCTAGTTGGGAGGAATAAGTAATGGAAATGAAACTTTTCACAATGAATACGAGATTATGAATAACGTTTGGGGTTTTTGTATCAATTGGTTACTAGAAAAATATATTGGATTGATTTGTCACTACGTATCACATTTAAATAAGAATAAAAATATGAATGGTTTTAGATATCCTTTTTTTATTTTCATGTATAAAGGACATTAAGCATTTCGTTTTTTTCATGTATAAAGGATGTGGGTCACCGGATGGGAATGGGAAGTAACATTGTGACTAGGGCAAAAAAAAAAATAGGTTTATGCATCACTGAATATCTTGTGATTAAACGAATGAAGCAACATGTAATTCTTAGATGGGTGGACTCACAATGTGGAGCTGAATATCACATTTTGTTGGGGCACATCATCCATCTCTCACATAGATAATGCTTGTATGATTGGAGTCATTGATGAGATGAGGATTCCCATATAGTTAAATTTCATGCCGTGATGAAATATTTAGTTCATTTTAAAGACATATAGAAAGGACATGTTCTCTATAGATTAATGTTATATGGTTGGGATGCATGACACTATGTAGTTTGATGTCTTGGTGGTAGGACTTGGGTAACACAAAATTGATGAAGATGAACTATTTGGGGATCTAAGCATTTTAATGTCAGGTGACGATGATGTGTGAGAATTCTATTTCATGAATACAGTATTTGGTGTTTTAATAATGGAAATATTTTATTTAATTGCATGGAATTTCG
This sequence comes from Viscum album, assembly GCA_963277665.1. Lineage (NCBI taxonomy): Eukaryota > Viridiplantae > Streptophyta > Magnoliopsida > Santalales > Viscaceae > Viscum > Viscum album. The sequence continues at coordinate 1,996,277,016 of OY728135.1, read as the reverse complement.
AATTTAGGGATTGAATTTACACGTTTTAAGATTTTTGGAAGGATACAATAGATATTTGAAAAATGAATGAGAAGTTATGGAATCATGAGTTGAACAAAAATTCACACAACAAGCGATGTAAAGTGGAAAGAAATTGGATTTTTGTGAGGGAAGTGGCGTTAGATCCTAAAGAACAATGAATATACCTAGGGACCATATCAAGTGAAATGGATCTGTATAGGACAAGTCATGAGGAGAATACACAATTTGAACTATATTTACATGCCGTGAGTTGGGATTACATGATATTACCCATTCCATATATTAAAAAACATTTCAGTGGATTCAATGAGGTAGTGGAAAATATTATTTTAGTTACAAGATGTGTAACCCTAGGATGGGGTGTGTACTCGGTGACACGCAGAGTAAAAATAGGCAACACATGTCATAGTTTTGGGATTTTTTTTCCTATAAATAAAGGAATTCATCCACCATTCCAAGATATATTAAGGTATAGGATACCTCGAAACACAAAAATGGCCTCCAAATAATTTATTTATGATCTTATATCCATCATTTCCACTATTCTTCCTAATTTATCCATGTCACAAACTCTTAGCAAGAGTGAGTAGTACCACTAGTGTCTGGTGATATGATTGTAGGGGGGATGTGATCCTAGGGATTATTTTATAATTTTTAATCTTATATTGGATTCGTGAAACACTTTTTATTATATTCTAATATGTTTATTTTCTCATTTTCCTGATCATTCCTTGTGATTAGAAGTCTGTTATTTTGATTTCCTTAATTAATCGTCTTAGTTTGGATATAAAAATTATGAAATATAGGTTTGATATGTTTAAATATGGTTTTGGTTCACCTATATCAATGATTGAATCTGGTAGATAACCATTCAAATAGTCCAGTCATAGGATTAGGTTGCAGTACCCAGACCAAGGACCCCTGCCAACCCAATTCTAAAACCAAAACTAAATAAACCCATATCAATTGAATCCATATAACCAAAAATCATATTCAATGAATCCTAAATGCTTTATAATCGTGATTAGAAACAAAAATCAATTATGATATATTCCATTACCAAAAAATTAATCATTTTAATTTCAATTTTCTAATCAATTTATAACATATGCTCTGTTCCTATGGGCTCGATGCTGGGACATTCCAAGTACTACATTTTTTAGTTAGTTTATTAGAGTTATATAAATTATTAAATTCTGTTTTCCCAATTGGAATTAATTAATCCCTATAGGATTTCAAATTTTTTTCTTCGATTTTGGGGATGGTTTCTGTAATGATAAAGATAATTTGAAATATAGAAAATTTATTTTATTAATTTTTGGTTTTTCACTCGGTTGGTTCATACTGTTGATTGAGGTAAATACTCATTGAATGACTCCTCTACTCATGTGAATGATAAAATTTTTGATCTTGTTTTTAATGAAGATCTAGTGATGACCCTACAAATGTAGAAAAATAATGAAAATTAAGAATCTGAATCGGAAACCATGGAGGGTAGAGAAAAATTTCAAGGTGTTGAGTATGATCTAGGCTAGCCATCTCAACCCCAACATCATGAAAGGAATCACGGGGTCCAAGTACTGATCAAGTACAGTAGAACCTCGATCATAGGAGTCAACCTAAGCATCCTCACACCCCCTATGGCTACTGAAAATTTTGAAATAAAGAAGGTATTCATCCATATGATTATGTGATCACTTCAATAAGTCGGGATACCTCAAAAGGACCACAACTAACACATAATATTTTTTATACAGACTTGGTAAATGGTCCAATTACAGAACATCATAAATGATGATATAATATTGTGCATGTTCCAATTATTTATGAAATAAAAACCACATGAGTGGATCCAATGTCTCCCCCTACATTAAAACATGACATGGGTGTATATGGTAAAAATGTTTTGGACAAGGATTTCTCCACACTCATTGTTAATGGATTTGTGGATAATTATTCTAAAATTTTATCAGTTTACTGAAGAGTCATTATATAGTTCTTTGGAGAGTTTTATTTATATGATATGTTTATTCCCTTCACATGGGATCGAAATTTGTCTTGTAATTCAAACATTTTATAATGGATTGTCAACGGAAAATCATTGAATAGTAGATGTTACTACAGGAGGATCGATGATGAAAAAGTCACATAAAGATAGTTATGAGTTATTGGATGTGATGTAAAAAACATTTTCTATTAGAATCTATATGAATGAATAATAAAATGACTGTACATTGTGGAAAAAAGGTGGGATCCCAAACAAATGAATTTTTTGTCAAAGATGACTGATGTGATGATGGCCAACCAAAATCCACATGTTTTTTGTTGTGATAACGAATGTTATCTCTATTATAATTATTAAAATTATTTGTAGGGATGTAGTCCATAACAACAACAACAACCAAAACAGAAATACCAGAATCTAGGGCATTGATTTCATCCAAGGAAGCGAGGTTTAAAAACTCAAAAAAAAGGGATTACACTGACAAGTAAATTCCATTCACTAGTTGATATCCTTGTAAATTTCATGACACCCATTGGAGCTACACTAAAATTGTGTATTACACACTCAATAGATCAGGTAAATTGAATCATCGAATTAGAAAATGACTCACTCATCCATAAATTTACAATGTGGAAAATAGAAATTCTTGTCGATCTGGTTGTCAAAAAACTAAAATAAAGACAAAGAGGAGAGCCTCTAGGATGTCCAAAACATCATCCTCATGTTGATGTGAAAGTCATATTTCTTACAAGAGGAAAGAAGATATGAGTGAGAGGCAAAAAAATTTGAAAGACACAATGAACAAATAGTAGTTGAAGTAGAAAATGAAGAAACATAGAAGATGAGGTTCCCAATGAAGAGGAAGCACCACACACATACCAAACGCCACTACCATTTTTCTATCAGGAAAGGTATTTGGGGATTGTTGAAAAGGAAGAAAATATTTTTTATATGTTCAAGAATTTACACATCAACATCCAATTAGATAATGAAATTTAAAAAATACTTATATATGGAAATTTCATTAAGGATTTGGTGATGAAAAATGAGAATCATGTAGAATTATACAACATTCCACTATAAGGACAAAGTCCATAAGTTGTTCCAAGCAACCTAACAATGAAAAAACGTGAACAATGTTTTTTTGGATTCGAATTATCATTGATATTGTGAAGTTTGGTATAACATTAGTTGTTGTAGGTTATAGTGTAAACATCATGTCATATGAAACATTAAAAATCATTGGTTTGAATGAGATGAAATCAAAAAGGGTTATGATTCAACTAGATGATATAACAATAATAAATCCATGATGAATACATGAATATGTCATCATCAATGTGGATTAGTTCTATTTTCCAAAATATTTTATAGTGATAGTCATGGATGGAGATAATTTTCAAATATTTTCTTGAAGACCCCTCATAGATACATGAAATGCATTGATTGATGATAAAAATGGCGATATAACTTTGAGGATGGAGGATAAGAGGTAAAATTTAATCTGCACCGAGAGATGTAGATATCATATGTACCATTTGATGAATTTTCAGAACATAATATGATAAAGGAAGAGTATGATGTTGTACATTGAAGACTAGTTTATTTATTTGTTGTGGAAAGTGATGAAGAAATCATGAAAAAACTGAAGAATGAAAATAAAGCATTGGAAAAAGACTATGAAGGTAGAGTAAAATTCATTAAAAGGTAATTCCATTAAGGATAACATGTTTGGGAATTAAGTAAATTCCCATTTTATTTTATATAAAGTAATAAGAACTTTTTGATTGGGCCCATCGACATAGAAAATGATTTTAACAATGGTAGAGTAAAATTAGTATCAATTAAAGGAATAGGAAAAATCTACATTGAGGAATCATGCCTTTACATATTTTTAGGTCGATATCAGGTATACTATTTCCTACCATCAATCATCTAATCTGAATAAGGTGAGGTTGAGCCATAAATAGTATACAAAAGTGCTTCATGGATGAAACCCTAGTTTTTAGTATCTTTATTTATTTATTTTATGTTTTATGAGAATGAACTCATCCTCATTTATTTATAAATTTCATTAATTAGGACTGTGATATGACATGTGAATTTTTTTACATCCACCATTTAAGGGAGTAGGCAGCAAGAATGCATCATGAGAAGATGCTACAACAGACTTGAACATCGTGAATGTGTTTAGGGGGAAATGTACAAAAATTATTGAATCTTAAAAGAAAGGGGGGGGTGAGATTTTAAATTCAATATTTATCGACTATATTGCCTAAATTTAAATGATTTAGAGATTATATTTTAAATTTCATCGCAAACATTTGATTCATTCTTTAATCAAATGATCTAGTGGACATAAACTACTTAGTACAATTTTCATTCCTTGTATTTAAATTTCATAGTAAAAATATTTTTAGGATGAAAATAGAGAAAAAGATTAGTAGATAAGAGAATGAGGATTATGATTTCCAAGATTATTATTTGAGCAGTATTTTAATCAATTTATATGATATTTTCTTATATTTTTATTGAATTCTTGATGTTTTCATTCATTGATTTAATTATCATTTGTATTTACAAGACTAATTGACCCCACCATTCATCTCATTTCAAATACATCCACTAAGACAATATTTTTCATTCATTATATACTATATTTTTTGAGAAACATGGGCTTTATTTCTTCTAGAACTTTTTTTCATCTTATTGAATCTATGATTGTTCATAATCACTTTTAAAATAGTTGTGGAACTATATTTGATTATCCATTTTCTAGTTAACCACCTTGAATAAATCCATTTTAAACTCATAGAATAACTAAATATCCTTATTAGTAAATGATACATGTTTCAAACCTATTTTATCCATTCCTAACATCCTTTAATTGTGGGAATGATGTTGAAATAAATAATTTTGGGGGAGGAACTTTATTGGGTGAACTGTGATATAACATACTATGGAAAATTTTTAAGGGATTATATATTATGATATTGGATAGATCGTTAAATCTTTCATTGTATTAAATCATTCACATCTATTTATAAAAAATGAAAAATTGAAAAAATTGAAAAAATTGGGTTGTGTCATCGGAGGATAAAAAATCACCATTTTCTAGACTAACAATTTTTATAATACATGGTTTGGTGATGGATGTGATATTTTTTCAAATAAAAACATTCAAAAAAGAAAAAATATATAAAAAGAAAAAATTTGAGCCAGATGGGTTGATTATATCATTGTTCATACTTGTATCATGATCCCACGTTGAACATCTTTTGGAAAGGGAGTGACAAGATCTGTTGAGGGGGAACTTAATTAAGCTTCTCTTTTTTTATCATGAAAAATGTTTTAGAGTTGAACCTCTTTGGGAGATTTATTTTTTTTACATCATTAACATTCCTACCATAAAACCTCAGAGTTATGTTAACCTTAACAGTGAAGCCCTCATGATTAATTGTGATCAATTTTTGAATGTGGTGGAGATGTTAGATTCCATTCTAGCCTATGATTTTTTATATATTCTTGTGGTATTTATTTCACTCATTTCAATTGTACCATATCAATGAGAAGAAAAATTATTATGTTGTATATTTCATGTGGTGGGAGTGTTAATAATTAATTGAAAATGGTAATTAGTTAATTAAGAGGCATGAAAAGACACATCTTTTTGAGGTATGTGCATCTCTTTTTTTATTTCTACACTCAAAATGAGAATAAAAATTCATGTGGGTTATATTACATGGGGACGAAAAACTGATATTGAATTGAAAAATGGAAATAGATTAATGAAGATGCATGGAAATGGTAAAGTATGAATAGTAAAATATATGTTTTACATGGTTTTTTTAAAGTGAATAATTGAAGAATTTTATTGTATAATGATTGAACACATGATTTTCAATACGATCACTTTTATTATTGAAATTGAATTTAATGCATGGTTAGGTGTAAATCCTTTATAGTATGTTGGGATATGTCCTTGAGTATAAGGATAAATTCATTTTTGGGGGATTTGATGAGATTATTTCATTCATTATTTTTGGGGGGGTTTTAATGAAGAAAATTTTGTATTATATTTCATAATATTTCCAGCATCGGGAATGAATATATTGGTTTTATATTTTATCGAGGGAAACAATTGATGTTACCAAGTGGAATGGAAATGGATGGAAAAAATTTTGAATGACACTTTTCACAATGAGATAAGTGAAGTCGAGCAACATTATATTAGTGAGAGAGAAGTAGAGATGTAAACAGAAAAAAATACTACATGCTATATACTGAGAGTAAATGTTGTGATTATATCATGTGAAATAGATATTCACTATGCCATTCATGACTAGCATACAAACTATGAACTACAAGTACATGATGTGAGTTATGCATACTTGACCTGACCCTAGTCAAACATTCAAATCACCATCAATAGATTTAATGTAGTAGAGGAAAAATTGAATCTGAGTTACAAAACATGTAAACCATGCACACTTCGTGTAAATAGAGACACATAGAGAAAAAATAGGTGATGGGAGCCATCATTTATGGAAAAGTTTTCCTATAAAAATTTTCCTATATCCACAATTCAAGGAAATTATAAGGTGGATGTTCCCTTGAAACACCAAAAAATGGAATCCAGACGATGAATTGATGATCTGGTGTCATGCTTCACCACCATTCTTCCCCAAGTACGCATGGTGCTATCTCTCATCATGAGTGAGTAGTTCCATTAGTGTCGAGTGATGTAATTCTAGGGGGATGTTATCCTATGGATTATTTTCTATTTTTTCATATTTTAAATTATTGATACACAGTGTATTAAATTCATATCTCTTTATTTTTTCAATCTCATGACCATTGTTTTTGTTTAGAATTATATTATTTCGATTGCACTAATAAATCTTGTTAGATTTTTTATGACCATTACACAATCATGTGACTTTATTTTTAAATATGGTATAAGTTCACCTATCTCTATGATTGAATCTAGTAGAATACCATTCCATTAGTCCAATCATTGGATTATGGTGGCATACCAAGACCAGAGATCCCTAGTGACCCTATTCATACACCCAAACTGAATAAACCCAAATCAATTGAATCCCTATAACATGAACCATAAATCATTTAACATAGCATGCCTCATCATATTGATTCAAATCCACATTCATTGTTGCTATGTTCCTTTTTTCGAAACCAATTTAACAATTACAATTACAATTTCCTAATTATTTTACAACATATTCTCTATCCATGTGGGTTCAATCCTTAGAAATTCCATGTTCAAAATTATTATTTATCTTTTATGAGTCAATATAAATTAAAAAAATTTCTTATATCATAGGAATTAAAGATTCCCCATAGGTTGTTAAATGTTTGTTTTCTTATGGGGACAGTTGCAGTAATGTTAAAATTAATTATGAGTTTAAATAAATGTTTTTATATGAATTCATTATTTTACACTTGGTATTTTCATATATATTTTTAGGTACAAACACATTTTATAAAAATTCCACTCATGGGAATGATAAAATTGAAGTTATTGTTGTCAACCCAAAGATGGAGGAGACCCTACGCATATAGAAAAATTTTAAAATGAAGAATCTCGGACATAAAACCATGGTGGGTATAAATAATTTTTACGTATCCCTGCATGTGATATGCCAAACATTTTGACTATAAAATCAAGGAAGGAATCAGGGAGCCAATTACAGATGTACTGTAGGAGACGCTTGAAAATGGGGGTGAACTCAAGAATCCTCATACCCCTTGAGGATTCTCAGCATTTCAGAATAAATATATTCGTCATCCATAAGATTATGCACCCACTTCAATTCACAAGCTACCTCATGAAGACCAGAACTCAGTCATATGTAGTTTCATTTAGATTTCTGACATGTTCCAATTATATAACAACAAAAATGATGTTGTAAGATTTCACCTGATTATATTCATGCAAAATGAAATAGAATGGGATTCTATAAAAATTCCAGCCATTAAATAAAGACACGGGAGGATATGGTAAGAATATTTTTGATAAGGGTTTTGCAACCCTAAAAGTATAAGGATTTTCAGCTCAATATTCTTAATTTTAAAAAATTAAATGAATATTATTCATATAGTTCATGGTCGTGATTAAATGTTATGTTAAGATAATGTCTTTTTCATGGAACGAAAATGTTGCTTCTAATTCAAAATATTATAAAGGATTCTCATAGGGAAATAATTAAATTATAGATGTTGTTTCTGGAGGATCACCAGCTTATGAGAGTTATGATTTTTTTATGATATTTCCTTCTACAGTTTTTTGTGGAATCCATAATAACGAAGCATATAAAGAGTGAACACGGTGGAAAACAGCTGGGTTTCCACCCAAATGAATATTATGTCAAATAATTTGGACTTGATGATTTTCAAACAAAATCCACAATGTTTTTATTATAGGGAATTAAATTATTTTTTTAATAAACATAAAAAATATAGGATGGGATATAGGGAACAACCAAAACATCATCCAAAACTATATAAAAATCAGAATCCCAGCCAATGATTTCATCCAAAGAAACTAGGTTTCTATCTTCAACAATAAGGGCTATCACTAACTAGTCAAGTCCACTAACTATAGGATACCCTTGTAAATTTCATGACTAGCATAGGATCTCCACTAAATGTGGTTACTATTTAATTAACAGATCATGAATATTCAATCATAGAATTTAAAAACAACTCACTCAAGCAATAAGATGAGATGAGGAACATAGAACCCCATGTTGGTCCAATCACCGAATCACTTGGTGAAAGTAAAAGAGGAATTATTTTATGATATCTAGAACATCATCCTTTTGATGATGCAAAATACAAGTTTCTTAGAAGTTTAATGAATGCACATGGGAGAAACATAGAATTTGGGGGACCAAAAGAACAAAAATTAATTGAAGTAGGGAATTAAAGGAACATAAAAGATGAGAAAATCAATGAAGAATAATCACCACCACAATACCAACATCCAGAACCATTTTATATTAGTAAAAGAATATAAATTTTTATTAGAAGTAGGAAAAGTTTTTAGACATGTTCAAGATGATACAAATCAACATCACATTTGTTGCAGTAATTACAAATATTCTTGTATATGAAAATTTAATGATGGATTTGGTGACAAATAAGAAGAATCAAAAAGATTAAGACACGATTCCCCTATAAGGAGAATGTTTATCTATAGTTTCATGCATCCTACCAAATAAAAAACATGATCCATGTAGTTTTTATATTTGAATTATCATTTGTAGTAATGATTTTTTTAGATCTCTATCTGATTTAGTTACTAGTGTAAACATCTTGTCATATGGAATATTAAAAATACTATATGCACCCAAATTGAGTTATGCATGAACCAGATGAAATAATAGAGATATTCCCATGAGGAATAACTGAATATGTCATCATCATAGTGGATGAGTTCAATTTTCCAGATGAATTTTTGATGAAATACATGGATGAAGAGAAGGCTACAATATTACTGGGAAGAATATTTTTTTCTCTAGGAACTAAATTTATTTATGATAAAAATGGAGAGATGAGTTAAATTGTAAGAGGGTAAAATGTAAAATTCAATATGCACTGAGAAATGTAGAAGTCAGACAAACCTTTTGATGATTTTTTAGAATACAATTTGATGAAACAATGAAGTTATTTTTTCCGTGGAAGAAGAGATGAAGTAGTTGTTATGGAAAGTTAAAAAAAAGAATGAAAATGATGAAGAAATTCAGGAATTTTTTAGAAACATATGATGATCGTGGAGTAAAATTCATTAAATATGAATTCAAATATGAAGAAAATGTTTGGGAATTAAGTAAATTTCCATTGATTTTTTCAAAAAGGTCTAAGATTCGATGGATTTGGCCCCTGGAGATAGAGATTGTTTTATACCATAGGAGAGTAAAATCAGTTTTATAGAAATGGAGTAGACCAATCTACTCATTTTATTCACACATTTTAAAATTATTAGATCTATATTAGTTAAAAATTTCATATGGTCAATCACTATAGTGGAATAATTTATTGTAGAACCAATGATGGTATAAAAAAGCTCTTCTGAGAGGCCACCTGAGTTTTTAGTATTTTTATTTATATCTTTCTTCATTAGAAGAAACAACACATCCCCATTTATTTATAAATATCATTGATTGGGAATATGTTTTAACTTGTGTATATTTATTTTTAACTATATCACAATGGTAGGTAGAAGGAAAATGGAATTAAATAGGAGAATAAGTTGCAAAAGAAAAAAATATCATGAAAGGGTTCAGGAAAAACCTATACAGTACACATTTTATTCTTTAATGCAAGAGGAGTGTGAGTCTCAATTATTTATTTTTAAACTGTATTCCCTATATTATAAATCATTTATATATTTAAATGCCAATTTAATCCCCCAAATATGTGTCATTTTTTAATCAAATGATCTAAAAGACTTCACTGCATAAGATAAGTATCATTCCATGTAATTAAATTTCATTGTTCATAAAAATGATTGAATTTTTTTTAGAAAAGTATATATATAGATAAGCATGTGGATTAAAATTTGAAAAATAATTATTAGAGTAGAATCATAATCATTGAAAATGAATATTTTCAGATATTTGGAATTGTTTTGAATTTTTTATGTTTTCATTCATTTATTTAATTATTTGTATGCATTCCACTAGTAATTGAACCAACCATTCATCACATTCCTAAGGCACCCACTAAAAATATTTTTATGATTCTTTTTATAGTATATTTAATATGATATGAATCTATGTTTTCATCAAGAACATTCTTTTCATCTTATTAAAGATTTGATTGTACTAAATTACTTCTAAAATTATTGATTCATTCTCTTAGATTAGCACTTATCCTAATACCCTGCATGCATTAATACATTTTAAGACCATAGAATCCATGAACATTGTTTTTAGGAAAAGGTCATTGTATTATCCATTCCAACCAACCCCTAAATTTTGGGCATGATATTTATTAGAATATGCGTGGCGAGGAACATTATTGTGTGATTTGAGATATACCTAACTCTGGATATATTCGTGGGGGATTATCTATTGTGATCTAACATAGGATAAAAACTCTTTCACATTATTACATAATTCAACTCTCTTTATAAAAAAAGAAAAAATGAAAAAAATTAAAAAACAAATGTGTTGTGTATTAGGAGGATAAAAAATCTACATTTTCCAGACTAATGATTTTTATCATGTCTTGTTAGGTGAAGGATGTTTTGTTTTTCATTAGAACAACATTTTTAAAATAAGAAAATTAGGGAAATATAGGTTGATTAATTTATTTTCCATACATGTATCATGATCCCACATTTTGATTTTTAGTGAAATAGAGACATTGAATATGTGAAGAGAGAAATTTATATAACTTATCTTTTGTTATCAGGAAAAATACATTAGACATGAACCTCTTTTTTGAGATTTATTTTTTACATCATTTACCTACCAACCCAAAAACCATGGAGTCAGGTGAACATTAATGGTAAATCCCTGATGTGTAATTGTGATCGTTTTATATAAGCATTGGAGATTCTGGATTCCATGTAATCCTATGGCATGTTTCATTTTCTTAAGGTATGTGCATCACACTTTTGATTTGTACCCTGATAATGAGTCGAAAATTTCATGTTAGGTAATATAACAACCCATACTTTACATACATTTTTAATACTTCAAAATTAAATCACACTTATTACAACATATGACAAAAGCACAAAGGACCGTATAGGTATAGTGTCTTTAGAAACTGGGAAACATAAACAACTGGTTCATAAAGCACCTACTTTGCCTCCCATTTATTTCATCATATCTAGAGTCCCTTTTTGCATATTCTGCTTAATATCCATCTTCCTGACCTGGGGAAAAGTAAACATACAAAAAAGGGTGAGCGCAAATGCTCAGCAAGGGCAAATAAAGGAAATAAAAATCATATCATATCTTTTTGAAAATCATAACCTGGAAAAGAGATCATAATATCATAACATGGAATAAATCATAGAAGTGAAAATGAGATCCCCATAATCATAACATAAAACTTTAAACTTTGTGTCATGCACACATAATCATGGAAAATCATTTCTTGTTAGTCATGACTCATTGCCAAGACTATCTTAGAGGACAAAGTCCATTTCTGAACCGAGTTCACTCCTCGTTTCAGTCCTGTATCACTGAACCGAAATAACCTTCCGTTCCAGCCATGTCTATCTCATGAGATATAAATCATTACCCAATGCATTGGAGGGAGATATAGGTCCCACCCATCTCATAATGATACCATTCTTATGTGTGCTACAAAAATCATAAACCATACATCATAGCATAACCCATGTAATAAAAATGGGATTCTTAAACAACATGACATCATAAAACAATTCATATAAGATAAAGGAATTCATAAAAATATTTCCATCACAACATAATCAAATCCATGTAATAATAGGTATAGAAACACAACCCTTTATTATCTTAGATGGAAAATAATTTTGATAAAACACTTGAACTCCATTCTTGAGGAAAATATCCTTTCTACTTCAAAAACATTTTCCTTTCTTAACATGCAATAAAATTTTAAAATAAAAGAAGTTGATTAAAAATAAACTTTAAAACATGTAAAGGAAACTTCTTGGAAATAATGTTTTAAAAATTTCATTCATTCCGTATAAGTTAAAAAAACATTCTTCTCGTACTTTTGTCGGAAAAGTCAAAAAGTACCTCGTACGAAAAACGACAAAAGATTCCTTTCATATCTTTTACTAAAAACTCACCTAAGGGTAAAATTGGATTTAAACAATTTTATGTGAATGGAAATAATAGTACATATTGAGGAAACATGGATGTGGATGATAAAATACACCCTAGTAAATTCCAAAGTATAAACAATCTCGGATAAAAATGAGATTGTGATATTTCCCTTACCTTAGGTCCGATTTGCTTTGTACGTGTCCGAAGATCCTGTATAATGGTTTAAATAATGTTATTTACTTATTATAGAATCATAAATATTGATATGATATCATATATGGTCATATTATTAGCTTCTTATTAGTAATATTTCATTGTTACTTGTTACTCGGGTCTTTATTGCCTTTTGTTCTTATGCGTGTTTTGCCGAATAAATTCTTATTCTTATTTTAAGGTTATAGATACCTTCTATCCAGAATGGTATTAGTGTAACATATATCATATTTATACATTCAATTCATTTATATAATTACTATGTAATGACGATCATGTAGAACGAGTCGCATCACATCGTGGAGACGGTATTCCGTACGTACGCACGAGCGATGATATTGTTCCCATAATCGTGGAATTGTATTTAAGTGTATTCATACTATTTCAGTATAAATATCACTTTATAATAGTTATATATAGTTACTCATTACACCATTATACCCATCCTTGTAAGGTGATGGTGGAAATAAGATTACACTACGGCGTGGAGACGGTATTCCGTAAGTACGCACGCGCGGTGATTTTATTTTTACGTAGGATGGATAGAAGGTGAATTAGGGTTGTTTCATATTTATAATAACATATCAGTATGTAATTAATACTGATGTTATTACTTTATCATGAAACAACTAATGAAGAAGAAGTTGAAGAAGAAAGAAATTGAAAAGATCGGTAATGGATATTACCTCTTCTTTTAAACGCCTCTTTGAATCCTCCACTTATGGAACTAAGATTGGTCTTTGAAGAAGACAAGGACCTCTAGGATTATTCTAGGGAAGTGGAGAAGGGATTTTGGCAGGGGTTGGCCGATCTTGAGTGCTCAAATTGGTGTGAGGAGGAGGGGGAGGAGGTGCCCTTTTATAAGGGAGTAGAGGGGCACCTTAAAAATATCTCAAAATATTATTTTATATTAAAGTCAAAATCAGTTTATAATGGTTCCAAAGGGTCTTATTTCGAAGGTAAAGTGGGGATGGGTCTAAATACTATCAACCAATAGGATTTAGATAAGTTTAGGTTATTATTTTAACCTTATCAATTAGATTTAACTCTAAGTTAAATAATTTAACTTTTACCGTGTCTTTTTGTTTTCTTACACTATATGGTTAATACACTTACTATAACATGCCAAACGAACCCCAAGTTGTTTATTATTAATATATATATCCTTATCTAAGTCATTTGGCCGATCCTTATATTTTTAGGAATAAAATAACAATTAATAATATAATATTTTATTTAAAAACTATTTTGTGTCAATTTTGACACTATTTGATATATGATTTTTATGAAAGTCATAACAGAATTATATGTTCGAAAAAAGTTGATTAAATCAACACTAATATTTCATAGTAATCTATAAAATTAGTGGAATTCATAAAAAGTCTCAAATTACATTTATTTGGGCATTTATAACATCAATTATGTTAACATTTCCTTAAAAGGGTAATTACTGCATCATCGTTGTGTCATAAATAAATAAATTTATTTAATGTCTAAAAATTATAAATTAAATATCATTATGTAGGAAAGATTTTTATATTTATAATGAATATTTATAATCGAGTTTATCTTATGTATAAACCCATATTTAAAATGTTTTAGTTATTAAACTTTGATTTTAACTATTTTAACTATTCATTAAATAAAATAATATTAAATGTCATAATCTAATCCAAGTGGACCTAAATGGTCATATTATATTCATAAGGTTGTTTTCGGTCGAATTACACATATCCAATAGAATTAATACATGTGTTAGGGTAATAGTAATATCATATTTACCCTTAGTTACCCTATTTACTATTAAGTGTTGTAAAAAAAAGTAAAAAGTTACTATTCACCAAAAAATTATTTTTATCTCATTGAACCACATTTTACTTTCTAATATCAACCGTGTCTCTCGGATTTTCGAAATTCCATTCACAGAAGCGGTAAAATTATGTTTTATGCAAAATTCAGTTTTTAACCTACCACTTAGTGGGGTCACTATTCATCAAAAATTGAAAGTTTTCAGAAAAATACCAAAATTTCACCCTAGGCTAATTTCGGTATTCTGAATTCAAAAATGAAGTCCATTTTGAAAGATAAAATTTCAAAAAGTGGTTATTACTATTCATAACGGCTATTTTAAATAATATTTTAATAGCATATCGTCGTTTAGTGAAACTCGGTATTGCATACAACACAAGCTATCGAGGAAGGTCGTGATTGCGTGTAAAGTAAGCCAAGATAGTGTGTAGTGAAATATTACTTTGATGATATATATATATAACATAAAAACAAAATATTACTCATAAAAATCTCGGGTGTTACATTCTACCTCCCTTAAAATGAATTTCACCCTCGAAATTCATCACTTTGTAACAAACAGATGAGGGTACTTCTCCCTCATCATATCCTCAAGATACCATGTAGCTTCTTCTAATTGGTGGTTCCTTCATTAAACTTTCACCAATCAAGTGGTCTTGTTTCGTAGGACTTTTTCGCTACGATCCAGAATCTATATCAGTTGTTCTTCATAAGAAAGATCTTGCTCCAGCGGTACAATTTCTGAGCTGAGTACATGTGAAGGATCAGGTTTGTACTTTCTCAGGAGAGATACATGACACACATCGTGAACTTGAGAGAGATTTGGTGGAAGTTCCAATTGGTAAGCTACCTTTCCAACACGATCCAGTATTTCGAATGGACCGATATATCTAGGGCTCAACTTCCCCTTCTTTCCAAATCTCATAACCCTCTTCCAGGGAGATATTCGTAAGAACACTTTATCACCCACTTCAAACTCTAGGTCTTTTCTTCGGTTGTCAGCATAACTTTTATGTCGACTCTGAGCTGCTCTTATGTGTTGTTGAATAGATCTGACCTTTTCTTCCATTTCATCAAAGAGATCAGGTCCTAATAGCTTTCATTCTCCAACTTCATCCCAGCAAGTTGGAGTCCTTCATTTCTTTCCATAGAGAGCTTCATAAAGAGCCATCTGAATACTGGAGTGAAAGATATTATTATAAGAAAATTCCACCAAAGTTAGGTGTTGATCCCAACCTCCTTTGAAATCCATAGAGCAAGCTCTCAACATATCTTCTATGGTTTGAATTGTTCTCTCAGACTGACCGTCTGTCTGAGGATGATAAGCAGTGCTGAAACTCAACTCTGTATCCAGAGTATGCTGAAGACTTCGCCAGAACATCGAGGTAAATCTCGGATCTCGATCAGATATAATAGAAAGTGGTACTCCATGAAACCTTACCACTTCCTTTACATATATCCTGGCAAGATGATCGAGAGAGAAATCCTCTCTAATAGCAATGAAGTGTGCAGACTTTGTAAGATGATCAACTATGACCCAGATAGCATTATTGCATTTGGATGTTTTAGGAAGTCCTGTGACAAAGTCCATAGTGATGTTTTCCCATTTCCATTCGGGTATGGGTAATGGTTGTAACATATCCTTAGACTTCTGTCTCTCAGCTTTAACTTGTTGACAAACCAAGCATCGAGAGACATATTCAGCTACATCTCTTTTCATGCCATCCCACCAGAAGTACTCTTTCAGGTCCCTATACATCTTCGTGCTTCCAGGATGAATAGAAAATGAATAACTATGAGCCTCATCCAGCAGCTCCTTCTTTAATTCGGGGATTGGAGGAACAAAAACCCGATTCCTGATCATTATTATCCCATCAGAATCAAGGTTGAATTCAGGAACATTTCTCACCTTCTTTTGTAACTCGACATCTTCTTTCTGTTCCTCTTTAATCTTCACATGTATAGATGGTTGAACATTCATTTGAGAAAGATAATATTTTCCCCTTCAATTATACTTCCAAGATCCATCCTTTGTAAATCCATAAATATTGGATATTTTGTGATCCTCATCGTGGATAAACTAGCATGGTCTTGTCGACGTAATGCATCTGCCACCTTGTTTGCTTTCCCAAGGTGGTAATGGATTGAGCAGTCATAATCCTTAATCAGCTCCAGCCATCTTCTTTGACGCATATTCATCTCCTTTTGTGTGAAAATATACTTTAAACTTTTATGATCAGTATAAATATCACACCTTTCACCATAAAGGTAATTCCTCCAAATCTTTAATTCAAAGATTACCGCAGCTAAATCCAAATCATGAGTTGGGTAATTTTGCTGATGTATTTTCAACTGTCGTGAGGCATAAGCTATCACCATATAATTTTGCATAAGAACACACCCCAATCCCTTCTTGGATGCATCACTGTAGATCACAAACCTTTCTCCACTACAAGGAAGTGTGAGCACAGGTGCACTGGATAACCTTCTTTTCAACTCCTTGAAATTCTCTTCACATTCATCTGTCCAGACAAACTTAACCCCTTTCCGAGTCAACTTGGTGAGTGGATTAGATAATCGTGATAAATCATTCACAAAATGTCGATAATATCTAGCCAAACCAAGAAAACTTCGGATCTCAGTTACTGTTGTTGGTCTCGACCATATTTCGATAACCTCTGTTTTTGCTGGATCCACAGATATCCCCTCTTTTGAGATTACATGACCCAAAAATGCAACTTTTTAAAGCCAAAATTCACACTTGGTAAATTTGGCATAAAGCTTCTCCTTTCTCAGGGTCTTCAATATAATTCTCAAGTGATCTTCATGCTCTTCCTTGCTCTTTGAATAGACAAGAATATAGTCTATAAAGACTACCACAAATTGATCAAGATAGTCTCTAAAGACTCTATTCATTAGATCCATGAAGATATCAGGGGCATTAGTAAGACCAAATGGCATCACTATAAATTCATAGTGTCCATACCTTGTACAGAAAGACGTCTTTGGTATATCCTCCCTTTTTACCCTTAATTGATGATACCTTGAACGAAGATCAATCTTGGAAAAGTATTGAGCTCCGCGTAGTTGGTCAAATAAGTCATCAATGTGTGGGAGAGGATATTTTTTCTTGATAGTGATCTTGTTAAATTTTCGATAATCAATGCAGAGTCTCATTGATCCATCTTTCTTCTTAATAAATAGAACAGGTTCTCCCTAAGGTGACGCACTAGGGTGTATGAATCCCTTATCAAGATTATCTTGGAGTTGCTTCTTCAATTACTGCAACTCAATTGGGGCCATTCTATAAGGTGTCTTTGAAATAGGCAAAGCACCCGGTACGAGTTCTATTGAAAACTCAACATCACGATTTGGTGGAAGACCCGGTAATTCCTCTGGAAATACATCATCAAACTCCCATACGATGGGCATATTCTTAATTGTGAGTTTCTCACCAACCATTTGAGATAAATAAACTTCATTTAGTGGAATCAATACCCATAAAATGGAAGAAATTTACACTAGAAGGTTATGTTCATCCTTGCATTGATAGACGATCATAGATTGATCTGGAATATGAAATGTGACTTCCCTTCTTTGGCAATTGATATGAGCTCCATATAAAGAAAGCCAATCCATGCCAAGAATCACATCAAATTCCACTATAGGAAGGATCACCAGATTTGCAGGAAGCACTTTCCCACAAACATCGATCGGAGAAGAATTATAAACTTTTGATGAGATTGATGTGCCATTAGGTGTTGTCACAGCTAACTCAACTTCTAATTGTAGAGGTAATACGGTGATACCCTTAGAAAATTCTTCAGAAATAAAAGAGTGGGTGGATCCAGAATCAAATAAAACATTTTCTACTTTAGAGTGGATGGTAAGTGTTCCTTTCACCACATCGTTATCGTACTCCACATCGCTGATAGAAATTGCATGTGACTTTCCTTTGTCTTTGGCCTTAAGAGTTTGTTGACGTCGACCATCATCATCAACCCTTGGATTTGGGCATTGATTGGCATAATTCACCATCTCCTTTCACTTGAATCATTGAAGTGTAGTAGGTTCATTCTGTGTATCCCTTCCTTTGTTTGCATCATTAGACATCTTCTTCCCATCATCGCGGCATTCAAATGCCGGATGACCTTCCTTTCCACATTTGAAACATTTACTTGTCCCTTTAAGACAACTCCCTCCATGTTTCTTTCCACACTTTGAGCATAAGGGAAAGCTCATCTTCTTTTCAGTGTGCTCTTTAGATTTTCCTTTGAATTCCATTTTCCTCTTCTTATCAAACCCATATGACTGATGGGTTACTCCAATCTCCATCTCGACTTTGAGAGCACATCGAACGATTTCCTCGTAGCTATTGAAGTCCCTTATGGCTAACGCCCTTTGAAGACATGGTTTTATGCCACTAAAGAATCGATCAATCTTACTCTCAGGTTGGATAATAATATCAGAAACGTACACTGCAAGTCTTGTAAAATTTGCTTCATAGGTACCAACAGATTCATCATCCCTTTTCTTCAGTTCAAGAAACTCTTTCTCCATATTTGTTTGGAGAATACGAGGGAAGTACTTATTGAAAAATAAGTTCTTGAACTCGTCCCATTCCATGGACTCAATTTCATCCCTTTGCCTCGTATTCTTAATAAGATTCCACCATTGATCAGCATCTCCTTCCAAACGATACACTTCTAGGATGACTTTATCATGTTCAGAACATTGAAGAACTGAAAATATCTTTTCAGTAGTACTAATCCATTGTTCAGCAACTAATGGGTCAGTAGACCCACTGAAAGAAGGTGGACGCTGCCTCATGAAGGATTCAACAGAATGTTGCTCCTTCCTTTGCTCGTTTGGAAGTCCTGAATGATTCATAGCTTGAGAAAGTTGTGTGAGCATGGCTACAAGATTTTTCATTCCAGCTCCCATATCGTTTGGTTGCTCAGGGGGACAATCATTGCATTGCCCATCGCATTCTGCATTAACACGGTTCCTTCGGGTTCCTGCCATTGACTAAAACCAAGAAGAATTGTGTTAGCAACAATAATTATAATAGGAAAACCACATAATTCAAGAATAAAATTTTCACGCTTAAGGTCTTATCGTAGGTTATTCATGGACATTTCTAAAACACTAAGATTGTGTTCTATGCTTAGACTTATCCTTAGGGTTCTTACTAAGGCTTTCACATCCTAGTTTCCAAAGGTTGACTATACCTTTCCTCTGATACCAACTATAACGAACCATAATTTACATACATTTTTAATACTTCAAAATTGAAGCACACTTATTACAACATATGACAAAACCACAAATGACCATATAGGTATAGTGTCTTTAGAAACTGGGAAACATAAACAACTGGTTCATAAAGCATCTACTTTTCCTCCCATTTATTTCATCATATCTAGAGTCCCTTTTTGCATATTCTACTTAATATCCATCTTCCTGACCTGGGGAAAAGAAAACATACAAAAAAGGGTGAGCCTAAATGCTCATCAAGGGAAAATAAAGGAAATAAAAATCATATCATATCTTTTGGAAAATCATAACCTGCAAAAGAGATCATAATATCATAACATGGAATAAATCATAGAAGTGAAAATGAGATCCCTATAATCCTAACATAAAACTTGAAACTTTGTGGCATGCACACATAATCATGGAAAATCATTTCTTGTTAGTCATGACTCATTTCCAAGACTATCTTAGAGGACAAAGTCCATTTCTGAACCGAGTTCACTCCTCGTTTCAGTCCTGTATCACTGAACTGAAATAACCTTTCGTTCCATCCATGTCTATCTCATGAGATATAAATCTTTACCCAATGCATTGGAGGGAGATATAGGTCCCATCCATCTCATAATGATACCATTCTTATGTGTGACACAAAATCATAAACCATACATCATAGCATAACCCATGTAATAAAAATGGGATTCTTAAACAAAATGACATCTTAAAACAATTCATATAAGATAAAGGAATTCATAAAAATATTTCCATAACAACATAATCAAATACATGTAATAATAGGGATAGAATCATAACCCTTTATTATCTTAGATGGAAAATAATTTTGATAAAACACTTGAACTCAATTCTTGAGGAAAATATCCTTTCTACTTCAAAAAAATTTTCCTTTCTTAACATGCCATACAATTTTAAACTAAAAGAAGTTGATTAAAAATAAACTTGAAAACATGTAAAGGAAGCTTCTTGGAAATAATGTTTTAAAATTTTCATTCATGCCGTAAAAGTTAAAAAACATTCTTCTCGTACTTTTGTCGGAAAAGTCAAAAAGTACCTTGTACGAAAAACGAAAAAAGATTCCTTTCATATCTTTTACTAAAAACTCACCGAAGTGTAAAATTGGATTTAAAAATTTTTACGTGGATGGAAATAATAGTTCATATTGAGGAAACATGGATGTGGATGATAAAATACACCCTAGTAAATTCCAAAGCATAAACAATCTCGGATAAAAATGAGATTGTGATATTTCCCTTACCTTAGGTCCGATTTGCTTTGTACGTGTCCGAAGCTCATGTATAATGGTTTAAATAATGTTATTGACATATTAAAGAATCATACATATTGATATGATATCATATATGGTCATATTCTTAGCTTCTTATTAGTAATATTTCATTGTTACTTGTTACTCAGGGTCTTTATTGCCTTTTGTTCTTATGTGTGTTTTGCCGAATAAATTCTTATTCTTCTTTTAAGGTTATAGATACCTTATATCCAGAATGGTATTAGTGTAACATATATCATATTTATACATTCAATTCATTTATATAATTACTATGTAATGATGATCATGTAGAACGAGTCGCATCACATCGTGGAGACGGTATTCCGTACGTACACACGAGCGATGATATTGTTCCCATGATCGTGGAATTTTATTTAACTGTATTTATACTATTTAAGTATAAATATCACTTTATAATAGTTATATATAGTTACTCATTACACCATTATACCCATCCTTGTAAGGTGATGGTGGAAAATAGATTACACCACGGCGTGGAGACGGTATTCCGTACATACGCATGCGCGGTGATTTCATTTTTCCGTAGGATGGATAGAAGGTGAATTAGGGTTGTTTCATATTTATAATAACATATCATTATGTCAGTAATACTAATGTTATTACTTTATCATGAAACAACTAAATAATAAGAAGTTGAAGAAGAAAGAAATTGAAAAGATCGGTAATGGATATTACCTCTTCTTTTAAACGCCTCTTTGAATCCTCCACTTAGGGAACTAAGATTGGTCTTTGAAGAAGACCAGGACCTCTAGGATTATTCTAGTGAAGTGGATAAGGGATTTTGGCAGGGTTTGGCCGATATTGAGTGCTCAAATTGGTGTGAGGAGGAGGGGGAGGAGGTGCCCTTTTATAAGGGAGGAGAGGGGCACCTTAGGAATATCTCAAAATAGTATTTTATATTAAAGTGAAAATCGGTTTATAATGGTTTCAAAGGGTATTATTTCGAAGTTAAAGTTGGGATGGGTCGAAATCCTATCAACCAATAGGATTTAGACAAGTTTAGGTTATTATTTTAACCTTATCAATTAGATTTAACGCTAAGTTAAATAATTTAACTTTTACCGTGTCTTTTTGTTTTCTTACACTATATGGTTAATACACTTACATTAACATGCCAAACGAACCCCAAGTTGTTTATTATTAATATATATATCCTTATGTAAGTAATTTGGCCGAACCTTAGATTTTTAGGAATAAAATAACAATTAATAATATAATATTTTATTTAAAAACTATTTTGTGTCAATTTTGACACTATTTGATATATGATTTTTGAGAAAGTCATAACAGAATTATATGTTCGAACCAAGTTGATTAAATCAACAATAATATATCATAGTAACCTATAAAATTAGTGGAATTCATAAAAAGTCTCAAATTACATTTATTTGGGCATTTATAACATCAATTATGTTAACATTTCCTTAAAAGGGTAATTACTGCATCATCGTTGTGTCATAAATAAATTAAATTATTTAAAGTCTAAAAATTAAAAATAAAATATCATTATGCAGGAAATATTTTTATCTTTCTAATGAATATTTATAATCGAATTTATCTTATGTATAAACCCATATTAAAAATGTTTTAGTTATTAAACATTGATTTTAACTATTTTAACTATTCATTAAATAAAATAATATTAAATGTCATAATCTAATCCAAGTGGACCTAAATGGCATATTATATTCATAAGGTTGTTTTTGGTCGAATTACACTTATCCAATAGAATTAGGACATGTGTTAGGGTAATAGTAATATCATATTTACCCTTAGTTACCCTATTTACTATTAACCGTGGGAAAAAAAAGTAAAATGTTACTATTCACCAAAAAATTATTTTTATCTCATTGAACCACATTTTACTTACTGATATCAACCATGTGTGTCGGATTTTCTAAATTCCATTCACAAAAGAGGAAAAATTAAGTTTTATGCAAAATTCAGTTTTTAACCTACCACTTAGTGGTTTCACTATTCATCAAAAATTGAAAGTTTTCAGAAAAATACCAAAATTTCACCCTTGGCTAATTTAGGTATTCTGAATCCAAAAATAAAGTCCATATTGAAAGATAAAATTTCAAAAAGCGGTTATTACTATTCATAACGGCTATTTTAAATAATATTTTAATAGCATATCGTCGTTTAGTGAAACTCGATATTGCGTACAACGCAAGCTATCGAGGAAGGTCGCGATTGCGTGTAAAGTAAGCCAAGATAGTGTGTAGTGAAAGATTCCTTTGATGAAATATATATATAACATAAAAACAAAATATTACTCATAAAAATCTCGGGTGTTACAGGTAAATTGCAATAGGTAGGCATACAAATAATGAATTGAAAAATGTAAATGGAAGAATAATGTGTCTTGGCTATTTCGAATAAAGAAACATAAAATAATTGGCAGACTTGATTCTTTGAAAAGTGAAGCGTTGGTGAATTTTCTTGTCTAATTCTTGAAAATTTAATTTTCAATTTGATAAATTTTTCATCAAATTAAATTTAAGGCATTTTATGTTGTAATTCATTTGTAGTAAGTTGAGATTACATCTATTTGAACATGGAAACATTCATGTGGGGGGGATTTGATAAGTATTTATCTTGTATACATTTTTTTGATTGAATAAAAGATTATTTTAATAATTTGAATAATATTGGAAACTTTGGGAATGAAAAGGGATGGAATCATGAGCCAAATAAAACATCACACCATGAGCGAAGCAAAGCATCACATCAATAGATTTTTTTGGGAGAAGAAGAGATGGATGTTGAAGAAAGATGACAACATGTCGTAGACTGGGAGTACACGTCATAACCGTATCAAGAGAAACTATTCTATTATAGAAAATTCATGATGAGCATACATGCAGTGAACTATAAGTACATGAAATGAGTTGAGATTACTTGATGTGACCCATATCAAATAGTTAAAGTAGTTTCTTCATATTAATGTTGATGGAGGAAAAATTGGATCTGCATTACAGGATTAGTTACCCAAGTACATGTTGTGTACTCGGAAATGCACAGAGAAAAAATGGGTGATGTAGGCCATAGGATTAAGATGAAATTGACTATAAATAGAGTCTTACAACCACCATTTCAATATACTCTAAGGAATATGATTCCATGAAACACCAACATAAGGCCTCCAGATGAGGGTGTGATGATCTGGGGTCTCTCTTCATCAACAATTTTCCTTGGGTACCCATGCCACTGGCTCTTAACATGAGATAATATTTCCATTAATGTTGTGGGACATTATTTTTGTTGGATGCGAGCCTAGAAATTATTTTATAATTTTTATTCATATTTTGAATTGTTGTAACACATCTTATAAAATAATAATATCTTTTTTTTCATTTTATGGACCTTCTCTTGTGATTTGAGAATTATTATTTCGATTGCGTCAATTAATCCACTTAGTTTGGGTATGTAAAATAAATAGTCTAGGATAGTTATGATTAAATATGATTTTGGGTTACCTATCACTATGATTGAATCTAGTATGTGACCATTAAAATAGTCCAATCATAAGATTAGGGTAGGATACAAACACAAAAGACACCTACTTACCCAATTCTGTCACCAAAATAGAATAAACCCATTTCAATTGAAAAAATGTCACATGAATCCAAAATCATTGAACCAGGTATTCCTCACCATCTTGATTCAAAACCCAATTAATTACATCTATTTTCCTTTTTAACAAATTAATTTAAAAATTAAAATTTCATCTTCCAAGTTAATTTATATCAAATGGTCTATCCTTGTGGGTTTGACAATCAAAATTTCTGAGTATTAAATTTTTAGTTAGGATGCCTAAGTATGTATAAATTACCCAATTAGGTTATCCCTATATGAATTAACAATTCCCGAGTGGCTGTAAATGTGTTCTGTATTGTTTAGTGTCATGTATTCAGGATGTGTCAATGTAGTTTAACGTTATATGATTGGGATGCCTTGGTGTTTTTTAACATCATAAAACAAGGAAAAAACTTTTTTGTTTAAAATAATGTGGTCTAAACATAAGATTTTGTATTGTTTAAAGTCATTGTTGTATTAATTTAGTTGCATTATGACAAATATAGAAATAATTTCATAGGAATACTAACATTGGTGTGGTGGGGGTGAGACATGTTAACCATCCATTGTGGCCAATGACTTGGGTCTATTGTAATAGATCTTTTGTATGATAAAAGGTCCAATATATTTCTTTTCATTATTTAGAGGATTTTGTCTTGGTATCATTAGGGTTCTGA
The DNA here is from genome assembly GCA_963277665.1 of Viscum album. NCBI lineage: Eukaryota > Viridiplantae > Streptophyta > Magnoliopsida > Santalales > Viscaceae > Viscum > Viscum album. Next base: position 1,996,251,336 of record OY728135.1, on the reverse strand, counting down.
GATCCAACAACCTTTATCCTTGGAGATATTAATGAATGAGGAACTTTTTATTGAAAGTGCATTTGACATGATTCTGACAGACGTCAAGGTTGCGTAATGTTCACAACCTATTCTCATGTAGTGATTATCGCTCATAAAACAACATATGTTAAATATCATCCTTTAAGGGTCCTCTAAAATGGCTATTCGATGTGATAGAAATGATAATTCTATTGGAAATATTGACATGATACAATAAACTAATGTGTATGGATTTTCCTATTATGTAGTTTGTGTGGTGGTATGATATGACCATAAAGCATGATGGATTTTTTCCAACTAGGACTTCTTTTTTTTATTCACTATATTTGGAGTATTTTTTCAAGGAATTTTCAAAGACCTATTTTTTTCATTTTCCACTACCTGATATTTGGATGAGTGAACAGACAAAATTTTTTACTCCTTGTAAAATTTCCATAATTTCAAAGAACTGATGTTCATTTTATTTTCTATCAATATTGTGTGAGGGAACCAAAAGATTGAATCTATATGGGTATTTATGATGTTTATGATGTTATTCATCCCAACACCCACGATGATTTTTACCAAAGACCATTTTGAGAATATTTCTATAGTAGTAATGATATACTTTCACTACATAGCTAAGGGTAGGGGATATGACTGCATCACATCTATTCCCCAAACAGAAAACAAAGAGGAAATGAAATAATGGGGGGTGATGTATGATGTTTTCAGGGGTCGATCTTGCATGAAATTTCCCTATTAATTAAACATAATTTTTTATAATGGTGTTCCAGTAATATCACAAACTCCATATTTTTGTGAGGTCTAATTCACAAACAGTTGATATCCCTAGGATCCTATATTGACATATTCCATGACTGTTTGAATCTCTATTTTGGTTATACATCTTTGGAGTATTCCATCCAAGACTCCATTGTAATGTTCATTTCCCTCATTTGGGTCATCCAATAGGGTAATGTTTGCTTCATGACAATGATTCTATTCCCATTTGGATTTTTCTATAGGGAGACTCACATTTTGGAGATAACATATTATTACATCCATCCATCATAGGGTGGATATCATTTTATTATGACCATGTGAGTTGTTGACCATCGTAATTTCTCCCATATCACATATGATGATCGATGATTCCATTATTTAATTTGTGATATGGATGATTACATTATCATGGTCTGGGTTTTCCAGGTCTGTGGTTACAATAGAAAATTAATTAGTGAGAGAATTCTTTGATCGTGGAACATGATGTAATGTTGAATGAAAATGAATTTCTTCCATTTGTCCACTGATGCTTATAGTAAAAGGGATCAATTAATTCATTTTTGAGGAATATTTTCTATGGATCTCATTTATATCTTGTTACAAATAACATTATATATTTACATAAGATATCTAAATATATAGGGTATGTTCCAATATAGTAATGAGGAAATGGTATTCTACATTATCCTTTGATCAATGTTTAGATAGTGAGATTGAGTAACTAGAGATTTCAATGTCTAGAGATACAAATAAAATCCATGTTCCAAACTAATTGATCTTTGGATTTTCTACCATCTTATCAATAGTACAATGGGAGGATCCTTCAATATAAATCTCCCATATATGCGTAGTGTCATGGGAATTGAAAACCACAACATAATGGAGTTTGGTGTATACTGTTGTAATTTTTTGGCCAGTATGTTCCTTGTGGAATTTATCTATACCATTCCCCTTCACCGACATTTGTGACAAGAAAGGAATGACATATATTAAAAAATGAATACCCATTGGGAAAAATGAATTGTCTGTTTGTGGAAGCCAAGGGTGTACATGAGAGGATCAATACATGTGACCAAATGGGGTTTATGGTTATGAAATCTGTAAATAATCTCTTGAATTTAAGAGATGAGTGAAATGAATATCATATAGATATATATGTATTAGTTCATAATACCTATAATTGTTTGAATAATGTAATATAGACTTTTATCACTCCCCTCATCATTTATATATATGAGGAGTGAGCCATCTGAGAATTCCCTGGAGGCCACATGTAACATAATTTGATTTTCCTCCACTAGTGGAATCAAGAACGGTGTGTGTAGTTGATATTACATGATACATTTAATGGAATATTTTCTGTCCTCTTCCCATTGGTAAGAGATTACCATTATCATCATCCTAGGGAAATAGAATGATTTTCCTACATTGTAATATTTTAATCGTTGAACATTTGTGAGGTTTGTTTGGAGTCCCCTTAGTTCATTGAAATTTTATATTGGTGAAATTTCATAAATAGAACTAGAATTTACTAGGACAACCTCACTAAAATGGTGTAATACAACTATGATAAGGGACATCCACAATATTACCCCAAAAGATCATTTTAGAAGTTCAACTTTATAATGTGCATATGAAACATGTCAAATACTGTTCGAATATCTATGAAGTGATTGCAATGCTTATTGAATTTGAGAACAAGTATGTCGATAAAAAATTTGGTGATCTTAACTAATAAAGAATTATTTAAATGTAGCATGTTTTGACACTCCTTAGAACGGAAAAAAGATTATGAATATGTCCATTGGATATTTCAAAGAATAAATGAAAAAAAGTTAATTTATATGAAATAAAATCCAAGACACCTATGTCGTCGACCTACGTGGAACACCTTCGCATCCAGCAGACCAGTACACATTCTGCCCATACATCTCAGTGCACAGCCCCTACGCTACAGACCAAAAATATGAAGCTATGTGGATGACCTATGCAAATATATAATTTATTCACCCCTTTTCATAAGGTCTATGCCATGAGGCTACACTGAAGACCTCTGGGGAAAACCTCAATTCAAGATTCATCATCCATTCCTCCATGTTAGACCATTGGGATGCCTTTTTGAAACTGAAGAAAAATGTAGGAAGAACCCTTGAGGAATCCATTGCATAGCTCTTTCCCCCTGGTCCCCCATATTTTCTCAGGTAGCTCTAGAAAACAATATAGATGATATAATTATATAGTATTATAATCCTTGATGTCCATTTAGAGTATTAAATAAAAATCATCTAAGTGGGGTCTCTTCGTCAATCAAGAAGAAACTAACTACGCATGGCCTATTCCATAAGGACATATATTGGGATCTTCTAAATACAACAATATAGACTCTGGGCGTTTATATTTAAATATAACCCATGTATTATGTTCCCATTAGTCTGTTTTAATACATCATAGGCTTAATTCCCCAATGTTAACAATTTTATTCAGTTCCTCATAAGTCAAGTGTGATACACCTACGTGGTAGACCTAAATTGCATAGATTTGTGGTACACATACATGATCCGTCTTTGTAGGCTTCTTCTAATCCACCTATGGAGAAGGGGTATATATTCCCATGGACCCCTTTTCAGAAAGGGACTAGTTGAAACCTCCACTAAAACCTCATGACATACCAAATGTTTTGGAATGTCACATAATTGTGTCCACTACATGGTTTTTTATTTCTACAATCAGAGGTTCCTGACATTTATCTTTTAAGGGAGTCAGGATCCTTCATTTTTTAGGTATTTATATCTATAATCACATGGATATTTATACTAGAGATAGTGTTTGGATGCCCCCAATCTTGGATTCCAATGATAGCACACTTTCTGCCCCTTATCTTCATGGAGATATAGATCCTCTGGTTCCTAATGGATAGAGAGAGGGTAACACATGATTTTTGTTTAAACAATGGAAAAGTCTCCCTCCTATACTAGGAAACATATGAGGGAATCCATCCATGAGTATGTCCATATTCTTTCGAACTGGTCCCAATGATCTTCATTATCATTTTACATTGAAGGGTTCATTTCTCTGTGCCCTCACCCACTATTGGATCAGCATCATTCACCATAGGCACGACCTCTTCCATTACAAGATGATAAAGTGTGTGGTTTGTTGAATCTTTCGCATCCTCTTGTTTCTCACACCGAGCATGAATCATGTGGGATTATAAATTTGTGATGATCCCAACATTATCACATTCTACATCAAATCTTGAACTACGAGAGCTCTAATTCACAACATAATTGGGTGGTGTAGGATTCCTTCACCTGGGGATCAAACTCACTAGATACCCTCTTCTGGAATCCAACCCTAATATCTTTAATCTTTAAATCCTTGTTATGGGTAAGACATGAAATAAGCCCCCTATATCTCTATGTGTTAAGATACCTCACTTGGTATGTTTTTACAAGGGAATCCACTTTAGGAATAATCCTCATCCTACTTCTCTCAAAGGCCCAAAAAACATTGTGAGACATACATATCTACGTGGATATGATTCACATTCATGTGGGATATGTTGGAAGCCACCATAATGATCAAAACATACACTTGAAATCATCCATGTTCTTCCAAGGCCATATTCTAAATAGGGTCTAATATATCTTGTAATTTCAAGTCCATTTCGAATTCACAGGGCCCATTAGACATAAGTCCGCCACCAAGCATTCACAAGGAATCTTGCACCTATATATCCTTACTATATGAAAATAAACAGTATGTATAAAACCTTATCTCATGACCATAGAAGGTACGATGTTTCCTATTATGTGACACCAAACTCCAAGAGTTCTGATTCATTTCACAAGGATGTGTAGCTAGCCCATTTATGGGTACAATCCCAACATCAAAAGAACATATTTCCCCTAGGATGACGATAAAATCTAATGTGCCCCACAGTGTGGATTTAAAACCTGAATTGTTGTAATAAAAACCAAAAGAATAACTATATAGGATAATATAGGATACCAATGATGGAGAACCCAAATAATTATTGTTATCTCCATTTATATAGAACCTTGATCGCATATAGATGATTCTAATTTCTGTACATGCTAATAATTGATTGGAAATTTCCTGGGGAACCTATACTATTCTTGGTAAGTTAATAAGGATTAATGAATAAATCATAAATATATAATAGATTCATGGATTATGTATTAATTCTCCCCATGGGTATGATGAGCTAACCTCCCATCCTCTTGACTAACATAAGTTATTATGTAGTTTAGATAAAGAAACCGAATGAACACCTGCCATTGGAATGCCTGCTCATTTGGATACAAAATTGTTGGGTGTTTCTAGTTCAAAAAATAAATCTGATAGAAACCATTCTGAGGTAGTGATTCATAACTAGAACACACATTCTAGGGGACATAAAATGGTGAGACATACATGAATCATTAAAAATGTAATTAGGATAGTTGGTGATAACACTATAAAACAGACACTTTTTTATTCTCCGTTAGTCCATTTTGTTTAAATCCATACACAAACAATAAAGGGTGAACCTAATGTGAATCAATAACCAAGATGATAGTGTAACCCATATGTTAGGATCATATTAATTTATACTAGAGGGCCAGACAGGGGAATCAATCATGCATCTGTTCATGTAAAAATATGATGCTTTAATGAAGTTCAATGTTTGTATATGTCATAAGTACATGAACATTTTATACTAACTCGCTTCATTCTAAATGGGTTCTTTATGTTTGAACCTATGAATTCCCATAATACAACTCAAGACAGATCCTTGTCCATTAGATGGATGTCGACACCACTTCAAAATCATAAATGATGAGTCTCCAATGAATTGGATCAAGAGTACCCTCGACATGGTACTATCCTAACCATAGAGGTTGCATGAAAATAACTCCAAATAAAGAATAAAAAACAGTCCTCCAATAACTGGATACTAGTGGTTTAGAATCAGATGGTTCCATCCACCCTATTAAACTATTACAATAGATTAAGATTGTAATACAATCACTAATCCCTCTCTTTTTCCAGGGAGGTCATTCAAGAGGCCATTAATGGGCTCGTCTCAAATACACTGGGGTCATTCCTAATGGATCCTATCGACAACCACTACCACAAAAGAAACCTGTAAGTAATGCCTCAACATGACAAATGTGTTATCTTCGGTTATCTGGCCCATGTACCCTATACCTAGGCACACTAGATTAACCACCAAGGACAACAACTGGACTATTGGGGTATAGTTTCTACCTTTTCTCTCACTACATAATTCCCTCAAAAAACAAGATGAAAAATAGTGAACAGGCACATAGACCCATTCACGTTAACTTCTCTAGACCGAAGTCTCTTTTGTAAGTGGCCAACAAATCCCATCATTCAAATACGAAGAATTACTATGAATAGACACAAACGCTTTCATAGAATCTATCATATAGTTAGTTGTATGACTATATTCATATATGTGCATTAATAAAATATAGTGGAAACATGTAACTAGTAACATACACATGCTATCATCCATCAACCTAACCAATAGAATTTTTTGGTAGCATTCGAAGATGTCAATCGAAATTCTATAATGAAAAACCTGGAGAAGACTCCACTTTTCCCCCCATGCAGATGTAGTGTCAGTATCCATTGATAGGAAAGGGAGGATATGAGAAGGTACATACACCTACTCTAGATATTTAATGGACATATATTCTTATTCTATTAGAAAAATTCACCAAGAACATTTTTGAAATCAGGAAAGTGAAAATAGAAAAACCATCACATATCCTGGATGCTTGTTAGAAGATCAAAATGACAACTTCAGAAGTACTATTGGTACAAACATATAAATCTATCCCCATATTTAGGATGAATCCACAACATTCCATCGTGGGGAAGATAAACACCATTATTCTAGTCTATGAGGGTTATAGAGAACACTCCCTAAAATCATATAGGAAAAATGGTTTGGAAGCATACACATGTTCCAATTGGAGATAATCGGTATATTCTGAAGACCACTCCATGGAAGGAACATACACATTACCATGATATCCATTTCTCCCAGAAAGTGTCCCCAACCACATATAAATGTGCATCAACGTAGAATAATTGCCAAACAATGTTGATAAAACATGTGCGGATGAGTGATTTAGCTTCTCTCAATTCTATTGTTCATGAGGTCCTCCGAAATTTCTCTATTGTAGATCAAGATATTACCACCCAATTACCAAATTATGGGAATTGAAGAAATTATTATGATGTTTCTCATTTTAAAATTATTCTTTTATGCTTTCATCATGAAAAATAGGCCAGTCTATAAAACCTATATTTGGAGGAGATCCATGTCAACCCTCAATGTGGACAAATGACAATGGAGATATAGGATTTATCAATTTTTGTAATCCACTATGGTGGTCATCCCCATGATTTAATTTTCTATGAATATTCTCTCAATAGTAGTGTTTCACGTTGTCAGGAAAATTCTCAAACTAAAAGTGTAGAAATGAGAATGCCCTCTTATCTTGAGGAACATGAAAATGCATGTTCGGCCATGTCTAATTTGTTATTACAGGAAGGTGATATTATTTCTAAATCATAAGGTAGATCATGGAAATGGTTAATCTCTGAACCACATATGGGTCATTTTCCTTCTAAAATGGATAAAGAAACACCAACTGATCATATTTCTCATGATTAAAATATCAAGAAACATACACTCTGGTCTGACCATGTTGAGAATCCTCCAGAAAAAGATGAATAGGGAATGTTGAATATGAGAAAACAACTGGATAAGGGTGAAATAACAGTTTTGTTTTGGACTTTGGAAACTTCTCAATACGACATTCCAGAGATTATGGAAGAATATGGAATTCTTGATATTATCCACAAACTATAGAAGACTCTACAACATTTAAAAGGAATTTTATTACCATAAGAATAATATAAAATTCATGTTATTGTAATATAAGGGTTTGGACTAAAAATTCAATTGGAATCTCTCTAGGATTACTGACATTCAATGGTCAAGAAGAAACAAGAGGATCTTTAATGTCCATTAAAAAATAAATTAAATACGATGCGAATTTTTTTATAGAAACCTCATATAGTATTCATATCAGAGGACCACGTGAAAATGGAGTATTTCATTTCCCTGTGATCCATAATTAGCAAAGGCTTCCATATGTGGTCTCATGGAATTTTATTTCCCTTGGCCTGCTACAACAATCAAATTCTTTTCATGACTATAGAAATTATTAGCAAGAAGATTCCTTGATTGATTTTTAACAATGTTTGTCCAAAAAATAACAAGCGGTCGATGTACTTTTGCATCATGTATCTGTGAACATTGAGAAGGCCTCATTCATAGAAGATGCTTTCCATAAAATCGTGATCATCTTTGAAATAGTGCAACAGTCTTCCAAAATAGGTGATTTGAGAGGGTTCTGTATAATGCACCCAGCTATTGTCCAGACCAAAATACATAAAATCAGTAGATCAGATGTGTTGATATCAACTGTAGTAGTTCAGGAACCACTCCAAGCTAAAGGGCTAGGTTCATTTTAATCCAAAAATTTGGATTAAACAATAAAATCCCAAATGGTGTATGAAGAAAAATATGCATTACCCCAGCCTCTAGGGGATGAGGGGTTTTACATTTATACTCTCAATCCCAATGGAATCCAGTTTTCTCTGAATTTGGGAAGAAACCACAATGTGGACACAAAACTAAACTATCCATGGGTTCCCCTCATAATATTTCCTATCAAACTATCGATGAGAAATTAATAATAAATGTAAAATGTCTTATGTGGGATTAATATATAAGATATATTACAATAACACTAACAAACTTTTGTCTATTCATTATGATTCAATAATTATCATGAATTCCATTATTACAGATCATCCCAAAAAAGAGTATAGCTCATGGGATTTTATGGATGATGTTTTTTTCATAAGGTCGTACACATCAATAAAAAAGGAGGTGTGCGTACCCAAAATCTGAGGATCACCCAAAATCTAGGTATTCTCTCAAATTACAAAATTCCAGCTATTTTAAAGGAATATAATAAGGGGAATGGTAAATGTCAGATCATGTCTCACTTTTCCATTGTAGGATGTCAATATCCCTTTTGAGAAAAAATATTTTCCCAAAAAGTGATGTATATAATGGATTTGAGTATACTCAATGCAGAGTTACTCTGAAGTAGTATTCATACCAAACATGTTATAAAAGAATATCATCATCATGTGCTTCCATTTTGAGTTCCTCGGTAAAAAGGGGTTTTTTCATCTAATGATGTGAATATTTAATTCCCTCTGTTGGTTATAAAAAGTGAATAGGGTCAAAAATACCCATACAAGTATATCCTAAGGGTCTGTCAAAGAAAAATACTAGGAGCCCCAACACTAGTGGTCTGACCAGTCATCATGGTAGTTTAGGCTCCCAATGTTGAACCTGTTCAGGTCCCAACTCTTCCAGATATTCCCGAAATGCTAATGAATACAATTGGTTAATTAAAAACTCTACTGGATGTAATTGTAGAATGGAATGCAGTTGTATAATTATAATATTATTCTTACCCCAAATGGGTATATCTGATCCCTCTCCCACCAAACTTTTTGGAAACCAAAATTCCAATATATAATGGATCAGGATATCTGGAGTAGCACTTTACACATTTGTTTTCTCATTGGGATCTCATGATCGGTACCTCTCAACAACATTAAGCAGTAAATCTCAGATGGGTTTTTTAATCACTATCGAGGTCGGCATTTGTCTTGTATACAAGTTTGAAGTCTCTATCAATTTTTTTATGTGAAGACCTATGTAAAAATTTCCTCTTCCAATTACCCTAAACATTGTAGATGACAATACTCTGTGATATTACAAACTACAAACAAAGGAAAATGAATGAGTATCAGATTTCATTACTCGATGGAAATAACTAACATATTATTTGAAACAACCACTCCCTGAAAAAGATTTGCTGCCAATTTGTGTAGAAAATATCCAGGATGAGCTGTGTACACCACTAATCCCTATAAAATAAAAATTAGGGTTTTAGGACCAACCTAAAATCGTCAATAAGGTGGATAATTTCATTGCAGAAACCAAATTTAAGTATCATGTAATCCCTTCAACTCTGTGGAGGAGAATGGGAAAATTAGAGGCTTCCATAGTTACACTCAAGAAATCACATATACCTACCTCTACATCAAAACCATTATCATACTATAAGGCCCCACCTTCCAAGCATCATAATAAATGACTGAATCCTCAATATGATCCAAAATATTATATTTATAGACAGTTTCAGTAGTTAAAGTACATGATCTATTCTGTTTAGAATGAAAAGCTTCCTATTAACTTCATTTCATCTGTGTACACAAATTTTTCTAGATACTAAGGCCGAAGAATCCATTCAAGGAAGGGGATTATGACCTCCCAAATTATTTCCACTTTCATGAAATGTTATGTAACCCTATTTTGATGTGTTCTTTTAAAATATCTCCCACATAAAATTGTCAACTCTGGACAAGTGAATATTAAAAAAATCAACCTAAGTAGCATGTGTTATTGCTACCAATTTAGAAGAAGAAGGTGGATGAAATAAAGTAAAAAATTAACATAAGTATGAATATTTTATGGATAGAAAATAGATCAATAAAATCATGGAATTTGATGATCATAGTTCAATCAACCAATTATACCTCCTTCCACTTCTATTACAACAATGGCATCCTCATCAAAATATTAGTTCTGAAAAGGCCTATCCTCAAAGAAGGGACATGATAATAAAGGTAAAGGGAAGTCAAAATAATATTATCTCAAGCTAAAACAAAATGTATCCTTTACTTTAGAAGAATTCATTCCATATTAGTCAAATGCACATGCATTTCCCGGCTAAACGACACAACAAGAACCGACCAGTCATGACTAATCGTCATGTATGATCCCAGATATTTTTATGGTATGTTTTGTATATTTTTTTTGTCTCTAGTTTTGGCTAGATATTTGACTCCCATGTTTAGTTAGGGGATTAGGGGAGCCCGAGGTGCTCGGTGTGCAATTTGTTGAGAAATCTGGCCAGGCAGTGCTAGGTGTAAGGTCTATGCATGGTTAGGGGTAATTGTATGGGTTGACAGTGCAGACCAACCCTCCTCATATAGTATCCCAGGAACAATCTCCTCATGGTTAGGTAAAACCATGTGGGATTCCTAGGAAGCTGTGCGGGCTGGCCTCTTGCGGATTGTAGCTATTGAATGGTTTGCGCATGGTTTGTAAAACCGTGCGTGTAGATTGTGCAGCCCAGATAAATTGAAAAAATTACAAAACATCCACCCCATTATTTTAAGACCCAATTTGGGTTTCTCATAAATTCCTCCACCTTTAGTCCTAGTGATGCCCCAAGGACCTCAGGTTCTCACATAGATCAATCTCCCGCATTTCATTTCCATTTAGAGCACCGTCGGTTGCAGATCAATGCTTCTGGTAAGTCTAATCCTCTCATTGATTCGCTTTTGAAGAAAAGAGTTTGTAGTTTCTTCCATCTTTTTTATAATATCTAAAACACTCTTTTTTGTCTGAGATCAAGGTTAGGTCATCAAGGGATGTTTGAACCAGGATCTAAGGCCATGATTAAGGGATTGTTCCTCAATGGATTCAAGGTAGACGGTCTACAAGTTATATCGCTTGAGTTTTATAGAGATATGTGCATGATGTGTTTTATTATTACCCTATTGTGAAGGTCTCATCATTCCAATATTGTGATGTGATGTTTAGGGAGTCTAAATAACCTATTGGATCCCTCATGATCCCCACAAGATTCAGGGAGGACTGTGTGACCTGTGTTTGGGCCAACAATAGGATGTGCCCACTTTTCAGTATTAGAGGTTAGCAATGTAAATGTAGGGTCACTATGTGATAATATAGAACCCATGGTGAATATGATATTATTCTTGAAGGGTGAGATTCAGAGTCCTAGTAACAAACATGGGTAGGGTGGTGACCTATGTTGGTGTTAGTGGGTTTAAAAAGGGGTTATGTTAGATAAAGGGAAAATCAAAGGGGTTAGAATTATAAATTATTATGCTTGGTGAGATAAGAATGGGAAATTTAAATTTGGGTGAATTGTGTAATTGGTTAAAATAAGACAATAAGGCGGTGCAATATAACGATTCAATGTAATTAAGGGATTGTGTTATGTGATATTAGAATTGTATTTGAAATGCATAAGTGGGTAAATACTGGTGGAACGATAAATGGACTAGAGGGGTTAATGAATGGAAAATGATGAATTTTTCTGAGGAACAGGGGTTCTTGAGTACACCTAATGAGTTAATGAATGGAAATGTGAATTTGGATAGATGGATATTTATTGCAATTTGAAGTTGTGTTAATGGGTTGTTACATGGAAATGAAAAGAGACAATAATGTAATGGATTATGAACCTAGTATTTCTGCCTAGTGAGTTAGGCATAAAGAACATTTCCTAGTGATATTGGAACAATGAATTAATGCTTTGTGAGATAAGTGTGACAAAATGAGAACTATGATAAATGGCTGAAAGATGTGAAATTTGGTAAATGTTTATATGGGTTTGGACATAGTATTAATTCCAATATTGTTTTTTAAGCATTTTAAATGTTGATTCCTAACTGAATTGGTTATGTTATGTTGTGTTATGTATTGTGATATCTAATGTTTTATAATATACTTGATTGTGTTATGGTATGGTTATGGTGATTTGATAATTAAGCATGTGCACATGGCATGGTATTGTGGGGTATTGACTGAGGCTCTACACCAACTTGTCGAGTTGGACTGACGCTATAAACTTCACCACTAATGTATGAGTTAGGGAAGAGAACTGATGCTCGATTCCCCTAATTAATGTCATTCCTCCTAGAATGAGGCTCCAGGGTGTGGTTATTATACTGATATCATTCAACCTGGACTGAGGCTCTATGGTGAGTTTATTGTATTAATACCATTCCAACTTGACTAAGTCTCTAAGGTGAGTATATTGTTTTGATATCATTCCACCTGGACTAAGTCACCATGGTGATGTTATTGTGTTGATATCATTCCACCTGGACTGAGGCTCCAAGGTGAGGTTATTGTATTGATGTCATTCCACATGGACTGAGGCTTCAAGGTGAGAAAAATGTGTTTTGGTGATATCAGGATCCCTAGTGAGATATGGACATTATTTGTTTTCTATATACATTGTTATTGATTTCCTTATATCCTTTTATATATGATATTTATCTCCAACCCATAGAACATCTGATCAATATGGATTATTTAATGAAGATGGTATAAGTAATGGAATTGGGATAAATGTTATCCATGCCTATAATGATCCTTATTAACTATATGATCCCGAACTGTCCCTTTCTTACGTATCATTTATTCAGTACATTCATGCACTATTAAATTGACAGGATATTTTGTAGAAACTTCTGGTGGTCGCCTACTAAGTGTTGTACTCACACCCTGCTAGGGCTGCTGTTGGGTACTAAAGAAGATCTATTGGTTGATGATAGAGATAATATTTCCAATATTTTTAATGTCTGTTTAAATGATTTAAACCTCACAAATTTAACAATTTGATCTTATTTGTAACAATTTTGGATTTATAGTGTGTTTTGGGATAAAAAGTTTAAAATTTCATAATTCTGGATTTTTAACAGATTTTTATCACAGGGGTATTTTGGTCATTTCTTATAACATATATTTCCAAATTTTGTGAATAGAATTTTTTTTGAACCCTTATTGTATTTCCATCAACTTTGTCTTCAGGACCAGGGGTTGAATCGATATTAATGGTGCCCAAAAAATCAATGAAGTTGACAATGTTTTCCGGGCGGACTGCATTGACTCCACCATAGTAATGGAAGCAAATTTCGTCCTACACTACTCCAAATGATGCGATTCTACCTGGCTATGACAGATGACTCCAAGGCTCGTCTCCTAAATAAATTTCAAGCCATTTGGAATCCTTTATGATGGCCGTTTAATGATAGATTTTTGAAGGAAACTTCCAGGAAGCTTCATCCAGAGAAATCTATTTTCAATAGAAAAACCATAAATCCTTCAATACGCGTCCAATTAATCTGAAATATTGCGGGTGGACGGACAAGATATTGATGAACAATATTGATGAAGAGGTCAACGCGTGAATCGTCCATTAAATGGGTCTAAAACGTGACATCTTGGTGAAGATAAAATCTGCCTATAAAAGGAGGGGAGCTCCTACCTCTCAAGATATTCTATTTTTTACCACACCATCCCTCACAAAGGGAGTTGGATTGAGAGAGCGAAGAGGAAGGTGGAGATTTTGATCCTTAAGAAGATGAAATTCTTTGAATATTCAATAGAAATGATGAAGGCTTCTCAAGTTATGGAAGGATAAGCGGCAAGTGGTTGCGGACGGCGACACTCGACGGACACTCTCTTCCGAGTTTGGATTGTAATGTGTAATCTCTTTTTTTGAATTTCTCTTGAACCTATATTTTTGAATGAATATGGTTGTTTTCTTTCTTAAATATATTTTCAACAAATTTGATTTTACCATTGTTCCATCTATAAAGTAGAACAATTGACTTCGCTATTTAAAATTCTTTGGTGAGGTTTTATCATTGAGCATAGCGAATTCAATTAGGTTCAATTACTTGGAGGTATTTAAGTAATTGAATCACTTCTATAGGCGGGAAAAAAATCATATTGTAGTCTTAAATATGGTGTCTTTTCAAATTTGAGTGTAAACCTAGGGGTCCTTGGGGGTACATTTAGGAATTTAAAATAAGAGATATTTTTTTATATACAAGGAAGAGGGGAGTGTCCGAGAGGGTGAAGCTTGTATGCGACTGCTATTTTTATTCATGATTTCAAACCCACATTATCTTTACATTAAAATTATTTAAGTTTAGAATTTAATTAAAATTTTATTTTCAAATTGTTAATCAAACCCCCATTTTCATTTCATTAAAAACAAACAAAACAACAAAAGTGACAGTTTTACAACTTGAACTGCAACCTCCTCGAGAGACAACCCTGTGGTCACCACTGTGCTACATAAAAAGGGAAAATATTGATTGAGGGTTTCATGACAAAAATGCTCACATCAGTTGCCGGTCAGGACTAGGGAAAATGCCACATTGTGAAAATTTGAGTTGGGATCGAGATGTACTTGGAGAAGGACCTGAACTCGGTGCTGGGACCCATTTGGCGTTTTGACCATTTGTTTTATTTTGTGATTCTTCTACATTTCACTACTAGTATGGAACTGCATGGTGGTATTTGGTGTGTGGTTTTCACCTTGTCTGGAAAAATGCTTGGTTATGATCATTTATTGTCAGTTCATATTGTTTCTATTATTTATATTGTGTTATGTTATGGATTACTCGGGTAAAGAGTATATACTCTCCCCACTTGACTCATTTGACCATCTATGCTAGTCGGTATCCTCTAGCGTATGGGGAGGTGTGCATGAAGTCGTCTGATGGCCTAACTCTTAGCACGATTTTAGTGGATTCTGGGTCGGGGATGTTATAATGATGTATCAGTTGTGTTCTTTTTCTATTTCTTACATTTTGGGGATGGTAGACAAGAGATTAGGAATTTTTTGGGCCTTGGTATTGAGCTCATGCCCTGGAGTATCTAACATATGTACGATGGAAAATCCAAATCACCCTAGATGGGAATTGTTGTTCTAGATTTGTTTTATTACAATTGAATGACATTTCACCATTGGTTGATGCACCGGTTGTGTGATTTGAATGATTTATGATATTTTTCTCACTTCCAGAATGGAACGTGGATATGAATTCATGTATCATTTTAGGCACCTAAGGATATAGGTGGAATGCATCTTTATAGGCACACATGCAGGGTGAGTGTGCAAGGCATGGAGAGTTGAATACATTTTACTTCCATAATTTTATGAAGAAAATGGTGCATAATAATTGTAATGAAAGTGGAATAATGGAAAGAATGAAAATGAAGAGTTAAGGAATATAATTTATAAAGAAATGTTGTGACTGGATTAATGTTTTGGGTCATGATAAATTATAAGGGCTGACTCGGTGTCCCAATGAAAAAGGATGGCATAATGATGGTAAAAATTGATAATGAATTTATTCTAATGAATGGTGAAAATGTATTGAAATGATGATTTTAACATGTTGTGATATGGTGAATGTGCCTAATAGGAATGGATCGAGTTCCAAAAGAATAATTGTTTTGAATATGTGATGATAAAAGACATGTAATTGAGTAAGTTGGTTATCCCATGTTGACCATGACCACAGTATGTATGGTAGGGGTGGTTTTATAAGTCTGATGAAGACCATTGGGGTTATGAATTAATACTGGTTTGTTTAATGATTGATCGCGTGGGATCTTTACATCTGTGGTATTAATTTTTTCAGTCATTGTTGGAGGTTCCATGTGAATGGAAAGTTTGGAATGTGAATGTTTGAGTGCAAAGGTGGGTATCCTTGGCATTGTTGGTTATATCCATTTTTATGTGGGTTGCGGTTGTGAGAGTACCATAGTGGAGATTTTGGTCTGGGATTGTGAGGACTTGTCAATCATGTTATGGAATAGTTGGTGTGTTTAGGGTGTTGGTTTCATTTAACCATCACAGTGACCTATGAGTGAGGTCAGAAAAGGCATCATGTGTGTTTGGGTGTGTGTCAAACATGTGGATGTTTTGAAATTTGATAGTGGGACATAGAGTGTTTTGTGATATTGTTTTGTTACATAAGGATAACTGGGAAGGTTGATGTTCTAGTTTTTCCTGGTTCATTAATAAGGGCACCCTAGTGTTTATGATAAGAGGTATGGATTTTTTTCGAATGGTTGTATCTCGTGAATGACTAAATCACATGTCTGCGTGATGATTAATAGAGGTATGAAGTTGTTTTGAACATATATACAAGGGTGGATAAAGCATGGTTATATACTTTAACACGATGGTGACATACAAGGTAAGGGTGGTCACGTGGAAGAACTTGTTTGTATGAATGGTAGGGTCATGGAGTAATGGTTAAAATTTGATCAAAATCACACTTGGACAGTGGTGGGTAACTTGTGTTGAGATATGTTTGGAATAGGAGACTGGGAACATTGATTGGTCATGATGTCCCATAGTTCGACATTAGAAATGTGTAAGTTACTAGTGTATTATCAGAACCCTTATTAGTGTACCTCATTTAGTGATAAACATGTCTAATATTTTTACATCATCTGAGGAATGGTGAAAATCCAATGATTTGGGCTAAGAGACGTGATGGTATTCTTTTGATGATGGACACCATTGATTTTACATGCATAATAACATTATATGTTGATCTAGAGGATGGAATGTGCACCCTCTATGGTTTGGGGTGAGGTCCTCTGGGTGGACCGAATGACGAAAAATGGAAGGGGTTATAATCATGGATATTGAGAATGGGAACTGAGTTATGTTTGTTCCCTTGTTTTGGGAAAAATGTTTTAAGGACATATCTATGTTTTTCATTTGGTTTGTGACTAGTTTTAAGATGTAGTGGTTTGAATCCCTCATGGCGAACAAATGTAACATCACTTTTAAGGTGGGGAGTGATAAATCAGCCTTGGTTGTGGGAATTAGAACATCGAGACCACGTTGGGGCACATGGGTTCAATGAGTAACTAGTAAAGTGCTTGTCAGGTTCCTTGGAGAGTCTTGCAGGACTTGTTGTGGTGACAAATAGGCCATGTGTTGGCTTCAGCTCAGGGTGGTTCCAAGTGAAGCATATGAGATCTGTTATGGGTTGTAGTAGGATGTGGATGAATATAACAAGAGGTTTTAGAATGAGAATTTGGGGTCTTATTATTCGAATGAATAATGGGGTTAGACCTAGGTCAATTGTACTTGTGTGGTTTTAAGATGTCGTAACTTTGGGTGAAACTTGTCCATGTGATGTGGTGGCATGCCAAGGGTGATGTTGATGACAGTCTAGAGGGTTGTAATTCCATGATAATGAATTATAATGGAATTTTTTAAATGACTTAAGTGTGTATGTAGAATGATAGTGATAGAATTAATGTCAGTAAGCACTTTGGGATTGAGAGAATGGGGTAGCGTATCATTAGTGAAAGTTATGTGTCTTGGGGCAAGAAAGTCAAAGGTTGTCTGACCTGGGATGGTAGACTTGAATGGGTGAGGTGATGGTAAACCACGATCGGGAATATGTTGCAGACAAAATTGTGTTTTGAAAGGATGTTGTACTTGGGTTAGGTCCTCATGGTCATAGACATTTTATGTATGGTTTAGGTATGTCTTCAAAATGATTGTGATAGTTTGGATGGATGCCAAGGTAGAGTAATTCTCATATGGATCAATGGGCATGATAAGTTCGAATGTGTATGGAAATGAGAAGGTTGGGTTGTGTTCTAGTGGAAATTTTGTCGATGGATGGTGTCCCAAATAACTGGAAATGGAGGAGAGTACCATACCCGATAAATGGTTGATTGACGACTTGATCATAGTTTTGGGTTGGAAGGACTCGAGTGGTCACCGTTTGGGTGAGTTGGCCCTGGTATAGTTCCTTGTCATGGTTTAACATATATAGTATCCCAAAGTTTTGATTTGAGTTTGGATGTAATGTTGTGGAGTTATATCTTCAGGAAATGTGGTTGGAAGGGTCGTGTGTTTTCCTCCAGGTGATACCGAGTTCGATCACTATTATAGTTGGGTGAACAGAAAAGGATGCCATGTGATTTGGTTCATGATTTGTTTAGAGGATCAGGTTGATGAGGTTTTGATTAGTTCCCCCATGGTGATGTGATGATATGTGTTATGTTCCATGTGTTGTGGGATATTTTTTTTCACCTATGTTACCAAATAAATTCTTGTGGCGAGAATGGTTGAAGTTGATGGGCCCTTGTGGAGTGTTCAACTAGTGTTGTGGTTGTAGTTCGGAAGGCATGAGGGGAGAGTCTGTTCCCCTAACCCATATTCGATGGTCCTAGGATGTGAAACCAGAATATTGGAAAGTGGGTGGATGTGTAGGTAATGTTGAATGACCTTTGCTTATGGGAGTTTGTGATGCTCGGAAGAGCGGCTCGAGGTTGAGTTGTAATAAGGTGGAGAGGTTTTAATAGCTCCAATATATTTAAGGTATTTTTTGTTTAGGACTTGGTTGGGCCTCCCCTAATGTCTAGATAAGTGTTTCCCAAGTTCAGGTGTGGGCTCGGGGGTGCCCCGGGGGCTTAGGGTGAAAAGAGTAGAGTGTTCTGGCCAAGAAATGATAGGTGCATGGTTTGCACATGGTTAGGGGAAACCGTGCAGACCACCAATCATATAAAAGTATCTTGATCATGGTCCCTGCATAGTTAGGGAAAACCAAATGGGATTCCCAGGAAGCCGTGTGGGATAACCACTCACTGACAGTAGCTCCCACACGTTTTGTGCACGATTTGGTAAACCTTTTGGTTAAAATGTGTGGCCCAGAAACGTTTGAAAATTTACAAAAATCCACCTTGTGATTTTAAAACCCAATTCAGGTTTCAATTCTATTACACATCCTCCATCTGTAGTGACTCCCAAAGGACCTCAAGAGCTCTCATTGATCAATCTCCCTCATTTCATGGATGTTTAGAGCACTTTTGGTTTCAGATCGAAGCTCTGGGTAAGTCTAATCCTCTATTTCCATATCTTTTGTGGATTAGAGTTTGGGGTTTCTTATGTCTCCATCCGAAGCTCCAAAACACTCTTCTTTTGAGTGAGATATAGGTTGGGGATGCAAGGGATGTATGAACCTAGATCAGATGCCACAGTTGAGGGATAATTCATCAATAGATTTGATGTAGGTGGTATACAAGTTATATCCATTGAGTATTATTGTGATTTATGAATGAAGTGTTCATCATTCCATTACTATGATTTTATGATTAGGTAGTCAAAACAAACTAAGGGAGTCCTCATGTTCCCTACAAGATGCATGGAGGATGATGTGACCTATGTTAGGGACACCCATGTGGTGTGCCCACATTATTGAATTATGAGTTTAGCTAAGTAAATGGAAGCCATTTTTTGAGAACATAGAGCCCAGGGTGAATATGAAATTAATCTTGAATGAAGTGAATGGGATTCCTAGTAATAAACTTGGGTTTGGCAGTGACTTATGTGGGTGTTGGTTGTACTAAAAAGGGGTTAAGTGAGATAAAGGGAAAAGCTATGGGGCCGGAATTATACATGATTATTCTTGGTGAGATAAGTATGATAAATGGTAATTTTGGATGAGTTGTGGATTGGGTTAATACATGACAATTAGGTGTAGAACATAAATTATTGAAAGTATTTAAAGGATTGAGTTTTGTGATAGAGAATTGTGTGTGAAATTCATAAGTGGGTAAATGGTTGTGAAATGATAAATGAGATAAGTGGGTAAATGAATCGCCCATGACGAATTTGTATAAGGTAAAGGGGTTTTTGAATACACCTAATGGGTTAAGGCATAGAAATGGAAATTTGGCTAGATGGATATTAATTGTAATTAGATGTTGTGTTAATGGTTTATTACATGGAAATTACTAGAGTCTATAATGGAAGGGATTATGAGCCTGGTAATGGAGCCTAGTGTGTTGGGCTTAATGAATAATTCCTAGTGAGACAGGAACATTGAAAGAATTCTTATTGAGATAATATTGATAAAAAGATAATGGGGATAAATGGATAAACGATGTGAAATGCGGTAAATGTGTAATGGGGTTATGGAATAGAATTAATTCCCATGTTGTTTTTAATGAATTGTAAATGTTAATTACTAACGGTAAAGGTTATGTTATGTTGTGTCATGTATTGTGATTTCCTATGGCATTGAATATAATTGGTTATGATATGGTATAGTTGTGGTGACTTGAAAAATAAGAATGTGTCCATGGATTGGTAGTGTGGGGTATTGACAGAGGTTCTACACCCATGGGTCGAGTTTGAGTGATTCTATAAACTCCACCTCTAATGCATGGTTTATAGATGAGGGATGATGCTCTATTTCACTAATTGATGTCATTCCACATGGATTGAGGCTCCAAGGTGAGGTTATTGTATTGATATCATTCCACCTGGACTGAGGCTCCAAGGTATGGTTATTGTATTATTATAATTCTCCCCAGAATGAGGCTCCAAGGTGAGGTTATTTTATTGATATCAGTCCCCTTCAACTGA
The DNA here is from genome assembly GCA_963277665.1 of Viscum album. Classification (NCBI taxonomy): domain Eukaryota; kingdom Viridiplantae; phylum Streptophyta; class Magnoliopsida; order Santalales; family Viscaceae; genus Viscum; species Viscum album. The sequence goes on along the minus strand of OY728135.1, from coordinate 1,996,230,328 downwards.
GGCTCCAAGGTGAATTTATTTTGTTGATATCATTCCACATGGACTCAATATCCAAGGTGAGGTTATTGTATTGATGTCCATCCACCCAGACTGAGGCTTCAAGGTGACAAAAATGTGTTGATGATATATGTGGATCCCAAGTAATATATGTACATTCATTATTTTCTCTATACATATTGAATGATTTCCTTGGACCCTTGTGTAGATGATATTTGTGCCTAACCCATGGAACATGTGTTCAATATGGATTTTTGAAATGAAAATGGTATAAAAATAGAATTCAGATAAATTCTAGTCATGTATTAAATGATCCTTGTTAACTAATAGCACCCAAACTGTCCCTTGTTTACTTACCATTTACTATGTACTTTCCGGAACAATCTAATAGACATGATATTTTGTTGACACCATTGGGGGTGGCCTAATGAGTTTTGTACTCACACCCTACACTAACCATCGTTGGGTATTCGAGAAGATATATTTGTTGCAGTTCATGGAAAGGGAAAAGGCCCTACTAAGAGAGGTTGAGTTGGGCCCATGATGTACATGTAGAAGGAATCAGACTTAGAGTCGGGACTTGTTTGGATTTTTGGCCATTTTTTTATTTTGGGATTATTGTACTTTGCACTTCATGTAAGGAATGACATGGTTGTATTTGGTTTGTAGTTTGTACCCAATCTAGGAAATTTTCGGTTATTCTCTTCTATCGGTATATCATATTGTTTCCACTAGTTATATTGTGTTCTGATGTGGCTTACTCTGGTAAATATGGTATAGTATCCCCACATGACTCATTGGACCCTCGCTGCTAGTCGTAATCCTTTAGTGTACGAGGAGGTGTGCTTGAGTTCATGTGACGACATGGCTCAATGCAATATTTTAGTGGATTCTAGGTTAGGTAAATAACACTTCAAAATATTATTAATTGATATTTGGTTCTATTAAATTTATCCAATTAATGGAACCCTATGCAAATGATGATTCTAGTTATGAGATTTTATTATCAACACTTGATTGGGGAAATAGGGGAATAATTATAGGTTTAGGATATAGGTGAATATGTGGATATTCTATAATTCACTAATAATAAATATACATCTAGTCAAACCCTTTATGATGTAGAAACCCATGGGAATGCCATTCATTGAGCTTATAAAGAACAAGGGAAATCTCCCATAAATGATAGGATCAGCCCCAACAAGATCAACTAGGAAGATTGATTAGAGGCTATACCAACACTCTCTCTACATGTAGATAGACCATGTTAGTCTAAACCACCAAGAGTAGAGGTATTTATAGATTTTCTCATCACACATAATCCATCAACATCAGAGGAATAAAATTCTAAGGCACCTACAAATCCAAATCTCCACGCTGGAAAATAATATCCAGTGGACAAAAAAGTATGACATTTTGAAATAACTTTCCCAAATACATTCCATGTAATCAAACCACTATTATTTGAATCTGTCAATAGGCCATTGAGAATCGGTTATTGAGGCTTTTTCACATTCTCAGGAGATTGAAATTGAGGTTTTTTCTGATGAGGTATATCATATATCGAATGATCCTGCTAATGATCATGTAGTTATATCTTTCCCAATCCCAGATGATTACTATGTTTTACATGGAAACATTATGACCTTGTACATATTTTGACAGTTTAATGAATCAAATATCCAACAAGACTTCATTAATAATGTCTCAGGAGTAGACCTCATTCCCATTTATAATCTTCTTCAATTGGGACTCACTAAACATGAATTATCTCCCCCACTCTAATGTTCCATGGTTATGGTAAGAATGAACACCAATATCTAGTCATGATTAAAAAAAGAACATAGATTTGGGATCTTGTATCTAATTCATATTTCATGGTTGCCCTATAAGACACAACATTCAACATTCTCCTTGACATACCTTGACTACATCATCATTTGACCAGTACTTCATCATACCACCAATTATTCAAGTATTTCATCAATGGTAAAATTGAGACATTAAATGGTGTCAATGATCAATTAATAACATTTTAATATTAGTATATTGTGTCATATTTCTTTCACACAAAGAGAAAAATGTCTGTGGAAATAGATATAACAAGTTTCAATGATCCTAATGGTCTAGAAAAGTTCCCAGCTAACCCATTCAAGCATAAAATTATAGATTACGTGTTTTCTATCATGTCAAATTGAATGGATATAACTATATCCTAGAACAATTATAGTGACCTCCATAATATCATTTGTGGAAATCAATCCTGATAGCATTGGATAAATCGTTAATTTACTAAGTGGTGGTGAATGCTTAAATGCAGATGTCTCCATTTCATCCACCCAACTACAGCATGCCTTTTAATAATCATACTGGCTAAGAAGAAGTTGTCATATTTATAAATAATGAAAGGGATGTTTATTCCCAAAAATTAATTTTCACTTCAATTCTACCAGAATACCCTTCATCATCAGTAGGTTCAAGAATATTTTCTTCTACGTTAGGATGTTAAAATAAGGACTCATATGCTAGCACATAGTGTATTGCCTCATTACCTACCCTTCAATTAGAAACAAAGGATGTGATACCTGATGAAGTTGATGGAATAAGAATAATGGGAAGATCTCAGGGATTCCCCTACATCATTTGAGGAAGTCATACCCACAACGATGGAAAATCACAGAGAAAAAATATTAGGTACATAAGAAGGTCCAATACCCACACTAATTTGTATGGGAAACACTACCGAAGAAAAAACATGTATACATTATTTCTAAATTAACACCGAGATGTATTTTTTTGAACAATATAGAATTTCCTAATCTTGATCCTGACACGGCCACTCATCATTTCAGTTTTCCAAAAGAGTATCAAGGATTCACGCTGGAAACCAAAAGAAATCACCCAACTCACACCTCAAAAATTGAAGCCGATGAAAACATTCTTATAAAATATAACTTTATCAGGGTGGTACAATATTCCAAATTTATTGAAAACTTTTTCCCAATGAAAATAAGAAATAAAAAATTTGTGTTTTCATTTATTTTAGATATCTTGACTGGAATTATCCCATGGATGACATTCCTATTACAATCACAGAACATTTAATTGATGCGACAACTAGCTACGAGCTCTATCCTACATGGATGGCTACAATAGGTATAATAAAAATTTAGAGTCCCAGATGATGAGGAATATAATAAAAATAATAACTCCCTGTGGAATATTTTTCTATCAGGAAATTCCGTTTTTCATCAAGAATTATTGTGTGACATATAAAAGTGCAATGTACTATATTTTCAAACCCATCAAGAGGATATTCATATAATGATATGTGGATGATCTATTGGTTATGTCCAGAAAAGTTTTTGATCACATGGAAAATATGAAGACCATATTCAGAAAGCTACGACAACAAAATTTGATGATAAACCCCATAAAATGTGCTTTCAGGGTAACCCCAGGGAAATTACATTGTTTTTTTATTCACTATTTCCACACCGATGTTGAACCTAATAAGACAAATTCGATCATTTTCAGGTCACCATATCAAAATTTTGAATAAATTGAGGTGACTTCAAGGAAAACTGACCAATATATGGTGCATCATAGCTAATTTGGTCGACAAGTGTTTTCCCTATACCAAATCGATGACGAAAGGGGTCACATATCAGTGGACCAATGGATTCTGAGAAAAATATGATATCCTAATGAAATACCTCTTGATCCCACTTGTTCTGATGCCACATATTGATGTAAAATTATCATTATTTATGTGACAACCTAAGAGAGATCATTGTGTTCCTTCCATTAACAAAAGAACAATGATGGAAATGAAAATAGACTTTATTTTCTCAGTCGAACCATGATCGATGTAGAGACTCGATATTTAGATGTTGACAAAATCTATATATCCATAATATCTTTTATTCATACTTTTAGACACTATTTGTAGATTCATCGGGTCCATAAGGTATCTCACAATAACACACTCAAATGTATCCTCAGTAGTCCTATACTTACAAGAATTCTAATACATTTGGCAGTTATTCTACACAAATTTGTTATATAGTTTATACCCCAAAAGCAGTAAAATTCCATGATTTGGCTGATTTCTTTACTAATCACCATTATTTGTAAGAAACAACATTCAATATTGAATTGACTAGTGATGAACGATTTTCTATTCAAGATATTCTCCAAATATGGGAATTATACATTGATGGACTTCATATAAGTCTGACAGGAAATAGAATGGAAAAACATTAACTTAACATATTAGGGATAAGAATTGTTCTTATATCTGCAAAAAGGCAGTATTACCATATTCTTTTATGTTATCAAAAGTATGTACCAAATATAAAGTTGAATATCATGCTCTTGTTGTAGGCCAGAAAATATAACTACAAGTCTTAGTGGATTACATAGAGGTGAAAGTTGATTCAAAATTTATAATATTACAAATAAATGGGGATTTCTCCATCAGAAAATAAGAACTAATTCTCCAATGTTATTATGTATTATGGTCAATGGATGTATTTCTCTGAAATGAAAAATTTTATTACATCCGGCAGTCAAAAAATTCAAATGATAATACATTATAAAATTAAATCAAGACATTAGAAAGTCCAAATAGGAATGAAACAATAATTTTCACCACTCATCGTCAAGTGGATTTACTTTTTTTCATGAAAATGTAGAGGAAAACAATGAAATCATTATCATTTCTAAGACAAATGTTTATAACATGGGATGTATTATTCCCATCATGGAATATATCCAAAATAGTTTACTTCCACCTGACATATTTAAAAGAGAACTATTCTGGAAACGAGTAGTTAATTTCACTCTTTATGATGCCCAAATAATCAAACATCCCTTCATAGACAAGGCTTTGATGGAATTTTTTTTAGATGCACTGATGGTGATGAAACTAAAACTGTAATGGAATATATACATGTAGGAGCCTATGGTTCTAACTATTCTGGTCTTAGTCATTATGATAAAACTTGAAGGCTTGGATATATTTGACCTTCAATGATAGAAGATGGCACAGATTTCACTAAGAAGTGTCATTCATTCCAAGTTCACGCATACTTCATTTATCATCTCTATGAGTTCCTATATATAGATAAATACTCTTAACCTTTTTCTATTTGGGTAATTGTTGTAGTTGGACCTTATCATCAAGATACGGCTAAAAAGATCATGTATATTCTTACATCTACCAATTTCATGGACAAATGTGATAATTTTGTGCATCTCAATGATGTTGGGGCTGAATATATTGTTATCTTTGACAAACCTAATATCCTTACCATATTTGGGGTCCCTCACACCATATTGATGGACAATGTTACCAATTTCAATTCTATTGAGGTATAGAAGTTATATAAATAGCACAATATCAAATCCAATCATTCATCTCCCTATCATGAACATCAAATAGACAAATAGAGGATTTAAATAAGACCCTATCAAATAAAATCTAGAAAATTGATGAAAAGGATAATAAATCGTGTCCATCAAAACTTTTTCATGCTTTATGGGCATAGAAGAGTACTACTCGAACTTCTAGACAAGAAAATATATTCTCATTGGTATAAAAAACATAAGTAGTTTGGCCAAATGAAATTCGATTTCCATCACTCTGAGTTTCCATTTATGATCATTTATATATAGATGAGCATTATGAGAAGAAATATGATGAGATGTAACGATTAGAAGAAGTGATATTTCATAATATTCATCATTTATAATTCTACCAGAAGATAATATCATGATCATTTAAAAAAAAGTTCCCTTTAACTGTTTTCTTCAAGATTGAATTGTATTAGTACTCAGGACTCCGATTATATCGGGAGAGACCCTACAATGATTAATAAAAACTAGGAAGGACCATATTCCATGCATAAGGTATGGTCTAATGGATCTTATTTCCCAATATAAATTAATGAAGAACTTATTACAACTGCAATTGATGAGGTATTTTTTGATATGTTCATTGTGTAATCACAAAGTGTAATGTTCTAGCTACAAGAAATTAAACCTCATAACAATCATATGTGTCCATACAACACTATGTAAACAAGCATAACATCTTGTTCCTTGACACGTGATATTAAACTGAACGAAATCATTTTTCATTTCTACCCAACAATAACCAGAATGGTTAACATCTTCTTCATTTGAAGTTATCAAATCCCCTACAATACTACCAATTAGAATTCTTTGTTGTTGTTTAAAATAATGAGTAGCTTCCATGAACATGAATTACTCACATCATTGATGCACCTTAGTTTCACAAGATTCCTATTCTCCCTATATTTGAATCAAATCTCCATAAAGACTTATATCCAAGAACTATGTATGGATTGATTCACATTCAAAAGATACACTTATAGACACATTGATATTAAATCATTATCCCATCCAAAATAAAATAAAACACATTCCCATTCCATGTGTTTAGGAATCAAATCATCACATGGAATACTATTTTATAGAAATATGTAAGGGTTTATTATCATTCCAATGATATACATAGAGATACCTTGATCTCCATCATAGGCCTAGCCGCATCAAAATAAAAACTCCCCAATTTTGGGTGTTTATGTTTCTTATATGCATAGGGAATACTATATTCTAGAACTACATGTGGTTGGATTCTTATTCCAATGGGATATGCAGTGATGTGTAGATCACCAATCATGGGCTGAGCACCAACCATAAATAAATTTATTTCCAATTTTCTTTCTATATATTAACCAAATCAATACTGAGTACTCTTCCAGAATACATGGTATGATCCCCATACTATCTTGGGTCTTAATATTAACCATTATTCTATAATGGAGTAAAATCCCTAATCGTCCACGTCCAACCCAATTAGTGCGGGGAAATATAATTTTGAGAACTGTGTATGGATTGATTCAAATTTATATAAGATATAAAGATTTGAATAAATTTCCAATATAGGGAACATCCATGAGAAAAAATATATGTGTTCTAATTCACTTTTTTATGAGATATGTAGTCATTTAACATTAGTTTACCGTCATTCTCCTCATAAGACATTAAACTACATCTGAAGTGGCTTGATTCTCATATACATGAGATACATAGTGATATCCATACATTCTATCCTGGACACAGCTACTACAAGAAATATAAATCCCTCTTCTCTTCCTTGTACAAATTTGATCTACATGGGGATATTCAAATGTTATTTATATAAAGGGCCCTAATGTAAATACTGCAAGACATTAAACTACACGGTACTCAAAGAACTTCGTATGGATTGAATCTCACCCTATTGAAACATTTATTGAAAACTAATACATATATATTAGATCCAAATATAGGATAAAATAAAATTCCCAATATCTTGAATAAAATAAAAAATCCATGTAGGAGCCCATTATTTTCTTTCCTGTCCTTAGAGATCCCACTAAGGAAAAAAAATTATTCCCATTATACATATGAGTCAGATCAATGTAAGGGACATTAAAATAATGTAAAATATTGATCAAAATATTTATCATGTGCATTTAACATCTCTCCATTCCCATTTCACACTTATAATCATGAATGCTTCCATATAATCATTAACATTCTTTAGATTCTGGTGACATAATTTTTAAAAACTAAGAACTCATTTTCTTAACTATGCAGTATGTTCTCATTTGTGGCCATGCATAAAATTTTATTACATAATAGGCATGTCAGAAAATGGATGCCACTTTTTTTCTGTGCATCATATGCCCTATCTAGACATACATAATACATCCCCCATAATAGGCTTGTCAAACTTTTGTAACTTTGTTCTTGGTATAATCCTCTTGGTTCCCCTTAAAAATTTTATTATGATATTTAGGATACAATATTTTAATATGGTCATCTATTTTATATTTGTTCTATTTCATTTCTCTTGACCTAAAATCCTCCAATACCATGGTTTATAAATTTTCCCTCTCTATTATTTCAAAGAATATTGAAATAACTATGGATAATTTAACAACATATAATCTATTTTTTTCAATATATTATTGTCCTAGTCACATAACCTAAAAAATATAATCACCATATTTCGTATGCTCAGATCTGACCTTCATAGAATGAATATTCATCCTTTTCATTGAAAATCATGAATGGAAATAATATTTCATTGCAGCGTTATGTTTTCCCATAAACCAAAATATGTGATTTGGAAAATCAGAATATCCATAAACTATCTTCATCGCTTATCAAATAAATGTTTGATACTATAGATCTATTTTGCCTTACTATGCAGTACGTTCCCAAAGGTGGCCTTACATATGTCACCTATATAGTATTCCTATCAGTCAAATTATTGCATTGTTTTGATGTGTATCCTATTCTATGGTGGGACCAACATAATACAACCCCTATAATGGTTTCTTCAAATAATTGTTATTTCATTAATGGAAAAGACTTCCTCTAATCGATTTAGTCCCATTCCCATGCCATTCAAGGGATCCATAAATTCCCAAATCACAATTTTAAATTCTTCCCTTCCATAACTGAATATCACAGTATGTTTCCAAACAACGTATCAATAAATTAGTGACCCATAAACATTTGGTGAAAGATAGAAACAGTAAATTAAATCCCAAAAATTTCATTACTACATGAATTGAAATTGCATAATATAATGTCCTTACTGTATGACTTTAAACTACATAGAACAATATTGGAAAACAAACTTTTTGAAAAATATAAACTCATTTGTACACCAAATTCATGTGGTCATGGTTCCTCATACATGGTCTATATCAGCACATCGGATCCCTTACATTCTCTTATACCATTATTTGGAAAATATACCCACCATGGTATTGAGAAATACAACTTTTAACCTACTTTTTTTTATCAAAAATAGAATATCATAATTCATAAAATCTATTTTACCTGAAGATATACTACATGCCCCTAGTTATCCTTGCATTATTCTCCCAGGTAACCGGCCTGTAAGTCAAAATATGCCACCATTTGGCTATGCATCACATGCCTTAGTTGGCCGTGCATAATACATCTCCCATAATGGGTTTTTCAAATTGATGTAACATTATTCTCTGAGGACACATCCACTATTATGATGCTTCAATTCAGGATCCAATTTTCCACATCTAAGTATCTATGAAATTATTGTGGAATTCCAAAAAATCAAGATTTTTTTTAAATTTCAAAATCTCAGAATTCATGGCCATGCTACTAGACCTAAAAATATTAGTTGTATTAGTCCCACATGCATAGATTTATTGTACATAAAAAATAATACATTATTACCATTAGATTAAAAACCTATAAAGAGATTTATGTACAAAAGTCGAGTCTTCGCTTGCTAAATCATTACACTATATTGTAAGGGAAATATAAAGAAATAAAAATGATCTAAAAGGCATAATGATTGTATGGTTTTTCATATGGTCCTATAAAAAATATTGCAAATTCAAATTTTATTATATTAGTTAAAATTAAAAGTTTGATCATCCATGTTACAGTAATTATGATTATCTGACATTTAGATGCCATGTTATGAAAATCAATTTTGATACAATAATTATAGAATGTAACAATGGATAATGACGTATATATAACAGGAAAAAAATAATTTTCATTTATATATAAAAATTGTAGGAACATCCAAATAATTTTTTATATCCATATCATATTACAATAATTCTATCAATATGACTCATTACATATTAAATAGCCTCATGGGATTTATCAACTTCTTGCTGAAGTTCAATCAGTTGAGTATTTTCATCATCTTAGTCTTGAAAAAGTGCATCATTGGCAGTTGTAATGGTAGATACCCCATCCAATTGGTCCTATACCAATTAGTGGTTCAATTTCCCATGACTATATTGCGAAACATTCATTTTTTGTTGATTATGTGTCATTTCCCTCATTGTCTCCTTATATCATTGATTGAATTCCACAAACCTCATTATATGGTTGACATCCAACTCAGATATTGTATCTAAATAACACTCAATGTTGGAATATGATATGAACATTGAATGATATTGATGAAATTTGTGTTCTTTCCCCCATAGGAAAATGATTTCATTCACCACATAGTAAACTAGGTAGCAAAAAAATCCCAAAAATCTCATTGCACTTATTAAAGGTGGTTGTCAGCCAATATCTGGGAGCATATCATCCTAAGGAATCTCAAATAATATATCCCAAATGATTTTCTAGGTTTTTACATGAAATAATCAGAGAAAACTACAGCTCAAAATCTAAATTAGAATATCTGCCATGATGTTGAACATTTTTTGGGATCGAGTTTCTCATGTTGGTTATTGGATCATCTCCTTTCAAAGAAGCATGTACCCCATCTATCTTTGTGGGTTGATTAAACACAATATCATCACCTACATCTTTAATCATGGGAGTGGATATCCCAAAATGGTGGATTAGAATGATTGTTAGCCTCTAAAGGGTAGTTGGTGAAATAAATTATTAATATAGTAAATGATATTTACTTGGAAATAAGTTGACGTCAAGAGTATATTCCTCCTTAGTATTCACATCATCTTTAGTATTAGTATGTACTTATTTGGGGGGAGGATTCAATTGTGCTTTTCAAGTCTCAATATATATAGTATCTTGAGTGTCTCCAGATGTTGGATTTTTAGTTGGTGTCTCTTCAATGTTAGAATTTGAAGGATAGAGTGGGATTACTTGTCCTTGAATGGTATACACAATATTCTCTGAATATAAAGTAGAAAAAATTTAGTTTTAATATGAAATATCATATAAAAGAACAATTATTCATGAAAAATTAATGAATGATAACTTTTATCATTTCAATTCCTCGTGGAAGTCCCCAAACACATTAATGAAACTAGAAATATCATGGTTTCGATTAAGGAAATCCATCATTTTAGTGTTTATGGATTTGTATGCTATAGCATCCTCCCCATTTTAGGTATCCAATTTTTTTTTGGTTGATTCCCAAATTGGCCTCACATATATTTTCTTCCATCTACACATCAACCGGTGAAATGTCTCAGGTCTTGATAAGTCAGGATTAGCACGAGTATCATAATTAGAGTGCCCAGGATCCTCACTCCATTCTTATGGATTAATAGGAATATCAACATTGATTTTTGCAAGAGTATTTGGATCATGGGACATATTTGAAATATTATGGTGGAAATAGTTTTAAAAACTATATTTGATATCAAGAATAAATTCATATGATATTACCTTGACCCTTACCTCTATTTGTATAACTAGGATTTGATACAACCACATACCTTCACACTTCGTCTATTAGAGTAATAGATTCATCAATATGAATTTTTAATTCTCCTAGTATTTCCTTCTCAGTACATGAAGTACTAGTTTTTAATTCCTTCATAGAAGAAAGGGATGAAGACCATTTGAAAATATAAACATTATAACAATGATTTCTTAGGAAAATAATATTAATAGAAGACAATGAATATAATCACATTATCAAAATACACTTTCGACCAATATCAATTCATTCTTGCATTTCCTTTCATAAGATAGTAGATATATTGAAATACTCATCATAGCAATGGAGACTTGAGGTAGGGTTTGAGCTTTTCTGGTTTCAATCACCTCCATCATGGTTTTCCCCCATGAAAATTTCATCGTGTCTCGAGGGTTTCATACAAGGTGTCAATAAGGGGCCCCTTGGGTCCTTATTTTTGTGACTCAACAACCCATCCAGAGGATCATTATCTAATACCATGCTGAAAAATGCAATCGAATCATGATTAATTATGATGGATGATGAAAAAGAATAGAATGAAAAGAAAAGTGAAATACAATCTTTGTAATAACACAAATTTTACATTCTTATTCAGTGTGAAAATGAAACCCTTCATATATCCCTCAATCCATCATATTAGATACTCATTTCAAGACTGAGACTTGTCCATTGTTTGAATATATATACATGTCTCTATCTCTATGAAATTCTTATGTACATACGTCATAATATAATGTAGATGACAATCAAAAGTTACATTAATATCACCCACAGACGATATTCTATATCCCTATTAGTGAAAATCTCATTATATGTCATTTGAGGTTAGAATCAATGGTATTTCTAGAATATATTATATTGACATGGTTATTATCTTTGGCAATAAAGAAATAACAAACTACATGTTCATTTTAAAAAACTAAGATTTACTAAACATTACCTTAATTAATGTGTAACCCTAATTTCCCTATGCTTCTAGATTATGTATTTTTTTGTTATTTTTTCCCATTAATGATGCTAATGGGTGTTTTGGGACACTATTTGGTTCTTTAATGTTATCTTCTACTAGTTTTAGGGTTACAAACGAAGCTTCTACCATGATGAGCCTTCTCCCGTGTGTTGAAGGCATGAGATATGGTTTACTAAATTGGTTATTCCAAATTATTGTCCATTTCTATTAACTCATGTAATCCACCTATATAATTCATTAAGGGAATAGGTTTCCACAACTCATCCTATCTATTTTCTTCATAGAAAAATAACAATTTCTCCTTCAAGAGAAGAATTCCATTTGAACATGTTAAACCATTCCAACTATCTATGAAATGATATACCATCTCATTTTCTCAATTATTTCAATCATTTAGTTAATGTTTTACCATTTTACACTATTTGGATCTAAACTATTTTATAAATTTTATACGATGGTGTTCTCATCCTATACTGTATCCCACTCGAAGGCTACTATTCCAAACAAAGACTGGACTAATCAGATACTATTCGAAACACATTAACTTTGTCACTTCATGCTAGTCTCACAATCCCATCATCTACCCACATCTATATATAAATTTTGAGTGATTAGTTTCAAGGTATCCCTAGGATTTAAAGCTGAATAGTGTTAGATTTATAAAATTTGGTTGAGGTAAAGTGTCATCATCTGATTTGGTACATATCTTTTTCTCAGGTTGCATAATTGTGCAACACCCTTCCATGGATTCCATTTGATTGTCTAGGGATTCGATGGAATTGATATATTCAAGAGTTACTTATTTTTTTAGCCACATCTAGTCTATGGGGAGTTATTATGGAATGGAATATTTGCCTTGTCTTCATCTTATACTGAATCTCCACCTATTCTTAGACTGTGTTATTTCCCTAGTGAGGGTGATGCTATCACTGTAATAGAATAAAGGCACTATCATTTTCAACTTTGTCATTTATTATGAATAAATACATAGATCACGAGACAATGCAATACTTTGTTTCTATTTTTTCCGGTCAATTAGTTATAGGAGGAAGAATATTCATGTCGTCCTGAAGATGTTTCCAATGGAAATTTTTTTCTATGAGTAGCACCGTATTGTGTTCTACATACGTGTCAATATGATTTCATACTACTAAAACTATTTCTCAGTGGAAGTAACATGGAATCCAATGGATGGTTATTGGGATATATCCACACCATTCTCTTTATATTCATATGTGTTCCATCAAATATTTGGTAACTCGATATACGGTGGTACCTATGTTTGGATCCTTCATTGGTTCCATGTGTTTACCACCATAATTGGTGCATCTAAATCACCCTCCTATGAGTATATGATTTCTATGTTGTTTCCGTCTACATGTGAATCATGATCTACCATATCATTTTTGTTGATAGGGATAAAATTTACATATGTATATCAATAAATTTTGGTTATCCCATTACATTCAAATAAACATGATGATTCTACATGCCCAATATTATTCTCATTCCTCAGAAGATTTTACATATTGGGATATTTTGGTTGCTGACTTCTAAATTGTATCATTTCCTATATCATAGACACCTCAGGTCTGAGCTTCTATGTAATGACCAAGAGAAGGTTTCTGGCTATGATTTTTGAACGGCCCTGGAATAACAGAGGTTTTCCTTAGGGATGGAGGAATTGAGGCGGTGTCAAATAGAAATATTTTCCTCCCAAACAATAGAAAATTAATTCTCTCTATGCATATGATGATGATGAAAATCCATGATCCTTATAGAGATGTGGATATCTTGTCCCACAATTGGTATTTACTAATCCTCTTTTTCTGGATCGATTTCATCAGGCTTAGATTTGATGATCCCTGTGACCAAAATTGAGATATAAATACCCCCATCCTAGTTGGTGGGGTTGATGTAGAATCACAATTGATACCCCAATACCCCTCATGTTATTATGATATTACTTATAGTGATTGAGAAATAAATTCCTCATACCCAACGGGGTGGGGTTCGTTTATAACTATGGATGATATGTCTTGAATCATACCGGGAATTGTCAATTTGAGAGGTGGAGGAGGTGGAAAAGATTCCCTTATCCTAGTGATTTTGATATACTCATAGATGGTTGCAATGGAATCTAATTATAAGGCCCTAGCCTTAAACATTACTTAATCTTGAGTTATTACAAGATTACACATTGAAGATCTTTTCAGGTTTAGAGTTTTAGAGAATTTGATCATGAAACTTGCATTACATTCCACATTTAAACAAAGTGGTTACATAAAAGACAATATTCATTCTTCCCATCAACAGAAACATATTTAAAATAAAACATGGATTCTTTCTTGACACATCCTTGACACTATTATCACATCATGTACCCTTCCCTTGACCTGTGAAAAACATTTCAAAAACATGGGATGAGCATAAAAAGCTCGATAAGGGTTATAAAAATATGGAAAGGAAAAATGAGTTCATATATACATAAGAATGAAATCATACTTTACCCATAAAACATAGGCACTTTAACATACCTCATCAAATCATGAATAAATCATAGAAATCATAAGACATAAAGGTAATTTGAGGCATTCATGACATTCTTACGTAGGGAGTAACCCTCTTGGTTACGTTTGGAATACCCATCACAGTATATTCCCTAAATCTCTTTGGAGAAACCTTAACGTTTCACTCTTTCACATTACCCAATGCATTGGAGAGCTATATCGGGCTCACCCGCCCTTAGATTATCACGGAACCACCCGTCTTCAAAATAATGCCCAAGAACCTCAATATAATCGTATCACATAAAACATGCATAAAGGAAACATAACATTTCCACCTTTCAATAACAAGATATCAATACAAAACATTATGAAAACAATTTTCAATACCAAAATAAAAGAAAAGTAAACCATGGTATTTAATTTTCTTTTAAAAAAATGTTTGGCTTTTAGAGGAAGCCGAAACTCGAATAACGGTCACGGTGGCGGAGAAGTTGTGGTCGCCGTATACGTACGACAAAAAACATTCCCTTTTTTCGTTTAGTAAAGGATTCGTATAAAAATATTCCTTTTGAATAAACGTAAAAGTCAAAGGGGTTTATACACCGTATAAAAGAAGGATGTGTATAAAATAGAATATGCCTCAATGAAAGGAGATTGAGACGAAATCCCTTACAAAGACGGTATCCTTGGTTTAAGGATAAATCTATTATATAATTATGTGTGACAAATGAATACACCAAATATAAGTGGATATTAATAGTAAAATAATCAAAGGTCATTCACACATATTCAATGGATGACATATTCAATAACTACATGTTGAACCCAAAGAAATCGAAATTGGGTTCAGAAGTTCCCCTGACAGCCAAACGACGTCACTTCAAAAAAAGGGTATCTAATAACTTGGACATAAAATTTAAATCAATAAGTATATATTAGAACATATACCAACATAACAATATTTAAATTAAAAGACCCAACAAAAGAAGTCTTTTAAAAAGAGGAGGGTGAAAGGTTCCCTACCAATATGGGTATTTTTCGAAACGTACGCCCCGTGAAAGAAGGACAATACAACATTGATGTAAATACTCATAAATGAAATAATATTACACAATGAGTAATATAATGGTCATTACATACACCAATAAAAGGAAATTGTGGAAAATGTAGCATAAATCTCACAGGAATAAAAGTGAGATGAAAAATCCCTTACGAAAACTCTGCAGCCTAAAAGGGCCACTTAAAACTTCCAAAAATGGATTGATGTGATCAAATAGGTTCTTTCATAGTATTAACATAAAGTTTACAGAAATAGGAATATAAAATAACATCCCACAACATAAAAAATATGAGATTAAGAAAAGTTACATAAAAGAGAGCAGTTAAAAAGAAAGAGAGAGATTAGATCTCTTAGGAAAATTCGGCAGCCCAACAGCGCCACTCAAAACATCCAAAATGGATTGCTGAGAGGAAATATGTTCTCCCATCATATGAAAATAATATGTACAGTAGGAGTAATATAAAATAACATCCCAATCATAAGAAAGATGAGCTTAAAAGGAATGACATAAAAGAGTGTACATAAAAAGAAAGAGAGGAGTAAGATCCATTACCTTAAGTCCAACTTGTCTTGTTCGTTTCTTTATATTCCTGAATAATATTCTTTGGTCAATTAATAATTGCCTATGTACCTCCTTTATAGATTATTATTCAGTTCATATCACATATTATAATGTAATAATAACTGTTTAATAATGTTAGTTCATATCAGATGTTTTTGCCGATGTTTGGTATATGAGTCAAAAATGAACTTGTTTGAAAAATGATTGCCCATGTAGTTATAAGTAAATAATTTCCAGAATAGTATTAATGATTAAAATATCATATATATCCAGTAAAGATTCATTTTATACTATTCCATATCATTTGGAGATAAAAAAAATGAAAATCAACGTTCATGGAGACGGTAGGCCATACGTACGCATGAACACTACTTTCATTTTTTTCCATATTAATGGAATTAAAACAAAATGAGAGAGATATATATATATTTTATAATTCCAGAATGATATCCATAATTTATATTTAATATATTACATATATATCCATTATATATATGTACTTATAATATTACATATCATTTTGAGATAAGAAATGAAATGTACCGTTCATGGAGACGGTAAGTCGTACGTACGCATGAATGCTACTTCCATTTATATTTCATATTTAATGAAATTAAAACATAATGATACACAATTTTATTTTAATTACAGTATGGTATAATATATAATATCATTAAATATATCTTTTATACGTATCACATATGGAATTAACGAATCAAATCACTTTGAGGGGGCGGTAGTCCACACTTCCTTAAATGATGATATCGTGTTTACCCATAATGGAAACCATAAATGTAAGCCATAAATAAAAAATACAGAAGCTTAAGTAAAACATAAACATATTATATATCATATATAAATATAGTTACATCTTAATGGCCACCTTTTAAGGTGTTAAAAGAATGTTGAACAATCATCGTTTCGGGAGGCAGAAATTCACCATCCACAGAAACAGTATGTTATTTAACCATTATATGTAGGTGTGTGTAAGTGCAGCTCTAATACTTCTTATAACAACATAATATTATATTTAATATACTGGATTTGTTACAAAATAAATGAATAAAAATCGTTTAGGGGTTGGAGAAGAAAAATAAAACAAAAGGACACAAGTGAAGACATTACCTTAAAATCGGGTAACTCCCTTTGGTTTGAGCCAAAGGCTTCCTTGGGAAGACTTATTCCCAAAGTGAGGATTCAAGGAGTTATAGAGGGATGTGGGGAGACTAAATGGGCAGGGTTTATCTGAGCCAAAGGCTTTGGGAGTGTTGGTAAGTAGGTAGAGGTGGGGGCCTTTTATAAGAGGAGAGGAGGGGCAGTCTTGTAAAGTTACAAAATGTTACTTTATTTTCAAAAGAGTTTCGGATTTTACAGGTACCACATTAATGTATTTCGAGGTTAAGGTGATAAGGTTCTAAATATACTCATCAAATAGGTTTTGGACATGTGTAGGTCTTAGATATTACATTATCTTTCCATTTTATTTAAATAGTTAAATAATGTGGTCATCGCTGCATCATCATGATGTCATAAATAATTTCATTTATTTAATTTCTAAATATTATAAAAAAAATACTATGATGTAGAAAATAGTTTTAGATTTCCAATTAATATTTATAGTAAAAAATATGACTTGTATAACCCCATGTAAAAATTGTTTTAGTAAAACATTTCATGTTTGTGTCATTTTTTCTTTAACATTAAATAAAAAGATATTTATGTCATTTCCCAACCAAAGTGGCTCCATGGGGTCCCCAAGTTGACCCATGGATTTTCTTGGTCGGCCATGACACATACAATGATGGTAGGACATGTGTCTAGGTCATTTAATTTTATTAAAACATTATTCTGTCCATAAACTACACTAATTACCTCTAATCGTAATTAAAAATATAATAAGTTACTATTCACCACAAAATTATTTTTATCCCATTGAACCACATTTTACTTCTTAATTACAACCATGTTTGTAGGATTTTTTAAATTCAAAACACAAAGATGGCAAAATTTCATTTAAACGGAAAAATCAGTTTTTTATAAGTACCAATTAGTGGTTTCACTATTCATCAAAAATTGAAGTTTTTCAGAAAAATCCCAAAAATTCACCCTAGGCTATATTTGATATTCTGAATTCAAAAATGAAGTCTATTTTACAAAATTTAAAACATATAAGTCGCATTAATTAATTTAAAAATTAATTCCCGCTGTCATAGCAAATAGCGTGTTTTTATGAAACAATAAGTATCAAAAGATTGACACTAGTTTAAGTCTGATTTCAAAGTGAAATTAATTCCAACAACCACTATTGGATTTAATGGTAAAAATATATTCTAACTTCACTTTAAAAAAAATTCAAAATATAATCTAATCATATAAATAAATTATATTAAAAAGGGGTTTTGAATTAAAATACAAAATTTTACACTATTCATTAAAAAATGAACTTTATCGGAAAGATACCAAAAATTTACAGAAAGTAAATTTTGATGTCCCAATTCATAAGAAGAGTTTTATTTGGTCCAATAGAACGTATAAGAGTGAACTAAACTATATTTAATGACGGTTCGCCATCAAAAGGCGATAAGTGAACCTTTAGTGAAAACTAGGGCATATACGCCTAAAATTGAATTCTTTACGTATTTTAAGCCTTTATCTTTTATTGGATAAATGTAAAAACATTTAAAAACATATATAATCATATTTTAGTTACTTCTATCCATTACCTCCAATACAATGGCTACATGTTAACTACCATTTAAAATAATATTATTTTTATATTAGAGTGCAATGTAAGATTCCCAAGAAACTCGTTGTTGCGTGTTGGATACTCCATCGAGCATAGCATCCTGTTTAAAGTCAAATTAATATTTTATTCAAAAATATGGATAAATATAAAGATGTCATATTCTTTATTTACCTGGGGTGTTACATCCTTCCCAACTTTTGGGAATTGCGTCCTCGCAATTTTAAAATTGAGCTTGGAAACATCCTTGAAAGTCCCACATCGGAACAAGAGTCGGTAAAACAATCACTTTAAAATAAAGAAGGATAAGTACAAAGGCCACCCGAGTTAACCCATACTAGGATTACATGTATTAAAATATGGACATGGAGGAAAAAACAAAGGGTCATGTTCTGATGGAGAGTGATAGAAAACATGTTTAGGAGAAAGTTAACCATAAGAAAATCACAAACTTGTGATGGGTTAAACGGTATTTGATTCCCCAGTAAGAAAAGTTAATAGAAAACATTTTTGTTTTAAGATACTTTTTATTCAGGAATTTATTCATAAGGAAACATAATTACTTATCATGTTGACTTTCAACTTTTATTACATTCCTTACACAAACTCATATTTTCTCCAAAAGACGAGTATTTAGGAATACTTGTTCACATTAAGAGTACTATAATCAACTTCTAAAGAATCACCTAATCCACAAAAGAGAACTATATACTTCCCATGTCTTTAGACATTAACCAAATCCAAAACAAAAAGGTTAGTACAAGATCAGATAATCTAGAAAAGGATAACCCTTTATAAAAAAGAAAATCTATTCTTAATCTCCAAAATTTGTCAAACAAAACCCAAAGTTCAACAAGGACCATTCGATAAACAATTTTTCCATAAAATTATTCAAAGTAAAACAAACTAAGATTGAAACCCAAATATTTGAAGGATTTAGTCACATAGTCTGCCAAGTTTAATCGTAACATTTATCTCCAAAGAACATCAGTTGCTCCTAAAGTCTCGTATTGAAAAGTAATTAACCTAATCACATATCCTCCATGATAGGTTAATAATTTCCATAGATAACACAAAATAAAATTACTCTTAATTCATAAAATCATATAACTAAAAAGAATCAGTCAAACTAACCAGGGACTTCACATAGTCCAGTGGTAGGCGAAAAATACCAGTCGCACTTTGGTTATGGGTTCGATTCCCGCAGCTTTGTCCGACGCGACGGGTAGTCACACGGTCTGCATGTTGTCCTTTTTCCACAACTATATAATTCTAAAATCATTCCCCAAAAAGGGATAAAATCATCAAAAATAACCATAAAATAATTTAACCTCAATTTTATCTCATGCCTTTCACTTCAATCATAACATATAGTAACCCATAATTACCTCAAAAGTAAGGATCATATAAAACCAAATGGTTCTTTATAACTATGTCCACAAAAGAAAATATTACTATTCCTTGAATAAAATTTGCATATATTAATCATCAGGGTTACACATAATATAAAAAGTCTTCTAATGTAACCCCATCATCAAAAGAGACTTAATACTCTTAAGAATTTCACCATAACTCTTGAAGCCCATATATGTTGACATCTTACTCATTCAACATTATTCATTATCCATTAACCATTACTTTCCAACTTATTCTGAAATACCTCTTTCCAACAAACAAAATCATGAATCATATCCTAAGATTCCAAAATAGGAAAACAATAGTCATGAAATAATACATACATTTGATTGGTCATTGTCAGTTTCTTCATCCTCAATTGGAATGGCATTAGGTATTGGTAAACGAACATTTGCACGCTCTTGGTGATCCCATTCACGAAACTTCTTCATAGGACATGTGTTTGCATAATGACCATGAACACCACATTTAAAACATTCAATTGATCCCTCAGAAAGAACTTCTTTCCCTTTCCCCGAGTCAACTGGATGCTTCCTTTTTCTATGGCAGGTTCTTGCTTTATGACCTTCAATTCCACATCTATAGCATATTTCTGTCCCTTTGAAACATTTTCCTAGGTGTTTATTTCCACATCTTTGATACATAGGTTTTTGAACACACTTAACATTATGATTATTACCTGTACTTCCGTAGGGATTTGTTTCTCTCATATATGATGCCTTAGAGAAATCACCAAGGTTTAGGTTGTCAATCATGACTCCAGATAGTTGGTTGAGGATAATCACAAGAGTTCTCATTTTAGCTCCCATATCATTCAGTTGCTTGCTCAAAAAACTGTCATAGTTTCCTTCACATCCACTGTTACTTTGGTGCCTACTAGATCTATCCATTAACTAAAACCAAAAAGGTCAGTGTGAGTATATCAACAAAACCATCAAGTACTAATGAGGAAGTTAAACACTAAGATATACTTACTCATTCACTTTATCTAAAACTAGGCCAGTTTCTGAAATCTTAACCATTATGGTAATGTCACTTATGCTTAAAGAGTACCCTAACCTCTAAAGTTATCTAAACTGACCTTTGATACCAACTATAAGGACACAGCCTTAAACATTACTTAATATTGACTTATTACAAGATTACACATTGAGGATATTTTCAGTTTTAGAGTTTTAGAGAAATAGATCATGAAACATGCATTACATTCCACATTTAAACAAAGTGGTTACATAAAAGACAGTATTCATTCTTCCCATCAACAGAAACATATTTAAAATAAAACATGGATTCTTTCTTGACACATCATTGACACTATTATCACATCATGTACCCTTCCCTTGACCTGTGAAAAACATTTCCAAAACTTGGGATGAGCATAAAAAGCTCAGTAAGGGTTATAAAAATATGGAAAGGAAACATGAGTTCACATATACATACGAATGAAATCATACATTACCCATAAAACATAGGCACTTTAACATACCTCATCTAATCATGAATAAATCATAGAAATCATAACACATAAAGGTAACTTGAGGCATTCATAACATTCTTACGTAGGGAGTAACCCTCTTGGTTACATTTGAAATACCCATCACAGTATATTCCCTAAATCTTTTCGGAGAAACCTTAACGTTTCACTCCTTCACGTTACCCAATGCATTGGAGAGCTATATCGGGCTCACCCGCCCTTAGTTTATCACGGAACCACTCGTCTTCATAATAATTCCCAAGAACCTCAACATAATCGTATCACATAAAACATGCATAAAGGAAACATAACATTTCCACCTTTCAATCACAGGATATCAATAGAAAACATTATGAAAACAATTTTCAATACCAAAATAAGAGAAAAGTAAAACATGGTATTTATTTTTATTTTAAAAAAAAGTTATGGCTTGTAGAGGAAGCCGAAACTCGAATAACGGTCACGACGGCGGAGAAGTCGTTGTCGCCGCATACGTACGACAAAAAACATTCCCTTTTTTCATTTAGTAAAGGATTCGTATAAAAATATTCCTTTTGAATAAACGTAAATGTCAAAGGGGTTTATACACCGTATAAAAGGAGGATGTGTATAAAACAGAATATGCCTCAATGAAAGGATATTGAGACGAAGTCCCTTACAAAGACAGTATCCTTGGTTTAAGGATAAATCAATTACATAATTATGTGTGACAAACGAATACACCAAATATAAGTGGATATTAAGAGTAAAATAATCAAATGTCATTCACACATATTCAAAGGATGACATATTCAATAACTACATGTTGAACTCAAAGAAATTGAAACTGGGTTAAGATGTTTCCTTGACAGCCTAATGGCGTCACATCAAAAAAAGGGTATCTCATAACGTGGACATAAAATTTACATCAATAAGGATATATGAGAACATATCCCAACATAACAATATTAAAATTAAAAGACCCAACAAAATAAGTCTTTTAAAAAGGGGAGGGTGAAAGGTTCCCTTACCGACATGGGTATTTTTTGAAACATACGCCCCGTGAAAGAAGGACAATACAACATTGATGTAAATACACCTAAATGAAAGAATATTACACAATGAGTAAAATAATGGTAATTACATAAACCACTCAAAGGAAATTGTGGAAAATGTAGCATAACTCTCACAAGAATAAAAGAGAGATGAAAAATCCCTTACGAAAACTCGGTAGCCTAACGGCGCCACTTAAAACTTCAAAAAATGGATTGATGAGATCAAATAGGGGTTTTCATCGTATTAAAATAAATATTACAGAAAGAGGAATATAAAAGAACACCCCACAACATAATAAATCGGAGCTTAAAAAAAGTTACATAAAGGAGAGGACTTAAAAAGAAAGAGAGAGATTAGATCTCTTACGAAAATTCGGCAGCCTAACGGCGCCACTCAAAACATCCAAAACGGATTGATGATAGGAAATAGGGTCTCTAATCATATGGACATAATAAGTACAGTATGAGTAATATAAAATAACATCCCAATCATAAGAAATATGAGCTAAAAAGGAATGACATAAAAGAGTGTACTTAAAAAGAAAGAGAGGAGTAAGATCCCTTACATCAAGTCCAACTTGTCTTGTTCGTTTCATTATATTCCTGAATAATATACTTTGGTCAATTAATAATTTCCTACGTACCTCCTTTAGAGATTATTATTCAGTTCATATAACATATTATAATGTTATAATAATTGTTTAATAATGTTAGTTCATATCAGACGTTTTTGCCGATGTTTGGTATATGTGTCAAAAATGAACTTGTTTGAAAAATGATTTCCCATGTAGTTATAAGTAAATAATTTCCAGAATAATATTAATGATTAAAATATAATATATATCCAGTAAATATTAATTTTATACTATTCCATATCATTTGTAGATAAAAAACGAAAAGCACCGTTCATGGAGACGGTAGGTCGTACGTACGCATGAACGCTACTTTCATTTTTTGCCATATTAATGGAAAGAAAACAAAACGAGAGAGATGTTTATATGTTATAATTCCTGAATGATATACATAATTTAGATTTAATATATTACATATATATCCATTATATATATGTACTTATAATATTACATAACATTTTGAGATAAAAATGAAATGTACCCTTCATGGAGACGGTAAGTCGTACGTACGCATGAACGCTACTTCCATTTCTATTTCATATTTAATGGAATTAAAACATAATGATACATAATAGTATTTTAATTCCAGTATGGTATCATATATAATATCATTAAATATATCCTTTATACATACCACATATGGTATTAACGAATCAAATCACTTTGAGGGGGCGGTAGTCCGCACTTCCTTAAATGATGATATCCCATTTACCCATAATGGAAACCGTAAAGGTAAGCCATAAATGAAAAATACAGAAGCTTAAGTAAAACATAAATTTATTATATATCATATATAAATATAGTTACATTTTAATGGCCTCTTTTGAAGGTGTTAAAAGAATGTTGAACAATCATCGTTTCGGGAGGCAGAAATTCGTCACCCACAGAAACAGTATGTTCATTAACCATTAGATGTTGGTGTGTGTAAGTGTAGCTCTAATACTTCTTATAACGACATCCTAGTATATTGAAGATACTGTATTTGTTACAAAATAAATGAATAAAAAGTGTTTAGGGGGTTGTAGAATCAAAATAAAACAAAAGGACACAAGTGAAGACATTACCTTAAAATCGGGTAACTCCCTTTGGTTTGAGCTCAAAAGCTTCCTTGGGAAGACTTATGCCCAAAGTGAGGCTTCAAGGAGTTATAGAGGGATTTGGAGAGACGAAATGGGCAGGGTCTGGCTGAGCCAAAGGCTTTGGGAGTGTTGGTAAGGAGGTAGAGGTGGGGGCCTTTTATAAGAGGAGAGGAGGGGCACTCTTGTAATGTTACAAAATGTTACTTTATTTTCAAAAGAGTTTCGGATTTTAAAGGTCCCACATTGATTTATTTCTAGTTTAAGGTGATAAGGGTTCTAAATCTACTCATACAATAGGTTTTGGACAAGTGTAGGTTTTAGATATTACATTATCTTTCCATTTTATTTAAATCGTTAAATAATGTGGTCATCGCTGCATCATCATGATGTCATAAATAATTTAATTTATTTAATGTATAAAAATTATAAAACAAATAATATGATGTAGTAAATCTTTTTATCTTTCCAATAACTATTTATAGTCTAAAATATGACTTTTATAACCCCATGTAAATTTTTTTAGTAAAACATCTCATGTTTGTGTCATTTTTTCTTTAACATTAATTAAAAAGATATTTATGTCATTTCCCAACCAAAGTGTCTCCATGGGGTCCCCAAGTTGACCCATGGATTTTCCTGCTCTGCCATGACACATCTAATGATGGTAGGATATGTGTCTAGGTCATTTAATTTTATTAAAACATTATTCTGTCCATAAACTACACTAATTACCTCTAATCACGATTAAAAACTTAATAAGTTACTATTCACCAAAAAATTATTTTTATCCCATTGAACAACATTTTACATCTTAATGACAACCATGTATGTCGGATTTTTGAAATTCAAAATACAAAGATGGAAAAATTTCATTTAAACGGAAAAATCAGTTTTTTATAAGTACCAATTAGTGGTTCCACTATTCATCAAAAATTGATGTTTTTCAGAAAAATCCCAAAAATTCACCCTAAGCTATATTTGATATTCCGAATTCAAAAATGAAGTCTATTTTACAGAATTTAAAACATATAAGTCATATTAATTAATTTAAAAATTAATTCCCGCTGTCAGAGCAAATAGCGTGTTTTTATAAAACAATAAGTATCAAAAGATTGACACTAGTTTAAGTCTGATTTCAAAGTGAAATTAATTCCAAAAACCACTATTGGATTTAATGGTAAAAATATATTCTAATTTAACTTTAAAACCAATTAAAAAGATAATATAATCATATAAATAAATTATATTAAAAAGAGGTTGTGAATTAAAATACAATATTTTACACTATTCATTAAAAAATGAACTTTATCAGAAAGATACAAAAATTTACACAAAGTAAATTTTAATGTCCCAATTCTTAAGAAGAGTTTTATTTGGTCCAATAGAATTTATAAGAGTGAACGAAACTATATTTAATGACGGTTCGCCATCAAAAGGCGATAAGTGGACCTTTAGTGAAAACTAGGGCATATACGCCTAAAATTGAATTCTTTCCATATTTTAAGCTTTTATCTTTTATTGGATAGATGTAAAAACATTTAAAAACATATATAACCATATTTTAGTTATTTCTATCCATTCCTGCCAATACAACGGCTACATGTTAACTACCATTTAAAATAATATTATTTTCATATTAGAGTGCAACGTAAGATTCCCAAGAAACTCGTTGTTGCGTGTTGGGTACGCCATCGAGCATAGCGTCCCCTTTAAAGTCATATTAATATTTTATTCAAAAATATGGATAAATATAAAGATGTCATATTCTTTATTTACCTGGGGTGTTACATCCTTCCCCCCCTTTTGGGAATTGCGTCCTCGCAATTTTAAAATTGAGCTTTGAAACATCCTTGAAAGTCCCACATCGGAACAAGAGTCGGTAAAACAATCACTTTAAAATAAAGAAGGATAAGTACAAAGGTCACCCGAGTTAACCCACGCTAGGATTCCAAGTATGAAAATATGGACATGGAGGAAAAAACAAAGGGTCATGTTCTAATGGAGAGTGATAGAAAACATGTTTAGGAGAAAGTTAACCATAAGAAAATCACAAACTTGTGATGGGTTAAACGGTATTCGATTCCCCAGTAGGAAAAGTTAATAGACAACATTTTTTGTTTTAAGATACTTTTTAATGAGGAATTTATTCATAAGGAAACATAATTACTTATCATGTTGGATTTCATCTTTTATTACATTCCTTACACAAACTCATATTTTCTCCAAAAGACGAGTATTTAGGAAGACTTGTTCACATTAAGAGTACTATAATCAACTTCTAGAGAATCACCTAATCCACAAAAGAGAACTATATACTTCCCATGTCTTTAGAAATTAACCAAAACCAAACCAAAAAGGTTAGTACAAGATCAGATAATCCAGAAAAGGATAACCCTTTATAAAAAAGAAAATATATTCTTAATCTCCAAAATTTGTCCAACAAAACCCAAAGTTCAACAAGGACCATTTGATAAAAAATTTGTGCATAAAATTCTTCAATTTAAACCAAACTAAGATTGAAACCCAAATATTTGAAGGATTTAGTCACATAGTCTACCAAGTTTAATCATAACATTTATCTCCAAACAACATCAGTTGCTCCTAAAGTCTCGTATTGAAAAGTAATTAACCTAATCACATATCCTCCATGACAGGTTAATAATTTACATAGATAACCCAAAATCAAATTACTCTTAATTCATAAAATCATATAACTAAAAAGAATCAGTCAAACTAACCAGGGACTTCTCATAGTCCAGTGGTAGGCGATAAATACCAGTCGCACTTTGGTTGTGGGTTCGATTCCCGCAGCTTTGTCCGACGCGACAGGTAATCACACGGTCAGCGTGTTGTCCTATTTCCACAACTATATAATTCTCAAATCATTCCCCAAAAGGGATAAAATCATAAAAAATAACCATAACATAATTTGACCTCAATTTTATCTCATGCCTTTCACTTCAATCATAACATATAGTAACCCATAATTACCTCAAAATTAAGGATCATATAAAACCAAATGGTTCTTTATAACTAGGTCCACAAAAGAAAAGATTACTATTCCTTGAATAAAATTTGCATATATTAAACATCAGGGTTACACATAATATAAAAAGTCTTCTAATGTAACCCCATCATCAAAAGAGACTTAATAATCTTAAGAATTTCACCATAACTCTTGAAGCCCATATATGTTGACATCATACTCATTCAACATTCTTCAGGATCCATTAACCATTACTTTCCAACTTATTCCGAAATACCTCTTTCCTACAAACAAAATCATGAATCATATCCTAAGATTCCAAAATAGGAAAACAATAGTCATGAAATATTACATACCTTTGATTGGTCATTGTCAGTTTCTTCATCCTCAATCAGAATGGCATTAGGTATTGGTAAACAAACATTTGTACGCTCTTGGAGATCCCATTCACGAAACTTCTTCATAGTACATGTGTTTGCATAATGACCATGAACACCACATTTAAAACATTCAATTGATCCCTCAAGAAGAAATTCTTTCACTTTCCCTGAGTCAACTGGATGCTTCCTTTTTCCATGGCAGGTTCTTACTTTATGACCTTCATTTCCACATCTATAGCATATTTCTGTCCCTTTGAAACATTTTCCTAGGTGTTTCTTTCCTCATCTTTGACACATAGGATTTTGAACACACTTACCTTTATGATTATTACCTGTACTTCTGTAGGGATATGTTTCTCGCATATATGATGCCTTAGAGAAATCACCAAGGTTTAGGTGGTCAATCATGACTCCAGATAGTTTTTGAGGATAATCACAAGAGTTCTCATTGAAGCTCCAATATCATTCAATTGCTTGCTCAAAAAACTGTCACAGTTTCCTTCACATCCACTGTTACTTTGGTGCCTGCTAGATCCATCCATTTACTAAAACCAAAAAGGTCTGTGTGAGTATATCAACAAAACCATCATGTAATAATGAGGAAGATAAACACTAAGATATACTTACTCATTCACTTTATCTTAAACTAGGACTCTTTTTGAAATCTTAACCATTATGGTAATGTCACTTATGATTAAAGAGTACCCTAACCTCTAAAATTATCTAAACTGACCTTTGATACCAACTATAAGGCCCCAACCTTAAACATTACATAATCTTGAGTTATTACAAGATTACAAATTGAGGATCTTTTCAAATTTAGAGTTTTAGAGAATTAGATCATGAAACGTGCATTACATTCCACATTTAAACAAAGTGGTTACATAAAAGACAGTATTCATTCTTCCCATCAATGGAAACATGTTTAAAATAAAACATGGATTCTTTCTTGAGACATCTTTGACACTATTATCACATCATGTACCCTTCCCTTGACCTGTGAAAAACATTTCAAAAACATGGGATGAGCATTAAAAGCTCAGTAAGGGTTATAAAAATATGGAAAGGAAACATGAGTTCATATATACATATGAATGAAATCATACTTTACCCATAAAACATAGGCACTTTAACATACCTCATCAAATCATGAATAAATCATAGAAATCATAATACATAAAGGTAACTTGAGGCATTCATAACATTCTTACGTAGAGAGTAACCATCTTGGTTACGTTTGGAATACCCATCACAGTATATTCCATAAATCTATTCGGAGAAACCTTAACGTTTCAATCCTTCGTGTTACCCAATGCATTGGAGAGCTATATCGGGCTCACCTGCCCTTAGTTTATCACGGAACCACCCGTCTTCATAATAATTCCCAAGAACCTCAACATAATCGTATCACATAAAACATGCATAAAGGAAACATAACATTTCCACCTTTCAATCACAAGATATCAATACAAAACATTATGAAAACAATTTTCAATACCAAAATAAAATAAAAGTAAAACATGGTATTTATTTTTCTTTTAAAAAAAGGTATGGCTTGTAGAGGAAGTCGAAACTCGAATAACGGTCACGGCGGTGGAGAAGTCGTTGTCTCCGCATACGTACGACAAAAAACATTCCCTTTTTTCATTTAGTAAAGGCTTCGTATAAAATGATTTCTTTTGAATAAATGTAAAAGTCAAAGGGGTTTATACACCGTATAAAAGAAGGATGTGTATAAAACATAATATGCCTCAATGAAAGGAGATTGAGATGAAGTCCCTTACAAAGACGGTATCCTTGGTTTAAGGATAAATCAATTACATAATTATGTGTGACAAACGAATACACCAAATATAAGTGGATATTAAGTTAAAAATAATCAATGGCCATTCACACATATTCAAAGGATGACATATTCAATAACTACATGTTGAACCCAAAGACATCGAAATTGGGTTAAGAAGTTCCCTTGACAGCCTAACAGTGTCAAATCAAAAAAAGGGTATCTCATCACTTGGACATAAAATTTACATCAATAAGGATATATGAGAACATATACCAACATAACAATATGTAAATTAAAAGACCCAACAAAAGAAGTCTTTTAAAAAGAGGAGGGTGAAAGGTTCCCTTACCGACATGGGTATTTTTCAAAACATATGCCCCGTGAAAGAAGGACAATACAACATTGATGTAAATACTCATAAATGAAATAATATTACACAATGAGTAAAATAATGGTCAGTACATACACCACTCAAAGGAAATTGTGGAAAATGTAGCATAAATCTCAGCGGAATAAAAGTGAGATGAAAAATCCCTTACGAACACTCGGCAGCCTAACGACGCCACTTAAAACATCCAATAATGGATTGATGAGATCAAATAGGGTCTTTCATTGTATTAACATAAAGTTTACAGAAAGAGGAATATAAAAGAACATCCCACAACATAACAAAGAGGAGCTTAAAAAAAGTTACATAAAGGAGAGGACTTAAAAAGAAAGAGAGAGATTAGATCTCTTACGAAAATTCAGCAGCCTAACGGCGCCACTCAAAACTTCCAAAATTGATTGATGAGAGGAAAGAGGGTCTATTATCATATGAAAATAATAAGTACAGTAGGAGTAATATAAAATAACATCCCAATCATAAGAAATATTAGTTTAAAAGGAATGACATAAAAGAGTGTACTTAAAAAAAAATAGAGGAGTAAGATCCCTTACCTCAAGTCCAACTTGTCTTGTTCGTTTCTTTATATTGCTGAATAATATACTTTGGTCAATTAATAATTCCCTAATTACCTCCTTTAGAGATTAGTAATCAGTTAATATCACATATTATAATGTTATAATAATTTTTTATTAATGTTAGTTCATATCTGACATTTTTGTCGATGTTTGGTATATGAGTCAAAAATTAACTTGTTTGAAAAATGATTGCCCATGTAGTTATAAGTAAATAATTTCCAGAATAGTATTAATTATTAAAATATCATATATATCCAGTAAATATTCATTTTATACTATTCCATATCATTTGGAGATAATAAAATGAAAAGCACCGTTCATGGAGACGGTAGGCCGTACGTACGCATGAATGCTACTTTCATTTTTTGCCATATTAATGGAATTAAAAAAATGAGAGAGATATATATATGTTATAATTCCAGAATAATATCCATAATTTAGATTTAATATATTACATATATATCCATTATATATATGTACTTATAATATTATATAACATTTTGAGATAAGAGATGAAATGTACCGTTCATGGAGACGGTAAGTCGTACGTACGAATGAACGCTACTTCCATTTCTATTTCATATTTAATGGAATTAAAACACAATGATACATAATAGTATTTTAATTCCAGTATGGTATCATATATAATATCATTAAATATATCCTTTATATGTACCACATATGGTATTAACGAATCAAATCACTTTGAGGGGGCGGTAGTCCGCACTTCCTTAAATGATGATATCGCGTTTACCCATAATGGAAACCATAAAGGTAAGACATAAATGAAAAATACATAAGCTTAAGTAAAACATAAACATATTATATATCATATATAAATATAGTGACATCTTAATGGACACCTTTGAAGGTGTTAAAAGAATTTTGAACAATCATCGTTTCGGGAGGCAGAAATTCTACTTCCACGGAAACAGTATGTTCTTTAACCATTAGATGTAGGTTTGTGTAAGTTTAGCTCTAATCCTTGTTATAAAAACAACCTAGTATATTTAAGATACTGTATTTGTTACAAAATAAATGAATAAAAATAGTTTAGGGGGTTGGAGAAGCAAAATAAAACAAAAGGACACAAGTGAAGACATTACCTTAAAATCGGGTAACTCCATTTGGTTTGAGCTCAAAGGCTTCCTTGGGAAGACTTATGCCCAAAGTGAGGATTCAAGAAGTTAAAGAGGGGCGTGGAGAGACGAAATGGGCAGGGTTTGGCTGATTCAATGGCTTTGGGAGTGTTGGTAAGGAGGTAGAGATGGGGTCATTTTATAAGAGGAGAGGAGGGGAGCTCTTGTAAAGTTACAAAATGTTACTTTATTTTCAAAAGTGTTTCGGATTTTAAAGGTCCCAAATTGATGTATTTAGTGGTAAAGGTGATAAGGGTTCTAAATATACTCATCCAATAGGTTTTAGACATGTGTAGGTCTTAGATATTACATTATCTTTCCATTTTATTTAAATCGTTAAATAATGCGGTCATCGCTGCATCGTCATGATGTCATAAATAATTTAATTTATTTAATGTCTAAAAATTATAAAAAAATACTATAATGTATGAAATATTTTTATCATTCAAATGACTATTTATAGTCAAAAATATGACTTGTATAAACCCATGTATAAATTGTTATAGTAAAACATCTCATGTTTGTGTCATTTTTTCTTTAACATTAAATAAAATGATATTTATGTCATTTCCCAACCAAAGTGGCTCCATGGGGTCCCCAAGTTGACCCATGGATTTTCTTGTTTGGCCATGACAAATAAAATGATGGTAGGACATGTTTCTAGGTCATTTCATTTTATTAAAAAATTATTCTGTCCATAAACTACACTAATTACCTCTAATCGTGATTAAAAACATAATAAGTTACTATTCACCAAAAAATTATTTTTATCCCATTGAACCACATTTTACTTCTTAATGACAACAATGTATATCAAATTTTTGAAATTCAAAACACAAAGATTGCAAAATTTCATTTAAACGAAAAAATTAGTTTTTTATAAGTACCAATTAGTGGTTTCACTATTCATCAAAAATTGAAGTTTTTTAGAAAAATCCCAAAAATTCACCCTAAGATATATTTGATATTCTGAATTAAAAAATGAAGGCTATTTTACAAAATTTAAAACATATAAGTCACATTAATTAATTTTATAATTAATTCCTGCTGTCATAGCAAATAACTTGTTTTTATGAAACAATAAGTATCAAAAGATTGACACTAGTTTAAGTCTGATTTCAAAGTAAAATTAATTCCAACAACCACTATTGGATTTAATGGTAAAAATATATTCCAATTTCACTTTAAAACCAATTCAATAGATAATCTAATCATATAAATAAATTATATTAAAAAGAGGTTTTGAATTAAAATACAACATTTTACACTATTCATTAAAAAATGAACTTTATCGGAAAGATACCAAAAATTTACACAAAGTAAATTCTGATTTCACAATTCTTAAGAAGAGTTTTATTTGGTCCAATAGAATGTATAAGAGTGAATGAAACTAGATTTAATGACGATTTTCCATCAAAAGGTGATAAGTGAACCTTTAGTGAAAACTAGGGCATATACGCCTAAAATTGAATTCTTTCCGTATTTTAAGCCTTTATCTTTTATTGGATAAATGTAAAAACATTTAAAAACATATATAATAATATTGTATTTATTTCTATCCATTCCCACCAATACAACGGCTACATGTTAACTACCATTTAAAATAATATTATTTTTATATAAGAGTGCAACGTAAGATTCCCAAGAAACTCGTTGTTTCGTGTTGGGTACGCAATCAAGCATAGCGTCCCCTTTAAAGTAATATTAATATTTTATTCAAAAATATGGATAAATATAAAGATGTAATATTCTTTATTTACCTGGGGTGTTACACTAATACTATGACATGTTTAATGTGGTGTAGTCGTTCTCACATAAGAGATTGGTGGAATAGAAACCTATGACTAGAGACCGTTTTAAAAT
The DNA here is from genome assembly GCA_963277665.1 of Viscum album. Classification (NCBI taxonomy): domain Eukaryota; kingdom Viridiplantae; phylum Streptophyta; class Magnoliopsida; order Santalales; family Viscaceae; genus Viscum; species Viscum album. The sequence continues at coordinate 1,996,196,459 of OY728135.1, read as the reverse complement.
GATGTATATGGGTAGATTACCCCATTGGTTTCTATATTTGAGTTGCATTATTCATTCCCAAAGGGGCACAATTCAAATACTTGTTGGATATCCTCTTCCTCCATTTTAAATTTCTAGGCATCATTGAATCATTATCCTTCTATTATAGTGACCAACTAGACAGAGCATTACTCCGCACCTTGATTTCCTTAGAGGAAATGACATTACAAGATGACATATCATAGGGGATATATTGGTATAGGGTTCATAAAAGTGTAATTAACTATACATTCACCAGCCTTTAATATTATTAATGACACGGCATTGGCTAACCATTTCTAAAGATATGTGATGGAATGGTTAAAATCATTTTTTATATTAGTGTTGTGTTGTTCTGGTTTTGGATCACCGGCCATAGAAATAGCATCCTGGTTCAGCTAACAATAGGGTATCTTGATTGTATGAAGGTGACATTTGTAACAAGTATAATAGAGGTTTCTATTATTTAGTTGTTCATGTGTTCCCCAAAAATTTTGGTATAAATAAAGAATGTACAGTTTTTTTTGGATAATTTTGGATATCATATTTATTGGTGGAAGGTGGAAAAAACCAGAAAATGTGGTTCCTTATGGCCAACTCCATCTATATATCAACGTATTATTCCTCTTAATAAGACCCACAAGCCTCCATTTAGACATTCCTTAGAAGATTATTCTTATTGTATCCTACCAAATGTAGTGGAGTGGTGATTATTGTTGATAAAACATTATATACAGTTGATCATAATTTATTTTTCACCTTTATATATAAATGAATTTAAATTTTTAACAACTCACTATATATAAAAGTAATGTAAATTTGGGGATTCCATTTTTCATGTGATATATAATCATGGGGAGGTAGGCCAATGCTAATTTCACAAGTAGAGTCCCTATAATCCATCTCTGTACTACATTGAGGAGTTATATCATTATAATGATATTCTTATGCTTCATTTAAAGTTTTGATGGGCCCTTTAGTTGTTGAGAATGTGTCTTGAACAACCATAAGGACACTATAATTGAGCATTTTAGCGATATGAGAATAGTTAATAATTGTGGATGTAATATTTCATCTTCCATTTGGGAATTGGGTGGGGGTATGGTCCTACTGTCTGAATGTTTTTAGAACTTGTTTATAAAATTCAGGTTTTATAGTTGTATGATTTCACTACTAAGAAGCTGTTGGAATATTTAAATGAGATTCATCACTTTTTATAGGGATATAAGCCAATCATGAGTAATTTTCTATTCTAATTTGGAGAGCGTCGTCAGAAATGATGGTAAGAGCCTTATCTTAATCCTTGAATATTCAACTTCAATATTATTAAAGTGATATGAATCTTCATCGAGGCATATTCTGTACTCACTTGGTGATCCTTGGTTGGAATAATAATATGATCCCAGTTTGAATATGCATTCCATAATGGAATATTCCAATAGTGCTATATAATAAGAGAATGAATACAAACCTCATCCTGTATGTACTTTGAAGGATAATTGTACAATAATTCATTGGAAAAATTAGGAATATGAACATGGAATCTATCATATAAGGGATTATTAATTGTGTATTCCCATACATGAATATAATCCATTCCCATTGTGTGTCCAAATATCATGTCGTGAGACCAATCTAGAATGATGATATTATCCTGTTCCTGGGCCTTTGATGTATGGAATTGGTCCTCCTAAACAAGAATATGAGATTCCTCAATGCATATTCCTCTCTGTTTTGTTTAGATACAACTATAATAGAGATATGATCCCATTCCTAAGATTTTGGAATATGCTTCCAAACATTCCCATTTCCATGTACCCCTCTCGGGAAGAGTGTTCCACTCTCACATGCTGATCTGTAGTTTGAACAAGAATATGATCATGGTATGATTGCTCGTCATTTACTAGATTATGATAAGCATCCTCAAGGATGGAAGAAATTAAGTGTGCTCTATCTAGATCAACCACATGTTCATAAGGATTATAATGTGGAGATTCCCTGTATATAGGATATGAATATTCTATTGTACCTGTATATGTATCACTTCCTAAATATTTCACCAGTGTTCTTTAGATATTAATAATGTGTAATGGAATTTTAGGATCGTGTGGGAAATTATTAAGCCTTATACTTTACATTCTCCAATATAAACGTGTATATATCTTTGATTGAAGTATGGATATAATACAATCTTTTGTATCCTAGTTCCACCATAATATATTGATGGACATATTGCAAAATGATATTCATATGCACCTCTCCCATGCCTACACATGAATATTACCACATACTTGTTTTGAGTGATTAGGGATATGATCATTATCAATTGATATTTCTAAAATATGTTGGTGAATATGGTTTGAAGTAAAAGAAAAAATGAGCCCCCTCAGGACTATCCATATTCTTCCATGATTGATGTGTATTCCTTGTTGTATGTGCATGTGTATCTGAGGCAGATGTGTGTCATGTTTCACCATCATTATGTCACTAATAAGTACCAATGGGTTGATTCCGGTGATGACAGTTGATAGGAAACCTCCTCATCAATCAATGAACCAGAAGGGTTCCATAGACATCTCTTTTATCGACGATGATAAGATACTAATGGTGGTGATTTTCATGCTCCATGGATAAACATCTGAACTAGAATGTTGTGGAAATGAGGGACATTCCAGGTACTTTATATTTCTTTTGATGATGTGGAATCAATAGTTTAATTACATGAAGTCACATATGGGAAACCCTAATGATTGATATCATATAATTTAGATTTTATTTTTTATCCACATCATTCACAACCCTGTGCTAATGAGGTTGGGATGGTGAGGCCATTAAGAGTCCCGCAGGGTTGCAGTTGAAGATGAATTTCCCAATATATCTCTACATGAATACCTTCCGTTGGTTAGGAGTGTTGTTGATGAGGGATGTTTTTGACATAATAAAAATAACAAAGAACAAGATCACCAATCAGTACACCGATGAAGTCATGATATATACTTAATCAAATATGCATGAGTAACAAAATTGACCTTTTAATATTGATATGTCCATTCTAATCACATGCACATTCAAAGTGGGGATAGACATATTTCATGATAACCCTACAGATATTGGATCTAATATAATATCTATTTCATGATCACCTAATCACATTTTTATTTTATAGTTTGATATCAGTTTCATCATTTTTTATGGGATGTAAAATAAAAACACCCCGATGGATAATAACGTAGTTTTTTTATATTTTAGATATTCATGTTAGGATCAAAATTTTTTCTTTGTATATATGTGGATTTACATTTTATAGTTTATTAACTTTGGGGGTTTAATGTTATACAAATCTTGTTACATTGGGCTCATTATTTGTTTATATTTCATTGAAATTCCTAAATTTTATCACATCCATAATTTGGTGAAGTCACTCTCTCAAATGGGAACAAGTAATTTTGGTCTTCCAAATTAATGATTCTTAAATACTCACAGTTTTAATGATTATGTGAGTATAGCCTCACCAAACCATTTAAGGGTGTATTATTTCAATACATAAGGACTCTTACATTAATTGAATCTATTCTCATGAATCTCTTCCTAATCCTGATATTGGACCAGTTACCCTAACAAAATGATCATAGGGTAATTCTTATTATATGAAAATGGAGAGGGATTATTATTTATGAATCTATCAATATGTATATGAGGTTCCCTTTACCCAAACTTTTTGTGTACAACTACATATATGCTGAATCCGTATAACTAAGAAATACAATGATTTTTGTTATCTAGGGAGGTCGTTAATTTTTTAAGGATGCTATTGAGCCATTATGTGGCATCGTACATATCTGGTATTATAATAACAACCAAAATCATTAATTTTCATTAAACCCAATTATTTTTACATTACACAAAATGTAAATATATATGAGAACTATGGAATCTATTATTTGAGCCTTAGTCAGGAGGAGACAACCTACATATCATGGTTGTGGAATGAATCAGAGTTACTATAGTTAATTAATTTCAAAGATAAATACCAAAAGGTAGATACCAATTAATGTTGGGTAGTTATATCATACCACTTTCTATGTGTTACACATCAATATTTCCTAGGATTATGGACATTCATGAGGTCGATGACGATCTCAATTATAATTCATGTGATCACATCAACTATGGTGATTTTGATAAATAATGTATAGTATTTAATCCTCCACAATTTATATGAATGTGGGGGTTTACATGATGTGATATAACATTCGATGCTTTATGTAGATCACATGCCATAGGATGTAGTCATACATATCCCATATATGATAAGAATTCGAGTCTTTATAGTTTAGAGACTTCTCTATCCATTGGTGGATGAGAAAGGATCATCAGCTTGTGGGTGATACTAAGTATTAATACTTAAATTGTCAAAGACAGTTACAGAAATACATTGAAATGTATTCCCATTTGATCTTGGTCTCAATCTATATTATGGTGTAATACATATCCTAGTTATGGTATAAATTAGTGTCCTAGTTTTTCAATAATGTGGTTCTTGCACACTAAGGATTTCCTTTTATGTTCAATATATCATATTATCACATTGATTGGGTGTTAGACCTTGATTTTTCTCTTATATTGATAGATTCATATGTCATTAATAATATGACAACTATTACTCCACATAACAGTGTGATCTATCCTCTGTTTGAGAAACATCTGATAAAAAATAATCAAGATAAATACTTATTAATAAATTAATTATTAAATACGACAACCCAGTTTTAGTTGGAGATCAAGCCATAGTAAGGAATCCAATGAATCCAAGTTATGACATGAATTATAGTTCTATATGTTCTTTATAATTATTATTACACATTCAGATTTCCCCTCAAGGGAGATGGAAAAGGTTATCAAGTCGTAGGATGTGTAATTAACCTGGCCTACATGTCTTCCGGATATAAAATGATTTTCCTATTGAGGTACCATGATTTTCAACATGAATTATTTGATACTGTCTATAATACATGTTTGAAGACAATCACATGACCCAGTTGATTTGACCAAGGGACCTTACATAATTCAGATGAAATGTATTGAGTCTATTGAATGACCAAGGATGAATTGAATGAATGAAATTATAATATCTGTTGTATGATCCTAGATTAAATCACATTATCTCCATTAACATTATTGGAGGTCATTTCATTATTCAGCTCACATTCCTTGGTGTCATCACAATAGTTGGATTAAATGCTTATTGTGTGTCATGAGAGACAATGTGACATGTTTTTAGGGACCTACATATCATGGATAATTTGTTAGAGTTTCATCATGAAATAAATCCTACATGTCTAGAGAATTTTAAAAATCATGAAGAAAAAACATGAGGGTGTCACAATATATAGCTTCTTTTTCTATAAGATGTTGAAAACGCTTGTCCATGTTTTCTATAGATAGTGATTGATCTGGATGGATTTTTCAAAGGACATCCCTAAATCCAATTGACATGTCCAGATTCAATAACCATACATAGCTGACATACACTATGTCTTCTGTGTGATTTTTGCGACATTTCTAGAGTACACCATGAGGTCTATATGGCAATCCTAGAAGGTATCACAAGTCATGGGTGTTATAACAAGAGGGTGTCATGTGAATATCCCTGACAGATACATGGGACATTTCATGATCCAAATATCAGACCAAGGGATCATCCTATGATCTGTGAGACCCGTCCTAGTGCTACCACATGACCTAGGTTGATCATGCATAGAACATGAGGATATGTGTATAAATTATTTGCATAATTTTAAACACTTTTTATACATTTATCAAGACTTTTATAGTATATGTATTATATTTTTCCTTGTAAACTGGATTATATATCACACAACTAATAATTTATGTAGTATTTCCTTCACATAATCTTACTGATGTCCTTCTCCGGATCTATGAGTAATCATGTGAGGTGGTTATGCATGTTTCATGGTTTTATTAGGTGATTCCCCAGATTTTCCTTAACAAAAATTCATTCTAATCATGACATCACCTTCATTGAGAAGAAATCTCTATTGCTTGAGCGTTCAAGTGCGAGGAACCAAATATGAATTTATTTATACTATGGAAGGTGGTTTATAGGCATTACCACCCTAGTTAATCTACAATTTGTGTGGAAATGTTTTCTAAAATTATGGATAGAACTGTTAGAGTGCATGAATTTCATGCATTTGATGAGGTCCTTATCACAAACAGTCCCCCATTGCCCCTGTCATTACTCCCCCAAGCCCGCCTCCCATGGCTAGGTGATGGGGACTTGAACCAAAGGAAAAATCCCACGAGTGGGAGGAATTTTCCTGAGTACCTATATGATCACAAACACACACAACAATTTCAAAAATAGTTGGAGGGGAAACATGTATTACACTAAACAACCACTAAGTAAGGTTTCAATCTATATGTAAAATGGGCCTCAATATGATCCTAAAAAAAGAAGAACTAAAAATTGGAATGTACAAATGATCACTAAAAGACATCCATAGAGGACCCCACGATAATGTTAGGTGAAGGTTAGGTACCTTTTGATGTAGATTTACACCCATTTTTCCCATATCATTGTGCCCAACTAGTCCCATACCACCAATGTGTCCATCGAAGCATATGTCCGTCTCGTCTCAGTATAAACCACGTAGTCCCGAACCACAAAGGCCTCCATCAAAGCGTCAATCACCAGAAAGGGATACAACCCATTAGAGGGAATCCCATGCACAATTTATCTACACAATAATTAGAAGGGATCCCAATCCCCACGAAAAAAACAAAAACAATTTCCCAAAGAAATCCACAAATCATGATTATGAAACATCAGAGCTCACACAGATATAATAATGAGTATAAAATGAAAGACCATCATTCACAACACTGAACACCATTAATAGTTGGGGTAATCAATTCTTATTAGTATCATTGGTATTTTGGGTCACACAGAGCTGCTACCCACTGTGGAATTCCCTGGTCACATAGATTTGTTTCCCACCTTGGCCATTGAACTTTGGTAATCATCCATAACGAGTACAATGGGTCTGATTGGTAACACAGAGCTTCTCTCCACCATGTTCCTACTAGGTCACATAGATCCTCTTCCTACTAGGCCCTTGTATCTTTCCCACATTGGGTCACTTTTAGTTGATCCACATTGGGATGTTTTTCAATAGTTTTCCGGTCTCAGTTAGCCGTATGATTCTCAATATTAGTGAGCTTGATTCTGTGAGAAACTGCTCCTCACAACAGTTATCAAATTTCAAAATACATTAAAACCTCTATATAATATTAAAACATTTCCATCTCATCACATGTTTACCAACTCCTCAAATAGCTCATCCATCAAACACCTAGTGGTAATGATATTGTTGTTTTAGTAAAAAGGGGTCGGTTGTGTCTAGGCTCTGTCCTACCCAGTCTGACTAGCCTAACCTACCTAGCCTGGGGGAACTGCATGTCCCATTCGAGTTCAAGAAACCCAACACCACCCAATTTAGTTTTGTGTCATCCCATTCTATCATGACCATTGTTCCTTGATAAACCCTCTCTAATTTGACCGGGGGTCCAGCCCGCCGGGTCGCCCAGCGACATAGTTCCATTCGGACTGGCCCATAATATGCAGGGTGGTTTATTTCCATCATGGTCCACATAGAGGCTCGGTTTTATTCCACCATCCTGGACTACTAAATATTACCAATTTAATTTTAGATAGGGCCTCTCAATAGCGTGGTTCACGTTGCCCGCGGCACCAGTGGGCACTGCCCACTCGTCCAGACTATCTGCTCATATAGACCACTCTCTTACATAACCCATAAATAGATGCATGTTCCTTAAAATATTCCATAGAATCAAATGGAGACCTCATCCACACATGGCATGCCTGGTGTCGAACGGGTCCTCCACATGATGCGGCCCGCTGGGCACGTCGCTCCTCCGACGCAGCCTACGGGGCAGGACGCTCTTCTAATGAGGCACCTGAGAGGTTCCATCCTCTAGAACCGATCCACTCATACAGATCGGTCTTTATGTGTGACTCACTCCTTCTTCATGGATCAAGGTCGATTTTGTGGTCTTCGGACCATGGCCTTGCATCGTGTGCACCTCCCATGCGGCCATGTGGACTCATCCACGTGTTGCAAGATGCCAAAACCAATTTTGGAGGCTCCTACTGCCACCACGACTTGTTTCCTGCATGTTTCCTCCCTCCCACAATAGTAGTCTTGTACCACAGAATCTCATTCGAGTTATGGCTCGCCTGGCTGTGAACCATCCACCTAATGACTCCTCAGCCGATGCACCACCGTTGTTGCACCATAAATAATGGGAGAGAGATAGAGAGAGGGGTCACAAATGACACCCAAATGAACAACCATCATTTTTCATTTTGGACTAGGATTTTTTGTGTTAGCATATTCATGACATACCAAGAATAAGATGTGGAATAGTCACTAAGATAAACAATCCCCATTTTATCCCTCATCATTAACCATCATGCATGAATGATCGATCTGCGAGTTAACATGTTTTTTAGTTATCCTATGTTTTTCATATAAAAGAATGAATAGGGAAATTAATTCACAAATAATGAATTAAACCCATACATTGGATAGATGTTGGATGGGTAAGAGAGGAGTCGTGCATCTACGTTTTCTGTTTTTAATCCACTGGTAACATTTCTAGCCATCCTTCTAAGGGAGGAATGAGAATTCATTTTCAATTTTTTCTTGGAGAGTATTTCTCGAAATAGATTCATCAAAGAAATTCAAAAGTTATAGACCATTTCCCAAAACTGTTTTCTCATTAAAAGAAATAACCGTCGATGCATTTCTATTATTAATTGTTTTCACGTCATTACACAATTCCATTTATAAAACAACTTCACTACTATGAATTAGTTATTGATCATCATTTATGGGATTAATTTAATTTCTCTTCTCGTTACCTTATCGATGTACCACAGTGAGGACTTTCCACCACTCAATGATATGAAAAAACAAATAAAATAACTTCATGATTTATTTTATTTCTCTTCTGAATGGTTCAAAAATTATCTTTTTCACTTGAACTGTCCCTATTGAGAATTGGTCTATTAAAATGTAATGTCGTTTTATCAAATGCAACGATGCCTTAATATTTTTAATCCAGGAACCAGTTTAGAATATTCCAAAACTGTGCACATGTGCCATTTTATTTCTCTAAAAAATGTTAAAAAATTTACATTCACCCTCCACAAACACCAGTCGATATTAACATCCTCCTATGGGAAATATTCCCCTAGGAGAAAAATGATACTCTCGAGTTTCCATTCCAATATACCATTTTGGAGAAATAAGGACATGATAGTAAAATATATGTCACTTAATTATTTTATTCATGGAAAAAAATTTAACTTTAACTGTTGGCCCGTAACAGCCAACCATTGGATATATCTAAGGAAATAATATCCTCATGATCACAACGGTGGTGTCAGATTTTCCTTCAGAGTAACTGTTTGTGAGTTATAAGAATTTTACAAATAAAATAAAATAATTTTTTATTTCATTTATGTTTATCCCATTTTGAGGTTATCTCACTGGATGTCGACACCGACTGAAAATAAGTCATTGTTGGGTTAAACTACTATCCTGAATGCAATTATTTCCTTGGATTTCATATTTGGGAACCCATTTAGTAGTTATTAAACTATTTCAGGAAAACCGTTCACGTGCATTATTTAAAAAAATTTATTGATCATTATAGGGACTCTGGGCCTCAAAATCACACATCGTCTTAGCACTTGGTCTAAAAAATAATTACATTTAATTGTAAATTAAATTTCATGTAATTTCTGGGATATTAAATCCCCCCATTAGTGATTTATATCATTGTAATCCAAAACATGGCTAAACAACCAAATGGGGTGTTGATCATGTGTCTTTGCGCCCACTCCCATGTGCTCTCCAGGAGATTCTAGTGATTCCACCAAATGTGTCCGACAATGAAATGCTCTTTCTAATCCTCTATCTCAACTGGGAACTCCACAAATGTACTCCCATCATCAATGTCCAGCTCACATCAGTAAATGAAATGTGACAAATCTTGCACGTACCTCCTCACATGTGACACATGAATAAAATCGTGTTGTTGATGCATATGTGGGAGAAGGGAGAGGGGTAAGCCACCAGATCGTACCATGATTCACTATTACATTTTCACCCCTATATAGGCTAAAATAGTTTTGTATTTAAAATTGTAAAAATAATATCAATTTGGAAATCATTTTTGATACCATTATTTTTTTGTTATCACTTTTAAAATTGTTAAAGTTACATGTTTAGAAAATTTCAATGTAGGAGGAGATGATTTGGATGTCCCGTGATGAAGTAGATAAAATATGGTCCAAAATTTCATGGTTCAATGATGACCTATCCACTATAGTGCCGGTTTAGAAAATTCTGTGAATCTAAATGGGCTCATATTTTGTTTGACATCCAAAATTTAATGTGCTGCAACTCTTATGAAGAAACCCAATCCTAATTCTGTTGTCAAGGGGCCCAACCAACTGGATCTATCCCGAACACCGAATATGTGCATAGTCAAAAGTGACTTTCTGTAATTTGTCCATATCTCTAGATCCCATTGTCCAACTGATGCCAAAAATTCTTTGGAGATAGTCATGAAGGTGTTATACAACATTCTAGTTTTTCAAAATTGATATTTTATTTTCTAAATGCCTAAATGCATGGTTCAAGTTGTTTAATGAAATCTGTGTTCCCAAAACAACCTTCCAATTTTCCAATAAAATCGCACCTTGGGCTCTCCATTTGCGACTTTATCTATGAGGCAAGGTGCAAAAATTTTTTAGTACCCAAGAAGTCTTCTCAACATTCATATAAGTTCAAGAGGCAATGGGAAGTTCTAGTTCCACTTCATCTTCTTCCTCTCCTCCCATTGGATTCAAACCCCCTTGTGATCACCCAAGGAGGAAAGTGATGTAATCCCAGGCGTCATACATATATTATTTTTAATGATCATTTTAATTCTAGGTTGTATTTTGTTTTTTTCATCCTATATTTTTATTTAATTGAGATATATATAGGTATGTTATAATCAATCTCAAATGATCATGTTTGGGGGTACCCTTTCATGTAATGTTTCACACACCGTTCATCCCATTTTTCTCCCTCATTCAATTGCGGTGTTTATAACGTTCATATTAGACAATTTAACTCACTTATGCAATATCAAATCCATGAACATTTATTTCAGGCTATCACAATGATATAACATACAAACCTGGTCGTCACATCTAGTTATTCATGTGTTTCCATGGTGAGTTTTGGTTATGTAGTCGAAAATAAATCATCCAATCATCAGTACTGTCCAAGGAATCATTGTGTGTTTTTTACTGAACCCTATGAGGTATCCTTGTATAAAATCCACAACATTATTGTAATAGGTATTAAAACCCTGAGATTAAATGATCTATTCCCTAACTCTTGAACCGGCGAAGGATGAGAATCACGATACTCCCCTAGGTTGATCACTTTTAATTAATCTTGTTCATTTCTACATTGTTTTATCAATTTTTGTTTTTCTGTTGTAATATTTATTCATCAAAACCCATGTTTTATTAAATCACATTAACCTTAAGTTTTAATAATTGAACCCCTATTTTTCAATTAATAATCTATGGCTCTGTTGAGAGACGACCTATGGAAGCTGCTATACTGTTGTAATTCTTGTAAAAATGAAATAACTAATTTGATGTGGTTGACAACACGATCATATTTTGAAGTCATTGATGGGGATACAAGATCATTTGATTATTTATTTACTTTTATTTATTTATTTTAATTATTAATTTATACTCTTTTCAATTCCCCACCCCCATTTGATTGTTTTTTGGGTTTTTGTTGTTATTTTTGTTTTCTTTTGTGTGTTTTCTCTATGTATCTCTCTCTTCATTTCTCTCTCTATCTTTTAATTATTCACCATTTCTCTATATATAATTCTATTTTATAACATTTTATTCTTCCTTGACCCTCCTATAGTGATTTCATCCATATTCTATCATTAAAAAAAATAGACAAACATCACAAATTAATTGCCGTACACTATCAGAATAGGAAAAATTGCTTGAGTATAACCATGAAATTAAAAAAGACACTTCACGAAAAAACCATGGAATCTATAGTAGATCCATCATGTACCAATAAGGAACCACATGTGGAACCTCAATTGATCATAAATCATTCCAAAATTGAACTCAATCAAATCCATGAAAACATGGCTATTAATAATTGATCCTTAAATGAACTGACCACCGTAGATGTGGATTACCAACATGCATACATCAAATACCCCGAGAAAGAATCCAAATTTTATTTGAGATCATGCCTCATTCACCTTCTTCTAAAATTCCATGGTTTTCCCGGTGAGCACCCTAATAAACACCTTAAGGAGTTTCACATAGTGTGTTCCACCATGAAACCCCAAAATCTGCCGAAGGACCTAATTCTATTTATGAACATCCCCTTCTCCCTTGACGGTGTATAAAATGATAGTATATAATATTTACCTACCACAATTGGGGAATAAATTACGTGAATATACCATTTTTTAGAAGTTATTCCCGGCCACCCCGAATTGCATCAATTAGGAATGAAATATGAGGTATTAGGAAATCCCAAGGGGAGACCCTTCATGAGTACTGGGAGATATTTAAACAACATTTCTCCAGCTTCCTCTGCCACCATATTAGTCAACAACTATTAATCCAATACTTCTATGAGGGGGTTATCCACATGGGTCGTGGAATAATTGATGCATCAGTTGGCGGTGACTTGGTTGATAAAACACCTTCCACCACTCGTGACTGAATATCCAACATGGAAAAAAATGCACAACAATTTGGTACATGAGCAATTACACCAACCCGATGAGTTCATGTGGTAAGTCATTCAGCCTAAGAACAAAAGGTAGATAATAATGTTTGTGAGATGCATACCCTTATATTGTATTATAATGATGCACGAGGTAACTCACTCTCTTATTCAGTTCCATTACATTGTGGTATTATCTATGACAATAATATTTTTTTGGACCACTTCCCACAACATGAAGATTCACTCGATTCTTGTGCAGCTGTTTTCCAAGGGATTCCATACCAAAAAGCACCTCCCTTCAAGAAAGAACCATTCAGGCCAAATCCAAACCCCGAGTGGGAAGCACAACCCCAGTAATGAAAATGAGGAATGTCATGCTACCCAATGAAAAATTGGTATCAACAAGGAAAAGTTATGAAACCTTCTTATTAATAAACATTGAAAAACAATCATCCTACTCCACAAAAATCTGAACCAAGACTAAAAGGTATGGTAAAGCAACTGGGAACCCAGAAAATCCAATTCCAACATACCACACAATTGGAAATAGAAGACCTTTGAACTAATGTGGGGCAGTTGGAAAACACCATAGGTGAGCTTATGATGCTAGGTTCTGGACAATAACCACACCACCCATTGCCAATCCTATAGAAAAGGGTGATGTATGTGTTGTTAGAATTCTTAGTGGTAACGAAGCTTCTCTTTGTGTGAATTCTTACCAACAGTTATGTCCCCCTAATGAAAAAACAATTTATCCAAAAAAAAATATTCTATTGAAGAAAAATAAAATAAAAGGGGTATAAAAATTATCATTGATGATTCAAATGAACATTCTTTTACTCTTCCATTCCCACAAATACTCACTAAATCAAGGAATAATTTTGATATTGATATTCATAAAGAAATAATGGATGCATTTAAAAACGTTCAAGTTATTATTCTATTGTTAGATGTAGGTAAGAAAATTCTACATTATGACAAATTTCTCAAAGAAATCTACACCATATATGAAGGATTAAAGGGAATAAATAATTTAACTAAGGAATAAATGTTTTGCCTTGATTCAAAAAAGAATTCCAACCAAATGCAAGAATTTGGGCATATTCACAATATCATGTACCATAGGGGAGACCTTCTTTTCTGATGGTATGAAATATTTAGGTTCTTCAATTAATGTAATGTATCACTCTGGTTTTATATCTTTGTAGGTTGTATAACATCAACCAATAAGCATTATCATGCAACTTACCATCCGGAGTACAACGCATCTAACAAGAGTGATTGAGGATGTCCTTGTAAGAGTGGAGAATTGAATATTCCCCACTAATTTCTTCATTATTTAGAAGGAATAAACCCAAACCCTAGGACATTCCCCTCTCATGCTAGGAGGGTGATTCCTCAAAACAACAAATATGATAATCAACATTCACAATGGTATGATCTCCATGGATTTTGGAGGAGAAAATGTATGATTTAACATCCTTGAGTCTATGAAACACCCCATTGAATAGCACTCCACACTTCTAGTCAATTTGATGGAAGTTCCCTCAAATGATACACACATACAAACTTATCTCCTAAACCCATAATCGAATACATTTTCCTCATCTTTACCCTGGGATGATTTCAGTTTTGATTCATGTTTTGAGTGTTGTGAGGGTTCTGAAAAAGTGTATATTTTGTTAATTAATTGATTAGTGTGTTCATTTTGAGGTACCCATTACCATCAATGATTATGAAAATCACATTTCCATAGATTATCTATCCTTAGAGAATAAACATGAGTAGATAGAAAGTTTCATGGACCTCACTCCCCATAAACCACCTCCCTCATTCAAAATACCCCTGGAGTTTGAATAAAAACCACGTCCATCTAATTTAAAATATGCCTATCTTGAGGGTATTGACTAATTTACAATTATTATTTCCAATAAACTCTCTCATGAACATGAATTAAAATATCTCATCCTTTTTAGAGAGTGTAAAATAGAAATAGGATGGACATTAGATGATATTTTCAAGATTAGACTATATATTTTATGCACCATATACTTTTGGATGTTGAGGATAAGCCCATTATACAATTTCAATGCCGGTTGAATCCCACTCCCCTTGAAGTTGTTAAATTGTTAGTTAGTTAATTACTTACTTCAAGGATCATTTATCTTATATCTGATAGTAAATGGGTTAGGCCAGTGGAAATTGTGAAAAACCAAAAAAATAATAATTTTTGTGTAAAATGGATGGGATGAATTCGTGCCAACATGTGTGTGAAACCGTTGGTGAGTCTGTATTGACTACCATTGTCAGAATCAAGCCCCGCAGAAGGACCAATTTACACTACCTTTTATTGTCAAACTGCTATAACTATTGGCTGGTAATTCCCATTACAATTTCCTTGATGACTATTTGGGTTATTTTCAAATCCATTAACCCCTAGGGATCAAGAAAAGACAACATTTACCTAAGTGTTTGGCACATTTTCATATAGAAGGATGCCTTTTGGTATATGTAATGCTCCCGACACTTTTCAGCGATGTATGTTGACTATTTTTTCATAGTAAATAGAGAATTGAATGGATCTTTTTATGGATTATTTCGTGTTTTATGGAACTTCCATTGATGACTGCTTGGCCCACCTATGTTCTATCACCCACCACTGCATATAAAATAATCTTGAATTAAATTACGAGAAATTCCATTACATTGTTGGACAGGGGAGAGTTATTGGGAATGTTATTTCAAAAGAGGTAATTCAAGTCGATAAATAAAAAAATGAATTAATTTAAACCTTTCCATATCCAAATTGTTTTCGTGAGGTGCGATATTTTTTTGGGTCATGCTGGTTCTTACTACTGATTCATTAAATGCTTCAGTAAGATCACACTTCCACTATCTCAATTATTACAAAATAATTCTGGGTTTGTGTATGATAAACATTGTGTGGATGACTTCAATTTTCTTAAAAAGGAGTCTCACATCAATTCCAATCATCCAACCACTAAGGTGGGATCTCCCCCGTGACCTTATGTGTGATTCATCAAATAATGCATTTTGGGATGTTTTATCACAAAGAGATTAGAAGGATCCTTCTGTCATTGTTTATGCCTCACATACCCTTTACCCTGCCCTGGAAATCTACCAAACCACTGAAAAATATCATCTTTCTTTTTTGTATTCAATTGAAGAATTATGTTAATATCTTATAGGATCATAACTCAATGTCTTATCTGATCATGATGAACATTGTTTTCTCCTAAAAATACCTGAATCTAAACCCCACCTCATTCATTTGATGCTCCTCCTCTAGGATATTGACCATGCGATTAGAGATAAGAGAGGAGTAGAAATGTTGTATCTGACATCATTAGTAGGATTTACCCACCATTGTACCATCGTGTGGACTCACCCCCTCTCCATTAGAGAATCCATCCCTCATGAGAACCATTGTGTTGTTTTGGACCTTGCCCCATGTTATGTGAACATTGTGAATTTTCTAGCAACAACTAGGATCCCCACTGATTTCATCATTTCACAATCCAAGAGACATAAGCATGATTCTCGTTTGTTCATTTGGGATGAAACATATTGGTAGAGAATTTTTTTGACCATATAGTTCGTTGGTGTGTCCCTGACCATGAGTTCACCTCGATTTTGACCTTCTGCAACACCATGGACTGTGTGGGACACTTTGGCTCTCAACATACAACTCGAAAGGTCCATGACTCCGAATATTATAGTTCAACAGTATAATGGGATACCCATAGATTTTTCAATTCATGTAGTCATTTTCAATTCATAGGAAATATATCCAAGCGAAATGAAAATTCCCAATAACCAATGTAATTTTGTGAGATCTTCGATGCATGGGGCATTGACTTCATGGGGACTTTTCCAAATTCATTTTGATTTTTTTACATCGTATTGACTATTGAATGTGTATCTAAATAGATGGATAAATATGCCACCAAGCTCAATGACTCTAATGGGGTAGTTTATTTTCTGAGGACCCAAATTTTCTGTAGGTTTGGTTTACTAATATTCACCATTACTGATTAGGGTTCACATTTTTGCAATCTCATCATGAAAATTTTGATTCTTGTTTTTGGGGTTGTTCATAATGTCTCTACAACATATCACCCCCAAAATAATGATCAAGGATAAATCTCAAATCATTAATTTAAAATAATCATGAAAAAACTGTACAACCAAACATAACAGATTTGAGTTTGCGCTTGGATAATGCACTTTGGGCATACCGTACAACATTAAAAATACCAATCAGAATGTAACAATTTAGAATTGTGTTTGGAAGGGCATGTCACCCCCAGTGGAGGTATAACACCTTTCATATTGGGATGTTAAAAAATTTAATATGAATCTTTCAGATCCAGGTGAGCATATTAAGCTGCCAATTCTAGAGTTGAATGAAATTTGATGTGATGAATATGAGAACTCTATAATCTATAATGTGATGAAAAAGGCAATCCATGATAGAATGATTCACCGAAAAATGATTCATGTTGGTGAGATGGTTATCACGTATAATTCCAGGCTAATACTCCACCCATTTATGCTTCGTTCTCAATGGCTCGGTCCTTATACCATTACTGATGCTAACCTTTTTGGTGTCATACAGGTTCTGCATTAGAAGAGTGAAAAAATGATTAGTATAAATGGGATAGATTCCAACAGATAGTTGAGTTTTTTCTAAATCATATCGTGTAGGAAATCTGACTGATAGATTCCACATATGACACCACAGTTATGGTTTTCCCATCTCCCTACCTTTATTTATTGTCTATTTATTTATAATAATTTCTTTGAGGAAGATATAACTTTTAGATGTGGCGAAGGGTGACATGTAATAGTTAGGACTAAACAAAACCAAATATAATAAATAAAAATATTTTTAAAAAATGTTTTTTCATTTTTGATTTCATTATTTTGTGTTTTTAAATAAAAATTGATCTTAAAAATAATATCTGAAATCATTTTTAATACTTTAGCTGATGGTGCAGAAAATTCAATTATTTTTTGAAAAACATTTTTCAAATAAATGTTGATTTGGAATATTTTTCTAGATTTTTTTTAAATCATATTTTGGTGTTTAATGGATTTTTGAAACCCATTCCTCATTAGTACTAACAAATATCCTAATCCCTTACCCGAGAGATATTCTAAGAACTTTATTTTATATTATTCCTTTAAATCACTTTCATGAGAGTCTCAGGTCATGTATAGAAACAAGATTTTCCATGATTTTTATTGATACTATAATATTCAAGTAGGATTCATTCATGATAGAGGTAATTGTTCATTGAAAACCCCTTTGTACAATTATCCTCGATTTTCGCCCACCTTTACATTTTACCCATCGTAAAAATCAAAGACCAATAAATTCTTGTTAGGTATCGACATTACAAGTTAATATATCTCTACCTACCAATATCTTTTATATATTTGAGTTTTATTTTTATCATGTGTGGGAGAGAGGGTTATTCCATGGTAGTTCTTGGGATAGAATCATTGTTATGGGTTGTTATATATGGGGCCAACATTTTCCATGGACAATAAGTTCACAAGAAATATAACATCATTAGTGAATATATGACGTTGATCAACATTTAATGTGAGAAAAGAAAAATTATATGAAAATAGATCCCAAAAAACCAGACATGATGAATATCATTTGAAAAGAATCATGGAAGTTTTCACACCTTTGATTTAAGAATGTGACATAATTAGGATGTTATACTTTTCATAGGAGTGAAAATGATTAGGTGTGGGGGTGTGATCATACCACTATTCACTGTTCCATTTTCCACCTTAAACCACTGTGCTAAACATGTTTTGTATTGAAAATTATAAAATTAATTACAAAATTAACTTCATGTTTGATACCATCCTTTTGTGTTTATCACTAGTAAAATGGGAAATGTAACATGTTTTTAATATTTCAATGTAGGAGGAGATTATTTGGAGGGCCCATGATGAAGTGGAAGAAAAATGTGCCAAAATTGCATGGATCCATGAAGACATGTCCATTATTTTTTTCGAGTTTAGAAAATTCCGTGCATCGAAATTAGATCCTATTCAAAGTCAGGGTCCAAATATTAATGTGATACAAATTTCATGAAGAAACCCAAGCCCAATTCTTCCATAAAGGGTCCCAACCGACTTGATCTATTCAGAAGACCAAATTTGTGTGATGTCAAAAGATTTGTTCTGTAAATTTTCTATATCTCCTGGTCTACTTGTCCAATTGAAGCCAAACTACTGGTGGATATATTAAGGAAGTGGGGATGCAACTTTCTAGTTTTTTCAAATGGGACAAACGATTGTCAATTGTCTTAAAATAATGGTACAATTTTTTTGAATAAATATTTGTTCCCATAGCCACCTTCTATTTTTCATTTAATATGGAACATTGGGCTCTCATTTTGGGAGTTCGGTTAAGAGGAATGGTTCTTCCATTTAGGACTTCCCAAGGATTTTTATCAACATCCCTATATGTTTTGGAGGCAATGGTAAGTTTTACATAAACAACATATTCTTCCTATCATCACATGGGGTTTTAAACCCCTTTTGATCACCAAGGGAAAATGTGATGTAATCTCAAGTGTTATACATGTATTATTTTTAATGATATTTTTTAATTTTAAGTTTTATGTTGTTTTTTTATCAACAATTTTAATTTATTTGAGTAATATACTGATATGTTATCCTAAAACTCAAATGATCATATATGTGGGTACCTGACGCATGCCTATTGTAGGGCATGGAAAAAGCATATGTTTATGTTTTCCTAGTGCAGCATAGAGGCTAACCAGGGTCATCTCACTTATTGGGCTTTCTCAGTTCATTCACATACTTAATCTAATTCACCTAAATTACTTTTTTTGGTTGTTTTTTTTAAACAAATTTTATTTAATAAAATAAATGAAATTAATAAATAAGAATAAACTAAAATTTAATTCTTAATTACCATGAAATGGTAAATAGAAGGTAATTTGAGAAGAAAAGAAGTTCTCTTGAGAGCACTTTTAGGGAGCACATTCATTGGCCAGCTTCAAATATTCTTATTGAACACACTCCATCATCTGTATTCATACCTTATTCTACCCCAGTTGTGAATGAGTATTCTACTTAACGATCGCCAAGAACACTCTCCTGTCATAGGGTGTCGAAAAAGCATATTTTTTTCCTAGTATAACATAGAGGCTGACCAGGGTCGTCTCAGTTGAGGAGATTTACCAGTTCGTTCACCTACTTATTCTAATTCCCCTAAATTACTTATTTTTTTAATATTTTATGAAATAAATAGAATTTAATAATATAAATGAAATTTAAAAATCATAATAAAATAAAATATAATTCTAAATTATCATCCAATGCTAAACAGAATGTAACTAGAGAAGAAATAATGTTCTCCCGAGAGAACATTCAAGGAGCACCTTCATTGGCCAGATTCAAATATTATTATTGAATACACACCATCGTATGTGTGCACCCCATATTCTACCTCATTTATGAATGAAAAGTATACTTAGTGATCACCATTCACACCCTCAATCCACCTTCTCAACCAAAGGAAAATGGTTGTATATTAAATAGTTAATCATTAGACAACCAAAGTGATGATTACACCCACTATAAATTTTCCATAGAATCATCTCAAAGAATATTAATAACATGTTCTTGTGTTCAAGAACCAAATTACGCCCTCGGGATATTCATCAGATTAGTTACTCATGAACATGAGTATTATAGTTCATGATGGTAAGATGAGGGGAAGAAATAAGGATGGATGGGTGTACACAACAACAAAAACAAAGCATGAATTTATTTTAAATCAAAATTACTAATAAAAAATTAAACGAAAATAAAGAAAATAAATAAATTAAAATGAAATGTGGAAGAGTGGCATCTGGCCTCCCTTGGTGGATATTTTCATTTATTTTCCTTGGAGGAATGGATAGAGAATGTGATTATTTGGGAAGGTGGTGAGGGCTTCCTTTTGTAGGCAAAAATATGTACTACAAAAGATTGCACATTATGGACTCATTAAATGCCAGTTTAATGAATGTATCCCTTCATCAAAATTGTTCAAAAATATGTTGGAGGTTCACCCTCAAGATTTCAGATCCTTTGGACACAATAAGATTGGGTTATAAACTTTTCATTGGCGGTATCTATTTCTAGATGAAGCTTCCAGGAAGGATCCTTTAAAGTTATGTCATCCAATGGGAGCCATAATGACTTCAAACCTCACCCAAATTTATTTTTGAGTCATTCCTATCTATCCTCATACTATCACAATTAGAAACACCTCAATTGGATGTGTGAATGCTGATTTGTGGTTCCATTATGGTGGTGGGGTCCATGTTGTTGGCCCGAAAAAATGTTTACCTTCAATAATTTGTTAGGCCCTTTTGATGGATGAATCAGCTCCAGGTAGAGAAGTAAAAGTTGGCAGAAATAATATCCAGAATGAAAAAAAATAATCACATAATTTAGACATATATGATTCCTTAAATGAATAAAATACCCTTGATGTAAAAATATGTTTAAAATGCAGAATTAACTGATTTTGCATTTAAACTCAAATTACCACTATAACATAAATATGTAACAATTACCCATACAATAACACGATGATGAAATTATTAAAAATTATTTACAATATAAAATATATGAAAATTTGATCTTCATCACTCCCCCACACTTAAATATTGCACTCCTAGGCGATCATCCTACATCGAAATAAAAATCCACCAATAATCAAAAATAAAATTGCATCATGTATCATCTATAAAAACAATTATCTCTCGTTTTCATTTCAATGATTTAAATTTTTTCATCCTCATAAATATATCCATTACCCACTCAAAACATACCTGACATTGAATTTTATTTCACTCTTCTCTCAAGATAACTTGATTCTAGAGTTATGCTCATACGTGGAAATCGCATGTATCACCATAGGCTGGTGAAAATTATCATTTCTCCACAGTTTGAAAAATGAAAATAAATTCCATCACGAGGGAATTAATTAAATGTTAAAATGATTATGTGACTTATGGATATAGAGAAAATGATTGAAAACGTTTCAGGCGAAATGGATGAGGCTGGACTCTTAAGTACAATGCATGAATAATTCATGTGCAAAAACAAGAAATTCTTCTCTCAATCCCAAATGAAAATGTGAAAAACAACACCACACCCTTTTATGACATGGTACATGAGGAATAAATTGATTATAATAAATTATATCATCTATGTTCTCCTTTTTTTGAAATGCTCCAGAAAGGCACAACATTATTTTCATTTTTTTCTTGTTTTTTTTGAGGATGAGCTGAAAATTGAATACAATGAATGAATGAAAATTAATTCCCATGATTTTTGATAGGGAAACGAGTCATAAAGAATGTACAATGTGTAATTCAGGATCATCTCAATTTTTTTCATTTTTTTGAAGGAGAATTTGGTGGAACAAATAATGTACAATGAAATGACGAAACATGCCCAATTATATTCTCATCCACTAACCAATGTATTGACACACACATCACACCACCCATAAATTATATTCATCCCAATGAAAGAACACAAAATAACCTTCCCCCACACTCAAACACAAAATAACCATGAAACAATACTAAAAGTGTGGGTAGATAATGAAAAAATTTGTTTCTAATGTGGCTTAAACCTATAAGGGAAAACATAGAATCTAAGGGATTATGAAGGATAAATGTAAAGGTGGGTCTCAAGATAAAATTTGGCTATCCAAAGAGATGCTTCAATCATTTAAAATACATTACAAGGAATCCATATATTCAAAAAATAATATTCAGAAATTATGGTTCTCACACAAAATTCATGTTTCCCCAAAGAAAGTTTGGGTATTCAGGTTATTATGTAAAAGAGGTTTAGAATAAATCACACAATTTGAAAAAAAAAATTGAGTCAGTGTTTTATGGGCATGGATTTCAAAAATCAGTAGAAATCATAAATGATTCTTCAATATTATTTTCAAAGAAAAACTATTCATATGAATAGTCATTTAAAATCCATTATTTCAAAAATCATTTCAATTATTTCAAAATAAATTGATGTGGGAAAATTGATAAGAATATTAACTTAAGCTCAAAAATCATTAAAATCAAAAAATAAAAGAAAAACACTAGAAAAAATAACAAGTTTACACCCCCCACTCTTTTATTTTACTACCCCTCATTTCACCTCAAAAAAATATAAATATAATTGTATAAAATCCAAGAGAAGGAATGATACAACGTGACAATATTTCTAAAGTGGATTCCTTGAGTTATGATCCAAGAAGCTACCACTTAAATACTACAAGAATGTAATGAAAATACATAAGAAAAATAAATAAAAAAAGGACAAATGGAATAGAATAGAGATAATGCTTGGTTTATACCTCTTAATGTGTGCTCGGTTGTTACTACCCCTTGTCAGGATGTTTCAGTAGATTATCCACAGTCATAAGGTGGTTGTGGTTTCTTTGAGATGAACCACACCATGTGAGTTTTCCGAATGTCCATGAGTAAAAACAAAAAGTAGAGAACAACAAATATGATAAGATAGTTCCCCACCACCTAGAAATAAAAAAATAATAAATTAAGATCCAAAGTGAGAGGGAGTAGAATATATGGGTTCTCCCTGTTAATTTCTATGGTGTCCTCCTCCATACGGTATGGATATTTTTTTGAGGAGGTAGTCACACCACCATATTCTCTAACTATTCTTCTTCGATAACCACCTCCTGAGTGGTCTGTTCTTTAACATCAAAGGACTGATCCAATTGTGTTGTATCAAAAATGCCAAAGAATGTGAGTATTTAAAACAATTTATCTTGAATATGATTAAAACATGAATAATTAATAAAGAAATTTTCTCTTTCAAGTAATTTATCTCAGTAATTGATCTCTTCAGGAAGGACCATTCCCTACTCAATCACAGCATGTGCATCTTCTTCATTATCTTCCATAACAAGAGAGAAGTAGAATGTTTCTGATTTTTCATCATAATGGATGGGAATATCATGTTTCAAGTTATCTTCTATAATGTTATTCAAGGATTCTTAAAAAAAATGTTGATCTCTCAAGAGTGCATCAACTAGAATGTGTACTTTTGAGACCTCCTTGAGAAATATTTGTGTGCGGGATGATGTGATTAATTAAATTAGAAATTCTTTTTCACTTTCCTTAGGTTCATTATAATAAAACATTATTGGTGAAATATCTTCCACAACTCGTTCTGGTTCAGGATCTAGCTCAGGTTTGGATTTCTCTTGGAAGGTATGGACATATTCTGTTAGACTTTCTATTTGATTCATTTGTCCTTCTATGGCCTAATTACTTTCATTTACCTGAGCAATATAGTACTCTAAAGAATCCTCCTCTTGTTGTTGTTGAACCTATGAGTAGTCATTCCATGAATAGTATTTTTTTATTAGATACATCATGGAAATTTTAGTTCTTTTTAGATTTTTTTGAATGATGAAAATCATTCTACAATGTTAAAATTAAAAAAGATAAGTAAAAAACTGATTGGATCCCTTAAAGTGGCACCAGTTTTGACACATGCCTATCATAGGGCATGGCAAAAGCTTATTTTTATGTTTTCCTAGTGCAGTATATTGGCAGACTAGGGTCGTCTCTCTTGAGGAGATTTCTCAGTTCATTCAACTAAAATATCTAATTCAACTAAATTACTTTTTTTTTGTTCTTTTATATTTTATGAAATAAATGGAATTTAATAAAATAAATAAAATTCATATATTAGAATAAACTATGATTTATTTATAAGTTACCATGAATTGTTAAACAGAATATGATTAGAGAAGAAACGAAGGTCCCCCGAGAGAACATTCGGGGAGCACCTTCATAGGCCAAAATCCAATATTCTTAGTGAACATACTCCATTGTATATGTGTGAAACTTATTATAACTCATTTATGAATGAAAATTATACTTAGTGATCACCAAACACACCCTCCATCCCCCACCTCAATTGAGGGTAAATGGTTTTAGATTAATAAGATAATATTTATACAACCACAACGAGGATTGCACCCACAATAAATTAACATTTTAATTAACTCAATGAATATTAAAAACATGGTCTTGGGTTCAAGAACCTGATTACTCCGTTGGGATAATCCTCAGATTAGTTATTAATGATTACGAGTATTATAGTCCATTGTGTTAAGATGAGGGGAAGAAAATAGGGTTGATGGGTGGACACAATAATAAAAACAATGCATGAATTTATATGAAATCTAAATTACAATTGAAAACTACAACAAAAATAAATAAAATAAATAAATTAAAAATAAATGTGGATGTGTTTCGGCCGACCTCCCTCAGTGGTGATATCCTCCATGGTGATTTGAAGTATTGTATGGAGAATGGGATAATTTGGGAAGGTGGTGATGGCCCCATTTTATAAGATGCAATATATACTCCAAAATATTGTGCATTCATGACCCATTAAATGGAAGTTTCACACCTGTATCCATTATTCAATGTTGTTCATAAATATGTTGTCCGTTCAATCTCCAAATATCATATTCATTATCCACCAGATGAAGGAGTTATGAATTTTTCATTGGTGGTTTCAGTTTCTGGATGAAGCTTCCTGGAAGGTTCTTCCAAAAGAATGTCTTTCAATTTCATCCTTAATGACTTCGAAACTTCCCAAAATTTTTTGTAGAGTGGGTCATATCTATCCTCGTGCTATCCCAGGTATAAACACCTCAATTTGTTGTGTGAAGGCCTATTTGTGGTTCCCTTTAGGTTGTGGGGTCCATGATGTCCGCCCAAAAACATATCCAACTTCAACAACTTGTTAGGCCCTTTAGATGGCTGAATCAGCTCCTGGTCCAGAATAAAATGTTGAAAGCAATACAATCAGGATTGTAAAAAAATATAATCACAAAATTTGGACTTAAATGATTCATTAAATGACTAAAATACCATTGATGTAGAAATCTGTCTAAAACCCAGAATTAACCACCTTTTACATTTAAGCTCAAATTACCACTATATTCTAAAAATGTGACAATTACGTGTAGGATAATAATATTGTGAGATTATAAAAAATAATTTACAGTATAAAATATAAGAAAATGTGAGCTTCATCAGTACCCATTCATGTGATGTTTCACGCACCGTTCACCCCTTTTTCTACCACATTCAATTATAGTGTTTTTGTGGTTCATAGTGGTCAATTGAACTCACATGTAAACTATCAAGGCCCTACACTTTTGTTTCATGGTATCATAATGAAATTAAATACAAACATCGACTGCACATCGAGTTTTTCATGTGTTTATTTGAGGTGTTTCAGTTATGAAGTCAAACAAAAATCACCCAATCATCGATAGAGTCCAGTGAATCATTATGTGTTTTGACTGAACCATAGGATTTAACCTTGAATAAAGTAAGTACATTATTGTTATAGTTGTTAAAAACCATGTATTTAATGATCAATACCCTTTCTCTTAAAGCGATGAAGGATGAGTATCACGATACTCCCCTGGGTTGATCACGTTTAAATAATACCACTCCATTCTACTTTGTTTAATCATTTTAGTTTTTCTATTGAAACTTTAAACATCAAACCCCATGTTTTATTTAATCAAATTTCCCTTTTAATTTCATAATCAAATCCCACTTTTTCAATTAATGATCTAAGGCTTTATTGAGATTTGACCTAGGGTTGCAGCTATACTGTAGAAATTCTAGTAAAAACTAAATAAACAATTTTAAGAGATCGACAATTTGATCATCATCTCACCAACTCTACTCCGAATCTAAAAAGGATCATTGAACCTATATGATAACATGACTCCTAGGTCAAATCTATGTACCCTCATTTAGGAGAGACTCGTAATAATACATGGTCCACCTCCTCGAACTCCAAGGTTATATGTCACCAATCAACATTATAATTATGTAGGATATGTGTAGTCTTCATCCACTCTCATATGAAATACACCTTCTCAATGGTAGCCAGTACCATCACTGGACCAATGAGTGCTAACAACCCATGGTCTACCTAGTATATGGGTAACCAAAATGGTCATCCATACAATGCCTCAAACAGTGGCATACCAATATTAGATTGATAATTATTATTGTATAAAACACTACTCATGGAAGGTGGTCCTCTCAAATATGACCAAAATCAAGAACTATAGTATGAATCATGTTATCCAAGGTATGTATGGTCAACTTTGGTTGACCATCTGGTTTTGGGTGAAAGGTAGTTGTCATGCACAACTGATTCCCAAATACATCTTATAATTCATTCTATAATAGGGATGTAAAGAGTTTATCACGATATGAGACTATCATAAAAGGTACTCCATGGAGTCCAACTATCTCCTACACAAAGAGATTTCCATGCACTCTACGTAACTCTATTCTTTAATGAGTAGGAAGTTGGCGGACTTTGGTGAGTTAGTCTACGATCATCCAAATGGTATCTTGCCCGTAGGACATACAATGGTGCATCCTAAAAAATGGATGATGTGCTCCCAAACATTAGAATATTCAGTCGGGGCATGCCCTGTAGACATATGGGAACATGTGTTCTTTCATCTTGTATATATGAGTTTGGCCTCACTGACTCACAATAAGAGAGGAGGGGAAAACACCAAAGTCATATAATAAGCTTTCTCTTCTCCATCAATAGAGGATATCTGATGTGAGAAAAACATCTCTGAGGCCTCATTGTGTAGATATTAACTCAATCTCTTGCTCAGATAATCTACCTCCTATTTCCCTTTCACACGTGTATATACTTTCTTGGAATTATTTTCATAGAGGAAATATAGTAAACATCGATGTTTTATATTTAAATCCATTAGAGAATAGAAACACTTCATACTATTATTGTCAGAGGTATACGACTAACAACTCAATTCCATGAGTCACATAGTTCTACACATTCTATTTGAATAGTCATGATTTATATGCAATCATATATTGCCTTGACATCAGGGCACAACCATGTCTGTTTCCTGATGCATCGTTGTATACATTGAAGTCAGCTCCCTCCTCTAGAAACCTCAAGATAGGTGAACTAGTCATGTTATACCTCAGCTGCTTAAAGAATTGATGGAATATTTATATCCATATGAGTGGTTTTACCTTCTTCATCGATGCTATCATGGGTGATTCATCTCTAGGAATGTCGGGTAGAAACCTCTTATTGTAACCAGCCAACTGAAGGGAACATTGCACCTCAGTAATGCACTTGGGTTTTCTCCCATCTAAGAGCCACCTCGATCATCGCTAGTTCCACCCAACTACATCCTATGGGATAACATGTCCAAGAAAGTGGAACATTGATATCCAAAACTAACACTTTTAGAGATTTAAATAATCTCAGTGCTCTCGATATGCTTCTCCATGGTTTCCAAATACAATAAGTACTCATAAATATGGGGTGTTCATCACACAAAAGTACATCACTATGTGCACATAGTGGTCATAGATACATATGAAAGCCTTATTGGAGATGTCATCAACTTGTACTCGATGCTGGTGATAACCTAATCTGAGGTATATCATCGAGAAAAATCATGCTCATGTTAGAGGATCGATGAGGACATCAATCCTTAGTAGAGGATACATGTTCTTCATAGTCACCATGTTTAGGAATAGATTGGTCCCTGTATAAATGCAAGATTATGTTTACAATCATTTTAAACAACACTTGGACTGCCCTATGGATAAATGATAGGCCTTACAAACACCTTCATCTGCATGTCTCCAAACTGTACCTTCATGTCCTGTAGCTCTGCGGAAGCCATACGATATATAATTTCATATATCAGTTTCATCTCAGGATACATATCCATTAATAATTTAACTTCTCTATAAGGAGGTATTTTGGGAACATCCTCTATAAATATTTCCTCATACTCATCCAATCCTTTGATACTGAAATCGATTTTCTTCTTTCCCACTTCTGACATCTATATCCTATATCTGCTCATCCATTAAAAATCAACCACAATTTTTCTCTTTTTCAACCTAGAATAAGTATGAATTTACATAGGAATAGTAATTTTTAAGATATCTCGAATCAGATATCGCTCGAAGGTCCAATCCTTGAATCCCTAGTCACATTATATTCATCGAGTACCTGAAAGGGTCGGTATAATTCGATGAATAGTCAGCTACTGAAATTTCGTATCACTGATGCTGCAGAAGATTTTAGGAAAGCATAACCCATATCTCTTACTCTGAGAAAAAATTATTAAAGAGAGGTTCTCATGCTCTATCCTTGAAAAACTCGACTCACCGTAAGATCAGGTAATCTATACTGTGGAATCACCATGTTGATTCACGTAGAAGACTCACTACCAGGTCTACCATATAATATAACGGTTCCTTTACTTGATGGATAACTCAGTCACCACATCAAGCCATTCTCTTTCTACATATGTGACATGATCTCTTCCAAACCAATGGGCTCTCTGTCGCTGATACTCATTTAAGACACATAACCTACATATGACCTCTACTGGTAGTGCCGCTAGTACATGTTAACCAACGTGGGATGAAATGTTGTGACACAACTAGAATGTGCCATCACAAGAAATCATCCGTATAATAAACCCTAAACACTCGATGGACCATCCTTGTGCTCACACACTAGAATCCAGTCAGGATATCTACAAAGAGGTATCTTCAAAAAGATTAACATGTATCCCGATAAGTAGATTATACTATGTGAGTATAACTTGAATAAAAAAGATCACGAAGAAACAATCAATAACTATAGGATGCATTAAACCATGGTTTTTATGTATATATCCAAAAATCATAATTCAAGGTCTGTGGGTATAGATACGTCAGCCGCCACACCAACGCTTGAATCCTTAAATCTAAAAGTCTTTCTCGAAACATTTAGAATTGAATCCCAAAAAAACAACAGACTCTTGTTCCTTG
The DNA here is from genome assembly GCA_963277665.1 of Viscum album. NCBI lineage: Eukaryota > Viridiplantae > Streptophyta > Magnoliopsida > Santalales > Viscaceae > Viscum > Viscum album. Next base: position 1,996,166,554 of record OY728135.1, on the reverse strand, counting down.
AGTTATAACTGAACACCGCTGATACCACTTTATCAAAACCCATTATTGGGGCTCCTTATCTGACTACCCCAATCCCACATCCCAAAGGCCAGGTGCTAGTGATTAGCACTGAAGGAATTATCCGACGAGTGGGAGGCCTTTGACTGAGTACATATACATACTCACACACACAAAACCATGTACCAAATATTTTGGAAAGGAAAACATGGATTACACTAAATAGCCACTGAGTATTGTTACAATCTATAAGTCAAATTGGTTAGAATATTAACCCAACAATAGAAAAACTATAAATAGGAAATTACGAAAGATCTATGTAAGACGTATACAGAAGACGTCACATGAATGGAATATGATGAGTAGATTCCTAAATAAATAGAAGTACACATTTTCATTTTGTATCACTAAGAACCACCTAGTCCCAGGACACCAAGGTGTCTTTCAAAGCATTCATCCATCCCTTATCACTGAGAGCATCCTTGTCCCAGACTTCTAAGGTATCTGTTGAAGCGTCGATCACCTTCTTGGGAACGACACATGAAGAAGAATCTCATTAAGGGTTGACTAACAAAATAATTTGTTGGTAATGAAAAACCAAAATGATATAACACTAAGCAGTCCAAAAAGAAATCCATGAAGCATGACCATGAGTCATGACATCTCTAACATGTATAATCAAGAGTATATAAAGAAAGGCAATCAGTCACAACACTGAACTCTGTGGATTGTTGGGGTACTAATCTATGAGGAGTATGGTGGGTATGCTGGATCACACATAGTCACTCCTCATTTTGGGCTGGTCATGCCACATAGAGCCACATCCCACATTGGCCATCACACTGAGTTACATATCCGTAATGAGTACCATGAGACTGTCATGTCAAACAGATCCACACCCCACCGTGGACCTATTGGGTCGCATAGAGCCCACATCCCATATGTATATTGTAGCTTATCCACACATGGTCACTAATAGGTTATCCACACGGGGTCATTAGTAAGCAGTCCATGAGTCTCAATTACCTGTAGGATTCCTGCAAGTAGTGCACTTGATTTTGGAAGAAACTGCCCCTCAAGCCATTAAATGTTTTTAAAATTTCATGAAAACCTCTTTATATTATTCTAAAAAAATTATTTATCACAAGTGTCCCAATTCCACAAAAGGATCATCAATCGGACGTCTGGTGTGAAAGATATTGGCATTTTAGAACAAATGGTGTTTGTTTTGTCCGAGCCCCATGCAACCCATTTAGACAAACCAGACCAACCAGAAACGGGCCCCCACATCCCCCAGCCTTGTTCGACTGACCCAACCCCACCATCGTTGGGTTTGGCCCGACCCATTCCACCTTGGACACTTGGCCAAGGCCCTTGGTCATTGATGGACCTAGCCGAATTCTACATGGGGTCTAGCCCGCTTGGTCACCCAACGTCCCAGTTCAATCTATCCTAGACCATAACAAGAGGGCTTCTTTGTTCTTAACCTGTGGAATCTAGTGGCCTAGTATTATTCCTCTAGACATTCCTTCCAAAGTGGGATAAATTATTTCTTGCCAGCGGTTCTAGGGTGGTACCACACCCTAGTCAAGGTGGTCTACTCAAATGGACAGTTCTCCCACAAGACTTGTTTCAAGCTGTGGGTCCCTTCTAATCTGCTACTACATCATGCCGCGACCTCCTCCACACTTGGTGATCTAGGTCCTGCGAAATATGAAACTCGCTAGGTGGGACACACCTCAGACATTGTGCATGAGTGGAACTACCCTCCAGCCCTGGTCCCACATACGAAATGGTCTTCCAGTGTTACCAGCAACGTTGTTGTGGGTCCAACCCTCTACCGCATGTAGCTCTAACATACTCGGATGGCTTCTTTTTCCTGCCACTATCTATCGACCTCTATGCTAATGGCTCCTAATTCCACCACGTCATGCTTCCAGCATTCCACCATATTTTTACCGCCATTGACGGGGTGCTGCGACTTTATACCACAATCTCTCACCAGTGTTGAGGCCCACCTGGCCATTACCCTTCTGCATAACGCCTCCATGGCCGATGCGTTCTATTGCGTGATGATGAATTGGAGGGATAGATAGAGGTATGGTTTCCCAACGGCGTCCCTAATGAAAAATTTTCCATTGTTCGTGTTGGTCTGAGATTGTACATTTCAGAGGAAACACAACAGACCAGGAAAAAGACACCGAATAATAACTATGATAAACTGCACACATTTTATCTGGCATCATTATCCATCATATAAGAATGATCGATCCATTGATTAAAATTTTTGCGATTTAACCCATGTTTGTTTTTTAACAAAAAGAATGGGGAATTTAATTCACACAGAAAGAATTAAACCCCTGCATCGGATAGACGTTAAGTGGGGAAGAGTGGGGTCACATGCCTTCGTTCTATATTCATGATCGACCAACTACATTGATAGTGATAATTTGATGTGTGGAGAGTGAATGTGTTCATTTTTCATCATTATATGAGATATTTGTCCTTAGATTCGTTAGATAAATTACATGATGTTACAATATTTCTCCATCCATTATCGCATTAAAATAGAAACATATAACAACATTTGTATAACCTTGAATCATTGCAACGTTAGGCTGTTTCATTTACGAAACAATGTCTCTGTAACAATTTAGGTAAAAAGAATGATAAATTTGATTTAATTAATGAGTTTTATTATTGACTTATCACCACACAACAATAGTGATGTGCTGAAACTCAATAGTGAGGAAAAACAAATAAAATAATATTTTAATTTATTTTATATCCCTTTTGAAAAGTCTGAAGATTAACTTTTCTCCTAAACCCAGACCAGTCATGGAATGGTCCATTCATATGAAATTTTGATGTTCTGGATGTAATGGTTCCCTCATATTTTCAATATGGGGAATTTTTTTGAGATACCCAAACCACTCATTCGTGTAATATTAATTTTCTTTAAAAAATGAACCAAAAACTATATTTCTCCCTCAACCCATGCCAGTCACGGTTAAGATCCATATAATAGAAACATACCCTAATGATATAAACTGTAAAATTTTATTTCCAATATGAGTTACTGTTTAGGAGATATACAGATTTGAAAATAAAATAATTGTTTCTTATTTATTTTATTTAAGGCCAAAAGCAAACATCCATTATTGTCATGCACCTGTCAAGGATATGATCATCATAAAGAAAGAATATCCTCAAGATCTCAATGATGGAATCAATTTTTTTTTACAAGAAACATTTCATGATATATAATAATTATAAAAAAATAATTTTAATTTTTTTATTTATGGTTATGTCATTTTCAATTCTTTTCACTACAGGCCTACACTGATCATCATGGAACATTCTATATGATTCCTAGTTAAGAATTCTCAATTTCAATTCATCAAGATATCGTTCTCCTCCATTTGTATTTAAATATATATTCCAAAAATTTATGTATTTATAATAATGGTTTCTATATATAATTTCTAGGTTGGGTTTTGAGTTCTTATGCACCATCATTATCTTTGGTGGGTTTCGTTGCGGGAGTTATGTCTCGGTGAAAGGTAGGTGGTTCTATACCACTTGGTCAAATTGATTAACCATGAATAGAATTAATTTTATCAATGTTATTGATTTAAATTCAATGGATAAAAGTATATTTCAATTCATTAAATAAAAACCACTTCCAATTAAGTGGGATGTATTAAATATTTTTCGAATGAAAATTTAGAAACCACCATTTCAATTTAATTGCATTGTGGTTTATTAGATTTTTGAGTTGAATTGATTAATTTAAATTATAGTTTTGACTGAAAATTTTTTTATTGAAAATTTAAATTTAATTATTGAATTGAATTATGAAATTTATGGAATTTAGTTTGAATTGATTTTAAACATGTGAAAATGGATATAAATGTTTTGATAGAAACCCATTGGTTTTATAATGTTGTAATGGAATGTTCTTGATTACAATTTGTTTTCACATTAAATATAAAATTAGAGTTTTAATTGGGAGAATGAGATTTAATTGTATTTAAAGTATTTGTAAAATAAATTTCCCATCATTGAATTTGTATAAGTACATGAAATCAAGAGGTTGATTGAGATTTATTTTGACACACTCTACGATTATACAAGGCACTAAACCATAAATTCATCATGTCAAATCCCTGATGGGATGGTGATGAGTCACCCATAGGAAGTATCATAGGGATGTGGGTATACACATATTGTCATTATCACTTAGAGAGTGTGGATTCATGTAGCCTGGATCTTTCATATCTTTTTTAAAGATGACCATGTTCCTTATTTTTTTATATTTGAAAAATAAATGAAAAACAGTGTTCTTAATATGAAATAAATTCCCCCTATGTTTATTTAAACTATTTTATATCAATTTCTTATGATATTTTTCTAAAAATATTCTATCACTCGTAAAGACCTCATATGGTATTTTACATCATCTAAACAGTATAACATGATTTGTTAAAATAACATTTAAAATTCAAGCCAATTTATTTATAAATTGATATATTTCCATTGGTTAATCTACTGTTAGCATGTTTTGTGGACTCTTTCATTAGACCCTGCAATTATTTTTATATTACACCATACATGCACCTCCAAGTGTTCGTATATTATATCCTTCCTAGTATGAGGAATGTGAAAGGATATCTTATAGTTTTATGCAGTTTCATAAACCGTGGACATGGTGAGTTGTTTCCTAACGGGCTTGGAATGTTCATCCTAGTTTTTTTAATTGGGTTTTAGTACTTTGGGATATAATTCATTGATTGACTTTTGAACATTACTCCCAGTGGAGTTTATCTTGTTATCATATTGACTTGCTGGTATTTCATCCACTATGTATTGTGGATAATTCATTCCCACATGGATGTTGTATTATCCAAGGTGATATTCACCCTCCCATGGGTATTAGGAACACCATTCATGCTATGTTAGGACAAGATTGGGTATCGGGATACCAGGATACATAGTTTGGTTCGTGATAATCAAAAACATGATCATCGAATCTTTAGAGGGAAATTTTAAAAACATTTATAGAGAATATTAAGATCTTGGTAAAAAATATGGAATTTCAATACAGTGGGAATTATAGAGTAATTTATTAGTTCAATGATTTTTATTATAAATAAATTTTTTCATGAATTTTTTTCTTTACTAAATTATAAGGGGATTATTTATTAAATTATTAATTTTGTTTTCTAAATTTATAAGATAAAATAATCAAAACTACAAATATTCCACCAGACTTATGAATTGTTTTCAAAAAATATTAGGGGGAATGTAAATATTATTTAATTAGATGAGTCTAAATCATTAAAATATTACCCTTTCTAGTTTGGAGGTGTTTTATGTTCAAAAATAAATAATTTTAAAACAATAAAATATAATCAATGTTAAGGAGGAAAAATTAAAACATTATAAAAATGAATAAAATTACATCGATGAAAATAATAGAGATTATCTTACTTGTATAAAATTTATAGTATTTATTAAAACACATTTGGTATTTTATGATGTCAAAATACATACCATATGTTTATACTGTATTTTATTTACACACAAAATTTCATCTATCTTCAAAATTTTGAAAAAATCAGCATGGGATAATTTAATCCTATTAATTTCATAAAAAAATTTCTTATCAACATATAACTCAAAATATGATTGTTTAATCAATCAAATATTAATCCCATTTTATTAAACAATATGGGTTTTACAATGATAACATTTTTTTCCATTATAAAAAAATATATTTTTCTCTAAAAAAATATATATTTTAATACACATACAAATAATAGTTAGTGTGAATATATAATTAAAATAACATTTGATTCCATAAATAAAGAAATATTCAAAAACAAATCATGATTCAAAATATATATTTCATATAAAGTATAATATTAGTTTCATCATATTAAAAACTAATTTATGAAAGACTAATTATTTAATAATTCATAATATAATAAAAACATGATATACATATATTACTTATTTTTAATAAATATTGAATTAAAAAAATTCATTACATTAGGGTGTATATACATGGCCCCAAATTTTACTTATGTATTCTCCAAGGCCATGGAGTTTAATAATGAAACATTTATTGAGTGTTTCAGCGATCGTGGTCTGGGACATGGTCTCAATTAGCTTAATTTTCTCTCATAAGTGGGTCCACTCATTTATTAGTGGGTGAATCTCATATGCTTCATTGTTAAGGGAGGAATGTTGTGATACTATCTCCCATGAAAGATATAACAAATAGTATTCATAGGGTATGATCATACTATTCACAACCATCGATTCTTTCATCTATGTGAATTTGATTTATCATAAGTGATATTGTTAACTAACCATAATGTTAATAATAAAATGAATATTATCAATGGTTATGATGATTAACAGTAATTTCAATAATTATGACCATAATGGTCCAAAATATCCAATTTGCTCTCTTAGTTTTATGTGGATTCATTAATTAATATAGAATTTATAAATTTGAAAAGGTAAATTAATTTATAATTGATTGGGTTATTATTTTTTATGATGGTAATAAGAGGATTATATATTAAAGATTTATAAGATATGAGAATTAGGGGATTTAATGCGAATGAGACTTTTAGATTTTATTATGATATGTGATCTATGTATCACTATCAATCATTTGGAAACCTAATCAAATGAACATGTATTTAATTACAAGATAACTCTATGATAATATGGCTCTTGTACATGTTAATATTGAGAATGATTAAGGTGTATCCATGTGATTCGAGATGAGGATCAGACTAAAATGTGAATGATTATTCCTTACATTAGGATGTGAATATGGTTGAGTTTAATGTGAATAATACGGTTGAGCCGTAGAGTAGATACTTTTCCAACACTGATAAATCCTTAAAATGTTCTTGGATGTGGAATTATAGTAGTAGATAAGAACTATATGGATACTCTATGGTTTTAGATATGATTATAAATCTATGATTAAGGATGTGATGTTAGAATCTGTGGATAATATAAAAATAATCATCTAAATTAAGAAAGTATACAAGATTTATGTTTTAATGAATGATAATTAAGAGGCTATGTATGGGATAAAATTTCATTATTTCATTATGTATTCTAAAAGGAAACAGTATTCCACACATAGATCAAAAAAGTGGGACTCTGTAGATATCAATCTCTTTTTTGGGAGAAAATAAATTAGATTCTTTATAGTACAAGGCTATTTTAGAATACCCTAAATTACATGCTGTCCACTTATATGTTGAAAAGATAGGTATATTTAGCACTTATTTTATGGAATATAGTTATTATAATCAGTACATTCAATTTATATTATGTTCATGCATGATAGACTAAATATTATACAGTTTAGAGTCATGTAACTATGACAATGAACCTAAAAATTATTTTCAAATAATAAAATCGGACATTGATGATAATAATTTTATTAGAGGAATATAATGTTTGTTTTTTTATATAAGTCAATAGGAGAGTATCAACCTGATGATTTTTTATAGGTCGTGAGGTAAGTCACATCATGATGATTTTGAGGAACCAATGATTATAGTGATGAATCAAAAATTAAATGTAGACAATGAGGAGAGTCATGACCCATGGATTTTTGGTTGTCCATTAGGAGAATCTCAACTCAAGGTTATTTTAGTTTTAAACCAGTTAAGAAATTTGCATGTTTGATATGTCACAAAATTTCATTTCCATTTGATAAAATGATATAATTTGTAATGTATAGAATATTTGAAATATTGTTGATATTTTGGTTATGGATAATGAAAATCATAAAAATATTATGTATCAATTAATTGATTATTATGACGGGTAAAAAATAGATATACCACTGGAAATAAAAAATGATACGCCCATAATTAAGAATTCTAAAAGAAGGGGGTGTTTCTTAAATGAATATACACCCGATTTTATTTCAATAGTAGATATAAGGAAATAATGATATCAACAATTCATATGGTTGTTCTATTACAGTTTTCAATTTCCATTTTATAAATATCTATTAATGGGAAAACATAGAGTAGAATATTGACACCATGTTTCTGGTTATCCTAGGTAGAATTTTAGATTTGTGCTTTTTGAGGATGATGACTTGTGAATCAAGGGTAAGAAGTGGTTTCCTAGGGAAAAATGTGTTTCTAATTGTATTTTTTATTATAAAATTTAATCCACATGTAATTTGACTCAATCTTATGGTATTGTGACAAGACATGAAATGTTTTTTGTTAATGACATAAAAAGATGGGTTTTTATTACTATAAGTCATTCTTTTTAAAAATTAAAATATGATTGAAGAACACTTTAAACATATATTAATTGGTGTAATATTATTTTTTAAAACTTATTCATAGAAATTTAGGACCTAAATTTCATTCAACACATACATTATATGTTTTTCCATATAATATTTTATGTCAGTTACATTAATAATTATGTTTTGAATGAATAATTTTTTTTTAAAAAATTGATGATGAATTATTTTAAATTATTGAAATGTATAGTTACAGAAACTACCCAAATATGTTTTCATCTGGACAATGCATCATACGATATACATTTTCAGTTTTAGTACATTGATGTTTTAACAATTTTGGATGCTTAGTTTGTATGTCCAAATAGATTTGACAAATAATCATTAACATATAAGGTAATATTACATTGACCAAAATAGAATTATTTATCAAGTCATATATATTTAATTAAAATTATTTTTTATCTAAACAAATTATAAGATAATCTAGTATGAATAATTTTACTAACATTTTTTTTGGGAACCACAATATAGAGGAAGTATTAATGAATTTTGGATTCTTACAAATAGATCAAAATGAGAAAATGTTTAATTATATTTTTTTTTTCAAAATAGAGATATTTTATGTCATGATGATGGGGAATAATTTACAATATTTTTTAAATTAATAAACTAGTTGTACAAAAAATACATTATAAAATGGTACATCTAGTTTAAGGACCAAATATTTTGAAAAATTCATTTATCATGTTATAAGATCATATAAAACGTACTATGTTAGGTTCCTTGAGTAATTTAAACACCCCAATGTCAGATTTATATTTAATATTAATATTGTTTGTTTATTTTAAATTTAATTTGACTATTCCAGTGTTTTTATGAATTTTGGGATACTCTAGGAAGATGAAAGCCTATAATATAGTAGTTTACACTATAGCTTCTAGTGGCCACACTATATAGACTAACATCAAGATCCAAGAATCCTTCCAAACAAGGTGTTCTCTGACATAGGTAAGAGGATATGTAATTGACGGTTCCCAGTAGATTAATCCACATCATACCATAGATGACTATAATTTAGTGAACTAGGGTACCTGGAGGACATGAAATATCCAAATGGTCTTCCCCAAGTCGCATCTCGGAGGACATATCATAGGGGTTCCAATCATGATTATGAAACACAATACATGTCAAAAACCATTACATACCCTAGATTGTATACTATTTTTATGTATGTTAATCCAAGTTTTATACCAACTAATTTTAATGAAAATTATTCCTAATTATTATCCCATTTAATGATATTAATTCTGATGGACCCCGTGAGGATGATTGTAATTCCTTACACATTTATTTCCCTAATTTAATTATCTCTCATTTAAATTTCAACTGGGTTGTTTCTCATCCTTTTCTTCCCACTTCACGTTTCCATTTATAATATATTGTTTACTCATAATAGAAAACAATTCATATTAAATTGGTTATTTTTTCCCTAGTTGGTTTAAAAATGTGGACTGTGTTTTTTCAATTCCATGGATCGAGGTTTATCCATTTCAGGGTGATCAACATGGATGGACAAAATTGAAAATTATTTTCATCCGGTTTGAGCTTTTAGTTTCTATAAAATAACATTAGTTTGAAATTTATTATGTCATTTTGTTGTATAAATTCATTTGTAATTTATATATTTTGATTTTTAATATCCATTGTGCATATATAATATATTAAAATCAATTTTTACGATTGAATAAAAGGATATCCTTATATAATATATGATCCGCTTTCAAATAAAATGTTTTATCAATACATGTGTTTTTTGATATTTTTAATAGTGTGATTTAAATATTTTTAATGGTAATTAATGTGATTTGGAACCATTTTAATTTCCAAAAAAATTAATCATTTTTTAAAGGATGATTATAAAGAGTGGGTATTTTTATAGATTGTTTCTAAAGGGTATTTTATAATGTAATTAATAAGAAATGTAATGTCCCTACTTATCCGTATGAAATTTAATTATATTCCTACATTTGACATTAAAAAATATATTGATATATTTTTAAAATCATTATTGTTTCTCCGTTTGTTTTTTCATGAATCAAAACATTATGTAATATGATGTGTATTTTTTTATTATATGATTTGAATGGGGCTATTTTCCATGAAAATATTTTATGTGAGGTGAGAATGATGCTTTAGTATGATGCATGTGATTCCTATCAATTTTTGTTTTAATTCCATAATATTATATTGTTCACAGGAATCCATCTTACTCTAAGTGAGATATTTATTCATGCTACACTAGTTATATCACAAACTAGAATGTTTGCTCAAATTTTTTCAAATTTCTCATTCTAGTTCTTCATGTAGTGACAAAGATTTGGGTATATAGTGTTGATTTTGTATTTATTTAGATGTATTATAGGATGAATATTGGTATTATGATATATGATTCTTATGGTGATGTAACATTTTGACATAGGGACTTTCATATGACACTTATATGTTGATTAGTTGTTTATGTAGGGTAATTCATTTAATGATTTCTGTATCCACAATCTTGTGGTCTTATAGAATCTTTTAATTATTATTTTTCTTTATTTTCATTGGTTGTGGCTAGTGTGTTGTGTGATTCCATAATGGTTAGGTTTGAATTCAATTTTTAAGAGGTTTTTCTAAATATTCTCTTTGATTAAAAGATTGTTTTATTGTTGTTTCAATTGTAATATTTTTTAATTTTTTGAAATGATAATAATTGTGTTTTTGTTTAATTTTTTTTCTTCTAGACTCTACCTTGATGTTTTAAATGTACTTTGACTTATAGTGTCGTTATTTCATTTGGTTTTAAAAAAATTGGTGTATATATCATTCTTTATATTTTAAGTCATATGTTTTAGTTTTTTCAAACACTTCAGAAAAATAAAAATTAGTATTTTCTAATCTGTTGTATAATAGTAGTTGTGAGCATTATATTTAAATTAATTTCATATATTGTCTATTGAGATCATAATTATCTACTTTTATCATACCCTAAATGAAATATAACAAACATGTTTTCAACTATAATGTGTTATAAAATATTCATATTCTGTTTCATCATTGTTTTATAGTTCATTGGATAATGGGTGAGACAGGATGTGGGAAACATTTAGGGCCACAAAGAGGTTTTCATTAAAATTCATTTGGGACTTGTTTTAATTTTTAGATGTGATTAATGATCCAAGATAACCTTCATATTATTTATATTTATTTTAAATTAATTGTAATTTATTATTTATTTATTTTGGATGATTTTTTGATTTTTTTTCTCAATTTGGATCATGGTTTCTAGTTATTACATTTTTATACCATTATATATTCATTTCAACCATTTGTATTTCATATTATTTTCTCACATAAAAACTACCCATGATGAATTATTAGTAATTAATCCTCTAATTTGTACACATATATGAGGTTAAATATATTACCTATGGTGACATTAGTGTTTCACATATACTAGTATCCTACAAGTTGGAATTGTGATGACCATTGAGGAAGCACCATGAATCAATTTGGTGACATTTGGGGTTATCCCTATGTAATTTGTGATAGATGGTATCTATTCCTGCATTCATGAATGGTCTTTATTCTTTGGAATAACTCTTGTTATATTGGGAGACTAATTGAACAACATAATCTATTAAAATTTTCACTTGAATATGATTTTATATATATTTATATATTTTTTAGAGAATTTATGCTCAGTTACATTTACCATAAAAACCTGTGTAAAAATTTAAATAACATTAATACCTAATATTGACATTCATTGATATTTCCAAAACACATTAAAGTTTTATATATAATCTTATTTTTTTAATTATTATCAATACTTCCAAAAACCACGGTATTTCAATGTTAAAACATGAATCAGGACGAAAAAATGTTTATTAAGATGAAATAAAAAGTATAGATAATATGTCTATTTTTTCTTCTTCTTGTTTGAACGTTTCCATGATTATAATATTCTTACATCACCCTAAAACAAATTTAATAAACCAAGTTAATTAATTGACATTAATTTGATAATATATAAAACAACATTATGTAATTTTTATTGTTGTAAAATTTATATAAATTAATAAATAATAAATTCCCCAACCTAAAAAACATTTATAGTATCCTATTATGAAATTTATGAAACTAAACAATTAATAAAATATGTAAATTAAAGACAAAACTATAATTATATTAAAAAAGAATTTTTACACTCTTATAAAGAAGAAATATGGTTAAAATATATAGCTTATGACATGTTAATCCAAGATTACACAATACATGTATTCAATTTATCATATACTTTGATCCATTAGGTGGATGAAAATGACAAGACTATTCAATTTTTTATCATCATTTATCATTTTTAAAATTATCAACAACTTTAAAACATATAGTCCATATAATATACTAATAAGATGCAATAACAGGGAAACATATTACACCCTTTGAAGAGTAAGGCATAAAAGATTAAATATTACTACCCATTCCAACAAGGTGATCCTTTTTTATGATACTACATTATTTGAACTCCAAAATTAATCATCAATGGACTTGGGTAGGGTAATGATGGACGAAATAGTGGGATGATTCTTGGGAGGTATGTGAACTGAGAAATACAACACTAAAAACATTCATTGTCCTATACTGACAATAATTATTCAAAGATGTTTTCCCAGTGGAAAATACTATTTGGTGTCTATGAAATAATCTGAAATAAAATTGGAGATCATTGTGGTTAGATAAATAGTTTTATTTAATGATGAGTTTGGGTTTTCAGAGATAATATCTGAGCTAGTATGCATCAAGATGTACAATGTTCTTCTCGGGATTGTAGTGTGGGATCCGTAGTGACTATTTTATTATTCAATGTGTTGGAGAGTGTAACAACCCTTGAACAAAAATATTAAATATTACCACAAGTTTCTACAATGTTCACCTTTATTTTTGGGAACCCACATGATTGAAAAAACAATGAAAAGAACGGAAGGATTGTAGGGGCTGTGTGAATGAGTAAATCAAAACACTAAAATAATTTTTTTGGCCTCTAGGGATAGTTGTTATTATAATATGTCACCCCAATAGGTAACGGATTTTTGTGTTGTGTTATGGAAATCAGGGTATTATAAGAGGCTCAGGGTTTCTGATTAATAGGATAATCCAAACACGTATTCCTTATAGTAATTCCACAATGTAGAGTGAAATAAGAAAACAAAATCATTCTCAAGTATAAATAGACAGGAGAAACCAAATATAGTCTATTGTGGAATAGTGGGTACACATCTATGAGACATAAAAAATTAAATCCCAATGTGTTAAAGCACAATGTAAAAGAAGACTACCCATAAACTGAAACACCATGTGAGCATTTATTACCACAAAAAAACCCATTACAAAGGTTATGATGGCCAAGAAAAGATAGATAACAGCCCAATTCCCGACCATTTCCCTATTTCCTTAAAAAAATTATAAACTCCCAATGTAAAAAAGTTACTTTTTGAGTACAATTAACAATAGTTTCTTAACAATGAATCTAAACAATGTCTTCTATCATGAAAATTTTAACACACCCTTTAAAATAAAATAATTTATTAAAAAGGATTCTAAAAATAATATCTTTTTTAAAATATATATTTGATTCCATAAAATCCATTCATATTCAATAAAACAAGGAATATTTTCAATTGTTATATTATGTGATAAATGTTTTGAAAATTAATAAAACATCTCAAGTAAATAATGAATAAGACATATTTCATATTTATTAATATTTTTGAATTAAATATTAATATTACATTAAAGGGGTTGTTATTTTCGATAGCCTACCCAATACGCAACAACACATTTCTATGGAATCTTACATTGCACACTAATAATATAATAATATTATTTTAAATGGTAGTTAACTCCTAGCCGTTGAATTTTTAGGAATGAATAAAACTAACTACAATATTATTATACATGTTTGTTAAATGTATTTACATTTATCCAATAAAATGTTAGAGGCTTAAAATGTGAATGAATATAATTTTAAGCATAATTTACATTTAAAGGTCGATTTACCTCCATTTAATGGATAAACCTCATTAAATATAGTTTTGGTCACTTAATACATTATAATAAAACAAATAAAATCCTTCTTTAGAATGGGGACATCAAATTTTACTTTGGATAATTTTTTGGTATTTTTCTGGTAAAGATCATTTATTTATGAATAGTGAAAAAGACTGTATTTCAATTAAAAAGTGCCTTTTAATATAATTTATTTATATGGTTATATTAAATTTTTAATTATTTTTCAAGTGAAATTAAAATATATTTTTACCATTTAATCCAATGATTGTCATTGGAATTAATTTCAATTTGAAATTTGAAATAAACAAGTATCAATCTTATGATAGTTATTGTTTCTTAAAAACACGTTATTTCTTTTGATAATGGTAATTAATTTTAAAATTAAATAATTAAACTCCAATGTTTTGAATTTTGAAAAATAGAAATCATTTTTGAATTCATAATTTCTAATATAGCTTAGGCTGAAATTTTGGTATTTTTCTAAAAAACATCAAATTTTTATAAATACTGAAACCACTTAGTAGTAGTTAAAAAACTGAGTTTCTAAATTTAAATAAATTTTACCTCTTCAATGATTTTAATTTAAAAAATCCGACATATATGGTCGTTATAAGGTAGTAAAATGTGGTTCAATAACATGAAAATAATTTTTTTGAATAGTATCTTTTGACTTTTATTTTCCACTATTAAAATAAATACGTAATTCAAGGTAAAAAGAATATTATAAAAATTTAAAATTACCTTAAAACTTGTACTAACCTTATTGGATGATTCATGGCCGACCATGGGTATCTTTGGGACGATTTTGGGACATCATGGATCCACTTATGAAAGATAATGACACATTATATTAATTAATTTAATGTAAACTATAAAATGACATAAGAAAAATCTTTGTGTAAATTAATTATATATGTAGTTATATAAGTAATAATTTTCATTATAAATATTAATGGGTTAGATAAAAATATTTCCTATATTATGATATATTTTTTTACTTTTTAGACATCACATACATTAAATTATTTATGTCACAATAATGATGCGGTATTTGCATCATTAATTAATGATTTAAATAAATAGGCTTATAATGAATAAAATATTATACCAAAAATGTCCTATTCTGATTGTATGATTTTATTTTGAATATGAGTCATCTTATCTTTGAAATTAATGATTTTTCCACCTATTGAAATTGATGATATGTTTATAATAAAATAATTTTTTCACACATTCCTAAAGTGCCCCTCCCCTCCCTTATAAGAGGAGACAACTTCTAACGAATTTCAACCACCTATGAAGCCATTTGACTCGACCAAACCCTGCCTAACTAAGCTCCCTACATCCCTCTTCTCCTCCTAGAAGTCTCAACTTAGGAAGAAGGCATTTCAAGAACTCCTTTGGTTAAATCCAAAGGGAGTTACCTAAATTAAAGGCAACTGTTTCGCTTAAATTGTTTTCGTTTATTTTACTTCTCCACCCCTAAACATATTGTATTAATTTTTTTTGTAACAACACCAGTATTCTCAATATACTAGAATGTTTTTATGAGAAGTATTCGAACTACATTAAGACACACCTCCATCTAAAGGATGAAGAATATAATGTTTCTCGGGTTGGAAAACTAATGCCTCATGAAATGATGATTGTTTAATTATATCCTACCGCCTATCATGGTGGCCATTATGATAGAACTGTATTTATATATGATATATATTATTTTTATGTTTACTTTATGCATATTTAATTTCCATTTATTGCATGCATTTACGGTTTCCATTATGGATAAACGCGATAATCTCATTAGAGGAAGTGCAGACTACCACCCCCTCAATGTGATATGACTCGTTAAAGAAATATGTGGTACATATAAAGGATGGAGTTAATGATATTATATATGATATCATATATGAAATAATACTTGAATTATAATATACCTATGTATCATTATGTTTTAATTCCATTAAAATAATAAAATATAAATGAAAGTATCGTTCATGCGTACGTACGATTTACCGTCTCCATGAACGGTGCATTTCATTTCATACCTCCAAATGATATGTACTATAATAAATAAATGTATATACTGGATATATATGATATATTTGATATATAAATCATGAATATCATTCTGGATATAATGGAATATTAACCACATGGAAAACATGTAAAAATAAGGTGTTCATTTTTTACTCATGTACCAAATATCATCATAACGACCATTATTAAATTGAATGATTAAATAATGTTTATAACATGTTAATAGGTTATATAAAAAAATAATAAACATGAAAAATGTTCTTAAGCATGTATAAATTAAATTTAGTTTATTATTCAGGAGATTAATGAACGATTGAGTCATGTCGTACAGGAGGTAAGGCACTTTGTCTCAATCTCCTTTCATTGAGGAATATTTAGTTTTATACATGACATTATTTTATACTGTGTATAAAACACTTTGACTTTTCATTTTATTCAATGGTAATATTTTTATATGAAGAGTTTTGCTTAATGAAAAAAAGGAATGTTTTTTCATTGTAAGTGGTGATAATGACCTTTCTTCCACCACGTGTATTATTTGATATTTGGATTCCTTAACTAGTCATAATGTTTTTAACAGGAAAAATAAATACATTAATTTTTTTTTTTGTATTTTGGAATTGAAGATGATTTTGAGATTGGATTTATTATTTCAATATCATGAAATGATATTTTTTTGATGCAATGTGGAATGGTTATCATTCATTTATGATTATGTTATGTGTTATGATATTGTTATTGTTTTTGGGCATTATTTTTGTATACGGGTGGTTCCATGATAAACCTAGGGTGGGTGAGCCTGAGATATCTTTCCAATGCATTGGGTAACGTGATAGAGGTAAACATGAATTTTTCTCCTAATAGATTAAGGGAATATACTATGATGGGTATTCCAAAGTAACCTCCTATGTAGATGTGATAGCTACATTATAAATATGTTATGGATTCCACAAGTTACAATTATGATTTATGATTTCTATGTGTTATTCATAAATCTTATGTTTTCCTGAGGTAAGTAATAGTGTTTATTCTAATATGTATTAATGAATTTTTTTTCTTTCATTGTTTTATAACCCTTAATTAGATTTTTATGCACATCCCATGTTTTGAAATGTTTTCACAGGACTTAAAGATGAACATCGTCAAGGATGGGATAAAGGAAAAGTCATGATGTCTAAAACATGGAACTAGACATGACTGTTTTTTTGAAGAGTTTTTATTTTATGAAGAAAATGGAATCTGTGTAGAAGTGTCTACTTTTTAATCTTTTGAGATTTAATAGTTATGTCCTAATTCTCTAAAACTCTAAACATCAAAAAGATCATCAATGTGAATTATTCATTTAATTCTATATTATGTAATTTTTAACACTGAATCCTTATAGTTTTTATCAAAGGTTGGTTGAGATTACATTAGGTGTAAGGGTATTGTTAAATTAATATACATATATTAATTTATGTTACTAATGAAATCATATAGCATTTACAGATTACCATGTTTCTTCATCTATGATAATTATGTGTTCAGAATAGTTTTCTGTATAGGAAACAAGGAATCTATGTTGAGATGACATCATGAGGACGACAACCTTCCAAACCTACAACCTGAGATGGTCGGAATCAGAACTGAATAGTTTTTTTTAGTGATGGAATAGTTGACTCATGCTATAAATGGTGGTGGTATCCATGTACGAGATCATCCGAATCAACCATAGAGGAATATATTAGTAGTTCATTATTTCATGAGGCAACATCCCCCATCATTCAATGGATCATCTTATCTGGAGATAGCAGAAGGGTGGATTAAATCACTGGAAAAGGTTTTTGATGTCATGGGATTTTCAAGAACATCAGAAGGTTAGTCTTGTTGTTTACCGTTTTAATGGTGAAGCTGATCATTGGTGGTCTATGGTGAAAAATATTATGGATATTGAGAAGATTGATGCTCTTGATTGGGATAAATTCAAAGGTATGTTTCTTGAGAAATATTTTCCTAAGGTGGTTCGACTTAGGATGGAAAAAAAATTCCTTGAATTGAGGCAGGATGATGACTCAGTGACTACTTATGAAGAAAAATTCACTCGACTGTCAAGGTATGCTCCAAATTTCATATGAGATCTTGATAGTAAAATGAACCATTTTTACTCAGGATTAAAGCCAATTTATTGAATTGATTTAGATTCTCTTGAGTTAAAAAGCTATGAAAAATGTGTTCGTTGTGTGGAGAAGGTGGAAATGGAGTTTTCCGATGATCAGTTATTCTTTCAAAAACAACATAATAATAGGTCGAGGTGGCAGTCGAAAGGAAATAAATCTTCAAAAAAGTCTGATGGTAAGAAACTTTTGTTTACAATTTGTTAAAATTGTGTTTAAAAGAATACTGTGGATTGCCTTTTGAATTATAGTAAGTGTTACCGATGTGGTAAAATGGGACATAAGGCTTGTAATTACACTGAAAAATATCAGGGTAATGGTATGAAAAAAATCTGATTTATAGTCATTAAATTTTTTTAACTGCAATGAAATGTGTCATTACGAAAATGAGTGTCCAACACAGATCTCAACCAAAGTAAATCCGCCATACTACAAGCTGAAATGGGTGGTGAAATCCTTTTTAACTACTTCAGCTAATGTTGGTCCATCAAATTATATAGTATCAGGTACACTATTTTTTTTGTTCAGATTATTCCAATGTGTTATTTGATTTAGGATCTACACATTGTTTCATTTCAGAGAAGTTTTCTAGTAAATTGGGAATTCCATCTCAATATATGAATATTGAAGATACGGTAAAAACAACTATTAGAATTGTTGAGACAAAAATAAAACATAATAACATTCATGTGCATGTGTGCAGAAAGAATCTACCTGCAAACCTTATTGTTTTGCCTCTAGTAGTGTTTGATGTTATTTTGGGTATAGATTGGATTTCTGTTTATAATGCTAATATTGACTGTATAGATAATGTGGTTTCTTTTTAGAATGATTTTTAGTTTGTGAACAAGAATGAACTCTTTCATTTGATAACATATCAGGAACCTAAGAAACTAGTAAAATATGGAAATGAATGTTACATTGCAAATATTTTTGAAAATAAATGATCTTTTCAGATTAATGGTATGTTAGTGGGAAATGAGTACCTTGTGTTTTTTCTGATGAGTTTCATAGTATTATACATGATCGAAAAGTTGAATTTAATGTTGACTTATTTATTGATGCTAAGACAATTTCAAAAACCCTTTATCGAATAGATCAAATTGAGATTTTAGAGTTAATGAAGAAATTGCAGGAGTTATTAGATAAAGGTTTCATTCAACCTATCACATCACCATGGGGTACTCCTATATTGTTTATTAAAAAGAAATATGGTTCTGTGAGACATTTCATTGATTATAAAACATTGAATAAAATCATTGTTAAGAACAAGTATCCATTGCCACATATCGATGATTTTTTTGATCATCTCCACAGAGATTATAATTTTTTGAACATTGACATGAGGTCGGGGTACCATCAATTGAAAGTAAAGGAAGCAGACATTCTGAAGTCCATGCTTCGTAATAGATATGGCCATTATGAATTTGTGGTTATGCTTTTTGGTTAAACCAATGATCCTGCTGTATTCATGGATCTTATAAAGAGAATTTTCCATGAGATCATGGATATCATTGTGGTTGTGTTCATTGATGATATTTTGGATTATACCAAAATTAATGAGGAACATGAAATTCATTTAAGGGTTGTCTTGCAAAACTTAAATGAAAAGAAACTGTTTAGGAAATTCCGTAAGTGTGAGTTTTGGTTATAAAAAAATTCGTTTCGTGGTCACATTATTTCAAAAAATGGCATAACTTTTGATCATGCTAAAATAAAAGTTGTTGAATAATGTCCAAGACCAAAAAATATAACCGAGATTCATAGTTTTATTGTGTTGGTAGGTTATTACGGGAGGTTTGTTGAAATGTTTTCATGGTTATCTAGTTTAATGACTAAGTTAACTCGAAATGGTGTTAAGTTCATCTGGAAAAAAATGTGAAGATTGTTTTCTGGAATTGAAAAGGAGATTGGTGAATTCTCTAGTTTGGGAACTGCCCCCTAGAAATGGTGGGTTTGGTAACTACAGTTATGCTTCGTTGAAAGGACTATGTTGTGTCCTAATGCAGAATGATCAGGTAATTTCTTATGCTTCACGTTATTTGAGATCACATGAGTTAATTTACCCTATACAAGATTTTGAATTAGCTGCTATTGTTTTTTATATAAAAATTCGGAGGTATCATTTGTATGGAGTAAAATGTGAAATATCTACTAACCAAAATTGTTTAAAGTATATATTCACTGAAAAATAATTGAACATTAGATAGAGAATATGGATATAATTAATCAAGAATTATTATTGAATGATGGATTATCATCTGTGAAAAGCAAATAAAGTGGCTGATGCATTTATTCGAAAAAATAATGATTCATTAACCATGATACATTTAGAACAATATAATTTTGTTTTTGATTTGATAAACATTGGAATAGAAGTTGTTGGTGAAGGAAATTATTTTGTCTTGTTTCAGGCATTAGTGAAATCCTCTCTATCAAACAGAATAAATATCAGAAAGAAGATAGTGAGTTGTAGAAAAATGTAGTGTTGGTTTAGAAGCATTGGTTGCCGGATTTTAACATTGATAGTGATTGTGTTTTGAGATTTGGAAAGAGATTATGTGTGCCTTGTGATTCACAGTAGAATAATGAGTTGTTTTGTGAAGCACATAGTTCACTATCTTCAGTTCATCATGGTAGTAGTAATATGTATAGAAATATTCAGGAGTATTACTAGTGGGATGGAATGAAAATAGATATTGTTAATTTGTAGTGTTTGACTTTCCATCAGGTAAAAGTAGAGTGGCAGTTACTGAAAAGGATGCTTCATCCTTTAATGGTGCTAGAATGGAAATGGTAAATATATCAATGGACATTGTTGTGGGATTACCAAAGACATCTCGAGGTAATAATGCAATCAGTGTTATTGTTGATCGATTGACTAAATCATATCATTTCCTTCCTATTCGGGATACATTATCTCTAGATCAACTTTCTCAATTTTATGTTAAAGAGATAGTCAGGTTTCATGGAGATCCACTCTCTATTGTATCTGATCTTGATCCTAGGTATATTTCTATCTTTTGGATGGCCTTCAGACGTCATTGGGAACTGAATTAAATTTTAGTAAAGCTTTCCATCCTCAATCAGATGGGTAGTCAGAACAAACAATTCAGACATTGGAGGATATTCAACATGCTTGTTCACTATATTATCAGGGAATATTGGACTAACATCTTTCTTTGGTTGAATTTTCATATAATAATAGTTTTCATTCTAGTATACATATGACTGTATTTGTGGAATTATATGTAATGTGATGATGAACTCTATCTTTTTTGGATGAATTAGGTGAAAAGAAGCTGATGGGACCATAATTGGTAGAAGAGATGGAAGATAAAGTTCAGTTTATTCAGATGTACATAAGAACAGCTCAGAGCAGATAGAAATGTTATGCAGATAACCAGAGGAAGTGTCTTTCTTTTGAAGTAGGTGGTCATGTCATTCTCAAAGTTTCTCCATGGAACATTGTGATGTGTTTTGGTAGGAAATGAAAGTTGAGCCCAAGGATCATTGGAAATTATGAAATTATGGAGAATGTTGGATCAGTTGTGTATAGAGTGGCTTTACCTCCAAATTTATCCCATGTACAATATGTTTATCATGTTTTGATGTTGAGAATGTATATGCCAAATCCATCTCATTTTTTGAGCCTAGAGGTAGTACAATTGTTATAGAATCTCTCTTATGAAGAACAACTGGTACAGATTCTTGACCATAGAGAGCAAGTGTTACGGAATAAGGTAATTTAGTAGGTAGCATTTTTTTGGAAAAACCATATGGTTGAAGAGGCAATGTGGGAATATAAAAATTCTAGGAGGGATAAATACCCCCATTTATTTGATAAGTGAATAAAATTTCGAGGAAGAAATATCCAAAAGGGGGGAAGGATATAACATCCTAATTAAATGAAGAATAAGAAATATTTCATAGTTATTAATATTTGCGAATTTAATATTAATTTTACACTAAAGGGGTTGTTATGTTTGATAGCGTACCCGATATGCAACAAAGAGTTTCTTTGGGACTTTACGTTGCACATTAATAATATAATATTATTATTTTATGTGGTTGTTAACTCCTAGCCTTTTTATTGGCGAGAATGAATAAAACCAACTACAATATGATTATACATATTTTTTAAATGTATTTAAATTTATCCAATAAAAAGATGGAGGGTTAAAATGTGAATGAATCTAATCATAAACCTAATTTACATTAAATGGTCGATTTACGACCTTTTAATGGAGAACCCTATTTAAATATAGTTCTGGTAACTTTAATACATTATAATTGACCATATAAAATCCTTCTTTAGAATGGGGGCATCAATTTTTAATTTTCATTTTTTTTGTATTTTTCTAATAAAGTTCATTTTTTAATGATTAGTGAAAAATATTGTATTTTAATTCAAAAATGCCTTTTAATATAATTTAATTATATGGATTGATTATATTTTTAATTGTTTTAATGTAACATTAAAAAATATTTTTAACATTTAATCCAATGATGGTCATTTGAGTTAATTTCACATTGAAATTGGACATAAACATGTATCAATATTTTGATAGTTTTTTTTCTTAAAAACACTTTTTTGTTTTGATAATGGAAATTAATTTTTAAATTAATTAATGCCAATCATATGTTATGAATTTGGAAAAATAGACTTTTTTTGAATTCAGAATATCAAATATACGTTAGGTGGGGTTTTTGGTATTTTTCTGAAAAACGCCATATTTTGATGAATAGTGAAACTGCTCAGTAGTAGTTAAAAAAATTGACATTTTCATTTGAATGAACTTTTACAACTTCTATTAATTGGATTTCTAAAATAAGGCATAAATTGTTGGTATTAGTTATTAATATGTCATTCAATAAGATGAAAATAATTTTTGGTGAATAGTAATTTTTGACTTTTATTTACTGCGGTTAAAATAAATAATATAATTCAAGTTAAAAGAATATTATTATTAATCAAAATTACTTTAACACTTGTCCAAACCTTATTTTATGAGTCATTTCCGACCATGGGCATTATTGGGTAGATTTTAGGACCCCATGGAGCCACTTATGAATGATAATGACACTTTAGATTAATTAATTTAATGTAAATGCAAAAATGACACAAACAAAAATCTTTTATTAATTTAATTTTTATGTGATATTATATAAGTAATAGTATTGAAAATAAATATTAATTAGAAATTTAATAATATTTTTCCTACATCATGGTATTTTTTTTGATAATTTTTATACATCAAATCAATTAAATTATTTATGACACAATAATGATATAGTAATTACATAATTAATAAATGATTTAAATAAATAGGAATATAATGATTAAAATATAATACAAAGCATGTCCTATTCTTATTAGATGATTTTATTTATAATATTATCCATCATATCTTCTGTATTAATTATTTTTTTACCTGTTGAAACTGATGATATGTTTATAATAAACTAGTGTTTTCGCTCTTTCTTAAAGAGCCCCCCTCTCCCATATAAAAGGAGACCAATTATAACAAATTCCACACACCTCTCAAGCCTTTTGGATAATCCAAAATATGCACAATTAATATCCCTACATCCATCACCTCCTCCTACAATCCTTAACCTAGGCAGAAGGCACTTCAAGAAGTCGTTTGGTTCATACAAAAGGGAGTTACCCAAATTAAAGGTAATAGTTTCTCTTAAATGGTATTATTTTATTTTTGTAGTCCAACCCTAAAATATTTTTATTCCATTCTTCTGTAAAAAAAAACAGTTTTCTAAATATATTATGATGTTGTTATGAGATGTATTAGAACTACACTTACACACAGATCCTTCTAATGGATGATGAACATAATGTTTCTGTGGATGGAAAACTAACGCCTCAAGAAACAATGATTATTCGATTATCTCTTACCACCTCTCGTGGTGGCCATTATGATTGCAGTATATTAATATATTATATATATTATGTCTATTTTTTCTTTGTGCTTCAGTAACTTAAATTTATATAATTCTTTTATGGTTTAAATTATGGGTAAACGTGATAATCTCATTTGAGTATGTGCAGACAACCGCCCCCTAAAGTTATATGACTCATTAATTACATATGTGGGATGTATAAAGGATAGAGTTAATGATAATATATATGATATTATATTCTATATTATAGTTTAATTATAATATACTTATGTATAATTATGTTTTACTTCCATTAAAATATGAAATAGAAATGAAAGTAGCGTTCATGCGTACATACAGCTTACCGTCTCCATTGACGGTGGATTTACATTCCTACATTCAAATGTTATATAATATTATAAATACATGTATATAATGGATATATATGATATATATGATATCTAAATCATGAATATCATTTTGGATATAATGGTTTGTCAACTACACAGACAATATGTAAATATAATGAGTTCATTTTTGACTCACGTACCAAATATAAATAAAACAACCATTATTAGATTAAATGATTACATAATGTTTATAAAATGGTAATATGTTATATAAAATGAATAATAAACATGAAAAGGATCTTAAGAAACTATAAATTAACTTTAGATTATTATTCAAGATATTAAAGAACGATTGAGTCAAGTTAGACATAAGGTAAGGGACTTCATCTCAATCTTTTTTCATTGAGGCATATACAGTTTTATACATGAAATTATTTTATACAGTGTATAAACCTCTTTGAAATATCATTACATTCAAAGGGAATATTTTTATACAAATTGTTTTATGAATCGACAAAAATGAGTGTTTTTTAATGTAAGCGCTGACATCAAATATTCTGCCGGCGAGAGTATTATTTGATCTTTGGAATCCTTAACAAGACATATATTTTGTAATTATAAAAAATAAATACTATATACTCTTTTTACGTATTTTGGTATTGAACATGATTTTGAGAAAGGATTTATTATTTCAATATCATGAAATGATATTTTTTTTATTACAATGTTGAAATGTTATCATTCCATTATGCTTATGTTATGTGTTATGATCATGTTATGGTTCTTGGGAATTATATATGTATATGGGTTGTTCTGTGATAAATATAGGGTGGGTGGGCCCAAGATATCTATCCAAATATTTGGGTAGCATGACAGAGGTAAACGTGAATGTTTCTCCTAAGAGATTTGGGGAATATAATGTGATGTATATTCCAAAGTAATCCCCTATGTAGTTGTGATAGCTACATTGTATGTATATTATAGATGCCAAAAATTACCTTTATGGTCTATGATTTCTATGGATTATTCATAATTATTATTTTTTCATGAATAAAGTAAAATATTTTACGTTTTGTATGTATTAATGAACAAATGTTTTCATTCATTGTTTTATAACCCTTCCTGGGATTTTTATTCTCTTCCAAATTTTTGAAATGTTTTCAAAGGACTTAAAGATGTATAGGTTCAAGGATGGGATCATGGAAAAGTAATGCTGCCTAAAACATGGTAATAGACATGAATCTTTTTTCAAGAGTTTTTATTTTATGAAAAAAATGGAATCTGTGTAGAAGTGTCTACTTTTTAATCTTTTGAGATGTAATAGTTATGTCCTAATTCTCTAAAACTCTAAACCTGAAAAGATGTTCAATGTGAATTATTCTTTTAATTCAATATTATATAATGTTTAAGGTTGGGTCTATATAATTCAATCCCTAGACATCATGTAAGACATGAAATGGATAAACCATCGATGAAATATTCCATCATGTATAAATCATGCATATCTATCAAAGATGTGGATTTTCCCACAATCCTATGGGAATACATATTAAATCATATAATTAAAATACTATTCTTCGAATTATATTAAATGAGTATATAATGAGTCATATCATAGACTTCTAATATAGAATCCTCTTATGGTGTTTCCCACAATACTGTGAAATGTCCATTCCCCAATGCACCCACGATTCCCAATGTTTTTACTTTTGTAAAAACCAATTTGAAAATCTTGATCAGTTAATATAATACATTTTAACAAAATAATTAATACTTATGTTCTTGAAATAAAATTTTAATCATACCCACCATAAAAACATTTCATCTAAACTATACTGTAAACAATTATATAGATAAATAAATTGTTTTTAAAATTTATTTGAAGTGGAAAATACACCTTGTTAAAGAAATCCATCATTTGCATAAGGAAGACATAAGGAATTAGACAATATAATAAATGAAATCATGAATTAGTATTTTCCCTATAGAAATGTAACTCAGGAACATAGGTAGACTAATTGAATCTAGAAACCGTTAATATGAATGACTAGATTTTATTCTCACAATCATAAATCCAAAAGAATCATCATTAAATATATATCCTTCTGATTTGATTAGGCATCCATATCCCACTCTAGATGCCACTAGTTTTGAGTCTGAGAATAAGATATACCTAAATTTTCATTTAGTAGTCGATATTGAAATTTTGAGTATGTGGGTATGCTATTTGATCTTACTTATTCTCTTGAATTAATTATGGCCTTAATGACCAGGATTTTTTGCTAGTTAGTGGATGTTTTCATAGTCATATTTTGGAATGAAATTTTAGTTACAAAAAGTCATTGGAGGACCATATGAATTATTTTTATTTCATCCTCATAAGAAAAAATGAACATTTCTTATATGGTAATAATCCAAATAGTGATTTTGTGATCAATTAAATTTGGTTTTTATAACATGTTATATCTTAGTGGGGAATCTTTTTATATCCCGATAATATTTATGAGGAAATGTATTTGGTGTACCAATGATATTTTTTTATGTTATAAGATTCATCAGACTTGACAATTATTGAATATTTTTTGTTCAAAACATCTCCATGATTGAATATCCAAATTAAAATTTGACACTTAAGGGTGGTATGTTTTAACATAATCAAAAATGTTGGAGAAAATTCCATGAACTGAAGGAGATGCTGACATTTTCATGTGATCTTATTGTCATGAATGATGTTCCAGTTACATGGTATTCTCTAATGGTTAAATTATACGATGTAGATTTTTGGATGTTGGGAACACATGTGGTTGCCTCTGGGTCCATCCAATTATTCCTCCATGAGAGGAACTATCCTACCCATGATCACGAGATGATATTTGTTAAGATTCCTCTCAAAACATAACACCAAAATATTTTTTATTAATGATGGATGGTATATTCTTACCATAAGTGTTTGATGTATATTTTTATTCAGTTGGATATAACATGAATTAGAGACACCATGTTATGTATCAGTAGACTTTGTATTTGGATATTTCATATACTCCTAATAAAGGTAATATGGTTTCTTACACATTGAGGTAGAAGTTACCGACTCAGGACTTGGAGGAATCCGGGGAGTAATGATCTTCGATGGATTTTTATTTTTAGTTGAACATGTGGGGTGAATGAATTTGTTGGGAAGGGGTTCTTATACTTGGTGCAGCTGAATTATATTTGTGATTACTATGTCTATAATGTTGGTATTTTATAATAATTTACAACAGTATACATTGTCCATACCCCATGTTAGTTCCAAGATATATCAAGACATGTAACATAATATCATTGTCTATGGGTGACATTATCCATTTTAGAAATTATATCATGCTTCCAATTTAAATGATTAGGGTTCTGCATCAATGAAATTTTTTTATTGAAACCTTTTCCCATTCCAATATGTACTTTTGAAGAGATTTATGTGGACATCGTCAATGAATTACCATGGTAATCACATTGAAATAATATGAGTTGATTGATCATTTACTAAATTATTAAATTTTCACATTTCCTCCATATCATGGAAATGATAAAGGAAATAATATCGCAAACATGTATGTTATAGTGGTTATAAAACATCATGGGTTTACCTCTATAATTATTTCAAAAATGAGTTTTGATTTAAATCTATGATGAAGAATCGTTTATAAGGGTTTATTGGATCTAAGTTAAAATTAATCATGGTAAATCCATTATTAATGTATTGATGGATTGAGTAAGCTCTTTAGATTATTGAATATTTTTTTCTAGTGTGTATTCCTGATTTTAGTAGTATGCGGCTAATGAATTATTCACTTCTTGTGTTTCCCTACAACAATAATTAAAATACAATGATAAATATGACACCCAATGAATAGTTGTATTGTTTTCCCCAGAGATATCCCTTATGCAAGTAATTGTATGGTTAGTTATTCTTTTTTGGATTTATCCTTATTCAACATATGATATAATGGGTGATGTTGTTCTCTATAATAATAATCATGACACATTATCATTAGATATCATATCAGGACAATCATCATCATCTAATACTATTTCTTTTTGCGATTGGTTCTTTATCATATTTTTAGTTCACATGGGAAATTGTCTCTTGTGCATGAAAAATAATTTTCCCCATTTTTTTTACAATTTGAGAAAAATGACTAAATAAAAATGGTGAAAGATTAGTTTCGCGTTATATTTCTCATTCCTTCGATTTATTATGTAATTCATATTTCCTAGCTGAGGTTGTGTCCACAAAAACATTCCCTTGTGATTGAATGGGATGATTTTGATCTTGAGATATATTTAACTTTAGTTGAAGATCCATCTCAGATAATGGATCCATAAGTAATGCTAATTCATGTTAATTAAATGACCGTAGTTCAATTAATCTGGAAGTGTATATGGGATAACTAAAAATCATGGGATGGAGCTTTTATTATGATAAGGTAGTGGACTTATCTATTTTAAATCCCATAATTTGATACACATTATGGTAATAGAATGATTTTATGGTGGGGAAAATTATGAAACCATCTGGTTAATAGTAATTTCATAGATTGATCATTGTTAATAGTACCGTGAAATAAATATAATTTTGGTAAATGGACAACAAAATACATGACACATGGTGCAAACATGATAGGTGCATATTTATGGTGTATAGTTGTATCTAACCACATGCCATGGAACTGTGGGGGTCCATTAGAGATTATTATGGTTTGATAACAATTAGTTAATCCATCTATATCACCAAGAAAATTAAGATGTTATTTAGGTGGTTGTATTTGGGTGTCATATAACATGTGTAGGGTTTTACCAAACCACATAAATTATCTCTATGAAACCAAGAATCATATTTTTCAATATATTGTGTCCAAAATTTATTAGTACATGGTTTTCCTCTCGGTAGTGCCTAACCATGATGCCTAATTTGATCATTTTAAATGTTTTAATATTCCTATCTTTATTTGAATTTTTTGATATCTAATCAACTGCTAATCCCAACTATTCTCAATCTAAACATCATAGGGAACAATAAAGTATTTACCCTTGGAATATTTTATTTTTTTATTCTTGATAGATCTCTTTATGGTATGTTCAATTATGAATTATTTTTATCCTATAAAAATATGATCAAATATTGTTCTCTTCTTTACATGTCTTGTGAGATCACAATTGGAATATAGATGGTATATCTAAGGGTTTATTTAGTGATTTTATTATTTTTCATATGGATATACTTTCACGAGGACCAATCTAATAATTTAATTTCTCCATTCTCAAATATGAATAGTTTACTAGTGTTCCTAAAGTATATATACCTATAAAAGTGTTATAATTAATTTGTTATATTAATCTATTATACAATAAATTTTTTTGGATTAATTAAAATGATATATTAGATATCATAATGTATTTTCAATAAAAATTATATTATTTAAAAAGATTTTTAATTTAAAATTATATTTTAGTAAATTTTTTGTTTAGTTAAAATAATTAAGGGTGTTTATTAATAAACAAGTTTTTATCATTAATAAAAAGTAATTATATTCTATAAAAATGTTTTATAAATAGATATATTTGATTTAAAATGTTTTTTAATCATATAACATTGGATCTTAAGATTCATTGGGAAATGTAAATGAAATTTTAGTGTGTTTTTCACCATTACTGGTTTCCATATCAATATACATTGATAGGAATATATATCAAGTGGATTCATGTGATGTATGTATTAGTGTTTTCATTATTTCTGAGTATATATTCTTGTAGGAAAGATCCAAATAATGTATCTTTTTCAATTATTCTCAGTTTAACAATAGATGGTATATTTTTTTATAGTTTCTCAATTTCTTATATTATGTGGTATCTATGGTTGGTATTGGATGTACACTTATGATGATTTATTGTTTCAATGACACTATTTTCATTGATTTATATAGAATATTTGGATTAATTTTATTGAAATAAATAGGGTTTTATGAGTTTTGGAGTTATTATTTTTCATCATACAAACATAGGGGTCATCTATTTACAACATTCCACCATAGTGGATTAAATAGAATTTGGGTTTTAGGATCACCAATATAACTGTCATTTGGGATAAGAGCTTCCACTGACCTCATTGTGGACCATTTTGATAATAAGGAAACAACATTGGATCGTCCCATATAAAAAGAGGAATGATCCTTGTCATATATACCAAATATAGGTGACATATTTATTGGATTTATTAGTGACGTGTATATCCACAATTCACCAGTCATGGAACCATATAGGATAATAGATGATGATGTAGTGTGTATATTTGATACTCCAGAAAAAAATAATTATCACACCAAAGGCTTCATCCTCTGCAAAGGCAATGAAAAATGGATGTCATTCTACACCTAAGTTTGTGATTTATGTGGCATGTGAGGTATGTTCAATGGATTTAATGGTCATTGAAAATTAATTGTATGTCACTCTTGATGCATTGGGTGCATTATGGATTTTGTGAATAGGACATATTAAAGAAGGAACATTTCAACTATTAATCTAATAAAACACATTGACGATTTGGAAGTGGATGTCTTGATTCATGAATTATGATGATTACATTAGGGAGATAACGATATATAATGTAAATGGTTATACATGGAAGAGTCATGTGATGAAAAATATAGTCAATTCAAAGTTGATAGTGTAGATAGAAGCTAGGATATATGAATTCATATCCCATAGAGGATGAAGGGGTAGAAAGGAAACTGGGAATCATGGATATTTATTCTACTCAAGGGGAACAAATATAATTTACATAAGGATTATTAATACATTAATTAACTAAGGAATACATGGAATTTCATGAATATTAGTTCAATGTACAAGAATTTATAACACAATTAAAATGGTATGGATTTGATGATTATCTCAACTATTCAGAGTAAAACTTAAATGAGATAATTTAAATGATACAATGAAATAAGATCAGGATAGTAGTATGATGGGTTATATGACTCAGATACAGAGATTATATGGTGTTTTGGATTCAAATAATGGTTAGACTAGGGATTAGACAAATCCTATGATGTTAATGATATCTGACCCACAGAGGGAGGTATATATAGAGATTAGGGAAAAGAAAAATCATAGGAGGATATCATTCATTCGGAGAACTAAATTAAATATAAGAATTTCTAGACTAATTATACCCAATTGGATGTATAAAATATGACTTAGATAATGATTTTATATAATATACATAATGATCCATGCATTTGGTTCAATATACGAGATCGTATTTTGACAAGAGCATTCAATAAAAAGAGTATTATCATGGAGGAGTAAATTAAAACATTGGAAAATATGTCATATAATTTTGAAGATCTCATCAAAGAAGATATATAAACAATTATAATTTCACTATATAAAAGAATAATGTTTTTAGGAGAGTAAAAATTACATTTAATTAATTTTGAATTATTTACTATGTGAAATTTTTTTGAACATTTTTAGTTTCCCTTATTCCCCATAAAAGTTATTTTAAATAATTAAATATAAATTTTATTTTTGGTGGTCACATTATTTATGAATATGGATTTTATTTTTTTTTAATTTGGGTTCTTCCCATTGGTCCTAACATTGTATGTATCAGGGTTTTTTACTTTTTCTTCCATTATGTACTTTATTGAGATTACTCCTAATATTTATTCATGAGACTAGTTTTTTTTCACATATTTCTTTTAAACAAGTGGTGGCCTTAGTTTGTAAAATGTTAGGATCAACATGGATGATTTATTACAAACCCATTAATCTAGCTAAATAATAACCATACTACATAATATTGTAAACTATTAAGAAAAACAAACCATATTTAGTAAATGAGAATAAAATCTGTTATATCTTATAAAATATAATTCATCTGAATCAATAAGGGAACAATTTTTTATTTATAATTATAAATTTGTTGTTGAATAATAGAAAAACTTTTCTACATGGAATGTAATATTTTAACAGTGAAAATTTTTCATAAATATAATTTTTTAACATACCATTAATAAAATGTACATATACAAATATTATCTATTATAGAATGATTTTAATATTTATTTTTATGATTATGATTCTATTTTTACAAAAAATAGTCTTTTATTAGACGTGTATCAAGATTTACGAAAATTTAGTAATGATTTTTATAAAATGGGAACCTAGTAAAAGTTGACCACATGAAAAAAAAGTATATCAACAATTGGCCCATGATTTATATTTCACCATGTCATGATCCATTTTTAAATATAAATAATCCATGACTTTATTTGATATGAATCATCATACTCACAATAGTTTTGAATCATGGATAGTTAACTATTAGCTATTTATCCAATCCATCTAATTGATAAAGACAACTCCATTCCTTCAATATGAAAATCAGTAGGGTTTCTCATATTCTATAACCCAATGAAAAATTCAATAATAATATAAATGTAATAATAAAGGGGTACTTTTATTGAGGTAAAAATACCCATAATATTAATTCATTTATAAGACTAGTTCTATAAATATGATAATCACTATGATTCATTCTAATCTAGAAAATATATGGTTGTATTATCAAGATCATAAAAGTTACTCTTTTGAATGAAACCCCAACATTTTATTTGGAAGGGATTTAATCGGACCATCTTATCTCATGATTATTACATTTGGAATATATGATTATAATGATTTAGTTTTTAAATCACATCCCTTATGCCATGTAAAAATGATCAATCTATATTGAAGTTTAAATTTTAACATGGCCAAAAATAATGTGACTATCACCTAAATATATAATCTATTTATACTCATACATATTTTAATTCATCATATTAATAATGTATATGAACACATCATGTAAAATTTTTGTTTTATATGAGATGTGTAATCTAATCATGAGTAAGCCAACTGGTTAAGGTAGAAAAAATAACTCACCATTTTAGATAAGGTATAAGCCTCCAAGATGGTAGGTAGTCCTTCAAGGAGTCCACCTCTCAATGGAGACATTACTCAAGAAAGAATATAATTCCTGATATCAATAACAAATATTATTTCCAAACAACATTAATGAACTAATTTTTAAGGTGTCGTACCATGCATGAAAAACAATTCCATATCTCTTAAAAGTAGTTTTTATATTAAGATATATTATTCTCGTTCATAATATAATCTATTCATAACTATGAATAATGATGTAAATATCAATTAAATAAAATATAAACTAATCTATCTTAACATGACATAAATAATTATAAAAAACTTGTCAAAAAATAAAAATCAATTAAAAAATTTGGTAACAGATTATAAAAAGGCCACAGTTTCAAATAAAAATTATTCTTATTCACTTTATTATAAAATCATTAAATTAACAATAATATGGAATTTCAATCTTAATGTAATATATTTTATGAATTATAAACTAATTATAATATAATTTTATTATAAACCCTTTTTATGAAATTTAATTACAAAATAACTAATATTGTTAATATATTTTATCATAATATTCAACTTATCAAATTTTTATAATGCTCAAATAATTTCCGAAATTATGTTCTTTTAATTTGATATTTTCAAAAAGTACAATTAAAAGAATTTAAAAATTAAAAATATAACCTCATTAAAATATGATTTAAATTTATTCATTTTATAAACTATTTATATGTTTCTAATAAAATTTTCATTATAATCCTTTTATATTAATATTATTACACTTTCCCATGAGTATGAAAATGTTATTCATAATATTTCATGTAAATATTAATTGGGAATTTATAATAAATGATTCACACTATACTTAATTTAATTATCATAATTAAATTTGGATAACGTACTTTATAAAACACCTTTATAAATAAATAAATATCCTAAATATCAATTTTTCAAATAATTTTTAATTATTATATAAATAAATATATTTTTAATTTCCCAAAATATATTTTACACCACATAACATGAACCACGACTTGTGTTATGATTTGGTAAAATGATTAAGGATTATTTGATATAAAACAGGATTCATTAATGCATGAAAGAACATATAGTGAAAATTATCATGATAGGAATGTTTTATTAAAACATTTATTTACCATGACCATATATTGTATATCGTTTAATTTTCCGCAGTTTTAAATCATAACACAAAGTGTGAATGAAAAATCCATCATAATGGTGTTTTACAATACTGGTTGATATTTTGATTCATGAGAGTCACCTATATAGTGTGGTGATGACCATCATTAACTATTGTGATGTGGGAATATAGTGGTATATTTATTATTTAATTTTAACTTCATAAAATTTTTCAAAAATAATGAAACATGGTACACTATTGAACTACATATATGATTCAAATATATTTATTAACAGTTCATAATATTAGTGACATAAAAAATAAACCATTATTATATGATCATAATGATAAAAAAAATATTTAAATTTGAAATTATGACTCTTATATAAATAGGTATCATAAATCCCGAGGCACTAAAAACATTATCTACATGTCATGTTTTTTAGAGAGATAACTGGATTAGATGTTAAATTACAAACACCTCCATAAGTATCAAAATGTTTGAATTTATTTTATCATCATGCTATTGTGAATGGTCAATATATATGACATTTTATCATTCCATGATTTAATTAGTAATGAATATGAATGTTTTTATAAAATATTAGGATTATCTAAGAATTACTAATCATTATTATAATTACAAATTAGTGGATTATGTATATGCGATGATGCTTTTGAGATATCTCCAGATTAACTCATTTATTTTAATTGATGATTTAATTATTTAATATTTCATACATCACATATGATAATAATATTTTACAATACATTTTATTTGATATTTTTTAACATAAATATCCATATAGTTAAATCAATGAGAATTTAGACGACTAGTGTCTTTGGTAAATTAAATACATTACTAATTAACATAAAATAAAATGAAAAAATTATATGAATTTTGATTACAATTCTAAATGTTTCCATTGATATTATAATACATCATAACATTACATGGGGAAATAAATAATGAATGAGGATATCCATAAAATCTAGAAAGGGGATCATAATGATTTGGAAAAATAAAAGTGGTCCATTTGACCAGGAACCTTATAATGATGACAATGATACCAAAGATATATCATGATTACATAAAATTGAATAATGTAATGGTAGTGTTACATTTGGAAAACAATATAATAATATAATGGAATAAATGGAACGTGGAAGTAACATAAAAAAGACATTGTGACTCACTACTAATAAATCCTAAAATAATTATATAGGATAACCACATTGTCCCATTGTGTGGTATCTCATTAGAATATTACAAATGTGGTTGTATTTGATCTCTATCATGCCACACCCATTATATTTAAAAATTCATATAGGCCACATTGAACATATAATATATGAAGAAGATTCATTATCTTAATACCATTATTGTAAAATTTAGGGTATATAAATTGATCTCCCCAAAAAAGAAGTATTGTTCCTTCTATTTAAATATCCATGAATAAAAATATGGTCCGGTTATCACATCAAAAATCTTATGGCATACATAGATTTAGAGATTTTCTCAATAGCATTACAGGTCATAAATTTTTTTATGGATGTGATTAATCATTTTAGAATGTATTCACACATTAGTTTTTATCATTATAATAGTGTAGCTGTATTAATAAACATAATAATGGATAATTTATTAATAAGGAAAAGGACTATAATAATGGAAAGCCTTGAATGGAAATGATGAGTGAAATAACCACCTACATTTAAAGGTTGCTTCTTGAATATTATGAACATACCATAGGAACCATAGAAACACATTAGGATTGATATTCATTGAAAAAATGTGACTAATTTTGGGGATATATTATTTAGAGTGAAGATAAATATGTTGATATTATTTGTAAACTTGGGGATTTCAATTTTTATTTTTAAACATCTATGTTGTTCATATAACTAATTAAAGTTTCAAAACAAACATCCCTCAATTTGTTTTTCAAATGATATATTACATGAGATATAAGATTTAAAATTTATAATCACATTTAAAATAAAATATTTAATTAATAATATTTATGATATTGACGGTAATAAATTATATATATATATATATATACATATTTAAACCATTAAAATTATATTTGGTTTTATATGATTCATTATAGAATTGTAAAATTTATCTTATAGTGTTATAATACATTATTTTAATTGATAATTCAACTTTTTTATGAAATATTTTTTATATTTTTT
The DNA here is from genome assembly GCA_963277665.1 of Viscum album. Taxonomy (NCBI): domain Eukaryota; kingdom Viridiplantae; phylum Streptophyta; class Magnoliopsida; order Santalales; family Viscaceae; genus Viscum; species Viscum album. The sequence goes on along the minus strand of OY728135.1, from coordinate 1,996,129,390 downwards.
ATATTTTATCACTTTAATTGGATCATGATGTAAAAATGATTAATCTATATTTTTAAACATATTTTATTACACAAATATTCAATCATGTCACAAATTTCACTAAAAGTCATTGGGTTGTAATTTAGATGTATTGATTTAACAAATTTCAATTATTTTATCAACATAATTTAAAAAATATGAAAAATATAAATTTTATATTATTATTATTTGTTAAAATATAATTGTGGTAATAAAAAATTCTACTTTCTATCCTTCTTAAAAATCATTAGGGACTTCATAATATTTTATTACAATTTATATTAATCTTAAATGTGTTATATAATACCATTGGAATGAATAAAAATTATTTCAAATATATAAATTAATCATAAATATTTTTTTTTGTTTTAATAAAATTATATTTATCACACTAAATAAATATTAATGTGTAATTTAAAAAATTTAGAAAATGAAAAAAATAACAACCTCAATTTCATTTCTAGTTAGAAAATATACATCTATATAATACAAAGGTATAAATACATATCTCCTTATTATAAAAGTATATGACCTATGTGTTATATGTGTAACTATTGTACATTAGTAGGGGTTTGAAGAACACTAATGAGGTGGTGACTTTGATATGATTGAAAATCTCCCAAAATTGATTCTGTTCATGTCTATGATATAGAATGGAATATTTTTATTTGTTAAAAGTCAAACATAGTGATGTTGTTTCCATTGGAAACAATAAAAATGAGAAAAATGAGAGATGTTCCAAATAGTTGATTCCATCACATCATCTATGAACATCAATTGATTTTTTCATAACCCTTGTTACAAAATAATCATAATTACAATTACATAATTTCCATATTACAAATGGTATTAATGGTTAATAGTAATAATTACCATGGTAATATTATGTATTAATTTTATAATAATTGTTGAATTTTTTAAATAAATTATTTAATAGTTCACCATCTCTATATTATAATATATTACTAATTAGGGAAAATATTAATTGATAAATTAAAAATAATAATTAAAATTTTTTTTAGATACATTATACCCCTATAGAAATTTACCCCCTGAAATTTCATTTTGTTCCATATAAAATTATATAGATTTTTATTTCAATGATTCATTGGGATCCAATTTTTCCTATTTATACTTTTGGTTCGATCACTGTACATTAACATACTGAGTTTTATTATTTACTATAATATTTTCTCAATAATCATATATTTTAATAGAATAATCATTGTATGAAATATAATTTTCCAACGGTAACTCTTTTGGATTTTGTACATATAAGGGATGATATATGTAATTTTTCAAGAGGGATACAACAATCATATCAGGAACTTATGATCAGTTAGGTTGTAGTTCTATTTGTCATACTATATATCTGATGTGATCATGAATATCAAAGTTGTTGATTTATAAAGATCAAACTTTTCTCTTCTTCCTAAACATCATGATGTTCTTTTATGGTAATGTTTGAAGGAAAACCTTGTATCAAACCTCAAACTCTATATCTCATTAATGATTTGTAGCATTGATTTTATATAATCGTTTTTATAATTTCAAATGAATTTTAATAGTTATAACATGAATTTTTTACTCTTATACACCATGATTAATTTTTATCTTCCATTCTTCAATATCATCCAAGAATATTGTAGTCCTGAACAACTTACCATATTTTTTCTTATAAGGATCCATTTGAATGATAGTATTTGAAATATAATTATATATGAAAAATAATAGGGTATTATATTCATCCACAAATCCTTTGAAATCTAATGAAAATGTTATTGATTTATCCTCTAGAGTTTGAATGGTTCATTTAGACAAAAAAAATTTAAATAACGATACACAGTTCTATGATTCATATATGTATACAATTATTACCAAATTAATATCTATAACTCATGGTAAGACATAAATATTGATATGATAAAATGGATATTGGTACTACACAAAACCTTATCACATTTCATATATATATCATGGGGAGTTATTCAATGTAGAAATATTCTTTAATGGAAATAATATAAATTGACTTAGTTAAGTGATCAACTACAACCCATTTGATTTAATTGATTTTACATGTACTTTTGTGTCCTATAATTAATTATGTGGTGATGTAATTCCATTTCCATTTTTTTATTTTTAACACTATGATTATACATTTAGAAACATTACATTTAACCATAACTATATAGAATATGAGACATTGAGAAAAAAACTCTATATTCTGCCTATATATTTTCTTCCACCAAAATTTCGTTTCTGTATTTCTATGTAAAATAATTTTCATAACTAGTTGAATATAGAATAATGTGGTATATGTTCCCCCCAAATGTCCCGGTTCATTTTATGTTTTCATGGGCATATATCATGGTTCCAAACCATATAACCCCATATTTATCGATGTTTATAAATTATATATTCAATACATTTCTATATAATCAAATTAATATCCATATTCCACTATGATTTTTACTTTGAATGGATTTTTGATCAATCAATTCCACATAGAATGATGTTATAATTTAGTTTATGATCATAATGTACATTTAATATACTGTAAGGGTGATTGTATTCCTATATATCTTTATAATGGTGGAGCAAGTGGGATCCTTTTCTACTTAGAGCATATTCCACTTTATTAACCTTCTCCAAATAGTCATGATTTGTTAATTCATAATCCTTGATTATAATTATACACCATCATTATAGTATATGGATCTCATTTTGTGTGAATATATATATGGGGTTATTTTTTATCGATACAAAATTTAGAACATCTTTTCAATGATATAATTCTACAAAGCATCAATTAGAGGATTACAGATGCTGACTATTGATCATGTGTTAGATCGTTCATTTTGTGGTTAATTACTTGGTGGTAGGAATACTTTGGGAAAAATCACTTTTCATGTGTATGCATCCCAGAAAATACTTCAATGTATCTGTGTTGATCATATAGTCTTCCCCACTTATTTTTAATGTGTTTTTAGGGGTATATATTATCATTTTTACATCTTTAGAGCACTATTTTCAATCATACATCTTGAAAAACATCACTCCCTTTGACATTATCTTTTTTATAGGAGTTCAAAACCACGATACATTTCTAAAAAGAATCGAATTGTTCAATTAAAGTTTTATAAAACTGTGTATATAAAGTCTGATATGTTCATAAGCTTCATTTATTAATCACTCATATCATTGTAGGATATATAAATATCATTTTTTGGAATAATATTCAAAAATAATGTTTCTTTCTTTTTCAAATACTCACATTTGATATAAATATTTGATTATGTCTCCTTCCTCAATATCTTCCTTAGAGTAATCAAATTTTCTACATGTCCCACATTTTTTATAGTGGACATGAATATTATCTATAAATACTAACAAAAATGATGTATGTGAAATCTAATGTATATATTCACCATGTCCCTGCTGATTACTACTGAATTGCTGAGTCTATATTCCATCACTATGAACATGTAGTGTCTATAACTTATTCGAAAGGGGGTCATGGTAAAATTATCATTCTTTACATATAAATGATAATATCAGAAATGAAGGTACATATTATAGTAGTATAGTTCACTAAATAACTAATCAAATAAGCCACCAATCTATGGAGGGATTTAATTTTTCATTATCATGAAATTTTTGTGTTCACAATAATCAATTTTTATACACATTCTAAGATATTTATTCTTAAATAAAATTATCAGTGCATTCCATGGTGTAGTATATGGGTGTATAAATCCCTTATAAAGAATCTATTAAATATTCATCTTTAGTACTTCTAGTTATATATATTACATTAAATTTGTATTAATTGATATTTTTTTGAGTCTATTGTATATGTTCAGTTGAGAAATCATCTTCTTTGTCCAGAGTAAAGAAACTAAACTCCATAGGAAATATATCAATATATTATCAAACAATTGGAATTATATCAAGGATAGTCCTTGTCTATGTTACAATAATTTGAGTGATATATTCTTTCTCAAGTGGTAAATAATCTAATTTCTATATATATTGATTTGAATGGAGATTCATCTTTAAACAAACACATTTATAGAATTTGATGGTTATTTTATATTTAAACATTTAATCCCTTTTATTAATTGTTTATTTAGGATCTAAAAATGGACAAAAAATAAAAACAATTATATAATATAATTTCGTTGATGGAAGAATGACATGGGATTGTAATATATTTATCAAAATATATTGATAGGAAAGGAGTTATATTCTTGATATATATTAATTTCCATATCATTTGTTTTAAGTATTAATATAACATTAATTTAATGATTTTTTGATTTAATATTTCTACAAAATTTGAATGATATAAAATATTACATAGAACCAAAATCACATATTATGATCAATATTCATGAAAGAAGAACAACTGTATCTATCAAAACAAAATTGATAGGATCCACCTCAATATTTATTAAAGAATATCATTATCCCGAATATATAGTCCTCTGATCTTTTTATGGTCAGTCAATCATTATAACCCTCATATTATGGAAAAATTATTTATAGTTTACATATAATATAATTTTGAAACATTATGATCTATATAATGATGATAAAGTGAAATATTATTATCATACCATTCATCAATGGGATTCTTTATCAACCTTCAACATTCATTATCACAATTCCCCTCCATTCAAAAATCAAATAGTTCATATATTCATTGGTTAAATTTATAGGATTGTATCATCCCACACTTTTAAAAGGTGGGTTTTTAAACTTTTTTTATCATCATTAGATTTATCCATAAATTAAATAGAAATAAAGTCCTTTACCAACATCTTTTCTCCAATCGTGTGATACCATTTAAAATAACTATTCTCCATTTTTAATTTAAGGGAAGAATATAAAGTTTCATAAATTTAATAAAAGGATTGAATAAATGAATATATTCATATACTCAGATTTATCTCACAAAAAGGGGATATTCCTTACATTTAATGACGACAAAAAAACTAAAGCATGTAATGTATGAATTTTGATGATAAAACCATATTCCATATAAAATTTTAAAATATTTTTTGTAGTCCATGGAATTAAGTATCCATTTTTAGATAATGAGTGAAGGGAAACTATATATTGAAAAATATTTTCATAAGTACCTCAAACCCCATTGATTCAGATTTATATTTTGGTTTGCTTTTCTTGATCATTTTCTACCAATATTGTGCATATACCAATAACCAATGAATATACATCCTAATATTCTCTTTATCAAAATATTTATGTATAGGGAATATCATTTCAATATATTTATATTATATTGTTCCATGATTATAGTACTATATGTTATACAAAAAATTTTAGGCCTTTTATATATAAAGGACTCAATCAAAACATTCAATTACCAGGGATAATGGGGAGGTTACACAAGATTCATTTTAATGTTCATAACCTGAGTATGTTTGGAATTCATAACCCATTATCACTCAACTCATTTTTTATTAATATAGGTATCTCATTTGGATAATCATATTATTTTCTATTATATGGGATGTTTTAATTATTCTGCCTATTTTAAACTGTTACAAATGATTAAAGGATAAGATTGGGGATGACTTTATTAATAATATTAATAACACAAAGGATTAATAATAAACATAAAATGAATAATTCAAAAATGGTATATACACCCAATCCTATGAATTTATTTGATTAAATCATGGTTATCCATTATATATTTCCTATTCTGTAATTTAACCTATCATTATTTTCAAATCCATATAGATGATTTGTAAGAGATTATGAATAATCTAATTCATATAATATAGTAGTGTCTAGTAAAGTGGGTAGTTGTATGCCCTCTCATCAAATCTCTAGGTGAAGATATAGATGATACTTAACCATAACCTTTTTGTGTGATAACCAGTTGGTACATCTATTACACAAATGCATCAACATTCGAGTATCTCTATAGGGATATAATTTATCATATACAACACAACCAATACTTTAACTATCATTGAAATCATTTCCATAAAATTGCCCCTTTTTGTTTCTATTTTTTTCAGTTACAATTGTATAAAATAATAAATCCATTGATTTAATACAAAGTTTATCCACCCATATTTCTATCATCATTTTATTCATGATTTATATTATAAATATCTGTTGAATATAATTTTAGATAATAAAATATAATAGTGTATTTATTAAATTTGATACATAAAACAATAATATAAAATATAAATGAAATCATAATATCAATTATATATATTCTGATCCTAGATTCAATTTATCTCCAAATTTGTTAAAGGAAAAAATGGGGGCATAACTACAAAATGGGGTGTGTTATTGGGATGATAACGTAATAATTAGTCATAGTAGGAAGGAATTTAAAATATATAATTTAAGAGGAATACATTTATACACATGGGAAAAAAGTTATATTATCATGGTGTAAATGATTATAGTCTAATTGAAGTATAGAATGAAAATGATTATATCTTGAAATCATGAAATAATGTTAGTTTTGATATAGAATAAAAAAAATAGAATAATAATTCACAACTCTCTATTAACCCCTAATAAATTAGATTTCATAGATAATCACCATTGAACCATACATGGTATATGATGAGATAAAAACATTTCCCAACATTGTTAGTGATATCTAGGAATATTAATCAATATCATAACATTATTTTTGTCACAATGATAATAAAACAAAAAAATTATATTTTAAATATTAATCCAAATATTAATAATATTGGTTTTCACAAATTAATTCCATAATCAATAAATGAAATTTTTATCTAAGTGAAAACCTAGGAATTAAAATTGGGTTGGAATTAAAAATAAAAGATTTATGGATTTGACATTTCAATGGATAACATCAATATGAGAAGGAGTATACATTAATTTTTACGGAAAATATCAATGGGTGAGGACAATATTATCTTGTTATTTGTGAATTATTTGGACAATAATTATATGTTCATAAACACTTGATAACATAATGAATTGAGTATTGGAGGAATTATCCCAATGTAATAACATTAAAATATAATATGAGGTAGAAATCCCCATAACAAGAGAATATTCTTTTGAAGGCTTTATTGGTGATTCATGGAACCAAGGAATATCTTTTAAATGGATATTTAAATAGGAAATGATATTTATTTTTTCCCAATTAATTTTGTGTGATGTAAAATTCGAGAATATTATATTATTTATTGTGAAAATTTAGGACACTTCATTAATTTTTAATCATAATAATTGAACAAATACTTAATAAAAAATACATAACCATTTTCATTCCCATAGTTTTTATAATTTTATTTCCCAAGGTGATGAAACATACGATATTTTAATAGCTTATGAATAAGAATTTATTAATTAAAAATATAATAAAGTAGAAAGGGATTTATTTTTGGAAATAAATGTTTTAAGAACCATTAAATATTATATTGGTTTTGGAATATTCATTATATGTTTTGTAAATTAATATTATCACATAAAAATCCATTATCTTAAAGACTAATATTATTTTCAGTTGGGAATACCATTTATGGTATTTATTAAATTGAAATTGTGTCATTATAATGTTATAATACATACTCTACATTTATAATATATTAAAGTTTTTACCAAAGAATAGACTATGTCATAAATTGATGAATAATTAAATATTCGATAATTTTGATAAACTAATTTCCAAAATAAAATTTATTTTTATGAAAATAAAAATTTTGATGTGAAAAATATAACTTCTAAACATAATATAATAATTTTTTTGGAAAACAGTACTTTTAAAGATTATGAAAAATTATTATATTTAAATAAAATAGTTCATATTGTCTTATAAAATTATATAATCATTTATATTCAAATATATATGTTTTTATTAGATCATTTCAATGAAAAAATATTTTCTATCATATTTATCCCTTTATCATAATAGGTTATTTTAATTATAATCATATTATTTCCAAAAATATATTTACTTTTTCATCGTATCCAGGCATATATTTTTCATAATAATCTTATATTCATGATCATTATAAATAATAATGAAAATGTAATTAATGTAACAAAAATTTCATCTATAAGAAGAAAATTAACCCATGTATACTATTAAGGTCTAGATAGGATTCCCCTTATTTCACGAGCCTATTCCCTATCGTTATAGTGTGTGATGGTTGTACATTCATGAAGTGTTTCAAAGAATGTTGATTTGACACTTCCATGTATAAGACAAGTCTTATTCCTTAATCAATTCCACTTAGGGAAATGTTTGTGAATATCAACATTAGATAGGTCATGTTAGAGCCATACTGACTCCATCACTCTTAGAACCACTAATAAATAAACTTCATTTGGGATGATCTAACTATATTATCTCATTATTTCTTCCTTCTTCATGAATCATATTTTATTATAACCCTAAATTTATATTAAAATTCATTGATATCATATGACCAATATATTATAGACATTTATATTTCTTAACATTTATTATCACCAGTGATCATATTGTTTCCCTATTTAATAATAAATGTAATTTTTGTTGATTTTCATTTCATGATGAATGTGTCATGTTTGATAATTTATTAATTAATGGTAAATTTATTCATTTATAATAAAAATTTCATTTACAACTATAAATTTTATTATATTGAATGATGAATGAAACTCATTAATCATTTCATTTTATGTGATATTTAATTATGAGGTAGACAGTGTGTGAGAGGTATGCCAACCATGTTATTGAAGGAAACTGCCTAATATTCCATGAAATATAATATAGTTATGCATACAATGTAGGTTTTGGCTCATATTTTCCATTAAGTATTGTCAAATAAAAATATAGGATTAACATATTAAATCTCATTGGGAGTGAGAGTTAGATATTTGAGTGAAGTGTTAAAAACTCATCATTGGGAATGATATGTGATGAATCTAAATGATATTTTACATTATAGTGGAGAAATTGAAACATAATTAACTTTAAACATTGTGAATTTTGCACAATATTACATAAATTTCATGTAATTGTATAGTTTTAGGTTGTTGATGGTGTTTTTTGTCGCATGGATATCATTATTACATAATTTAACCAAATGTGGGAAATATATCATTTAGCTCAAATGGAACCATCAACTAGCTTTCTTGAAATAGGGTGCATAATGGCCCCAAGTTGAATATGGTGGCTCTGGAAGGTCCACCAACCCATTATGGGGCCTATAATAGATACCAATTGTATATAAGTAATTTAGTAGAATTTATGAAGTATCACAAACCCCGTTAACTAATTTTTTTATTAAATTAATTTTAAATTGTTTTTAAGATTTGTTAAAATAAGTTGTTTCATCACTCATATATTACAACCCACATGGTCACCTCTCTAACATTGGATCATCTTTTCACCCATCATGCTCGATTATCATTTTATTAGGCTAAAATTTACATGTCGATACCCTCTAAGGATAACTATGGATATTGTTTTTAATCATCTGGTGTATTTTTCATGTATAACATGTTTGTATATGATCTCTTTCTTTTAATTAACTAGGTTATTTATTTATATCTTTTTTTAGATATTTGTTAAATTAATCTATTCATATGAAGAAACCCAATATATGTTTATTGATATTACCAGGTAGATCAATCCTTCAATATCTTGATAGATTATAGATGTGTTTTTTATTTTGAGTTAAAATGTTGACAAAAACCATGTGGGTATTCCCTAAAATTAATTTTACACTACATAAATATATCTTTTGGAATGATAAATATTTATTTTTGTTTTGGGTAGTCTTTTGTGAGTTATTTATTTACTCCATATTCATTAATGGATTTGCACCACATATAATAAGTCAATGAAATGTGACATATAACCCATTAAGTGTATGTATGATTTATTTATAGACCCTTATGAGCCCCGTTTTGTATCATGTACCTTTTTTGGTTGAATAAACTCGCAATAGTTAGTTGGGAAAGGGAAAAATAATACTCATCAATGATTTTTTTGATTATAGATATATCATTCACATATATTGTACACATAAAAAATTAATGATTTCATTATGTTTTTTAATTATTTAACATGATTCAGTCTTCATAAAGTATCAATGAAGTTCGTACATCATCAACCAAATGACATATTAATTCGTTTTATAACACCCCCTAGTTTTGGGAGTATTTTGTGGACCAATATAAATTTGATTTATCAATATCAAAATTCTTTAACTAGGATATTCCTCATTATACAATACTTTTAGAATATTGTTGTATTATTCAACTTTTAGTGGTTTCTGTTGTTAGTTCCTCATTCAACAAAATATATCCAATTGACCAATATTATTGGAATAGCTATGCGTCATTAATTGTGTTTACACGATGGTGATATATTATTCAATAGTTATGTGTAACACATATATATCATTCACAATAGTAAAGAGAATATGGGTTTTCATTACTTAAGGCTATGAAATGGTTATCTATCATTCACTAGGTATGTGTAATATTGATTTATAATTCATCATGGTTATGAGATGTGGATGTATCATTCACTAATTAGATATATTAGATGCAGAATCAATTAATAGGTGAACTATGGGTATGTTGATAACATGGTCATATTAACTTATGAGATGAGGGATGATAGACCGTTATCCACTATGATATCAGTTGACTACTAATGTGTCATCCTATTATGATTCTATTTGATGATGGTTGGATGAATAAATAGAGTTTATGTTTTATAAGAACAATGGGATCTGATGCAATATTTTTTTGTGTTTCTTAATAGAATATCCTATTAAAAATACACATTTATTTTATGATTTTCTCATGGGACACTATTGGTGGTGGATGACTAAGTAGAACAAATTCCCATCATATGAATATCAGAATGTGATAAAACACCAAGTTTCTTTAATATCATAATGAGAAGGGAGAAATATTCTATGGGATACAATGATGGATCATGTCATGGACACATGATACTAATGATTTTTTTTCAGATAATCAAATCATTTATTGGGATTTTTTAAATTTTTGTGGTGTTTGTGAGGTCTTCGAAAATATTAAAATACCGGATGAAACATTTCATACCATAATAGTTATATTCATGAAGAAACGTTCCGATATAAAAGCACCCCACATTAGATAGAAGATTTATTGAATGGAAACATATCTCACTCAATGAATCCTTATATATAGAATAATATTTTAAAATTCCTAGGGTTTACCTTATCAACATAAACCAATTTATTGGGATTATCCACCTCTAATTCATATTTCAAAATTTATGCAATTTAGTTGGTTATTACCCACATTCTCGCTATTTGATTCAGGGATTTCTTCATGAGTTAGTGTCATTTTGTAATGGTATTCTATCACAAATCCTATCTTATATTCCTTATCACCTTATAATTCATTGTATTCCCCTATAGAGATCATGGAACTATCGGGATTTTGGTTTTCAAATTTTTAAATGGGGTTTTCATGGGTTTTTGGTCAATAAAATGACAATGGATTCTATTTCATCTAACATTAGTTTATTCCGTTCATCCACACAATATTTGAGGTATTTTATTTTCCAATTTTTTTATCACATACCATGATTCAATGAGGTTTCTTGTCATTTTAATTCAAAAATTGCTGGTTTTTAATGTTTTGAAATCAATTAATATATATTTATATGTTATATAATTTTTTTAAATTTTTTAAGAAATGAGATATTGTTATTTTTTTGATTAAGTATCGTAACGGGTTCTGAAATAATGTGAACTATGTATATTTTTCATGATTCAATTTTATGGTATAATTTTCTTGATCTATTTTTCAGAATTGGTGTTCTATTTCGTGCATGTTTGGGGTGGGTCTATCTGGTTGGATCTGTTGTTTTTAGAGTGACATAAGATATGTTACCTATTTATTTTCATTTTATGATTATATTTATCATTGATTTATTTATGTAATTAATTATATACATATATATTTAAGTGAATATATACATATATTTCTGTTTAAGTATAAATATTTTGTGTTTTGTATGATGATTTTATTTTATTGTGCTTTTAAAAATAGTATCTTGGTTTTCAATGTTACTCTTAAATTGGATTTAAAATTGGACATTCAAAATGGAACTCAATTGTTTATTTTTTTTCACTTCTGAAAGGGTATTTCTATAGAATTTAATTTAAAATTAATTTACAAAGTAACACTGAATAAATTTGTCCATATTTACTTTATAATTCCCAAATTGTAACATGAAATGGTTTTTCATAAAAAATATGAAAAATCAAGGATATTTTAGTATATTTAATATGACGTGATAATATTTTTTATATTTAATGATGCATTATTTAATTATGTTTGTGTATAGATATGGTTAGGGAATATTGTTTAGTAATATGTTGATTAATAACTGATGTTTTTCATGGAAAGGATACCTCACCAACCAAAGTTATTAGTATAAGAGTATCTTAGGTGTACTAATGAAGGATGTGGTAAAATTATTATGTGGTATCAATGAGATGATCTAGACACCATATAATATTATAACCCTCATGGATTTTACTACCAATGAGTCCACTTGAGGAAAACCATTTCGTAATATATTTAGGAATGAATCGATAGTGTTGTATATTGTTCCAATATGAGTTAAACTATTGTATCCCCATGAAGTATTTGTGACATTATATTTATTATATATCCATTATTGAATATTTTTTACTATATTAAAATACCTTACTACTTATAAGTTTTATGTTTCTTTTATGATATATTCCACACCTTTAATTTTTAATTCTATCCATGCTTCTATGGACTTGGGATAATTATTTATTAATGTTAGATTTATGTGAATTGGGTTTCATTGGAACATTTTTAGGTCATTTTGAATGATCTATTATATTTATAAAGATAATTGTAGATAATTAGTTGTAAATGGATTTTTGATAATATTTTTTTTGTATTTAAATTCGGTTTGTTTGAAAATAATCATCATTGATTTTTCATTATGGTATAAAAATTTATTATCTCTTTTTATTGTAAATTATTATTAAATAACATGTTTTAGAAATAGATATTCAGATATTTTCTTAGTATAATACAATGATCTATTTATACTCACATCCTATTTATCCCACTTATTATTAGTGAACCTGATATTAATTATAGGTTCGAGTTATGCATTAATATATCTAATGGATTGATATCGGTTAACGTATTTATGATGACAATAGTGTCAACACATAAATAAAAATGAATGACATTATTTAAATTTTTTGTTGAAGAGTCATGCATATGGACATATTTTATTCTTTTATATATATCATTTTCAAATTATTTTTTTGTAGTGATTTTATCTATCATTTGTTTTTCAAGTTATTGAATATTTACGTTAATTTATAATACATTTAAATTTATTTTTTGGGAATTAATTATCAATGACAATGAACATCATATTAGAATTATAGTAAATTTATTCTACTATGTTAAAATGATTTAACATGGAAAAATTAACCCAAAAAATATCCTTTGATTCTCTAACATAATATTTATTTTTCAATGTGATTTTGAAGGAACCTCATGTATACCATGGGTATATTGGGTATTTAGATTATGGTAACTGAAGTTTGGTGGTGATAGCACAAGTGGAAAACCATATTATGTGGTGACATGGGCCATGTTTATAGTGCAAACAATATTTTTTTTATATTTTTAAATATTAACTACATGATATTCCAATAAGAGAACATAACATTTTTTTATTCATGTATGAAATTTCAGCGCATTTTGTATTGTCCCAACATGAGTTTCACAAGACAATACCCCGAGATAGTTGTACACATGACCTCAAACTCACCTTGCCCATATATTAGAGGCTACTGATTACCAAGGAGGGTCTGATATGACAATCCTAGGGAGACTATACCCTATTTTTTAGAGTAATACATTATATGAAATAAAAAACAATATACAACGCAATATATTTCAATTATAAATATCAATATTTAATGATGATAAAAATGTGAAATATAATATCCATCTAAAATTGAAGCAAGCCATGCTAAAGTATGTGTCAAGTGTCGAACGAGAGAATAAATAGTATGGGAACAAATGAATATCATGTGGTCCCTATCCATGTATGGTTCCCTCATCCAAGATCTATTCCCCAAATAGACATTAAACTCATGACCATTACCTCGAAACACCCTTATTCCAATAAATTCTATTTATGTACTTATCAAGAATACTTAATATGGTGCGAGTACCACTCCATAGGCCACCTCCAATGTCATATAAAACAATATAAAGTCCTATAATAGTGAATTTAGTTCTATAAATAAATAATTATAATTCATAATTAAATAGTTATCACACAATCATTGGATATTTATTTAACAACGTAAACCATGGGTTCTTGTGTACACCTGTATCTCAATATCTACTTCTACCCTTGTAAGAGTCTGAACTATACCTAAGGGATATCTATTTTATGAATATCCATGTTACCATTTATATTTTAAAAAATGAATTACCATGTTACTATTCTTTATTTCACAAATGAATGACCATGTTACCATTAATTAATTCTCACAAATTAATGACATTGTTACTATTACTTATTTCTCACAATTGAATGAACATGTCACCGTTCATCATTCATTGGATGAATGTCCATGTTATAATTCACCATTTAACAATACATAATGGAATGAGCATGTAATCATTCATAATACTAGGTTGAACATCCATGTTACCACTCTCCATTTTATAATACAAAATTAAAGCATCATGTTACAATTAATAATAGTTGTCCAAATTTCCATGTCACCATTCACCATTTTAAAATATATAACTGATTGAGAATGTTACCATTCATAATAATTGGATGAATATCCATGTTACCATTCCCCATTTACAAATAATAATATTGGAAAATATTACACATATATATCAACTAGCCATTAATTAATTCAATAATTCATTAATCATTTGACAATATCATTATTTGATTAGTTAATTCCACTATTAATTCTTCAAACATAGAATTTAGATCTGTCAAAATAAATTCCATGTTAATTATCTAATTAACTCATCAATATCATATAATAAATTTCCATTATTATTTATTCCCAAATCCCACAAATTTTCTTTCAAATAATTAAATATTTCCCAAAAATATGTAATTTATCTAGTAAATTAAATTAATTATCAAATATAGATATACAAAAATAAGGCATTAAATAACAACCACTACCAATAGATTCAAAAATTTGACCACATACTTAAAATTGTTAACATTGATCTCCAATAGAAGAATAAATAATTTTAATTGGATTATTCATGAACACAATGAAGAAGATGATTTAGATCCAAATTAAATATTTTAGGTCAAATAAATTAATGTAAAACAATATTAGATCTTGATCTAAATTTGGATGTGAGTAAAATTATTTATTTTTCCCGGAAGGAGTAGATGAAGAGTGATATAAATAAGAAATGGAAGAAAGAAAAAAACTAGCATTGAAAATAACCAATTCAGATTTTAATTCACCAAAAACGAAGGTTGTGAATATTGGGATATTCAGAGGAGATTCAAAAAATTTCAAAAGATTCCTAGGGTCAATGATGGAGTGTTATAGCTGAATAAAATTGAGATTTTAGCCACACAACATGTTAAAAATTAATGGTTTCCATTTACACACTGTTTAATAAAGACTGACATCATGAGATTCATTGTAAATGGTTATTAAAAAAATTCATCTCTTTCAATTTTTTTATTTAAAACCCTTGAACAATTATATGATCGGTAACAAGCTTACATGATGTGAAAATGTTTTTCCTTTTAGTTTCATCCCAATATCCCTTAAATTCACCTCATCGTAGCCAGAACCAATTTTTACCACTTAACTCATTTATATCCGGAATCCATTAATTAAAAAAAGAATATATCCATTGACAATAGTTAATTTCCCATAACAGAGTCTATCTGTATCTGAATGATATAGATCCATTAAGGTTCAAATGAAGGAATCATAAAGAAAAAATTACTTTAAAATGGTGGGATCATACAATCTCCCAACCCTATAACAGCTCATCCTCGAGCTACATTTACAATCATCTCTAAAATTATGATTCAAAAATATTTTGGCACTGAGCCCATTTATCTACGTCTCATTCCCAATTTTCGACATGTATAAGACCATGTTTCAAAAAATACATGAACTATCAAGACAATATTTCCCTATAACACAATCTCATTGCGATCCAACACATGTATAAGATTATTCTCGTAGTATGTTTCAATATCACGATAAACATCTTCAACCTCGATCACATGAGAAGGGTCAGGATGATACAATAGAAGTTGTGATACATGTTAGACAACATTTTTAGTGCTATGTTTCCATTGAAGATGAAATCAGTACACCACCAACCTGATTCCTTCCCCAAACTCAAAAGTCCCAACAAATTTGGGAACCAAATTTCCCATTCCCACATATCAAACCATATCTGATTATGATGATTCAAGTATCTATTCAAAAATATGTATAATAGTCTCCTATTATTGTTAAACATCATAAATGTTTCACCCAATAGACAGTGTTTTCAACACATTAGAGCGTAAACAATTGAATACATATTTATATCATTCGTATGGAATTTCCTTTCATGAGGCCACAAATTCCATGACCATAATGAATCACATTGATCTCCCAATGTCAACATAGCTCTAATTCTATTTCCATAAGTCTCACAGTAAACCATATTATCCTCACCTGGATCAGGTAGGATCAAGATCTGTGCAGGTGCCAAGAAATTATTCAAATATTGGAAGGTTTTCTCACAAGATTCAATCATTTTGAACTTTATAGCCTTCTTGGTCAGGACCAAAAGTGACACTTTCAAGAATTAAATGATTTGGATAAATCTATGATAATATATAGCTAACCCTAAAAAGTAACACATATCAAACACATTTTTGGGATGCATGTATGAGACTACTTCTTAAACTTTCTCTTGATCAAATGAAACACCTTCCTATGACCTGATGTTTCCCAAAAAGTGTACCAGTCTATCAAAAACATGAATTTTGATATCTTGGAATATAGATGATGCTCTATTATAGTACTCAGAATGATGTCATGATTTTGGGCATGATCATCATGAGCCTTGTATAACACCAATATTCCATCAACAACTACAACCAAAAACTGATCTATATTTGGATAATAGATTGTATTCATCATGTCTAAAAACACTAATACTTTGTTTGTCAACCCATATGACATTACAAAAAATTCATTAATGCCAAATCTACACTTTAATGCATTCGATGGTGTTTCAAAAGTGTATTTATTAGTTGATAATAAATTTTTCCCAATTATGGCCTGGAGAATGAACATGTTCTTTTCATATGATAATATATATCTTCGATACATTTAAACAGATTTCAATTCTTCATATTCATTTGATTCAACATCCTATAATCAATGAAAAATAAAAAACTCCTATCATACATCTTTTCAAATAATACATGTGATCCCCATGGGGACATACTTGTACGTATAATAATATTATCCTCAAAGTCATCTGGATGATTCTTGATTTCATTATGTTCTGCCGGGGCCATTTTGTATGGTGGAATGGATATTAGCTCAGCCCCCAACATGAGATCAATATTTAATTCCACACATATATCAGGAGGTATTCATAAGAATTATGAACAAAAAAATCCTTATATTTCTCCACTATAACAAGAAGGGTTTTGTGCTATACTCCCCCATCATACATCAACTGACTAGTATCCATGGTTGTGATATACCCTAGATTTTGAGTAATTTTCCAGGTTCATTCTGTCAGGATATCGAACTCTCCTTGGTGAATATGATATAATCTATTATAATATTTAATGGTCACTCTAATTAAGTAAAAATAAATTTTGGAGAAGTATAGAACTAACCAGTTCATACCCATAATCAGCCTTAATACCATCATGTCCATAATATAGATATCCCATATAGAAAGATATTCCTAGATGTTCAGAGAACATCCCTTCCTCAAACATATGTCTCTATATCATAGGACTAACAATGTATCTATAGGTATAACTCCATATATGAAATTATCCAATAGGCTTAAATAATTAATATGTTTTTTAGTTATAAAATTTTTAGAGGAACTGTTATCAAATAATGAACTAGAAAATGTAGATGATACAAGAATAGTACCTCTCACTATTGACGGTCAAACATCTCTATCCAAAAATATAGGATTCATTGTATGTAGTGATCATTCCCCTATACCATATGATAATTTATGAATACCATGAATAACACCAATTTTATAATATGCATGAGCTTTTCTAGAATAAACTCATCCTTTACATCTACCACCTGGGTCAGTTTATCTTCAATTGAAAGAATGGTACAATGTAGAAGATTTAATTCCCACATTTTCCCCTTCCTAGGTGCACCCTTACTAACCATTTATTTAGTCTTCCTAAAAAATTATTTAGATCTCCCATCATGGCGCATGACTAGAACACTATGAGGGTTTATTGATAATACCTATGATAATGGAACATCCTACCATACTAATGAAATAACACTCTTGTAAGGTCCTATGCAACCAACCGTATTGTCCATATAATAATCTTTCCAAATCTCTTACTAAGGAGGACACAATGGTTCTTCTTTATTATAGAATTCACAACTCCATATCATCCTGTAGAAAATATCACTCTAACATTAGAATCCTCCTTTAAGATCCCCTCATCTATTAGAGCATGATCCACCAACTCATCAAACTAATTTAACAATGAATTGTTAAAATGGGACATAATTTCAAAATTACAATCATCTTGAAATCATATTTCCATATATGTATCAACTTCGGTAAACACTAGTGTATGTAGTACATGTCTATAAAGAATCTATCATAATACATCACTAATATGCTCCAATTTGTTAGCCACATGAATTCTGATACATTTTCCAATCTCAACATCTTTACATAGAAGTTCTCCAAGAAACTCTCCCTGAAGTACTTCCATAGAATGTCATCATCCTATCCAATCTTTGCCTAATATCCACTAGTTCTTTATTGAACCTCAATGAATTTATGTAGCCAACATGACCCTCTATTCAGTAGGAATATCTAAATTTTAATGTATCATTTTAATGGAATCAACACCGAACTATTCCCTTTCAGGTCCACCCATCTATTGTAAGTCAGAGGTTGTTGTAACAGGAATAATCTGGTTAGCTAAGACAAGATTTTCACAACTTTTTCTGGGTCTCATTAAACGTGTTTCATGAAGTTAGTGATTTTCACTCAGAAAAGATACCCAAATTCCTCACCCATCACTATCAGTTCCTCAGGGTCAACCACTGGGGGGTCGTCCACTAACTTGTCCTCCGTTCATCCTCTCAATAAGAGTCTTCCTGGAGGGATAACTCTATAATAAGAAAATGACACTATAAAAAATGGTTAAAAACATTAAAACATTTACATTGGGGTAAAAACAACATGTCGCAAAACCCTTTCCTTTACATCTCGCAACATGGTGAAAAATGTGGTGCTAATTGTACCCTTAGCCTTCATGCACCAAGTGTGGGATTACAAGGGTAAACATGTTCTAAAAGATCATATTTAACATTTAGGATCTATTTATTCATATTATAACATCTTTTTAAAATTTATTATTTCATATTCGGAACTATTTTAAATTGATTTTCAAAAGACAAGAAAATTGTTAATGTTCACAACATACCAAAACCCTATTTCACATGAATGGATAACTTCATTTATGTCGCAAAAAAAATAAAGTGAATAACATAATTCATTTAAACACGAATCTCATTAAATTCTATTGACGATTCAATTCTCATAAAAATTAAAAAAACATTTATCATAAGACACAATAATTTCATCACTAAAGGTGAAATAAAATTTAACTATAATAACAAAAAAAAACTAAAATCACCTTAAGAACATGGATCCCCCACCATATAGATTTGAAATCTCTAGTTCCAATTCTCATTACCAATTCATGTATCTTGCTAGTATTCTTTCTTCATTTTCAATATAGTAATACAAAAGAAAAGGACAAAAATACTCTGGTACTATTTTGTAACGGTATGGCTATGGTGCCACAAGCCAGTGCCCCTGATACAGCATACACATGTCATCATGAACACCTCCTCCTACGTTGGCAACTTCTGACCATCTGTGAGGGTTTGATATGTCATTAATGGAGAGACAACAACCTCTTTGATTATGGTAATAAAGTTGATGAAATAATAAATATTAGTAGAAGAAATTTATTTCTATAGCCAATATCAAGACCACATGATAAAAATAGGAAATAAAATATCCCACTAAAACAAAAGAAATCCCTACTAAAATATGTTACAATTTTCTCATCTAAAAATAGAAAACAATAACACTAAAGTCTCCTAAGCAGGCCCTGGATAAAATTTTATTCCCTATCAAATGCTCAATTCCCAAATGAGCCATATAACAAAGAGACATTTCCCTTAACTTGTCCTATAACTAAAAATTCTATTCATGTATTGATCAGAAAATATAAATAGGGTGTCTATATAACTCAGTTGTCCACAACCAATAGTGTCTAAAACAATATCTAGTTAGCTAATAGTACTTACAGATCTATAAATAAATAATTAATATACATAAATAAATAGATATCACATTATTAATTAATTATTATTTAACAACACAAAATTTGTTTTCCCATAGACACTGATATCTCAGTACATGCTTTGGCCCATGTTGAAGTATGAACTACCCCGGAGGGATATCCCATGTTTTAATGGCCATGATACCATTCTTATTTTCCAAAATTAATAATATTGTTACCAATCATTTATTAAAACACTAGAATTACAATGTTACCATTATTTAATTAAAAAATGAATTGCAATGATAACATTCATTTATTACCCCAAATTAATAAACATGATACCCTTGGTTAATTATCATAATTGAATGACATTGTTTCAATCCATTATTCCTTGGCCAAATACCCACAAAACAATTCACCATTATACAATTCAAAAATGAATTATAATGTTAAACTTCCTAATACTTGTTGGAATTTCCCGCTTACCATTCACCATATTACAATACATGATTGAATTAGCATGTCATAATTCATAAAAATTATCCAAATTTCTATGAAACCATTCACTATTTACATATATCATAATAACACAATATTACACATGTACCTCAACCACCCATTAATTAATTCTATAATTAATTAAACCTTTCACAATATCAATATTAAATAAATTAATTCACTAATTAATTCATCAAATTGAAAAATATGATATCTCACTATCAATTTCCAATTTATTACCTTATTGAATTACCCATACCACATTATCAATTTCCATATTTAATTATTCTTATGTCCGATAATTTCATATAAATGTAATTAATTAATTCACCAAATTCATTAATTATATTTATGAATCAAATTTAGTATTAAAATATAGAAATTATACAATATTGCCTTTACTAAGCCAAAATCAAGAGCACGGGTTTGATCATTAGACCACCAACCCCATTTTGATGAAGACACTCTCCAATGGAAGAATCCCCACTTCGAAGTGTAATAGTTAGGAATAAAATAAAGGATATAATTTATATCAAAATCCTATGTGAAAAATACATCCATGTCTAAAAATAATAGATCTAGATCTAAATCCAAAAATATTTGGGCATCATTCTGTTATTCGAAATGAGGATTAGACTATAGATTATGATATCAATGAGATGAAATAACAAAATCGGTCATCCAAATCAAAAATATTTATTTTGAGTCAACATTAATTGATGTTGAGAAAGCTTGGGATCGAACTAAGAGCCTAAAAAATCATTAATGGTTCCTACAGTCGAAGGAGGATAACATTAGCTAGAAATAGTTAATAATTCATCAGCACATCATTTTAAAAATAATTGGTCAGGGAATTACATGTCATGTAATCCAATTACATATTTTCATTTTTTATAAATATAGACACTGAAAAATAATTCACCTAATATTTATATATTTAAATCCCATGAACAATTACATGAAATGTAATACAAATACACGATGTGTAAATGTTCTGCAGTTGAGTTTCATCTCATTTTACCTTAAAATTTTATCATCTCTTGTTGAACTCAATTTTTAACCCTTAAGTCATTTATAAATGAACTCTATTACATAAACCAAGTGTACATCGCTAATATTTATGTCATTTTCTAAAACAAAGTATATCCTTCTATGAATAATACTATGCCATTATATTTTAAATAAAAGGAACATATAGGTAAATTACCATATGAATAGGGGATCTTACACAATTATTTTGACTATAAAATTTGTTTTTTACAAAATAATTGTATTTTTGTAATAATATGTCAATTTAAGGTTTTCACTAAAATTGATGATCCATTATTTATTCTTATTTTTTTAGATATCAATATGTATTTTAATATCCTCCCATTAATCACCCATATATCCTCACTTATAGAGGGATGACCCAAGCATATGGGTAGGTATAATATAATTCAAATTATTCTACCACATTAATTATTGTTTGGGTATTAGATTGTTTTTTAGAAATTGGATATTGAAAAAACAACTTTGATATGGAAAACATTATATATATATATAAGATTATTTATTTTTTCATTTTAAAGTTTTTGAATAGTTTTTATTGTGACTACTGTACGAAATGGTGGGAAACACATTGTATAATATTTCCTAGTTCATTGAGATAATAATTTATTGACTAAA
Organism: Viscum album; assembly: GCA_963277665.1. Classification (NCBI taxonomy): domain Eukaryota; kingdom Viridiplantae; phylum Streptophyta; class Magnoliopsida; order Santalales; family Viscaceae; genus Viscum; species Viscum album. The sequence goes on along the minus strand of OY728135.1, from coordinate 1,996,106,556 downwards.
TTATATCAATAATAAAAAGACTTGAAGAAAATATATGTCATGGGGTTTTATTAGGGGATCAGGAAAATTAGAATAATATATCATCACTAATGAAGATACATCATGGGGAATACATCTAGATCAATTTTTCAAATATGGATATAGAGTTAAATATTTGATATAGAATATTAAATTAAATTAAATTATATAAATTTTTTAATTAATTATTGAATGTTTATAGTAAATTTATATATAAATGGTTGATAACCCTATATAAAATTTTTTATTATTGTATACAAATTATCAGCTTTAACAAAAGATATAGAGAGAGTAAAAAAGATAGATAAATATTTCCAAGTAGAATCCCAATCTATTAAGGAACCTTAGTAGAATGAAAATAGATATGTAATCATGATTATTAAGTTGAATTTTCTTTTAATGTTAGCATATAATTAATTTTATATTAAAATGCATCAATGATGATCTTGGTGAGTAGCCTTTTTTGAGTATTATTGGCTCAATGAAATTACAATAAACATACAAAACAAAATTAGAATATGATAATTTTTAAAGGACATAATTTAATTAGAGATACTTTCATATTCATTTTTATAAAATATAAATTTTTAGCGATATAGATAATGTGTTGGGATGAATTTTCATAGGTTTTAAAAGTTATACCTTATCCCACATTATTATATGTATGAAAAAATGATTAAAACCATATGTTTTTAGATAAAACTCACTAATCCCCATGAGAAATGACAAAAAATTTGAGTCAATCACATAAATGTATTGTTTTTATTATTGTAAATTTATATTTATATTCACAAAACATTAGAATAAAATATTAATATAATATCCATGCGTTGAACAATAATGATATATCATTAAATTCATATTGGATAATGTTTTTCATTTCAAATAATATCCTAATTATATCTCCCCACAAAATGGTTATATAATATATAATAATTCCAATCATATAAATTCTTTAAGATAATACATTTATGAATTTAATGAACTATTTCCGCAATAGGTTATCTCTCTGTTTAAAAATTAAAAAATTATAAAATTATAGAAACCTAAAAAAATGGAAAAATATAATAATGAAAATATTAATTTAAATGGAATCCAATTAATGAATAACAATATGAAATATAAAAGGTGTGGTTCCATGGACTAACACTCCTATGATTTAGTGCTCATAAAGAAATTATATATATAATTTCATTGAAATAACCTGAAGGTACTCAATATCATCAATAAAATATTACAATATCACTAATCAATGTTGTTTCCATTAAATTAAAAGTATTTTTTATGAATAGAGTTTTTGAGAAGTTGTAAGAGATTTTAACTAAAAAATCCTGTGTATATCTCATTAATAAAACGTTTTTGTCAATATAAAAAGAACTAATTACACATAATAATTCTTAAAAATTTATAAAAAATTATCCACAAAGTATATATTATTATATAGATATAATTTATAATAGTTTTCTTCTTAAAATTTTAAAAGGAATAAATATAAAGGGCTCGATCAAATTATCAGTATAGAAAAATATATATTTGAATATTTTGTAGAGAAGATAATAAAGATAGAATAAATAAAACTCATATAATTTTATTATAAAATTTAATTTAATGAATAATATATCAATATATAATAATGGAAAAAAATTAACTTAGATAACAATAATTGGTTCCTTGTGAAAAAAATACATAATCTCAAGAGGTTAATTCTATGTTATAATCCCAAACATAATTATATTACAATTAATTTCATTTTCATAGGAATTGTTTTCATCTATATACCAAAAGGCCCAGGTTAGGGTATCCATGAGTTTTTATTTATTTATTGGGGGATCTCTATATCAGACCTTACCCACCATTGTTTGTGTCCAATTCATTCACCAAATGAAGGAGAGAATAACTATAAAATACAAACCCAAAATTACTTTAAATTAATAATCATCTATATATAAATAACAATTATATGCATTATAAACATTTACCTAATAACGAAATATAATATAATTTTATATGTGTGTCACTCAAACAAACACCATATAGTGCATTGGTGTATGTATAAATAATAATTTACCTAATCAATTAATGTATCCATATCTAGGTACGTTCACTTAATAGAATATAATAAAAATAGTTTATTCATTGAGAAATACCATGATGATAAATAGTTCATATAACATATATTATTTTTGGAAATCAAATGCCATGGTGGATTTCTATAATTTTATTCCTAAAGATGAATATTGTATTAGTGAATTTAGAATCAATAACATAATCAATATATTCTCCAAAAAATGGTAAAAACTATTTAATATGTTTCATGTATTATTGAATCAAAATTGTTATTCAATCAACCATATAGTAGTTTTAAAATAAGAATAAATATAATGTTATAGGTATACAATGAAATTAAAATATAATTAAATTATAATATTAATAATACATTAATGATATAGTAATTAAATACAATATATATATATATAACATTTTTGGTGTATATTAATCATATCTCACTGATTTTATAATAGGGAAAAATAACAAATAAGGATTTATAATATTTTGAATTATAAAAATGAACTTTAAAATTTGAAATACAACATTAAATAACATAAATAATAATAAAATAAGTATTTGAAACATTAAATGTGTATTATATAATCCACATAAAATATATAATGTTGTATTCTAAATAATTTATCTTATTGGGTGAAAATTGGGATAAGAATTCTTATATGTAACATAATCCTTGAGTTAAAGAATCATTTCAAATTGTTTTCCTAATGAAAAATTATTGAAACCTTTAAGAGAATGATTTAAGGAAAAATATATATTGATTGTTCAACTAAAAGAACATGGAAAATTATACATTAATAAAAAAAATGATTAGGGGAATTTGAGTTAACAAAAAACCCTTACATCCATAGAAACATTTGTGATGAAACCACTTAGAGGATAATATTTAAAATGAAAAACTAAATAATTTAAATAATTATTGAATCAAGGTATGGAATATTATTATGTTATCATATACACAATTATAATTAATTCATGTGATATTATATGAAATATTAATTAAGAGTTTAAATATTTAGACCAAATATTTTTAAGTCATGTGGTCATATTTATGAAATTTATTTCTAAATTTGGATTTTCTAATGATTTATATAGCATTAAAATATAAGGATTCATTACAATATTTTGATTATTATGAATATTAAATAAAAAATGTAATAATAGAGTACAATGGGAATATTTGTAACTAAATGAATGAAAATAGAGATAGAAAAAATCTTTATAAACATAGAAATTTCAGTGTCAAAAAGCATCACCCCAAACATCTACAATATGATTCCCTTTGAGTAATGCAGTAGCTTGTGTTGTACCTAACATGGATTTTTAACACACCACGACCAATCATAATATCCCTTACGAATAGTAATATGCACTTTTTAAAATTTAGAAAATATTATTTTTCAAAATGGACTTTATTTTTTAATTTGGAATATCAAAATTAGCTTAAGGCGAATTTTTGGAATTTTGTTTGAAAATATTCAATTTTTTGATGAATAGTGAAAAACAATGCATTATTGTTTAAAACTAAATTTTTATTTAAGTAATTAATTATATTATATTAATATAGTTTAGTTCAAATAATATACATAATACCTATATATGTTCAATTTATTTCATTGTAGTCATTTTATAATAAGTTTTGATATATAAAACTTTATTGTACTTTTTACCCTCTTTTACCCACCTTCTAAGAGAATTTTCAAATTTGCATAAAACCGAAATTTTATATTTCTTTGAGTTGGATATAAAAAATCTGAGATACACGGTTGATATAAGCATATAAAATTAGGTTCAATGAGATGAAAATAATATCTGATGAATAGTAACTTTTTTACTTTTATTTACCACGAATAAAAGTATTAAGGGTAAAAATGATATTATAATTACCTTATCACATTTCCTAATTATATTTTATAACTATAATTTGAATAAAAGAAACCATAGAAATAAAATATGATCATCATTGGTCTACATGAATAAGATTAAGACATTTATTATTCTTTTATTTATAGAAGAGTCAAAAGAGTTAAATTCCCTGTTTAATAACTAAACCATTTTTAATATAGGGTTACACACAATATAAACTCAACTATAAATATTAATTATAAAGATAAATATATCTCCCACATAGTGGTATTTTATTTAAAAATTTTAGATATTAAATAATTTTATTTATTTATGACAGAATGATGATGCAGTAATTACCCTAATAATGAAATTTAAAAATAATTGATAATATAAATATCCAAATAAAAGAAAATTTATACATATGATGAATTCCACTATTTTTTTAGGTTAATATGATAGTATATAGTTTATTAAATAATTTTTTTTTGAACTGATAATTTTTAATGTCTTTCGAAGATATCAAATACTAAATAGTGTCCAAATTTAAATAATTATGTTTTCAAAACCAATACTATATTATTAATATATATAATATTACTAAAATTATATGAATGAGTAAAAGTTCATATATATTTTTATATATTTTAATAACAAACAACTTTGGGTTCTATGGCTTGTTATAGAATGTTTATTATCCTTGTAATATAGAAATACAAAGAGACATGGTAAATGTCAAACTATTTTTCTAGGAGGTAAATCTAAATAATATGGTTAATATGGTGACCTATACATATCTAAAACCTATAGGTTGAGAGGGTTTCAACCCATACCAACCTTATCCTATAAATAAATCTTTTTGTGCCATTTAAAACCGATAAAGATTTTATTATAAAGTAATATTTCAAACTTTTCCTAATGTGGCCCTCACCTCTCTTATAAAAGAGTCATTCCCCTTCTCTTAATTTCACACCGGTGAAGCCATTTTGCTCAGCCAACCCCTACCCATATATCCTGTAAACGATCATACCATCAACATAGAGACCCTTATTTAATCAGAAATCAATCCTATGGAACCCTATTGATCAACACAAAAGGAAAATCTTGAAGAAGAGGTAATAATTTCACCAACCACTTCAAGTTTTTTTTCTGATTCCACATCCTATTTGTTTGTTTTTTCCATACCAAAATAATAACTTCCTTTCCTTCTACACACTAATATGTTATTATAAATATTTTATAGCCAAATTTGTTTTTCTATCCATCCTATAAATGAAAAAGTCACCCTACATGCGTACGCATAGCTATCTGTCTCCACGTCGTGGTATAGTTTGTTATTCAAACACACCATTATTTAGATGGGTATAATAATGAGTATAACTAATTTAAATAATAAGTATAACATGAAAATGATTATGTATATATTATATACCATAAAATCACATATTATTTCACCATTTATATAATAACATTGTCGCTTGTGCGTATGTACGGATTGTCGTCTCCACAAAGGTAGTGAGATTCATTCCCCATTGTAATCATTCGAGAATAATTTGCATTTTATGAATAAAAATAATTTTTATGAACATAATATAACTATTTATTTGAATCAAATGCCTCCTATCCATAACATAATGGATTACATAACGAATCATATAATGGAAAATGAATCAGTTAACACCCGAAATGATGATAATACTGAAATATTATTAACAAAGAAAAATTATAGGATCATGTATGATATCATATTTATGTATATTATTCTTGTTAAAATTAATAAAAACTATTTAACTATTATATAATATGTTAACATACCCACTACCAATTAAAGGTACAAGGTAAGGGTTAATTTTACAATATCTTTTCTAATCTGAGGTTTTTAATACGTAAGAATCTACTAGGACATCTTTATCATCCTCATCTGTGTTTTCATAAAAATTAAATTCCAAAAATTTTTACTATTAAATATACTATAGTTTAAAGTCATTTATTACCTTATTTTACCAAATATTGTTTGACAGGAATTTTTCTATCATTTTCCAAACAATGTACTTTATAACCTTCTCAATAAAAATTATGTAATAATGTCTTTTTTTAACTTATACTGCGGGTGTGGCTATTTTCTGCCATTATAACATCATCGAATATTCTCTTACAATATTATAAGAATATTTTGTAAATAAATGTTTTTTTATAATTATGTTTCTTTTTAATGACTTAATAAAGAGATATTTCTCTCAAATAGTTTTTATTTCATCTATGTCAACAACCTTTGATGGATTTTACACCTATTTGAATTTGCATCATTCTGATACAAATCGTCCATATTGTATTCAATATTTGGTGATATGTCTGACCATGGTTTTTTTATTTTCATACAATTCATGGATCATGGATAAATTATTGACATGTAGTACTCTAGATTTAGTAAAAATTCTTATTCTATGTTTAAAAATTTTCATATGAGGAATGCATTGGACATAGTAAGTGATGGGTAGAGCACGCAATAGCTCCTCGATGAATTGGTAGGTCTTATGAGACAAACTAGTGTATTGGCACAATTACTTGAAAAAAATTTCATTGTAGTATTGTCACAAGGTCTTGATTATGTGGTTATGAAGTTTGGAATTATGCATTCCAATATTATGAAACTGGGAAATGATATTACATGTGATTATTCGACTAGTAGAATGTCCATGTAAAGATGTAAATGGAAAATTTTGATTTATCATTTCTATATTATGATGATGTTTAGGTATTAAAGGATTTTTTTTGGTCTTATACATTTTCTAAAATCTTTATGCTTATTATTGAATGTTTCTGCTCTATTTGTTAACCTTATTGAGAATCTGAGCTCACCCCTTTCTATGTTGTATTTTTCTAAGGAGACGAAAAATAAAGCTATGACTGTACTGTAGGGATAGTCTAAGGGATGAATGTTGTAAATGCAGACAATGTTGTTATTGTTTTTTATTTTATTATGTAATGTAAAAAATATGAATGTATCCAGTACTTCCAAAGATACAAAATTGATTGGTCTTTCAGGATTTTGATCCCCTATGATCATTATAATGTTATGTAATAATGAAACGACTATGGGTAACTAGGGTCGAGGCATTACACAAATCACATTGATTTAAATGATTTAAAATGAAAAATTAAAATCCAGGAATAATGATAATATCATGATAAAATATATTATATTATTATTATATTCAACATCTTAAATAAAACCTATTTTATATTATGAAAATCCCTTAACTGGTTATCATTTTAGACTATAAACCCTTAATGCAATTTTGGATATCCTCTAGGGAACATGAACCCCATGTAAACAAATAACAATCATAACAACTTCTTCCTCAATATATTACATAAGAATATAATTTTATAAATACAATTTATAACTATTCTACACATGTATAATATCTAATTATTATTTATTTTTTATATCATATATGGATAATCATTTTCATTTTGAACTAGTTTCCAAAAAGAGGTGTTTTTCACCATTCATCACTCAATGTTCATCAATATGATATCATACAGGGTACTATAATTAATTTATTATTATTAATATATATAGTGATATAATTTCATTGTATGTTTGTTTTGGTAGTGATCTGTAATGATGAAAAATATAATGAACATGTTGTAAAATTATATGTGAATTAGTTTGTTAAATTTATTAAATATTTTTAATTAAAAATTCTATTATAGAAAATAAATTAAATAATTAAATAATTATATTTATATTCTTTTTTTAATTATGTCCTTATATTCATATATTATTTTATATTAATTAATTTTTATATAGGTTTTTAGACATAGCCAATCAAGAAGACAAATAATTAATGGATGATTATGATTTGGAAAATAGTATTTTTTTGAATAATATCATTATCTTAGAATAATATAAATAAAATTTATATTATTTTGAGGATTTGAATCATTTTAAAATAAATTTAAGTAAAAAAATAAATACAATAGTTGAAAAACATTACGTGTTACATCATCGAGGTGATAATCTACCAACATGTGGTTAAAGTTATCCTTTCATGAATAATGAGTTAGAGTTAATGTGCTTTTTTATATTCATAATAACAATTATATTTTAAATTTAACCTTTATCATAAATTTATCCCTAATTATTAGTGAATGAATATGGTTAGGAAAAAACGTTATAGTCTTTTCATTTGGGAGGTAGTACGCACAATGCTTGAATGCCAGTTTTAATTTTCCAAATTTAAATGGAAAAATGGGTCTAAATTTTTTTAAATAGTATTATGAAAATAATTATTTAAATAAAAAGTTTTTAATTATATTGGATAAAAAAAATTATGAAATATATGATTGAAATGAATGAATATTGGAAAAAATGTGTACTCACATATTAATATTTAATTTTTTCTTAAAGGAAACCGAAAAAATGGATGTCTTAAGTCCATATAATATGAAAAAGGATAAATTAAAAGGATTATTATTATATTGGAATAGAAATTGTCATGAACCCCTCCCCACAATGCGTACCCCTCCTGGGCTGGCAATGTGAGAAGGGAGATAATCACCCCCGAGTCCCGCCTCCAGTAGGCCCCGGGTTGGCAACTTGCGCCAATGGTATAAAAAACACACAAATGGGTGTGATTTTCCTCTATGAGAACACCTGCAGAAGAGAGAGATAAGGTAGACGCCAACCAACTCCAACTCAACCCGTGAGATGAATGAAATCAAAAGTACCGATATGAAATTTCATGCAAAACCACAAAAACTGAAAGCGGAAAAACTACATGTACCCAAAAGAATGTAAAACATCCGCAACCACAAGCCCGAACAGCTCTCACAACAGCAAGCTAGTAGTAATCAGACTGATCTCCAACCTACTCCCAGTAACCTAAAAAACAATTTATATATACATAGAGTAGGTATAACAGTATACTCTGTAGGATCATCCCCAAAGCCTCTCATGCACAATTAAAGAATGCATGTTAAAGCCTAGTAAACAACAAGTGAAACTAACTCGTCATCTAAATAGGTACAATAAGTTTCTAGCATCACAATGGATACTCTCACCATGTAACGCCTACCAGAGTATATAATATAAAAATAATATCAAGGGTACCCCACTAGTACTTCCCCACTGGTTTGTCTCTTTTCCCAAGCATCGCACGTCATAAGCATCTCTCTCCAAAAAGTCTTTCCCAAAGACACATGGGTAAAGCACTACAACATTCACCTCATGCAACAGAATCACCACATATACGTAAGAAAAGTAACAAGGTAGTTTCTTGTATACACCACAGCTCGTATAACATGTATCATACATCGGGTATTACACCTCATTCCCTTACAGCCCATAAAAAGAGTAAGGATACTCAAGCCATCAAATCCAATACACGTTACACCAATAATAGTCCATAGAAAAATAGATGCATAATATATGTGTTTGGATAACCACAATCCATTAAATCCCTCTACACACATATATGGGTAAAACTAATCAATGGGCCTGCCAGAATAAGTAACTACGAAGAGATGAGAGTGGGGCCAAAGGGGGTAGTCTGCAATCCATCCCATAAGAATGTTGGGGAAAACACCCCCCATGGCTCAGAATTTTTTGGGTGTCCGTTTCCCTTACTGATAGGGTGGGGTAGCATATGTAAACACAAAAATTATAGAATATACTTTACCTCACAACAACACTATGGGCATAACCTTGTCCTAGACCTAACTACAGCTAACATTTCTCAGAATCCATGACTCTTCTTCTAAGACTACATATCCTATTAACACACAACAATTTAACGAGATTTAATACAATATATAATTCCCTTTTTCTCAGTTTCACATCACATTAACTAATTATTTTAATAGTATTTAATAAATAATAATTTCTCATTAAATTTCATTAGAATCACACCCAATGTCTGTTGTCCTATTAAAATTGTAACCTGAGCATTTCATTCCAGGAAGCTCCAACCCCATTGGTTAACATCATTTATTCAATTATTCATTTCAGAATTACATTCCCATATTCTGAGGAATTCTAGAAAAACAATCTATGCGACTAAGCACAAGGGGGCTCAACATGATGAGTAGATGTATTGCCCATTGAGTTATTGCCGCATATATCAATAGCATAAATCCATCCTCCCTTGAGAAGTTAAAAATAAAAATCATGTGGCATACCCATTGCTTCTTCTCCTATTTCAGAAGAAGGGTATGTAAGAATAATATCCTTGAGACGTGGGGAAATGTAAAGAAGATAATAAACCAATAAGAATCAATAAGCATCTAACAATCACATTCATCCCATTCCGTCATCCATAGTGTCCTCCCTCACACCCACATGAATTAACCAATGCATCTCACCTCTCTAGGCGTCATCTACTACCACAAACAAAGGTCTCCCTGACCCTAGACACTATTTCAACCATCTTGGCTCACATCACAACACATGCAGCAGGAAAAATAACATCTTAATAGTTTTGCTCTTGGACCATTATCCATCAAGTGGGTAACTCAGAACCCTTCAATGAATTATCAAACAATCGGTTCTTTAATCCATGGTAAATTAAGCGATTCACTATTCCTAGGTTCCAAATTTGGGAAACATAATCAGTATGCAATGAAAAATAATTAAACATGCTTAATGAACCAATTTCATTAACATCAAATTACAACAAGGAGAACTGGATTCATTTACATACCTCTTTATCTTTTAACCAAACAATTATCAATTATTGGATAATTACGTTCATGAACAATTTTCATCAAGAACGAATAGCTAAAAAATGAAAGCGTAGATATCACACAATATAGAAAAATAAGAGCCTATAAAATACGATCAATAACAATTTATTTTTCCTATTCAAATGTTTATTATGTCGATTCTATTTTCTTCGTGTGGGATAAAACATGCTAATGATACAGTTTCACGTAAAAGAAGAAAGTAGCAATGAATCCCCTACCCCAAATGGTTCTTCATGCTCTTTATATGAGAATAGTCCACATAACGGATTACGATCTCCTCCAATCAAGATAATTTGCATCCAATCAGGGATACCATGGTTCGACTGCACCAAATGAACACAAGAAGACTCCTTTAAGAGCATGGAGATCACATGATATAATAGTTAATGGAGAATTGGGAGGATATGAACCCCAAAAGAACAATGATAAGACATTCTATATATCAATGATTGATGGATATTTCTTGGTTGCACCTAAACAGGGGGTGCACTTACAATAAGAAGGACGTCGAGGAAACCAGTCCATGTGGAAAGGTTTCATCTCACTATTCCTATAGACATAAAGGAATATTTTGAGCTTCTCGCACCATATAACAAGGAGGAAAAACGATGTAGGAAGATATAATGTCCCTTTTAATGATTTAATGGAGCTACAATTTAATATACGCTTGATTACCCATTAAAAGTGAATCACATTAAACCACATGGTTTGACCAAGTTAAAACATCCTGAGCCGTAAGGATAATTAATATAGTTGTTATGGACTTTGAATTGTCCTTAGAGTCATTAAAATGAGGCTGTAATCATAGTTTACATCAATGGAAAGTCAAAGGGGTAATACTATAGGGAGATAGAAACATTGTACACCAAACTCAATATTTTGAAAAGGAAATAGAGGTTGTTGTTAGAACATAAATGTTTTTTAAAAACTATTCATGAACTGAAAATTTGGAAAAGGAAATAGAGGCAGTTGTGAAGTGCCCGGATCAGTGTGATCACTGAGAGGGGGAGGGGGTGAATCAGTGATCCATTAAAACTTTTTACTAATTGGTTCTTTATCAATTAAACCTCTATGGATTGTTAAGGCCTCGATCCACTCTTCTTGTATCTCTCAGCCTTTCCTTGAGTGATGCAATAAATGTAAAGTCACAGGACACAAGGATTTACAAGGTTTTGCTCCAAAGGCCTACGTCCTTTCCATGTTGTTTAAACACCCAAACCAGGTTTCTTCTATTATAATCTGTTAGTATTACAATGGTCGATAGAGAGTCCCACTGTATCTCTCCTGAGTCCCACAGGAGGGTCTTTATACTGCCTCCCACAGTGTTACCAGAGTCCCACTGGCCTACTTCAGAATCTCACTAAAGACTTCTTCCACCCTGAGTCTCACATGAGGCTTCTCCTGACTCCTCAAGTTACACGAGTAGCTCTTCTTCACTTTAAGCTTCTTCAAGTATCTTCAGCAGCCTGGGATAAAGGCAGCTGGCCTTGCTCTCTTCCTCTGATAACTTGAGTTGATCAGGACTTCTCGTCTTGCTCAAGATTTATCTCATTTCTCTTAGGATAACCTGGCTTCTCTCTTCAAGAATCTTCAACCGCCTATGATAAGGTCTATTGGTCTTGCTCACGACTTTTGATCACTTCAGTTGATCAGGGTATTCTCAATTACTAAAAACTCAGACAACTGATGTCTTTAACTTCAGTCTGGATCCAGTCTCATTTCAACACAACTTCATGCACTGAGTGAACGGAAACTCTTCTTCCTCATGCACTGACTGCATGGCCTCTTCTTCAAGAACTTTCAGTCTTGGACAACTCAAAATGCACACAAGCAGATTCAACTTGTTCACGTGTGCACGTGCATGCATGCATGCATGCACTCCCCTTCTTCTCTACCTTGGTGTGATAAACACTCAAAGAGTGTAATTTATCCTTAAGCACACACACCTTCGTCACTTCACAAACTTTGTTCTTTTTGTCCACACACTTAAAAGTGTGTTATACTTTAGTGTGGATGTCCTCATCCTTCTTCTTCTAAATGTGTACACTTTGCACACACCTAGGTTCAGCCTTAACTTGTCACTTGTTAAGCACAGAAAAATTCTCCATTTTTTACACACTTGACTTGGCCTTCCTTCAATTTCCCACACAAATGATATATACTTCACACTTTTAAGCACACACAAGGCTCGGTTCTTCCTCCGCTGCTTGCACACACACACTAGTTGTGTCTTGTCTTCACCTGAACCACTACCGTAAGGGTGGCGCACAAGTGGTGTGCCCTTCTTCTCTTCACAGCCGCGCAAGGTGCACTGGAAAGGGCCGCTCAAGGTCCTTGGACATCCGCGAGTGATCAGGGTGTCAAGGACACTAACTATCGTGCATGTGCGGGCTTCAACCGTGGGCGCGCAAGGTGCTGCAGGCCCGGGTTCTTCCTTCCGCGCAAGGGGAAGGCACGCAGGGGTCTTCTCCCCTTCTTCTTTTGCGCATGTATGCGAAAAAGGGACTTCTCAAAAACAAAAATGGTTCTGGGATTCTCTACCGCGCAGGGGGCACGCAGGGTGATCTTCGCAAGGCTTGAAGCACTCACGGGACGTCAGCTTTTCAACAATGGATCAGCCAGCCTCTCAAGCACCTCAAGTGCTCCTTTTATAGGCGAGGAAAGCCTCGGCCCATCCGCGTGATACAACTTTGAATCCCCAAGATTTTAGGGTGTTCAATATTTTCCAAATCTTTATTTTTATCATCTATTTCATGTGGGTCTTCATTTGTGCCCTTTACTCTTCGTGCATGTGCATTCGAAGATTTTCATGGCCTCATGCAAATCATCAACATCGCCTCGGAACGTCCGGTGTCTTCGGCCTTCTTCGCAATTCTCCATAAATTTCATGCACACCCATTTTTAGGCATGGATGTGTTCGTTGCGGCCTAACGATCATCAAGAACACCTCACATCGATCAATGGAGGCTAGTAACTCGAAACCATCTCACAGGAGGGCCTCTAGTACACGGCGCTGCAGCGGCGAGGACACGGCGTGCCTTCAGTCGGCTAGAGGTAGACGACGACTCGTCCGCCGTTGGATCCGGTGAATAAATGACCCCCAACAGTCTGTATTAGATCACGGAGCACGAGATTAGATGAGCGGATTGGATTAGACGCGGGATCGCTTGGACGGATCAGATCTGTTCCACGGCGAAATTTTTCATCCCACATCGAAATGGGCCACGAAATTATCGAGGATTATCAAACTTCGCGTCCCTGCCACAGCTCAATTTAACTCCTCCCCTCTCGGTGTCGCCCCGCACCGAGTTCTTCTTGCGGGCGCGCCACTGGCACCCACCATGCTTCCTTCGGGCGCACTCCTGCGCACACGCTGCGCAGGCCTAACCCCTGCGTGGCCCGGGGCTTATAACACGGCCCTGCCTCTCGGGCTGGCCCCATGGGATCCCCCTTGGGCGTGGCGACCTTGAGTCCCACATGTGCCTTGGGGTTGAACCCTTGGTGGCTTTCCTTTTGCTTGAATAAACACTTAGTATACAAGTACTTAGTGTAAAATGACAAATTCCACAACTATTTCTTCATTTCTTCCCTTCTCTTCTTCATTAGAATTCTAAAAATCTCCCTCTATAATATGTAATCCTCACTAATAAATGGAATTCTTCTTCAACCGAACTCTTGAATCAAACAAATTCTTCAAAGTTCTTCATTGATCCAATCAGAGATCAAGTTGGATCTTCTTCATGTTCACATGCACTAAGAAATAGTACATGGTCTCTTTCAATCCAATTCATCCACTTAGAGGTTGTGGATGGATCTCCTCATCTCCTCATGCATTGTGAAGACAATGCATGGTCTTCAAACATTGTTGTGACATTGTATCCAGTTGATACAAGTTCTTTGAACTTAATGACCATCTCATCAATCGTTATATGTAATGATGATGCTCCATCATCATCCATTCTTCAAGTGGTGTAACTTAGTATCATCTTGATTCAAGTATTGAAACATTAAGATCAGTTCTAAAATCTTCTGATATTACTAGAGAATGTTTCAACCATCATCTCCTATGTCACTTAGTGAATCTCCTAAGTGACATTCCTCTATGTTCCATGGCCATTATCCATTCATCACCATCACCATCACATCCTTTGACATTCACATCTTGACGCTCCTTGACATCCATCCATTCCATGTCACCTTTTGACAACAACATACAGAATTGAAAACAAATGCAACACAGTGCACTTCAATCTCCCCCTTTGTATTTGTTGTCAATACACTTCTTCAGCACATATGAATGGGTCAATAAGTGTGCCAATCTTTTCTCCCCCTTATTGGAAATCAAATGAAAAGATGTGGTGTGGTTCACATTCAAAAATCTCTTCCTCCCTTCTAATAGCATCTTCTTGAAAATCACTAAGAGAGGGATGATGTCACATGTTCTTTTTAGCAAAAACCCTTTAGTAGATCAACTCTAAGTCTACGTGGGCTAACCCGGTGTAGAAAAAAAGAGTGATGTAACCAAGGAACTCAATGCTGTCCAAAATTCACTGTACATGTGAGATCATGCTTTAGGGGTTTGAAGTTTTTCAGATATATCAATGAATTGCTAAATCCTGCACATACTTCACCAAACACAGCAGAATGTTCAGGTGCAAAGATAAATCTCCCCCTTTCGACCATTTGACTTCAATCAATACTCCCCCTTAATTGTCATGATGAATACAATTAAGAAACAAGGGATGAAAGTATGATTGGAATACGTTCACTTTTCTCAAGATGGTATTAAATCTCAGAAGCCCATCTTCTACAGATTGTATCCCCCTCAAGGGATGCACTCCATTCTTTCCAAAACCATCTTCCAGTTGAGAATGATCATCATCTTCAATTCCCTGAAATGTAAGCACATGTAAATACAAGTGGTTAGGGAATAAGATGTAACCTCCTTGGTTCATCAATGTGAACCACAAGGTTGAGAAGATTCTCTCAACCGAGATGTCCCATTTTCATCTTTCTTCACACTTGCACATTTAATCTTCAATGATGTTTGTGCTGGTGTGGATCTCAACACCACTTTAACTTCTTTGTGTGTGAATCCTCTATTTCTAGGTGCCTTCTGAGCACTAGAGTCTCCTGGTGCAATCTTCATTCTTTTGAAGAATCCCTTCTAAGCTGGAATGAATATCATGCATTTATCACTAGTATTTCCAGCTTGATTTCACCTCACACACAAAACTTGATCTTCATGTGAAATATTTTTCTTTCCTTTTGCCTTAGATATTTCCAGTGCTTTATCTTCAGCTCTCTGTAGCTCTCTGGCAAGTTGCAACTGATTAGGCCATATGACTAACAAGTCATTTGGAAGTGAGGCCTCAGTTTTGGAAATTCCACATGGTTCTTTTGATGCTGTTAAGCTACCTTTCTTAGGCAACTTATTTTAAATCAATCCCTTCTGATTCTTCTGGATTGATTGTCTTTTTGAGTCCAGTATGCTTCTATTCAGTTCCATGGCTGGTTCACAAAGATCCATGGTGTGTCATTTCATTCCACAGTAGAAGCATGTTTTCTTGGTGGTCCTTCTGGATGAATCACCCTTCGTGGATTTAGACTCCAAGGACTTCTTTTCCTTTTTCAAAACCTTCATGGGAGCATCTTCAACTTTCTTCTTGCTTCCCATGGATTCCATTTTATCCAGGTTCAGTGATCTTCTCTTCTTTTTAGCTTCAGATACAGTTGGAGATTGACATGTATCTTTTTGACCACTTTTGAAATCATCCCAGATGTTGTCAAGTAATCCAAATCTATTTGCAGTAAATAAATGTCTCTGGACCTCTGGATGCTTCTTCTTTCCTTCTGGCTTTCTCCCCCTTGGCATGGGATTCCTTTGTGCTTTCACATTGAGAGGATTGTACCAAAAATCATTTTCATAATGCCCATACTTGTTACAACACCAACATTGACCCACAAATCTTGACTTTTTGAGTCCTTTTGGTTGTTGGGTAGTTTTCATGAATTGCTGCGTTGTTTCAGGAGAGCTCTCTTTCTTCATCTTCTTCATCCATACTTGATCAGAGTTATTCTTCTATCCTGCACTTTTTGTGGAAACACATTTAGAATCTTGAGTACATGATGGTATGGATGGTACCTTCTTTTTAGAAGATGTTTCCCTTTCATTAGAGGATGTCTTTCTTTTAGAATCATCCTGCTCAATGCATACTTGTGTAGCAACATTTCTTCTATCAGCTGACTGGGAGGTTTCAGCTTTGGGTGATTGCAGATTTTTCAATACCACCTCTAGTTATAAGCATTTCATGTTGAGGGAGTTCTTCTAATCCACAACAGTTCTTAGCCTTCCTTCCCAATTTTCTACCAGCTGTTTCATCTGGTCATCATGCACCTTCTTCATTTCTAGCAATGAATTGTCAAGCTTCTTCACCCTTTTAACTTTCTCTTCTAGTTGAGCATCTTTGACAACCATTGAAACTCTATTCAATTTTTCCAGTGCATGGAAAACATATTTGACCATTGTATTAAAGAATTCTTTCTCATAAAGGCTTATTTTCAATTCTTCACAAGTATCTTCATATCTATCATTGCAAAGATAAAATGTTTCATCCATAGCCTTCACCAGCTTTCTGAGAGTGTTGGTTATGCCAACCCTTTTTTCCAATTGATCTTCCATTGAATTGGCTTCTTCATCTAGCTGTAATTTTTCATCTTGAAGATCAAGGATGCATGTAGTAATACACATTTCCACTTCCTTGGGGACAGTTTTCTGAAGATATTTGAGTGCATTTTGAAGATCATTCATTGTTCCAACTTCATCACAGCTAGGACAGGATTTCTTCATCTTCTTTGCCTGTTTCTTATTCATGTTTTTCAGAGTCTTGGCATATATCTCCATTTGAGGGTATTCACTCACTTCCTCAAATCTTAACTTCATAAAGACTACCTTTGATCTTTTAGAGGTAACCTCCCTTTGATACTAATTGAAGTGCCCGGATCAGTGTGACCACTGAGAGGGGGAGGGGGTGAATTAGTGATCCTTTAAAACTATTTACTAATTGATTCTTTATCAATTAAACCTCTATGGCTTGTTAAGGACTCGATCCACTCTTCTTGTATCTCTCAGCCTTTCCTCGAGTGATGTAGTAAATGTAATGGTACATGACACAAGGATTTACAAGGTTTGGCTCCAAAGGCCTACGTCCTTGCCATGTTGGTTAAACACCCCAACATGGTTTCTTCCATTATAATCTGTTAGTATTACAATGGTCGATACAGAGTCCCACTGTATCTCTCCTGAGTCCCACAGGAGGGTCTTTATACTGCATCCCACCATGTTACCAGAGTCCCACTGGCCTACTTCAGAATTCCACTGAAGACTTCTTCCACCCTGAGTCTCACAGGGGGATTCTCCTGGCTCCTCGAGTCACACGAGTAGATCTTCTTCACTTTAAGCTTCTTCAAGTATCGTCAGCAGCCTAGGATTAAGGCTGCTAGCCTTGCTCTCTTCCTCCGATCACTTGAGTTGATCAGGACTTCTCGTATTGCTCAGGATTTATCTCCTTTCTCTTAGGATAACCTGGCTTCTCTCTTCAAGAATCTTCAACAACCTCTGATAAGGTCTATTGGTCTTGCTCACAACTTCTGATCACTTCAGTTGATCAGGGTCTTCTCAATTACTGAAAACTCAGACAACTGATGTCTTTAACTTCAGTCTGGCTCCAGTATCATTTCAACACAACTTCATGCACTGAGTGCATGATAACTCTTCTTCCTCATGCACTGAATACATGGCCTCTTCTTCAAGAACTTTAAGTATTGGACAACTCAAAATGCACACAAGAAGATTCAACTTGTTCACATGTGCACGTGCATGCATGCATTCATGCACTCCCCTTCTTCTCGTACTTGGTGTGATAAACACTCAAAGCGTGTAATTTATCCTTAATCACACACACCTTCGTCACTTCACACAATTTGTTCTTTTTGTCCACACACTTAAAAGTGTGTTATACTTTATTGTGGATGTCCTCTTCCTTATTCTTCTAAATGTGTACACTTTGCACACACCTAGGTTCGGCTTTCACTTGTAACTTGTTAAGCACTCACAAATTCTCCATTTTGTACACACTTGACTTGGCCTTCCTTCAATTGCACACAAAAATGTTATGGCCTTCACACTTTTAAGAAAAAACAAGGCTCGGGTCTTCCTCCTCTACTTGAACACACACACTAGGTGTGTCTTGTCTTCACCCGAACCACGACCGTAAGGGAGGCACACATGTGGTGTGCCCTTCCTCTCTTCACAGCCAAACGAGGTGCACTGACAAGGGCCGCGCAAGGTCGTTGGATAGCCGCGAGCGAGCTAGGTGTCAAGGACACTGACTGTCGCGCAAGTGCGGGCTTCAATCGTGGGCGTGCAAGGTGCTGCAGCCCCGGGTTCTTCCTTCCGTGCAAGGGGAAGGCACGCAGGGGTCTTCTCCCCTTATTCTTTCACGCATGTATGCACAAAAGGGACTTCGCAAATCCAAAAATGGCTCTGGGCTTCTCTGCCGTGTAGGGGGCGCGCATGGTGTTCTTCGTGAGGCTAGAAGCACTCACGGGACGTCAGATATTCAACAAAGGATCAGCCAGCCTTTCAAGCACCTCAGGTGCTCCTTTTATAGGCGAGGATAGCCTCGGCCCATCCGCGTGATACAACTTTGAATCCCCGAGATTTTCAGGTGTTCAGTATTTTCCAAATATTTATTTTTATCCTATGTTTCACGCGGGTCTTCATTTATTCCCTTTACTCTTCTTGCATGTGCATTCGAACATTAGCATGGCCTCATGAAAATCATCAACATCGCCTCGGTACTTCTGGATGCTTCGGCCTTCTTCACAATTATCCATAAATTGTATGCACACCCATTTTTAGGCATGGACGTGTTCGTTGTGGCCTAACGATCATCAAGGACACCTCAATTCGATCAATGGAGGCCAGGAAAATGAAACCATCTCACGGGAGGGCCTCTGGTACACGGCGAGGTAGCGGGGAGGACACGGCGTGCCTTCAGCCGGCTAGAGGTAGACGACGACTCGTCCTCCATTGGATCCGGTGAATAAATTACCCCCAACTGTCTGGATTAGATCGTGGCGCGCGAGATTAGATGAGCGGCTCAGATTAGACGCGGGATCTCTTGGACGGCTCAGATCTGTTCTACGGTGAAATTTTTCGTCCCACATCGAAATGGGCCGCATAATTACCGCGGTTTATCAAACTCCGCATCCATTCCACAAATCAATTGAACTTTTCCCCTCTCGGTGCCGCCCCACACTGAGTTCTTCTTGCGGGCGAGCCACTGGCGCCCACCATGCTTCCTTCAGGCGCGTTCCTGTGCCCACGCTGCACAGGCCTAACCCCTGCGTGGCTCGGGGCTTATAACACGGACCTGCCTCTCGGGCTAGCCCCATGGGATCCCCCTTGGGAGTGGCACCCTTGAGTCCCACATGTGCCTTGGGGTTGAACCCTTGGTGGCTTTCATTTTGCTTGAATAAACACTATATATACAAGTACTCAGTGTAAAATGCCAAATGCCGCAACTCTTTCTTCATTTCTTCAATTCTCTTATTCATTATAATTCCACAAATCCCCTTCTATAATATGTAATCCTCACTAATAAATGGAATTCTTCTTCAACCGAACTCTTGAATCAAACAAATTCTTCAAAGTTCTTCATTGATCCAATCAGAGATCAAGTTGGATCTTCTTCATGTTCACATGCACTACGAAATAGTACATGGTCTCTTTCAATCCACTTTATCCACTTAGAGGTTGTAGATGGATCTTCTCATGCATTGTGAAGACAATGCATGGTCTTCAAAAATTGTTGTGACATTGTATCCTGTTGATACAAGTTCTTTCAACTTAAAGATCAGCTCATCAATCGTTAGATGTAATGATGATGCTCCATCATCATCCATTCTTCAAGTGGTGTAACTTAGTATCATCTTGATACATGTATTGAAACATTAAGATCAGTTCTACAATCGTCTGATATTACTAGAGAATGTTTCAACCATCATCTCCTATGTCACTTAGTGAATCTCCTAAGTGACATTCCTCTATGTTCCATGGCCATTCTCCATTCATCACCATCAACATCACATCCTTTGACATTCACATCTTGACACTCCTTGACATCCATCCATTCCATGCCACCTTTTGACAACAACATACAGAATTGAAAAAAAATGCAACACAGTGCACTTCAAGTTGTTTGAACCTGACTGGTCTGAAAACACTATTCATGTATGTCAAATTTGGAAAAGGAAATAGAGGTTGCTGTTAGAACCACACTGTTATGGAAATACTGTTCATGAATTTGAAATTTGGCAAAGAAAATAGTGGATGTTGTTAGAACTTCACTATTCTGGAAATACTGTTCATGAACTTGGAGTTTGGAAAGGGATATAGAGATTGTTGTTAGATGCTCACTGTTATGGAAAACTGTTTATGAACTCAAAATTTGGAAATGGAAATAAAGGCTTTTGTTAGAACCACACTGGTCTTGAAACATTTTTCATGAACTTGAATTTTGGAAATGGAATTAGAGGGTGCTGTTAGAACCTCACTGTTCTGGGAACACTTTTCATGAAATCAAAATTTGGAAAAGGAAATAGAGGGGGAAGTTAGAACCTCAATGTTCAAAAAACACTGTTCATGAACTCAAAATTTGGAAAAGGAAATAAAGGCCACTGTTAGAACCTCACTGTTTTGGAAACACTATTCATGAACATGAATTTTGGCAAAGGAAATAAAGGATAGTATTAGAACCTCGCGGTTCTAGAAGCACTGTTCATGAACTCTATTTTTGGAAAAGGAAAGAGAGGTTGTTGTTAGAACCTCACTATTCTAGAAATGTTGTTCATGAACTCGATATTTGGAAAAGGAAATAAAAGGTCACTATTGGAACCTCACCGTTCTAGAAACACTATTCACAGAACTCAAAATATGGAAATGGAAGGAAAAGGTCCCCATTATAATGTTCATAGATGGTCACTAATGACACTATTAATAGAAGGAAAATGATGTCACTACTCACATAATTTCACTGTTGCACTATTCACAACTGTCTACCTTTGGAACTGTTCATTGAGGGTCATTGATATCACTATTCACAGAATGTTAGACATGCAGTATTCACAACTGTCTATCACTGGAAATTTTCACCAAAATGAAAATTTGGATAAGTGTTGGGTATAAGACACCTTGACCTCCTGGAACACCTCAAACACCATATTTTCACAATAGAATGGACTAGAGAGATCTGGGAAATTAAACCAGATACCTCTCAAAACATTTTCTTCTTCATGAATTCAAAACACAACCAACAGAAAACCGAAATTGGGTCCGAACAACCCCACATCATGATACCTATCAAAAATGAGAAATCCACAAGAAGAAACCAAATAAATTTATATTAAAAACATGAAAGGTCTAACCGCTAAGGGGACATCATTATATAAAAATAGATAAACATCAAGCAACACTAGGTACTGAGAACGTATCATTGACTCACATTCTAAGGTGTTCTCCTCCGTGTCATCATGCTGCCAAAAGGCACGAACCAAGGGGATAGAATGCTCGCACAACACCTTCTCATTGAGGTATTGGTTCTCCATAGGTCACTCCTCAAGTTCTTATCACCATCAACATCGATCTCTCCCCAATCGATGATGTGAGAGTCGTCCTGAAGTTAATGATAGAGCTATGATACAAGGTAAAATCAAGTATATGACTCATTTTCAGGGGAATTTCTACTCGATACGTCACTTATCCAACACAAGATATCACCTCAAAAGGCCTAGCAAACCGGGGATAAAGCTTACTCCCATCTCCAAACCATAACATCCCATGACATGGAGTCACCTTCAGAAACACGTGATCCCCAATAATAAACTCTAAGGGTCTCCTCCTTTGATCAACATATGATATCTGATGATCATGTGTTATATTCATCCTCTCAATCACCTGAACCATCTCTGTGTATTCTACACTAGTTCGGGTACATGAATTGCTGACTCTTCGACCCCAGTCCATTAAAATGGAGAATGGCATGGTCGGCCATACAAGGCTTCAAATGGAACCATACACATGGTGGAGGGAAAACTGTTATTGTATAAAAATCCACTAAGTGTATGTGGCTCATCCATGAACCTCCAAAATCAAGAAAACAAGAGTATTACATGTATTTAGGAGTCTAGATAGTTCGCTCTGCCTGACCATCCATTTGAGGTTAAAAAGTAGTTTTAAGGCATAGTTTAGAACCAAAATCATAATAGAGACCTATGCACACCCTAGATGTAAAATGGGAATCTAGATCAGAAATGATCATTCTTGGGACTCCATGAAGTCTCACCACATCCTCCACATACTACCTTGACAAAACATCCACTGAGCTCGACTACTTGATCTCTATGATGTGGGTCAATTTTGGTAAACAATACCCTACAACCTAAATAGCATCATGTCCTCTCAGAACTTGAGGTAAAATAGTAACAAATTCCATTGAGATGTCCTCCCACTTCCATTGAGGAATCTCTAATGGGTGGAGAAGTCCACTAGGAACATGATGTTCGTCCTTCACCTTCTGGCAGACCAACCATCGAGGCACAAACTATGCAACCGCACACTTCAGCGCCGACCACGAAAAATTGCTCCTCACGGTTCGGTATATCATTGTCACACGAGGATGCACCAAAAAAGGTGAACTATGAAACTCTCAATGAACTATTTCACATATCATCAAAGGAAGAAAAATCCTTCTGTTATACAAGACACTGTGTAACGACCCAAAGTTTCATTAATGGAAAATCCATCTTGATCCAGTTAAATGTTTCTTTATGAAAAATGTTTTTATAAGATGTCAACTTCTTTAAGTTTTACGTTAAGATTTGTGACCGTTACTTTTATAGTCGTTGAACAGTGATCATCTGGGTAGTTTAAATATAAGTCTTTAACGAACCAATTCTCTACTCAGACAAAGGAAGCGATGGCCTCATCCAGTAGAATTGCCCCTTACGAAGCCCATTTTTCGGAGCTCGGAAAGGAGGTGGCGTCTTTGGGCTTTGCCCTTGACCAAGACCAAGCTGAGCTTCATCAAGTCAAGCTCGAACGTGATCGTCTACGGGAAAAATGGAAGTTGATAGAGATTACCACTCGAGCGATGTTATCCGAGCAACCCCAAGAGTCTGTCACCATCACACACCTTACCCTTAGGTCTTATGCGGCTATTTTAAGGGGTTATGTAACAAATAAGTAGCACCATGTTCATGTACATTATTTTTGTATATAATAATGAATATAATTTCTAGTCATTTTTGATGCATTGTAATTAGTTTTTAAAGTACAAATGATGTTTTTAGTTATTATTTAATTAAGAATTATATTTTATTAAATTAAAGGATTTTTGAATTAAATAATATTTTAATAAAATATTATTATTAATATTAAATTAATTTTTATTAAATATAAATGATCTTATAATTTTATGAATGCAATTAAAATTTTTATTAAGGTTTGAAAGCCATTTCTGTCAAAACCCGTGAATTTTTATAAATGTCGGTTTTTATTTTAAAAGTGAAAATTCACATATTTAGAAAATTATTTAGATAAAATAAATATTATTTTTGGAATCAGGACGTCGAAATTATCCAACGGTGAATTTTTCATAATTTTCTGAGACAGTCAAATTTTTGGGTAAAAATTAAATACCATTTAAATATATAATGTGTTTTATGACATCATAATGACCCAATGGTGATGTAATAAAATACCATAATCCTTATGTTAGGCCAATATGTGTTTTATCAATAAAATAATGAGGTTTTGGGTTTGTTTGACTCACTTTTCAAAGCATTAATGGAGCCCTCAAGACTTATTCAACACATTGCCTTTTTAAATTAATTTCCATGGGAGTGTGACTCACCTCCACATAAGCAACCCTAATTTTTTAATAAGTTCGGACCTTGGCCTTGTAAAATATTGTTTTCCTCTTCCCTTTTCCAGAAACCATGGGCAAATACCATGGGATGGTTTGTGGTTTGGATTATTTTAATATAAGGGGTCCCAAACCTAAATAATAAAGAATTCTCTCACCTTTCCTATATAAACCCACCCAAGCTCCCACTTCCTCCTCACCCAAAGCCCTTGAATTTCGTCCAAACTCTGCCCTACTCTCTCTAGAATCCTCTCAAGGTGCCCCAAGCTCCCAAGAAGCCTCTCACAAGCCTCTCTCTAGCCTTTGGAAGCACACTTCCAAGTAAGGGTTTTTCTTCCTTTCTCATTTTTGTCAATTTTCTTTAAGTTGTATTGCCCTTTTAATTTAATTTATGAATGTTGGGGTATGGTTTCGCACCTCTCCCATACTGCCCTCTTATTGTTTGAATGATGGGAGACCCCTTTATCTCTCATTAAATTCCTCCCATGTACACCCGTTACTATGCCGAAATTCCGAAAGGAACCTTTTTCTCCTCTTCTATATTCAAGCAATACTTTTGTATCATGAATCTAAATTCCTTTTCAATTGTTGGGACATGTATCTATATGAACTTCTTACTGTCCATTACATGTAAATATGATGAGGAACCCCTTTCTCTCTCATCAGCCTTTTTTATGAATTCTTATGTCACGCCGTTACGCTGCCGAAATCACACCGATTTTCTAAGCCAATATCATTGTGTAGTGAATACCATGCCCATTTCTCCATCAAGGGTATTCATCTTTATGCACGTTTACTTATTGATTGTAAAGTTTCATGTATGAATTCCACATTCCTTTATCGTGGAATAAATGATTATGTTTTATGAATCCATGTTTTATGATCCATGTGGCACACTTATGCATGAAATGAAATGTTTAAGAAGGGTGCGCCCTGATAGCGCTCCAATGCATTGGGTAAAGTATAGTATCATGATACGTCATGTGCAATGAGTGTTTACTCATTCTAATTCATGTGCAATGAGGGTTTACTCGTGCTTCAAGTGCAATGATGGTTTACTCATGCTCCATGTGCAATGAGCCTTGGCTCATGCTAATTCAATGATAAGTGTTGTTGCCACATTTCCATGTTATGATTATCATGCTTTATCATGCCTTTATGTTCATGTCTCTCTTATGCTCTATTAATATGCCTATTGCCTAACATGTATTGTACTCCTCATGTTATTCATTGTGTACTCCGTTACTGGGCTTTATAGGTCACCCTTTTCTTATGCATGTCCTCAGGTTATCCCATGCAATGCTAAGTACGAAGGAATGTAGTGGTCATGTAAAGGAAGTTTTCAATAAGGATGTTGTATTTCATGTTTAAATTTTTATGTAATGATCCTAAGCCCCAAAGACACTAAACCTCTCGATCTTCATTGTTGTATCAAGTGATGTTTTATGTAATAAAGCATGTTTAAGTTGTAATAAAAAGCAGGGTTGTCATAGTTGGTATCAGAGGATAGGTTTAGTTATTTTTGGGGTTAGGAAACCCTAGTAAAGCCTTAGATACAAGACTAAGCATAGTAAAAACATCCCTAAGTTTTGGTAAATACTAAGTAAGTGGTTTATCAAACAAATACATCCCTGTCTGGATACGAGCAGGTAGAGGCGGCTCTGGCACAGATGTATCCTAGGGGTAAAACCCGAAAACACCGCTTTGAGCTAGACTCGAACGGGAACTGGTGCACGACAACGGGCCTTGCTGCACTCTTGGTTACGACACTCCCGGGGGATATGTTTTGATAAATTCACAATCTTAGTATGAACCCTTATTAAGGGAAAAATGCCCCTAAGAATATATGTTAGAACGAAGATCATGAAAAGCCTGGATTGAATCCTATAGACTCATGAGTTAAAGAGATTAAATTTTATTTATAAGTCATCAACTTTTGTCTTTGGATTACCCTTTATGTGTTACCCCTAACTTTCCTTTTATTCCAGCCAATGGCCGGTAATAGGAGAACTCGGGCTAACAACTGTTGTGAAGATCAGTGTGATGACTGTACTTATGAGATGCCCAATCCAATGGGAGCGGGAATCGCGAACTTTGTCACGCTTATCTCTCAGCTAACTCAAGTTTTGAATAGAAACACTGGTCAAGAGGAACGTTCAACCCCCCCTAAGAAAGAACAAGTCGTTATTGAAAGCTTCATGAGACAAAGGCCTCCTAATTTTAGTGGATCATCCGATCCCACGATTGCTGAACAATGGATCAACTCCATTGAAAGATATTCTCTATCCTCCAATGCTCTGAAAAAGAGAAGGTTCTCTTGGCGGCTTATCGTATGGAGGGTGAAGCTGATCAATGGTGGACGTTGATCAAAAATACGAAGCCTGAGAAGGAGATCGAGGCTTTGGAATGGAAGGTATTCCAGAAGATGTTTTTCGATAAATATTTTCCACGCACCCTCCGTCTTAAGATGGAAAGGGACTTCCTTTCCCTCAAGCAGAAAGATGAGGAATCTGTGGGAGCGTACGAGGCAAACTTCACAAGGCTTGCACGATACGCTTCCGGCTTTGTCGTTACCCCCGAATGCAAGGTTGACCGCTTCTTTGGTGGGCTGAAACCTAGCTTGCGGAAAGCATTAGCGATCCGTGACTTCGACAGCTATGAGGAAATTGTCCGATGTGCCCTCAAGGTTGAAATGGAGATCGTAGAATCACAGGGGTATCATGGGGACAAGAAGCGGAAGGTGGACTTTAATGATGGTGGTCCGATGGATAAATCCAACGGCGCTAAGAAATTCCAGCACCCCACTTTCCAAAAGTGTGGAAAGAAGAACCCTGTAAATTGACTTAGGGGGACAAGAAAATGCTTCAAGTGTGGAATAGAAGGGAACCTAGCTGTTAACTGTCAGCAAGAAGGACCCGCGGCTGCGACGGAGGGGAGGAACGCTCCGTTCGAACCTCAACGCGTTGTTCAATGCTTCAAATGCAAAGAACCGGGTCATTTTGCGAATCAGTGCCCTAATCCAAGGGTTATCGGAGGCAATCAACAACCTCCAAGACAGCAAGGAAGAGCTTTTGCCATCACTTCTGCCGAAGTGAACCCCGACAACGAAGTGGTGACAGGTACGCTAGTTATTCATTCAAGGATAGCGAACGTACTTTTTGATTCAGGTTCTACGCATTCTTTTATATCTCAAAAGTTTAGTAGAATAATCCCTGCACCACCACAAATCATGGAAGTAAAGATGTCGGTGAGTACGGCAAATGGGGCAATCATTGCATCCCATGAGTATAAGTCCTCCCCTATTATAATCTGTGGATTGAATTTCCTGGCGAACCTCGTCATACTCCCTTTGGTGGAATTTGATGCAATTCTTGGCATGGATTGGCTTTCCTTATATAGAGCCAACATAAATTGTCGGGAGAGGGAAATCACACTCCATATGGAGAATCGACCCCCGATTCTTTACAAGTGTCAGGAGGAAGATGAATCTCCTTTAGCTCCATCATCTCAAGCATGGATATTACTGCCTTATGAGCACGCATATCTGGCTCAGATGATTGAGTCCAAGGAAGAAACCACCCTTGAAGAAATGCCTATTGTGAGGGAATTCGCTGAAGTATTTCCCGAGGAACTTCCTGGTCTTCCTCCAAGAAGAGATGTTGAGTTCTCAATTGAACTTATACCTGGGGCGCTACCAATATCCAAGACTCCATATAGAATGGCTGTGGTTGAGCTTGAAGAACTGAAGAAACAACTACAGGATAATCTGGATAAAGAGTTTATACGCCCAAGTGCATCACCATGGGGTGCACCAGTCCTCTTCGTTAAGAAGAAGGATGGGTCAATGCGCCTTTGCATCGATTATCGTGAACTTAACAAAATCACGATAAAGAACAAGTATCCTCTCCCAAGAATCGATGACTTGTTTGATCAGCTGCGTGGAGCACAATACTTCTCCAAGGTCGACTTGCGGTCGGGATATTATCAAGTAAGGGTGAAGAAGGAAGATATCCCCAAGACTGCTTTTCGTACAAGGTACGGGCACTATGAATTCATAGTAATGCCTTTTGGACTCACCAATGCTCCAACAATATTCATGGACTTGATGAATAGAGTCTTTAGAGATTACCTAGATAAATTTGTGGTAGTCTTTATAGATGATATTCTAATATACTCCAAAACCAAGGAGGATCATGAGGAGCATTTAAGAATTGTACTGGAGACTTTGCGCAAGGAGAAGCTCTATGCCAAGTACAGCAAGTGTGAGTTCTGGTTGAAGGAGGTCTCATTCTTGGGCCATATCATCACAAGCAATGGGATATCTGTGGACCCCTCCAAAACAGATGCAATTGAGGGATGGCCGAGGCCAACATCGGTAACTGATATCCGTAGCTTCTTGGGGTTAGCTGGATATTATCGACGATTTGTGAGAAACTTCTCACGATTGTCCAACCCTCTTACCAAGCTAACTCGAAAGGGAGTAAAGTTTGCTTGGAGTGATGAATGCGAAGAAAGCTTCAAGGAGTTGAAAAGGAGGCTTATCACTGCACCTGTGCTCACTTTACCCACAAGTGGGGAGCTTTTTGTGGTATTCAGTGATGCTTCGAAGAAGGGCTTAGGATGTGTGCTGATGCATAATGATAAAGTGATATCCTATGCCTCAAGGAAGTTGAAAATCCATGAGCGAAACTATCCAACGCATGATCTGGACTTGGCGGCGGTGATCTTTGCCTTGAAAATCTGGCGGCATTATCTCTATGGGGAGAAATGTGAGATATATACTGACCACAAGAGTCTTAAATATATATTCACACAGAAAGAGCTTAATATGCGCCAGAGAAGATGGATAGAGCTCATCAAGGATTATGACTGTTCAATACATTACCACCCTGGGAAGGCGAACAAGGTGGCAGATGCCCTAAGTAGAAAGGATCTAGCAATTCTAACAATGATGAGAATTGAGAAGGATCCAATCTTCTTAGACTTGATGAAGATGGACGTGGGAATCATAAAGAAGGGAACATCATCAATCCTTTCACAAAATGATTGTTCAACCATCTCTTTTGGAAAGGTTAAAGGATGCTCAAAAGGATGATGCGAGAATCCAAGAAAAAGTGGAAGCTATCAAAAAGGGAAAATCCTCAGAGTTTAATGTTAATGAAGAAGGAATTGTGCGGTTTGGGAAAAGACTATGTGTCCCATCAAGTTCGGAGCTGAAGAAGGAACTTTTGGATGATGCACATAGTTCAAATTTCTCTATTCACCCGGGGAGCACAAAGATGTATCGAGATCTCCGAGAAAACTTTTGGTGGGATAATATGAAGAAGGAGATCGCCGAATATACATCAAAGTGCCTGGTGTGTCAGCAAGTGAAGGCAGAGAGGCAGAAGTCTAAAGGGATGATGCAACCATTGCCCATACCAGAATGGAAATGGGAGAACATCACCATGGACTTCGTCACTGGACTTCCAAGGACATCCAAAAGCAACAATGCAGTCTGGGTTATTGTGGATCGTCTTACAAAGACTGCACACTTCATTGCTATTCGAGAGGATTTCTCTTTGGATCAACTGGCACGGATATATATCAGGGAAGTGGTACGGTTTCATGGAGTACCACTATCTATTGTGTCGGACCGAGATCCAAGATTTACCTCTAAGTTTTGGAAGAGTCTTCAACATGCTCTGAATACTGAACTGAACTTCAGTACGGCCTATCATCCTCAAACTGATGGCCAATCCGAGCGGACTATCCAAACACTTAAGGATATGTTCAGAGCGTGCTCAATGGACTTTAAAGGAGGATGGGATCAACATCTTCCTCTAGTTGAGTTCTCTTATAATAATAGTTTCCACTCGAGCATCCAAATGGCACCATATGAATCCCTATATGGGAAAAGGTGCAGAACACCGACATGTTGGGATGAGGTCGGTGAACGTAAGCTGCTTGGACCAGAAATGGTCGAAGAAATGGTGGAGAAGGTGAAAACCATTCAGCAGCATATCAAGGCAGCCCAAAGTCGACAGAAGAGTTATGCAGATAATCGTCGACGAGACCTTGAGTTTAAAGTTGGAGACATGGTGTTTTTACGCATATCTCCATGGAAGAAGGTCATGAGGTTTGGGAAGAAAGGGAAGTTAAGTCCAAGGTACATCGACCCCTTCGAGAATCTTGATCGTGTTGGGGCTGTGGCCTATCGACTAGCACTTCCACCTACTATGGCCAAGGTGCATTATGTCTTCCATGTATCCCTCTTAAGGAAGTACATACCAGACCCTTCACATGTACTCTCTTCCGAGGTGGTAAAATTAGAAGGCGATCTTTCTTATGAGGAGAAACCAGTGAAGATCTTAGATCGTAGATAAAAAGTTCTACGAAATAAGACAATGCCCCTCGTCAAGGTGTTGTGGAGAAACCACAAGTTTGAAGAAGCAACTTGGGAGTCAGAGGATATGATGAAGCTAAGTTACCCACATTTGTTTTAGTGTGGGAAAAGGAAAATTTTGAGGGTGAAATTTCTTAAGGGGGGAATGTTGTAACGACCCAAAGTTTCATTAATGGAAAATCCCTCTTGATCCAGTTAAATGTTTCTTTATGAAAAATGTTTTTATAAGATGTCAACTTCTTTAAGTTTTACGTTAAGATTTGTGACCGTTACTTTTATAGTCGTTGAACAGTGATCATCTGGGTAGTTTAAATATAAGTCTTTAACGAACCAATTCTCTACTCAGACAAAGGAAGCGATGGCCTCATCCAGTAGAATTGCCCCTTACGAAGCCCATTTTTCGGAGCTCGGAAATGAGGTGGCGTCTTTGGGCTTTGCCCTTGACCAATCCCAAGCTGAGCTTCATCAAGTCAAGCTCGAACGTGATCGTCTACGGGAAAAATGGAAGTTGATAGAGATTACCACTCGAGCGATGTTATCCGAGCAACCCCAAGAGTCTGTCACCATCGCACACCTTACCCTTAGGTCCTATGCGGCTATTTTAAGGGGTTATGTAACAAATAAGTAGCACCATGTTCATGTACATTATTTTTGTATATAATAATGAATATAATTTCTAGTCATTTTTGATGCATTGTAATTAGTTTTTAAAGTACAAATGATGTTTTTAGTTATTATTTAATTAAGAATTATATTTTATTAAATTAAAGGATTTTTGAATTAAATAATATTTTAATAAAATATTATTATTAATATTAAATTAATTTTTATTAAATATAAATGATATTATAATTTTATGAATGCAATTAAAATTTTTATTATGGTTTGAAAGCCATTTCTGTCAAAACCCGTGAATTTTTATAAATGTCGGTTTTTATTTTAAAAGTGAAAATTCACATATTTAGAAAATTATTTAGATAAAATAAATATTATTTTTGGAATCAGGACGTCTAAATTATCCAACGGTGAATTTTTCATAATTTTCTGAGACAGTCAAATTTTTGGGTAAAAATTAAATACCATTTAAATATATAATGTGTTTTATGACATCATAATGACCCAATGGTGATGTAATAAAATACCATAATCCTTATGTTAGGCCAATATGTGTTTTATCAATAAAATAATGAGGTTTTGGGTTTGTTTGACTCACTTTTCAAAGCATTAATGGAGCCCTCAAGACTTATTCAACACTTTGCCTTTTTAAATTAATTTCCATGGGAGTGTGACTCACCTCCACATAAGCAACCCTAATTTTTTAATAAGTTCGGACCTTGGCCTTGTAAAATATTGTTTTCCTCTTCCCTTTTCCAGAAACCATGGGCAAATACCATGGGATGGTTTGTGGTTTGGATTATTTTAATATAAGGGGTCCCAAACCTAAATAATAAAGAATTCTCTCACCTTTCCTATATAAACCCACCCAAGCTCCCACTTCCTCCTCACCCAAAGCCCTTTAAGTTCGTCCAAACTCTACCCTACTCTCTCTAGAATCCTCTCAAGGTTCCCCACGCTCCCAAGAAGCCTCTCACAAGCCTCTCTCTAGCCTTTGGAAGCACACTTCCAAGTAAGGGTTTTTCTTCCTTTCTCATTTTTGTCAATTTTCTTTAAGTTGTATTGCCCTTTTAATTTAATTTATGAATGTTGGGGTATGGTTTCGCACCTCTCCCATACTGCCCTATTATTGTTTGAATGATGGGAGACCCCTTTATCTCTCATTAAATGCCTCCCATGTACACCCGTTACTATGCCGAAATTCCGAAAGGAACCTTTTTCTCCTCTTCTATATTCAAGCAATACTTTTGTATCATGAATCTAAATTCCTTTTCAATTGTTGGGACATGTATCTATATGAACTTCTTACTGTCCATTACATGTAAATATGATGAGGAACCCCTTTCTCTCTCATCAGCCTTTTTTATGAATTCTTATGTCACGCCGTTACGCTGCCGAAATCACACCGATTTTCTAAGCCAATATCATTGTGTAGTGAATACCTTGCCCATTTCTCCATCAAGGGTATTCACCTTTATGCACGTTTACTTATTGATTGTAAAGTTTCATGTATGAATTCCACATTCCTTTATCGTGGAATAAATGATTATGTTTTATGAATCCATGTTTTATGATCCATGTGGCACACTTATGCATGAAATGAAATGTTTAAGAAGGGTGCGCCCTGATAGCGCTCCAATGCATTGGGTAAAGTATAGTATCATGATACGTCATGTGCAATGAGTGTTTACTCATGCTAATTCAAGTGCAACGAGGGTTTACTCGTGCTTCAAGTGCAATGAGGGTTTACTCATGCTCCATGTGCAATGATCCTTGGCTCATGCTAATTCAATGATAAGTGTTGTTGCCACATTTCCATGTTATGATTATCATGATTTATCATGCCTGTATGTTCATGTCTCTCTTATGCTCTATTGATATGCCTATTGCCTAACATGTATTGTACTCCTCATGTTATTCATTGTGTACTCCCTTACTGGGCTTTATAGCTCACCCTTTTCTTATGCATGTCCTCAGGTTATCCCATGCAATGCTAAGTACGAAGGAATGTAGTGGTCATGTAAAGGAAGTTTTCAATAAGGATGTTGTATTTCATGTTTAAATTTTTATGTAATGATCCTAAGCCCCAAAGACACTAAACCTCTCGATCTTCATTGTTGTATCAAGTGAAGTTTTATGTAATAAAGCATGTTTAAGTTGTAATAAAAAGCAGGGTTGTCATACACTGCGTTTTTCATCCTCCAACCAACTATTAGGGGCCTCGCCACAAACATCCTGGTGCCTCCAAAACCTCTACCTCTAGATCCCCCAACTGGGACTCTTCCACCTTCTGAATTTGGGATGATTGTAACTTCATAAAAATAAGACTACGTCTACCCAGAACTTCTCCCATATCAAGATGAAATGATGAAAGCTCTTCCATTACAATCTAGGAATCACAGTATTCAAAAACAACATCACTATGTGACTTTCAACTCAGCAAATCAGCTACCACAGTCACCATTCTAGGTGTATATGATATTTCTATGTTGTATTACTGTAAGAACACCGTCCAAAAATGTTGTCATAATTTAAAGTCACACTTGGAGAAAACATACCTCAAACTGTTATGATCGATAAAAACCACAAAGCGCTCACCAATGAGGTAGTGGCTCCACAAATTCAGAGAAATCACCATGGATACCATCTCAAGATCATGGGTGGTATATTTATGTTCATGGGGATGCAACTGCTAATACCCATAAGAAAAAATTGAAATTTACTCCATGAGAACACAACTTAACCCCATATGTGAAGCTTCAGACAAAACATCAATGTGAACTCCCTCAGCTGGAAGACAATGAACTACAACACTTACTAATGGCTTTATTGTATAATACAATGCTACCTGACACTGATCAGCCCGAATGATTTCCTGATCATTTCTGGTCAAGGCTATCAGAGGAGTTGCAACTCATGAGAAATTGGCTACGAACCTCCTGTAGTGTGCTGCAAGGACAACGAAACTTCACACCTCTGTCACTGTCATGGGGGTCACCCAAGACACAACTGCTTCTATCTTCAATGGATCCACAACAACTCCTTGTTGAAAAAAAACATAAACTAAGAAACAGAATTCTCGAGCCCATAACTCACACTTCATCAACGTCCCAAATAGCTGATTTTGTCAAAGAACTCCCAAAACAGCGTGTAAATGCACTGCATTCACCTCCCCAGATATGGAGTACACAAGGATGTCGTCAATGAAAACCACCATGAACGTGTCCTAGAACTCACAGAACACTGCCTTCACCAATCCCATGAACAAAGTTAGGCCATTCGTCACAAAAAACGACATTACAATTAACTCATAATTCCCATGATGAAAACAAAAGTAGTATTCGAGATTTCGTCATCCATCACACTGAATGGAATTACAACTAACTCATAATGCCTATGACGACAACAAAAAGCAGTATTCAGGATATCCTCATCAATTACATGCTTCAGATGATAGACTGACTGCAAGTCGATCTTTTTGAACAAACTTGAAACCTTGAGTTGATTGATTAAATAATAAATACACGTAAGAGGACAGTGATTCTTCACTGTCACTTTGTATAACCAACAATAATCTCCACACAATCGCAAATTGTCATCTGCCTTCTTCCTGAACAAAACCGGTGCTTCCCATGGTGACACAATTTTCCAAACAAAACCGCACTGTAATAGACCATCATGATGTATATGATTCTCTCATAACTCAGAAGAGGCCATCCTATATGGGTAAATAGAGATATGATTCTCTCCTGGTTGTAGCTCGATCCGAAACTCAATATCTCATCGAGGGGGTAATTCTACAACCTCTTTGAGAAAGGCATTCATGTACTCATCTACAACCATAGGAAACGCCAACTACTGAACCTTTAAAGAACTCAGCATCATATCAACCATCATGGATGATAATAATGGAACATGCCTATGACCCTTCTGAGGATCTCACTCTCCAAAAAACACCACCGGCTCTCCTTCTGCATCGAAGAACACAACCTGACTCCTAAAGCAATCCACGATATCCTGAACCAAATACAACCAACCCATGCCGAGGATGACATCATATGGTTGTATTTGTAAACATAGGAAATCACCCCAAGAGGGGTGCTACCCCGACACTAGATAAAAGTTTCTACATACTTAAAACACGTCCGATTGATCTCCGACTAACGTATTAAACACCAAGGGAATTGGAAGACTCTCCACCTCAAGTCCCAAAGCATAGAAAAGGGAAGGTGATATGAATTAGTGTGGAGCTCGTGAATCAAACAAGGCATACACTATGGTAGAAAACAAGAAAAGGGTGCCTCAAACAACATCTGGCTTGCATGGAGCTAGTAACACAACAATATGAAGCTGACTACGACTTCCTCCATGGCATCTCGAACCCTAATGCTGACCACGACCTTGACCAAACTATTCTCTCTGAGGAAGGGGAGAATCATGAGGTTGTCCTTTTCCTACAACATCTACCCTCTGCTGATATAAATCATGTGTAACCTGCTGCTACTGCCTTGGCTAGAACTGCCTCAATGGAAAAACCTAGAACAGAGCACTCGATGCACGATGAATGCTTTGAATGGTTGGGAAATCCAGCTACTGATATCCTCGACCACAAGAGAAACATGTTCCTGATCCATTGGTATAGGCCTGAGATTTGTTTCCTCTAGAGAAACAAGATGTGAAGGGTTGTGAACTACCCTTAGGAGAATGATAAATCATCTACCCTGAAAACCGGGAACTCGGTACCACAACTCTGCTTCATGAGGAATCACGATGACTCCCCTGTCATGATGATCTAGTTCGGGTCAAAGTATTCTCAACAACCTCTCCCCCTCCAGCACCTCAAGATATGTCTTCATCATAAATGGGGTGACCTGGCGCTATATCCCTGGATGTGAAGCCTCCTAGAAAGGCCTCTCCCATGCCTCCTCATCTGGAAATAGGTTGA
The DNA here is from genome assembly GCA_963277665.1 of Viscum album. Classification (NCBI taxonomy): domain Eukaryota; kingdom Viridiplantae; phylum Streptophyta; class Magnoliopsida; order Santalales; family Viscaceae; genus Viscum; species Viscum album. Next base: position 1,996,069,943 of record OY728135.1, on the reverse strand, counting down.
AAACATGTCATAAAAGGTTCTTGAAATGGATTCCATACTCTCGCTCACTAAATCTCCCTTGTCAAAGGGTACAAATCTCCAAGTGACTAGATGACTTCTTAGTAGAAGAATGAAAATTAACCCTAAAAATGTTTTGGAACTCCTCCCATGAGATTGATGACTCCTCATGATCCCCAAGGCACAAGAACCACAACTTCCTCACTTCTCCATGAAACATTATCACAACCAAGGACACCCATTTCTCCTTCCATGCACAAATAGAATTTAATCATATATTTACCTCCTCCAACTAGTCTTCCATGACTACATCTGAAATGGAGCCCTCATACTTCTACTAACTCTGGCGCTGAATCACTCAGAGTGTCTTCCTTCAAGTGTCATCATCATCAACCTCAACCCTACGTTGATCTATTGGAACAACATGCTGGACATCTTCTATGTGATGTTGATGAGGACACCAACATGGAGCCATAAATATAAAATAAAAAATATTTAGGGCTCCGAAACATAGAAAATGGAAGCCTCCACATTAATTAATTAATTTTTTTCATTTATTCATTCTATATTACCCTATACCAAGGTCTACCCATTCAAACACAGTCACCAAGAATAATGATGCATTATAATTTCCTATTTTTCTACCCTAAAACAAGTATCACCTTGTTTAGTAGCCATTGTAAACATAATTGTCTGTGCATCAGATCATATGGGGCCCTACACCCCTATGTCTGAGCCAGTATACAATGTTTACATCACTCTGCTAATCCTGAATGACATCGTTGCCCTACCAACTGATGCATCCTCAACGGTGCCTAACCCCAAACTCTATCCTATCCATCAACCTTTCCTATGTTACCACTATGTCATGACCCCCTACCCAAAAAGAATACCCCTCTTGGGCTAGTAATGATGGAGGGAGATAATGACCCCTGAGTCCCGCCTCTAGTAGGCCTAAGGTTGGCGACTAGAACCGAGGGTATAAAAAAAGACAAATGGGTGGAATTACATTATAACAGAAAGCACGTGGAAGAAAAATATAAGATAGACAACAACCAACTACAAATCAACCAATAAGATGAATGAAATCCCATGTACACATAGGAAATTTCATGAAATTCCACTATAACTGAAAGGGAAAAAACTACAAGTACCAAAAAGAAAGTAAAGTATCAGCAACCACATGGACAAATAGCTCCTACATCAGCATGTTATTAGTAACCAGTCTAATCTCCAACATGCTCCATGTGACCAGAAAAAAACAGCTTATGTATACAAAGGATGAGTATAAATGTATACGTAGTAAAATCCTCCCCGAATCCTCTAGTGAAAAAGTAAAGAAAGCATCTTAAAGCACAGTGAATAAACAAGTGAAAATAAATCTTCATCTAAACATTTATACTATGGTACTATCCTCACCGTGGATACTCTCACCAAATAATATATACAAGAGTATATAATATAATAATGAATATCAAGGGTACCTCACTACTACTTCCCCACTGGTTTACTGCTTTTCCCCAATGTCTCACATCATAATAATCTCTGTCCAAAAAGGCTTGCTCACAGACAACTGGGCGAAGCATGACAACATGCTCCTCGTGCAACAAAACCATTAAGTCTACATTAGAAAACTAACCAGGTAGTTTCTGTGATCTAACACTACTAATATAACGTATATCATACATCAATTATTATACCTCAAGACATTACAGCCCATACACTGAGTAAGGATCCTCAAGACAAAACCACCTATACATGTTACACCCATAGTAGTCCATAGAAAACTATATCTATAATATAGTTGTGTGAATAACCTCAAGCCATTACAGCTGTCTACACACATATATGGGGAAATCTAACCAAATGTGACTGCCAACACAAGTAACTACCAATATAATTGAGTGGGGCCAATGGGGGTAGATAGCCATCCATCCTCCCATTGAAATATTAGGAAAAACACCCCCAAGGTTCATAATCCTTAGAGTGTTAGTTTCCCTTAATGACAGGGTGGAGTAGCGTATAGAAACACAAAATGTATAGAATATATTATACCTTACAACCACACAATGTTCATAACCTAGTCATATACTCAACTACATTTAACATCTCTCAGACTCCATGCTTCTTCTTCTAGGACTTGGTATCCTATAAGCACACAACAATTTAAAGAGCTTTAATAAGTTATTTCATTCCATTTTTATAAGTATCACTTTACATTAAATAACTCGTTAAAAAATAATTAACTAATAAAAATTCCTCGTTAAATTTTATTAGAATCACACCCAATGTATATTGTCCCATTAAAATTTCAACCTGAGAATTTGGTTCCAGCAAGATCCAACCCCATGGGTTAACATCATTTCTTCAATTATTCATTTTAGAATTACATTCTCATATTCCAAGACATTATAGAAATAAAATCTATGCTACTAAAGAAAAGGGGGATCAACACGGTGAGTAGATGTACTACCCATAGAGTCATTGCCACCTATATCAAGAGCACAGACCAATCCTCCAGTGAGAAGACAAATAAGGAAATCACATGGAATACCCCGTGCGTCTTCACCTATTTAGGGAGAAGGGTATATATGAATAGCTACCGAGATAAGTAGGGAAAATTAAAACAGATAATCTACTGACAATAATCAGTATGAATCCTACAATCACATCCATCCCCTTCAATCAACCTTGGTGTCCTCCCCGACACCCAAAAAAATAATCTGATGCATCTCTCCACTCAAGGTGGATTCTACTGCCACAACCAAAGGTCTCCATGCCCCCCACATTCCATAACAGCCATCTAGGCACATATCCCAACACAACATGTGGGAAAATACATCTCAAAAATTGGCCTCTTGGCACATTAACAATAAAGATGGTAATTTAGGACCCTAAAAGGAATGATCAAATAATGGGTTCTTCAATCCATCTTGAATTAACTGATTTATTATTCATAGGTTCTAAATTTATGAAATCTAATCAGTAAGCTATGAGAAATAATTAAATATGCGTAATGCGCAAATTTGATTAACCTTAAATTACAACTAGGAGAACCAGATTCAATTACATAATTATTTATCTTTTAACCAAAAAATTATCAAATAATCGCTATTTACATTCATTACCAATTTCATCCAGAACGAATTGCTAAACAAAGAAAGAATAGATATCTCACTATCTAGAAAAACAAAAGGAAATCACATACGATTGATATCAATTTATTTATCTGGTTAAAATATTTATAATGTCAATTAAATTTTCATATAGTGGGATAAAACAGGCTAATGATACAATTACACATAAAAGAAGAGAGAAGAAATGAATTCCCTACCTCAAATGGTCATTTACGTTCTTCATATGAGAACAGTCCACCCAACGGATTACGATCGCCTCCCCTCATAAAAAATGCATCCACCTGAGGATGCCACAGTTTGACCGCACAAACTGATCCAAAGAACACACCATTAGAATCATAATGATCACTTACTATAATATAGAAAAGAGAAACATGAGAAGACGAACACCAAAAGAACGATGATAAAACATATCATATATCATAGATTGATGGATACTTCTTGGTTGCACCAAAATAGGGAGACCATATGCAGAAAGAAGGACGTCGAGGAAACCAATTCACGTGGAAATGTTTGATCTAACAATTCCTTTGGTTAGGAAAGAAAGGTTAGAGATTCTTGAACCTGAGAAGAATGAGGAAGAATAATGGAGAAAGACATATTGTCCCTTTTGAAAATTTAATGGAGTGATGATTTATGATATGATTGATTTCACATTAAAAGAGAATAATAATAAACCATGGATTTTGACCAAATAAAAAGATGTTGAGCCATAGGGATAATTAATATCGGAGTTATGGACTTTGAATCTACATTAGTGTCCTTAAAATGAGGATTAAAATTCATTTTATGTCAATGGAAACGTTAAAGGTGCAAAACCGTAGGGAGTTAGAAACATTATACCCCAAAATCATCATTTGGAAAAAGAAATAGAGGATGCTATTAGAAACTCACTTTTATGGAAACAAGGTTCATGAACTCAAAATTTGGAATCGGAAATAGAGGCTTATGTATGAACCTTAGTGGTCTGGAAACTCTATTCATGAATTCGAAAACTGTCAAAGGAAATAGAGGGTTCTGTTAGAACCTCACTGTTCAAGAAACACTAGTCATGAACTCAAAATTTGGAAAAGGAAATATAAGGTGTAGTTAGAACCTCAATGTTCTAGAAACACTATTCAAAAACTCGAAACTTGGAAATGGAAGTAGAGGATGTTATTAGATCCTCACTGTTCTAGAATCACTATTCATGAACATGAAATTTGTCAAAGGAAATAGAGGCTGCTTTGAGAACCTCACTAGTCTTGAAACAGTGTTCATGATCTCGATATTTGGAAAAGGAAATAGAGGCTTCTGATAGAACCTTACTGTTCTTGAAACACTGTTCATGAACTCGAAATTTGTCAAAAGAAATAGAGGCTACTATTAGAACCTCACTATTCTGGAAACACTATTCATGAAATCTAAATTTGGAAAAGGAAATAGAGGTAACTGTTAGAACTTCAATGTTTTGGAAACACTGTTCATGAACTCGAAATTTGGAAAAGGTAAAAGAGGTTGTTGTTTGAACCTCACTATTCTAGAAACAGTCCACATTAACACGTAATTTTCAAAGGAAATAGAGGTGGATTTTAGAACCTCACTGTTCTGGAAACACTTTTCATGAACATGAAATTTGGAAAAGGAAATAGAGGCTGATATTAGAACCTCAGTATTGTGAAAACACTGTTCATTAACTCGAAATTTGGATAAGGAAAGACTAGGTCACTGTTGGAACCTCACCGTTCTGGAAACTCTATTCACATAACTCAAACTTTGGAATAGGAAAGAAAAGTCACCATTATACTATTCACAAAATGCCATAGATGGCACTGTTCATAGAATGTCTAGGATGTCACTATTAGAAAAAGGTCATCTTTGCACTGTTCAAAACTGTCTACCATTGGAACTATTCATCGAGGGTCACCAACGTCACTATTCACTTATGGTTACCGATGCACTGTTCATAACTGTCTACCGTAGGAACTGTTCACTGAAATGGAAATTTGGCAATGTGTTGAGGATAAGTCACCTTGACCTCTCCGAACACCTCAAACACCATATTTTACAATGGAATGGACCAGAGAGGTCCCGACCATATCATAAATGGTATAATTTTATTTATATAATATTTTTTGGGTAGTATTGATGTGATGGTGAGTGCCCCCATTTATAATTGGTTAGAATTACATTTTTGTAAATATTTATACTTTATATAAAGCAGAATATGTTTCACATGTGAAGAATTATACATCATGGGAAATAATGAATTGGGGCATGATATAAGGTCTATAATATCTCAAACATTCATTTTAAATGGTGTATATACATTCTATTATGTTTGTTACTCTGTGTATTTTTTGTTTTAACATTTGTTTTTTAGAGTAACATGTTTTTCCTATGATATTAACATTTACTGTCCTAAAAAATTATTATTGATGATATTATTTAAAAATATTAGTTACTTGAATGAATTTTTCTTATATAGTTAAATGTATATATGTAATAGTGAAATTTTTTACATTCACACATGTATCTTGGAAAACCCTATTTTTTTAAAGCATAATTGTACGCTTTTATGTGTAGTATTAAATTATCAATGTTACTGATATTTATGATATAAATTAAATAACATAAAAAATAGTAGTTATTATTTTCCAATAAATATGATTTAAAATTTTACCAAAATAATATTTAATTAAATAAAAAGACTATTAATAGTTTTTATTGGAAAATATTATATAATTTTGTAAAATACTAAACATTGGATATCTGAATTCGTAATGGTCTTTAAATATGTATACTTATACTCATGAAATAAATACCTAAAAAAATATAAAGTTTTATATAATTATAAATAATTCTTATAAATTGATAATGTCTAAATATTGAAACTTTTTCTTAAAATTATAATTTATCCATTAAACAAAAAACAATTATTACTATAAAAATAAAATAAATTAATATTGTCATAATATTAACTCATTGAATCTAAAAATGAATTTTATACAGGCATATATATTTTCAAAATATAAATAATTTAATTTAAAAAGAAACACAAATTTATAGAGGAGGCTATTTTAATATAAATTCATATTTCAACAATTTATTAATAAAACTTGTTCGAATATTGTAAAATTTTATAATAAAAATGATCATAAGATATTTTCAATATAAAAAATATATTTTCTATATAATATCAATAGTTTTAATAATTTCAACAAAAAATGATTTTTTTAGGAAGTTCATATTTTTTAGAATAAATTTGTCTTATTAGTTATTTGAATATACTAATTTAGTTTTCAACAATGAACTAGTATTAACAAATTTAATTATTTTTATTTCTATATAAACCTAAATATTTTCATTCATTTATTTTTAAACCATACTTCCTTGATTTATTTTTTTAGTTATATAACCTTCTGTTGCTCATTCTATTTCAATGTTTTCTATGAAGAAATCAATTACAAATTATTTTATTTAATGAAAAATATATTTCTTTGTCATGAGGTGCTATATTATTTCTCCATAAATAAATATAATTACTTATAATTTAAATTATCACCTACTAATAATAATAGAAAATTATATTAAGTGATAAATATCAATTAATATTTAACTTCTAAGAGGTAAAAAACATTCTATAGATTGGAAGACTAACTAACATATAATTTACATAATAATTGGTAGATGTTGATAAATTAAACCCTTTAACCAAAATATGCATCTATATCTAATTCTTATTTTTATCTAGAGACATATATTACACAAATCATATTTTCAATTCAAGATTTTAATGAAAACAATAAATAAATGTTTTTGATAATATCAAAATGAATTAGAATACATAATAATATTAATAAAAATATTTACTCTCATTGGGTTTTGTATAATTATATCTTCTTTTCAACCAATGATTCATTCACATAATCTATGTTACAATTGATTCATCCTAAAATTATTTTATCTCAACCTATACAACATTATGGTTTTCTCTCTCATACATTTTCCCAATTCAAGAAAATAAGTAATTCAAATTGGTATATAATTAAACTGTGATTAATCAAAAATATAAATTGGAAGTGTCTAAATAGGTTTCAAATATTCTTCCCACACATCATGAACCAGTTTATAAATTTATTTGATTCTCAATATTTTATTGATGGTTATTTCACATTATTTTTATGTTCCAGATCCTACATCAACTTATATTATATAGAATTGGATGTAATTTCCTGTATAATAACATAGTATCTACATTACAAAAAATTTTGTGATTTCATTCTATACATAGTTTATTTCTTTATTAATATACTAGAGAATTAAATTAAAATATCTTATTTAAAAAGCCCAAGAAACTAAATATTACTTTAACTAACCTAATGGGTTATCTATACAATTGAAACATTGATCTATCTTAATTTAACTTCCCTAAAATTATTTGAAAATGAAATGCTAAAATATAATTTTATTTAAAACATAAATTTATACAAATTATGGTACCTTATAACAAAAGTCCTTCAATAATATGAAAACAAACTCCTTAATTATATATTAGTTTTGAAATGAACCTATGAGATACAACGCTAACAATCAATTGTCATCTTTTCACAGATAAATGTTAAGTCATAATAAATGAATGTATCTTTTATGTTTTTATTTTTAGTGAGTTAGAAAGAAATTTTAATAGACATACCATGGTTTTTTCATCAAATGGACATTTTATCCTCAATATAAGAATCTAATTATTCTCCAATATGATTAAAAAATATCCCACATTTTTTCTTATCATAATATTTTATTCATGAAATATAATGTGTTATAATTTTATTCTAATAATTGGGAACAAGAAATATTATAAGGAAATGCGAAAACACAATTTAAAGAAGACCATATCATATAAGATTTCAGGGAATGAAAGATAATAAAATAATAAATAAGGGATAAATAATTCCATAATGTTTTTTTCTAAAAGTATAATATATCCATTAATAATAATGGAAATGAAATATTCACAATGATTGTTTCCATTGAGATTAAATTAATTATGATGGAAAAATAATTCCATTAACTATTCCATGAAATCATGATTATAGATATTTGGATATTATATATACGGACATGTGTCATGGAATCATGTTTTCTATTGGAATTTACCAAAATACCCAATTGAGTTTATCTGATGAGACCTTTGGATTAATCGAGGGTATATTTATATTGGGTCCAAAGATCACTAATTATTTGTATTATATTCATAATTTTATTGAAATAATATAATACATCCTGCATGAATTAAATTCTATAGAATCTTTTAAATAACCATATTTAAATTAATAAAATATGGATTGTTAATATTTCACAAATAAATACAATTAATAGTTTTCTATGTATGAAAACCTCAAAAAAACCATATAGTGCAATATAATGTGATAAAATTAATAATTTCCCTAATGAATTAATGAATTTATACCAATATACTTTTACTATAAAAAATTGTGTATTCCACTCGAAAAGGAATTGGAGATAACCTCAGCTCCAATGAATGGTTCAATTGGAAAGGAAAATGAATTAATAGATTTTTTAATGTTTAATACCAGAATGTATAATTTCATAAAAATATTTAAAATGAAATATGTGTCTAATATACACCCTATAAAAAGGAAATAGTTTATGAATATGAATTGTATCTTAATAAAAAAATTCAATTACATACAACAATAAAATATCAAATAAATAAAAATCAAATAACATGATATGGTTTGAAATAAATTAAAATATAATAATATGGATGATATTAATTATATATAAAATAATTATGTAGTGAATACACCCAAAAATAAATAATATTGTGTGAAGTATATTGAACGTATCATGGCATTTAAAACCAATACAATGAACACTTCTGTATTTAAAAACAATTTAATCAATATCCTAGTAATAAATGTTTTTAATGATACATTAAATATGATGAATAATTAGAAAATAAATATTTGTAATATTAAAGGGGTATTAGATTCAACATTTAATATAAAAAAAGTGAATAGTAAGAAATATTAATATATATTATTATAGGATTAAATATAAAACACTTATCAGTAAAATAATAATTGATGCTAGAATCATTTTTTAATAATGAAATAAGGAAACATTATACATCACCAGAAATAGAGGAAGTAATAAAATAAATATTAGTCGATTGGAAGTATTAATAAAACATGAAACAGTAGAGTTCAAAAAGAATTTTTAAACTCGGTAGATGTAAATAATGATAGAATAAACCCTTATAACCATAAATACCTTGTAGTCAAACCCCACCTAATCATAACATTTTAAATGAAAAAAATCAATATGATGAATTATTATAGAATTTTTGTATAAATAAAATATTTTTAGGAAGAATAACCATTGATAATTAAAAATGGTTTATAATAAACATTATATATCAATTGGTGAAATATGAGATAACAAACCCTTTCACGATACAAGACCATTAGGTGAAGAATTGTTTAACAGTTACACTATATGAAAATATTTTTGAAACCCTCGAAAATAAATAGGTAATAAATTACAAAATTATATTTAGGTGGAATAAATAATACATTGAAAAATATATTTAAATAAGAATTTTTTAACTCAATGAATGAAAATTGAGTTAGAAAAAACACATATGACCATTGAAACATTAGATTCCAAACCATTCAAAAGATATAATTTAAAATTTAAAATTATCTTCCATTAATAATGACAGGATTTTCATGAAAAATTATAAATTTTTAATGGTTGAAATATTTGAATGAAATATTGATGTATAATAAAGAATTTGTCACCAGTTGTGAATATTTAAAATAATAAATTTTTTACATAAATCCAAATATCCACTAAAGTGATTAAATACCGTGTATATAAAACTATCATAATATTTTAATATATAATGTTATTAATGTATATAAAAATTAATATAATTTATTTATATTTTTTATCTAAATGTATATTAGTTAGTTATTATATATTATTACTATTTTATGTCAATAATATTTATTGTTTTTTTTATGAATTCCACATCATGAATTTTTTTCTTCAATCATCAACAAATTTTGGTTATCAGTATATCATTCTAGGAAAAATAATTTATATATCATTATTATCACTAACTTTTCTTCCCATTATATATGTTTTACGTTTTGGATCTTTATTTATTTAATCATCAATAGGAAAGTTTCTGTGAGTTTCCATGAATGAAAATTAGTATATATATTAGTGACATAAATATTAATATTACAATTCCAGAACCCAGATCAAATATTTTTGTGATTATTTAAATATTTTATTAAAAGTAATTGTGTTCTCATAGTCACCAAACATATTATTTTAAAAAATGGTAGGGAGAGATGGTTTATCACTCTATAACACTTCATAATCATTAGTGTGTTATATTTTCCCTCATATTCATCTATTAAATCTTTATATATTTTAAATAGAGGGTTTTGTGAAAAAAATTAACTTTAGTCTTTATAAAGGTTGGATTCCACATAATGAATGAACTAAAAATTCATTTTTATTAATAGAATATAAGAAATGTGGATTATTATTATTAAAAAAATAATATTGATGTATGGTATATATAAAATATTTGTGAAATTTTATAATAATTTAAAATTCAAATGATAAAATGTAATATTGAAAGGAAATGAATCATGGATAAAAGGGTATTTATTTTGAAATCATTGCTTTCCTTACGTAACATTGCTCACAAATGAAGATCTAAATCCCAGTACATGTGGCTGAGATCTAATATAAAAGGGCATTGTTTTATTTAATAGATAAACATAATATATTAAAAAAAACAAATTTTTTAGTTTGGTTTGAACTGGTGTTTGCAGGAACCTTTTATATGTGGTCAAAATTTTATTCTTATTAAAATTTCAACTTAATTTAAGGGGATAACATGATTAATGTTTCAATAAAGTTAAATAATATGAAATTAATTAATGTTTGATTATATAATATCAATAATCGTCCCAAAGAATATTTTCATACATGGGTTCATCTGGTTTCTATGACCTTTACTCTTAGAATTTTTAATTTTACAATTTTTTGTTTTACCATAGTAACTATTTTTGTTAATTAGTTTATATTTAATGCCTAAAAATATTATTTAAAATATTATATAATATGGATCAAATAGTTACTAATATAAAAATATTTTTTTAAATTAAAATTTAGTGTATTAAAATCAAATTTTTTATACTAACTTATGTAATGCATAATTTTTTTAAAAACTGTGTATTTTTTAGATAAATTTTTTATTAGATAACAAATAATGGTTTTTTTCATGAAAAAATTCATTTAATTATCAAATAATAAATAAAATTATATTTTCAATGAAATAATATAAAAATTCACAAAAAAAAATATTAGAAAAATAAAATAAACGGCTAAAAAATAATTTCATCGGAAAATATTAATTATGTTTTCAAATGATAAAAGCTATTTTTATTAAATTTATGAAGTTAATTTAAAAATGTATAAATTTTTTTAGTAACTAAATATGTCAAAAATGCATTTTTCAATAATCAAATAGGTATTTATTTTATAAAAATTATGTCTAAAAAATTGATGTTTTGGTAGAAAATGGATTATCATTATTCACCTAAAAATAATATTTTTGAAAAAAATTCAAAAGATATAATCCATAATCTAATATTAAAAGTCTAAATAATAAAATTCATTTTATTTTCAAATTTTAATTTCCAAATTTTTAAAATTTACCTTTTAATTGAAAACATTATAGTATAATGAAAGAAATGTTTTGTCGGAAAATGACATCATTAAAAAATAAAAATTATTGTTATTGTTATTTTGTATAAATTACTAATAAAATCAGTATTAATATATCACTAAAATAATATTATATTCATCTATAATATATGTGGTTTCGATTAATAATACAAATAATTTTTTTGGAATCATTGAATTAAAAGAATTTATTATTTAGATTTGTCACATTATTACACTAATTGAATTATCATCAATTGTTTATAATTAACAAAAAAATTATTTTTATATCGACATATACTTTATAATTTGGAGACATCAACTTTTAACCTATAATTATATAGATTTATTTTAAAATTTATATATTGTGACGCACTTTTAATCATTTAGTGTTTATTTTGGGAAATCCTATCAAACACAATATTTTTTAAAAAATATAAAACATTATATATAAAGTGGATATAAAATTATAAATAGAAAATATCTACAACCTAAAATTATCATTATAATTATATCCCATGAACCAAATCCATATTTATAATTTCTGAGAAATTATATAAAAAATATATAAATTGACAATCATGGACACCACACCTTGAACAGAATACTGGAAATTGTAAACAATAATGAAGAATGATTGTGCATAATAATTCTATTGTTTGAGATAAAATTTTATTATAAAATGAAACTATATGAACATGGACATAAAAAAATTAACCCTTTGAATAATAAATTTATTCTAACTTAATTTTCAAAAATATATAAAATTTTTAATGTAGTACTTACTACTCTCAACTCGTAAAACACAACTACAATAATTTCTTATTTTGTATTCATGTAAGTATGGTTAGTAGGATAAAAATAAAAAATATAAATTATAAAATAAACATTATTATCCAAATATGTCAATTTAGTAAAAGTTTTATTCCACCACAACATAGAACAACCACACAAAATCCACTAATAATACCATGTCACTCAACATTACACATCGAATTCTGGATATAATTAATGAAGAAAAACAACACTAAATATGGAAAAATTATAGGACAAAGTTTTATCATATTGAAAGTATTGGATTATAATAAATATTAATTAATGTGTGTTTGTAGAATATTTTATTTATTTATATTTAGGTTATATTTTTAAACCTTACAAAATAGAATAATTATGATTAAAAATATTGTTATCTGATATTTAAGTGAAAAAAAATTTAATTCAATTGATTTATTTATATGTTACTAAATCATATGAGATTGAATTGTATGTTATAATTATATAAATATTTTAAGAAACATATTTTTTATTGATTACATGAACTATATTATAAAAGGTGTGTAGAGACCCAAATCATGACATACATAGATATTATATTACTTTTGCAGAATACCTAATACATAACAAAAATAGACACACAAGGACCGTAATAGTTTAGTGTCTTGGGAAACTTGGAACGTAATATTCTAATCATGGAAAAAGATCTTCAACATCTCCCATAATGATCTTCCACTTTTTGTTTCCTTATGTAAAACCTTTATTTTAATTCTGGGGGAAAATAAAACAAAAAAATGGTTAGCTCAAATGCTCAGTAAGGGTAAGCGTGGATAAAATTAAACATACCATATACATTTGAACATAAAAACATGAACATAATGTTTAAACATCAAAAGCTTGAGAAATGACATAAAACAAGGAAGTACGTAAGGCATAGATCATAAAGAAACATTAGGAATGATAAAATAGCATGGGAATAAAACATATAACTATGGAATCCATTAACCATATGTAATGATTTCCATAGTAGCCAAGGCATTGCTACCAAGACCATCTTAGTAGACAAAGTCCCTTTCTGAATCGAGTTCACTCCTCGTTCCAGTCCTGTATTACTGAACCGGTTTAACATGCCATTCTACCCATGTCTATCTCATTAGATATAAATTTTTATCCAATGCATTGGAGGGATATATATGTCCAACCATCTAATAATGAAATCATTCTTACTTGTGCCACAAAATAAACATACATCATTCATAATAACCCAATGTATAAAATGAGTTTCATAAACATCATCCCATCATCACATAATCCATATAAAAGAAATAGATATCATTTCATCATAAGAAAAGTGAACCCATGTAAATCATAGAGACATTATACATAAAATATACACATACGAAATAATGTCATCTTGGTTAAAAAATGGTTTTGATAAAACACTTGAAAAGAATTCTTGAGGAAAATATCCTTTCATCTTCAAAATCATTTTCTGTTCACAAAATGTCATGCAATTTTAAAAGAAAAGGATTTTGTTGAAAATATTCATGAAATATTTTGGAGGAAGCTTCATAAAAATAAGGCTTTATAAAACCGTAAAAATCTGTTCATGCCGTATAAGTTATAAAAACATTCTTCTCGTACTTTGGCTAGAAAAGTCAAAATGTACCTCGTATGGTAAACAAAAGAAAGATTCCTTCCATATGATGTGGTAAAAGTGAGAAAAGGGTAAAAATTTATTAAACATACATGGAAGGAATGTAAAAATTTTATGAAAACATTTTGAGAGAATATGGACATGGATAATAAACATAACCCCCAGCAAATACTTACGAGTAAACAATCTCGGATAAGAATGAGATTGGAATAATTACCCCTTACCTTAGGTCCGATTTGCTTCGTAAGTGTCCGAACCTCCTGTATAATGATTTAAATAATGTCATTGACTTAATCCAAAATCATACTCATTGTTATGATATAATATATGGTTCACTTATGAATTTATATTACCCGTTCTTTTGTAAATTCCATGTAAAAGAGCATTTTGGGTAAAATTGTTTCATTTATCGTTCGTGTTTTGACTTGTAATTATTCATATGACTACATAGATCATGATTAATTAATTCCAGAATATAAAACATGATTTATATATAATATATATTCAGAATAAAAATATATATAATAAATCAGTAAATGGAATGAAATACACCGTTCATGGAGACGGTAGGCCGTACGTACGCATGAATGCTGTTTTCGTTTCCATAATGAGTTGAATGGAATTAAGTAGATGAAATAAACATATATAAACATAAATAAATTATCATTATTATGTCATATATTTCATTATTTCTTATTATATATACTTTATAATCATTCATGAATGGTTAACGTGGAGAATGAATCTAATCACGTCGTGGAGACGGTAGTCCGTACGTACGCACGAGCGATGATATCATTCTCATAATTGTGGGACTGTATTGTAGTGTATGTATACTATTTCAGAATCAATATAACTTTAAAATAATCATATATAGTTTTTATTAACACCATTATACCCATCCAAGTAAGGTGGTGGTGGAAAATATATTACACCACGGCGTGGAGACGGTATTCCGTACGTACGCACGGGCGGTGATTTCGTTTTCTGTAGGATGGATAGATGGTGAAATAGGGTTGTTAATTAATTTTAATAACATATCAGTATATGAGTGATACTGATGTTATTACTTCATAATGAAATAACCTAAGAATAAGAAGTGGAAGAAGAAATAATGATAAAACAATCGGTAATGGACATTACCTCTTCTTTGAAGCGCCTCATTGAGTCCTCCTCTTAGGGTACAAAAATAGGTCTTTGAAGAATACCAGGACCTCTAAGATGTTTCTAGGGAAGTGGATAAGTAAATTTGGTAGGCTTTGGACGATCTTGAAGGCTCAAAGTGGTGTGATGAAGAGAAGGAGGAGGTGCCCTTTTATAAGGGAGGAGAGGGGCTCCTTTGGAAAAATAAAAAATATTATTTTATTATAAAGTCATATTCGGTTTTAAATAGCTCTAAATTGATTTATTTCGAAGCTAAGGTGGGGATGGATCGAAATACTCTCATCCAATATAATTTAGACAGGTTTAGGGTCCTATTTTAACCTTATCATTTAGATTTAACATTAAGTTAAATAATTTTACTTTTACCGTGTCTTCTTGTGTTCTTACACTATAAGGTTTATAAACATTCTACAATAAGCCAAACGAACCACAAGTTGTTTATTATTAATATATATAACTTTATCTAAGTCATTTGGCCGAAGCTTGGATTTTTAGGAGTAAAATAACAATTAATAATATAATATTTGTTTTAAAAACAATTTTATGTCAATTTTGACACTATTTAGTAATTGATTTTTGTGAAAATCATAACAGAATGATTAGTTAGAAAAACGTTAATTAAATCAATACTAACATGTCATAGTAACCTAGAAAATTAGTGTAATTCATAAAAAGTCTCAACTTATATTTATTTGGGTATTTATAATATCAATTATTATAATTTTTAACTATTATGGTAATTAGTACATCATCATTGTGTCATAAATAAATTAATTTATTTAATGTCTAAAAATTATAAATAAAATATCATTATATTGGAAATCTTATTTTATTTCTAATGAATATTTACAATCGAATTTATCTTATGTATAACCCTATATTAAAAATGTTTTAGTAAATAAACTTTGAATTTAACTCTTTTAACACTTCTTTGAATTAAATAATAATAAATGTCCTAATCTAATCCATGTGGGCCTAAATTGTCATATTTTATTTCTAAGGTTGTTTTTGGTCTAATAACACTTATCCAATAGAATTAGGACATTTTTAGGGTAACAATAATATCATTCTTACCCTTAATTACCCTATTTACTTTTAACCGTGATAAAAAACTAAAAAGTTACTATTCACAAAAAATTATTTTCATATCATTGAACCACATTTTACTTAATGAAATCAACCGTGTCTCTCAGATTTTTGAAATTCCACTCACAGAAGCGGTAAAATTATGTTTTATGAAATTTTTTTTACTACCACTTAGTGGTTTTACTATTCATAAAAAAATGAAAGTTTCCAGAAAAATACCAAAAATTAGGCCTAAGATATATTTGATATTATGAACTAAAAAATGATGTCTATTTTACCAAATTCAAAACATATCAGTTACATTAACTAATTAAAAAATTAATTCCCGTTGTCAAAACAAATGGCGTGTTTTTAAGAGATAATAACTATCAAAAGATTGACACTTGTTTATAACTGGTTTAAATGTGAAATTACATACAATGACCAACATTGTATTAAATTGTAAAAATATATTATAAATATACATTAAAACCACTCATATTAATAATTTATCACTATTAATTATTTCGACTAAAAAAGTTGTTTTTAATTAAAATTTAGTAATTTTCACTATTCATCGGAATATGAAAGTTATCCAAAAAGTACCAAAATATCACCTTTGGATAAATTCGATACTCCGAAACCAAAAATGTTGTCCATTTTGAGAGATAAAATTTCTAAAATTTTCAAAGGTGGTTATTACTATTCATAACAGCTAGTTTTAATAATATTTTAATAGCATGTCATTGTTTAGTGAAACTCGGTATTGCGTACTACACACGCTATCGAGGAAGGTCGCGATTACATGTAATGCAAGTAAAGTCAAGGATGTGTGTTGTGAAAGATCCATTTGGTGTAGCGTACAACATAAGACATTAATGAAAATAAAAAGAATATTTTTCATAAAATCTCGGGTTGTAACATTCTACCCCCTTTAAAATGAATTTCACCCTCGAAATTCGTCGGGGTTATAAATGGTTTACTATTCAAAATTTTCTTTAATAGAAACCCACATCGTAAAAAGGAATACCAAAACCAATCTTTAAAAACAAATGTATGAAACGTAACGGTTACCCAAATAAACTAATCACTGGGTTTCCACATAGGTGAAAATATGGATATTGAGGAGAAATTTAACCATCATGTTCTGATGGAGAGTGGTAGAGAACATGGCTATGGAAAATCCAGCAATCACAAAGCCATAAATTTGTGACGATCTAAGGTACCATCTGATTCATCAGATATAAGAGCACTAGGACAACATTTTTGGTTTTCAAGATCATTTCCCTAAAGTTGATGAAATTGGAATTAGAAGAAATACTTTCGTGATTTCGGTATAGTCTCACCGTTGGTCGTTCTTTGGAAAATTTCCACTTAATCTCTTAAAGAAATGAAGTGGAATTTGTCATTCGAGATGTGTCAGCAGATCATGTGATAAAATGATGGGTCATTCCACCTGTCTCAAACAAAAGGATAGAAAAGTTATCAAAAAATACATAAGTCCATCTATAGTGAGATTAATGATATATGGTTCCTAAAATGGACTTATACTTCATATATCATACTAATTAATATAATAAAAATATTTTCTACTAAATAGGGACTTCCTGTAGGCCAGTGGTAGGTGATAAAGGTCAGTCGCACTTCGGTTGTGGGTTCGATTCCCACAGCCTTGTCCGACGCGACGGGTTGTCACCCGTCCTGTAGGTTGTCCTTTTTCTAAAACTACATTACATAAATAATATCAAAAAAAGTTCTATCCATAAACAATACTAACTTCTGGTTAACATAATCCATTCCAATCTTTAGGCTTATCTAAAATACTTCGGTCCAAGCTCATAGTATAAAGAAAACGATTACTTGAAATATCTTTAACCAAGCATGTGAATACCATCATTTATCGCCCATATATCTTATTGGTCACATTCCAATCATGTGAATACCTTAATCATGTATTCTCTTGAAAAATGAATACCCATTAAACCATAGTGAAAACATGAATGGTGTCAAAAGTTAACTCTTTCCACATACCAAAATCCAAAAATTCTATATACTCAAACCATGATATAATCTTCTCCTTATATCAATAATGAGCTCATGAATACTATCAAACATTTAATTTTCTCCTTATCCCTTCATTATGCGCATTCCAAAAATATCTGAATAACCTTTCATGGATACTGGTACCATTAATCATACACTTTCAAAACTCAAGGAAATACAACAGTGTAACAATCCTTAGATGTCTCTTTATTCCATAGTACCATGAGATTACTTATACAACATTACACTTGATAAACATGTTATCATTCCATTACTTTCTTAAACCATTGACCGAGCTTCAACAATTCTTTCAACTCACATATCATTTGTAGTCTCTTCATCATCATCAACATAAATATTACCCATATGACCATACTGATTCTCTTCATGAGACTTTCCTTTAGGGAATTGGTTTGCATAATGCCCGTACATTCCACATTTAAAACATTTAACCATTGTTTATGTCGTAGCAATACCATTATCCTCATCCATGGTGTTAACTGAACCTTTTCCTTTGCACTTACTGGCTTTGTTTCCTTCTTCTCCAAACCCAAAGCATCTTCCAGTTCCTTTGAAACATTCTCCTCGATGCCTCTTCCCACATGATTTACATAGGGGAAATTGAACTTTCTTTCCTCTATGATTATCATGAAACTCCATCTTTCTCTTATTAGCTGAATCAAGAAACTTACCAAATTTGAGTTTATTGATCATATTATGAGACTGTTGATTCGACATAATAATGATGGTTGGACTTATAAATCCCATTTCATTTAGTTTCTCATGAAGAATATCATTCCATTGTCCATCATATCCTCTATTATCATGAATAATCTTGTTTCCAGCCATTTTCTAAAACCCAAAAAGAATAGTGTGAGAGGAAAAAATCATAGTAAAGGGGGTGTAACTTCAATATCTAACATCATTGGTTTAATCTAATATTGTAACCGTAGTTCTAGGACTATATCCTATACGTATACTTATCCTTAGGGACATCCCTAGACATAGCTTAGAAATATCTCTAGGGATCTCAATAACGTTCTCGCATCCTAATTTCCAAAGGATGACTAAACCTTTCTTCTGATACCAACTATAGAGACCCAAATCTTGACGTACATAGATATTACATTCTTTTTGAGGAATAATTAATACATAACAAAAACAGACACACAAGGACCGTAATAGTATAGTGCCTTTGGAAACTTGGAACGTAATCTTCTAATCGTGGTGAAAGATCTTCAACATCTCCCATAAAGATCTTCCACTTTTTGTTTCCTTACGTAAAACCTTTATTTTAATTCTGGGGGAAAATAAGACATAAAAAGGGTGAGCTCAAATGCTCAGTAAGGGTAAGCGTGGATAAAATAAAACATACCATATATATTTGAACATAAAAACATGAACATAATGATTAAACATCAAAAGCTTGAGAAATGACATAAAACATGGAAGTACGTAAGGCATAGATCATAAAGAAACATTAAGAATGATAAAATAGCATGGGAATAAAACAAGTAACTGTGGCATCCATTAAGAACTTGTAATGATTTCCATAGTAGCCAAGGCATTGCTGCCAAGACCATATTAGTGGACAAAGTCCCTTTATGAATCGAGTTCACACCTCATTCCAGTCATGTATTATTGAACCGGTTTAACTTGCCGTTCCAGCCATGTCTATCTTATGAGATATAAATCATTACCCAATGCATTGGAGGGAGATATAGGTCCCACCCATCACATAATGAAATAATTCTTACTTGTGCCACAAAATAAACATACATCATTCATAATAACCCAACGAATAAAATGAGTTTCATAAACATCATCCCATAACCACATAATACATATAAAAGAAATGGATATCATTTCATAATAAGAAAATTGAACCTATGTAAATCATAGAGACATTATAATTGAAACATACCCATACGAAATAATGCCATCATGGTTAAAAAATGGTTTTGATAAAACACTTGAAATGAATTCTTGAGGAAAATATCCTTTCATCTTCAAAATCATTTTCTTTTCACAAAATGTTATGCAATTTTAAAAGAAAAGGATTTTGTTGAAAATAGTCATGAAATATTTTTGAGGAAGCTTCATGAAAATAAGGATTTATAAAACCGTAAAAATCTGTTCATGTCGTAAAAGTTAAAAAAACATTCTTCTCGTACTTTTGCTGGAAAAGTCAAAAAGTACCTCGTATGGTAAACAAAAGAAAGATTCCTTTCATACGATGTGGTAAAAGTAAGAAAAGGGTAAAAATGTCTTAAACATACATGGAAGGAAAGTAAAAATTTTATGAAAACATTTTGAGAGCATATGGACATGGATAATAAACATAACACCCAGTAAATACTTACGAGTAAACAATCTCGGATAAGAATGAGATTGGAATAATTATCCCTTACCTTAGGTCTGATTTGCTTCATAAGTGTACAAACCTCCTGTAAAATGATTTAAATAATGTCATTGACTTATTCCTGAATCATACTCATTGTTATGATATCATATATGGTTCACATATGACTTTATATTACCCGTTCTTTTGTAAATTCCATGTTAAAGAGCGTTTTGGGTAAAAAAAATTTATTTATCGTCTGTGTTTTGACTTGTAATTATTCATATGATTACTTAGACCATGATTACTTAATTCCATAATATAAATCATGATTTATATATAATATATATTCAGAATATACATATAAATATTAAATCAGTAAATGAAATGAAATACACCATTCATGGAGACGGTAGGCCGTACGTACGCATGAACGCTATTTTCGTTTCCATATTGAGTTGAATGGAATTAAGTATCTGAAATACATATATATACACATAAATCCAGTATCATTATTATGTCATATATTTAATGATTACTTATTATATATACTTTATAATCATTCATGAATGGTTAAAGTGGATAATGAATCTCATCGCGTCGTGGAGACGGTAGTCCGTACGCACGCATGAGTGATGATATCGTTCTCATGATCGTGGGAATGTATTAGAGTTTTTGTGTAATATTTCAGAATAAATATCAATTTAAAATAATCATATATAGTTATTATTTACACCATTATACCCATCCAAGTAAGGTGGTGGTGGAAAGTAGATTACACCACGGCGTGGAGACGGTATTTTGTACGTACGCACGCGCGGTGATTTCGTTTTCCGTAGGATTGATAGATGTTGAAATAGGGTTGTTTCATACTTATAATAACATATCAGTATATGAGTGATACTGATGTTATTACTTCATAATGAAACAACCTAATAAGAAGAAGTGGAAGAAGAAATAATGATAAAAGAATTGGTAATGGACATTACCTCTTCTTTGAAGCGCCACTTTGATTCCTCCTCTTTGGTTACTAAAATTGGTCTTTTAAGAAGACTAGGACCTCTATGATGTTTCTAGGGAAGTGGAGAAGTGAATTTGGCAGGGGTTGGCCGATCTTGAAGGCTCAAAGTGGTGTGAGGAAGAGAGGGAGGAGGTGCCCTTTTATAAAGGAGGAGAGGGGATCTTTCGGAAAACTAAAAATATTATTTTATTATAAAGTAATATTTGGTTTTAAATAGATCCAAATTGATTTATTTTGAAGCTAAGGTGGGGATGGATCGAAATACTATCATCCAATAGAATTTAGACAAGTTTAGGTTCCTATTTTAACATTATCATTTAGATTTAACATTAAGTTAAATAATTTTACTTTTACCGCGTTTTCTTGTGTTCTTACACTATAAGGTTAATAAACTTACTATAACAAGACAAACGAACCCCAAGTTGTTTATTATTAATATATATTGCCTTATATAAGTCATTTGGCCGAACCTTAGATTTTTAGGAATAAAATAACAATTAATAATATAATATTTGTTTTAAAAACTATTTTCTGTCAATTTTGACACTATTTAGTAATTGATTTTTGGGAAAATCATAATAGAATTATTAGTTCTAAAAAAGTTAATTAAATCAATAATAACATGCCATATTAACCTATAAAATTAGTGTAATTCATTAAAAGTCTCAAATTATATTTATTTGGGTATTTATAATATCAATTATTATAATTTTTCACTATTATGGTAATTACTGTATTATCATTGTGTCATAAATAAATTAATTTATTTAATGTCTAAAAATTACAAATAAAATATAATTATGTAGGAAATATTATGAGCTTTATAGTTAATATTTACAATCTAATTTATCTTATTTATAACCCTATATTAAAATTATTTAGTAAATAAACTTTGATTTTAACTCTTTTAACTATTCTTTGAGTTAAATAATAATAAATGTCCTAATCTATTCCAAGTGGGCCCAAATTGTCATATATTATTCCTAAGGTTCTTTTTGGTAGAATTACACTTATCCAATAGAATTAGGACATGTGTTAGGGTAATAATAATATCATTTTTACCCTTAATTACCCTATTTACATTTAACCGTGGAAAAAAAAAGTAAAAAGTTACTATTCAACAAAAATTATTTTCATTTCATTGAACCAAATTTTACTTACTGAAATCCACCATGTCTCTAGGATTTTTGAAATTCCACTCACAGAAGTGGTAAAATTATGTTTTATGAAAAATTTATTTTTTTTACTACCACTTAGTGGTTTCACTATTCATCAAAAAATGATAGTTTCCAGAAAAATACCAAAAATTAGGCCTAAGATATATTTGATATTATGAACTCAAAAATGATATCTATTTTACCAAATTCAAAACATATCAGTTAAATTAACTAATTTAAAAATTAATTCCCGTTTTCAAAACAAATGGCGTGTTTTTAAGAGATAATAACTATAAAAAGATTGACACTTGTTTATAACTAGTTTAAATGTGAAATTACATCCAATGACCAACATTTTATTAAATTGTAATAATATATTCTAAATATACTTTAAAACTACTCAAATTAATAATTTATCACTATTAATTATTTCGACTAAAAAGTTGTTTTTAATTAAAATTTAGTAATTTTCACTATTCATCATAATATGAAAGTTATCCGAAAAGTACCAAAATTTCACCTTTGGCTAAACTCGATACTCCGAATCCAAAAATGAAGTCCATTTTGAGAGATAAAATATCTATAATTTTAAAAGGTGTTTATTACTATTCATAACGGCTAGTTTTAATAATATTTTAATAGCATATCGTTGTTTATTGAAACTTGGTATTGCGTACTACACACGCTATCGAGGAATGTCGTGATTGCGTGTAATGCAAGGCAAGTCAAGGATGCATGTTGTGCATGATCCTTTTGGTGTAGCGTACAATACAAGACATTAATGAAATTAAAAAGAATATTTTTCATGAAATTTCGTGGTGTTACAAGGTGAAATGATTTCATGGTGTATGTATGATATGATATATAATGGTTACATTTTAAATATTTAGTGATGTGTATTGATAT
Organism: Viscum album; assembly: GCA_963277665.1. Taxonomy (NCBI): domain Eukaryota; kingdom Viridiplantae; phylum Streptophyta; class Magnoliopsida; order Santalales; family Viscaceae; genus Viscum; species Viscum album. The sequence continues at coordinate 1,996,045,927 of OY728135.1, read as the reverse complement.
GTATTGATTCTAAATATTTGGTTTAATGTTTAAAATAATTCTATAAAAATAGAATCATTACAAAAGAGAAATTAATATTTTATGTTGTGTAGATATAATTTGAAAATAATTGTATTAATTGTTAGTGTATATCATTTCAGAAGATAATGTAAAAATTATCTGATGAGGAGAATAAAAAGTAATCATGGAATAAATATTGTTATACAGTAAAAAATCATAGACAAGATTATTTTATTTGGTTTATTTGAAATTAAAAATGATATTAATAATTGTTTCAATTTAATTTTACGAACTAACTAGACACATTTTCTATTAAAATACAATATATAGTAATTTAAATTAAATCGATATTTTTTCTTTTCCAAATATTCAAGGATCATGTGTCATTTCATCCTAATGTTTTATTATATAATGATATGTGGGAAAATGAGATAGGTAGGTGAATATGGAAAATAAAAGATATCTTTTAATGGAGTATATTGATTAATTCATACTTTATGAAATTTTTAATGAAATTCTTGATTTTGATTCTATAATAATATAAAATTTTACAATAATTTTTTAAGAGGAATGAATATAAATTCAATCGAAAATTTTGATTATTAATATTAAAATTTATTAAATGATTGGAAATTAATAAATATTGAGTTATTTTCACATTAGAGAATCATTAAAAGATAATAATTTCAATATGGATAATTGGAGTTAGTAAGAGATATTATTTTATATGATTAATAAATTATCTATATATATGTGTGGGAAAACATACTAATTTTACGTGATTTAAATTTTAATAAGTAAAGGGATATTCCATGCTCTTCATATTCATATGAAGTAACTAGTGAATCATATTGATATTGATTACTCTCCATCACGATACTGATATGTAAATTCAATTTTTATTATACTACATTTTAATTGATTGTATCATATTTTTTCACACCTTAATTTCATACCACAACAAGTTTAACAATTATTTTCAAAAAATTTAATCAATTACCCAATATATTATATAATATTTGTAATTTAACAGATGATTAATTCAAATAACAATTCAACCCTCCCCCAAAATATTATTTTAGTCACTTTATCGAAGACATACTCAAATATTATTATTGAAATATAGGTATCTTTATATATATATATATATATTATTTTGGATTATTATTAGAAATTTTAGGATGGATGGAATTCTAAATTGTTATGTAGAAATAGATATTATTTTTATTTTGGATGAAAACTAATACCCACATTTTATATGAATAATTAATATATATAAACATAAATTATTTAATATTATATGAACTTTATATTTTTTTCTTCCATATATTTTAATTAATGGATAAACTCTTTTTGGTGATGGTAATTTAATATTAACTGCTTAGAATAAAAAATTATTAAATTTTTTAATGAAAATGAATTATATTTGATCATCACATTAAGAAAATAACTAACCTTATTATATGTGTATAATGAATACTAATTACATGTAATATATTTGATTTATATATATATATATAATGTCATTAAGAAGTTCATTGATTGAAAATAAAAACATTTCCTAAAAATGATTGAATATATACACATGCATATCGATTAATTGGAAGAGGTATTTTTTAAATTATTCATTTTAATTTTATGCTTTATTAAAGGGTTTATAGAGAATATTTATGATAAAAGAATAATTTTATGGATTTATATTAACATAGAATTTTTTTTCTGAAATCATCAACACTCGATGATATATATCATGGATCGTTTTTTAGATGATCATTATAGTAAATTGATTTCCCTTGATATGATGAAGAATACAATATTGAACAAAAAATTCATGTTTTAAAATGATATACTTTATAATAAAGAAAAAATAAAAAAAATTATTCAAATCTGTGTAAAATAATTTTTATATTTAAATGAATATCATTACATTAAAATTTTAAATCCGATTTTATTAGTGTCATTGAATATTTAAAAATTAATTAGTATGTATCACATTCAACTGTTAAATTCAAGGAGTCTCACACTCACTGGGGTCATCTACTAATTTTTTGAGTTCCCCCAGTCAACAATCCAAATGTCTAGAGATCATGGTAAAAATAGATACATGAAACCTGATCCCCACACACTTAAATTTCAATTCCATTTCTCGTTTCATTATGTAATTGTGTAAGATGAAACATATGAATATTATATTGAGGGAAAAAAGTATATAAAGTTATGCAATATATTAGATATATTCAAAAATGGGAATGAAAATTGATTAATTCAAATGGTTACACATTAGTCTTAAGTATGAATTTATGAACCCAAAAAATATTAATCTTCATTTACCAATACCTCATTCAATCATTTCGCAAATAAATAAATTTTATTTATAAAATAATAATATATGAAAATTAAGAATATAAGAATGATATTTTCCCATGGTATTTAAAAAAAATGAATGAGGGTTTTGGGTTATTTAATTTATTATGTGAAAAATGAAATAAATAAATATATATATATATAATTAATAACTAACTTCAAAAAAATTCTACAGGTGGCTAACTGATCTCTAGTTATGATAAAAAAATTAAAAAATAAATCCCATTAAAGGATATATTTATTTATTCTAAAACATGAAACAGATTTTGTAAATTAGAAAATTATCTAATGGTAATGGAACATATTTGAATCTTTATTGAGGAGAATATTCATCACGATATGGAATTGTTCATTTTGATTTTATTTTAAAAATTTTAGATTTCATATCATAGTATAAAGATGTTGGATTCCTAATTGAATAATGATGTATGATTATGGTGGGATATTGGCTAATTAATATTTTCCCATTTCAATAAATTTTATAATTACTATTCATCCCCCAAAATTGGCTTCCAATTAAAAATAAATATTTTCTTAGTAAATGTTTTCATTATATACTCATAGTTCATTTATAAAAAAATAATAAAATGGTTAAATATAATGATAATGATAATATATATGATATCTAATTACTATTTTCTAGAAAAATGTTATAAAAATTCATTAAAAATATTATTTATAAGGAAAATATTATAAATTATTAAAAATAAAAAAATTGACATTTATAATAAAATATATATAATTAAAAATATCATGATAGTGAATGTTTTGAAATAAATAACTGCAATATTAAAAAATGATATCAACTGATAAATTCAATGATAAATTCTCATCATGTGATGATGATATAAGCTTTAATGATGAGGTAAGGGATCCAAATATGGAATTTAAATTGAAAATTCATTTGAATGATTTTATATGAATGACTGAAACATAAAATGATTTTGATTGATTTTGTTGGGATATTTAATAAATGCACAGAAAGGAGTTTGAAAAGATACAATTTATAATAACTATATAGAAGATAGTGGAAAATAAATAAAATAATAAAATAAAAGTTTAATATAATATTTAAATTTAATATTAGTTTTTTGAATGATGTAAATAAAATATTTATGTTATTTTTTAAAATTTATATGTTTAGAAAAAAAATAATGAATTTTTGAATATGTAAGGATAAAAAAGAACATATTTAGAGTGCGAAGATTCCTCATGATGACATGTAAAACGGTTGGAGTTTATTTGATCTCAAATAATACATAGTAATTATGGAATTGATCTTACACTATGATACTTTCTCATATCGCATAGATTCAGACAAAAAATAAAAGTTGGATTCTGTTATTGAAAAATAATAAATTTCACACTGTAATCTACATCCCCCATTACAAATATAGTCAATTATATTTTGAGAAACTTTTTGATCATTGGGAATTAGTCATCTATATCTTTCGGATTATAGAATCATATTTAAGTAGAAGGAATGGTTCTATAATATAGAATAAGTCTATAAATATATATAATTTCACTTGGAGATGTGTCTCTAATGAAAAGTACTAACTCAATGAGATGCATCCATAACTTAATGATGTATTTAGAATTTTGTGCATAAGAATAAGGTATCATGCCGAGTATAAAATCTAGAGAAAATTTTGTACTGACATGTAATGATTTCCCAAAATTCTAATCATCATTTTTATCATGCTATTAGTGTTCTGGACAATTATACTACTCAATTCCTTATTCATTAGGTAATAAATTAAAATTTGACTTGGAAGATCAGAAACACTGCACACCAAGTATAAGACAATGTATAATAGGTTTTTAAACAATATAAAACTAATATGTCCACATATGTTCTTTATTTGATAACATCAATTCAACACAGTGTCACCCTTGAGATATAATGTACACAAAAAATAATTAAAAAATAATAGATCAAGACCATATATTTTTTATTACACTAATTAACCACCCTTAGTGATGGTATATTCTCACTTGGACCCTTCAATGTGCATCAGGTAAGAGTTTAATGATGTTCATATTCATTTTTTAATAATCTCATATCTTTTATAGTGTATGAGATATACCTTACCTAATAATTCTAGCTACTTTTTGTGGATCTTGGTATGTTTTTAATTACATATATGTATGATTAATAACACAAAAAAAGGTGACTCTATATTTCAGTATAATTTATTATCCTTAATAGGAGAGAGGGAGAGAACAATTTCTTACCTTATATCACTTATACTATACATTCCTGATACAATTTATTATGAATATCACAGTTTATGGGAAAGAAAACAATTCATCAGTGTCAGAGCTCTTATAAAATGATATGTCTTGGGATTAGAGATAAAAAATTATTATTTTAAAAACATCATGATATATATGGCGGAGTCAATAAATCAAACAAGGAATGGTTAAATACAAAATTGGTTCAATTAAAAAAATTATAATTTTATAAGATAAATCATTGAATGATTTCTTAGTTTCATTGAAAAATAATCTTAGTTTGATTCAATGTTATGATCATGTTCTTAAACACTCCACTATAGTAAAAAATTAATGATAATCGTCAACATATATTTGATATGAATATTTTTGATGTGATTGATCAATATATGGATTAATGATGTTTTGAAAAACGAAATAATTTTTTGCTCTTTTATGAGATGAAAATGTGTAACCACCAAATTATGGTGAGGTATGAAATGATTTGAATTTTTTATTATAAATCTAGTTTTTTTATTGTATTTAACAAAAATGATTTATATTTTATGGGAATTTATATAATATCATATACTAAATAATTGTAATTTTTTTATCCTTTGGTCAACCATGTGTTATGGAGCATCCTATAGGAATAGAGGGTGTTAGAACTAGTTATGAATATTGTCTCTATTATTGACCACACATAGGGGTGGTTTAATATTTTTTTAGCTATTTTAGTTTGGGAGGAGGTATTTATGTGTTGAAATAATTTGAAAATTATATTATGTTCAAATTATTGATTTTTTTGACATTCATTCACTAGAATTAATGCAATCAATCATCAGTAAGGTTCTTCGTATAAAGAATTTACATGCATAAAAATCACCTTTTTAAAATGGTGGGGATATTAGTTATTTCTAATTTATATTGTTCACCATATGGAAATGTTTTTGTTGTATATGGTTACACCAATATTTAATATTTATTTTATTTAAAATAATAATAATATATTTAAAAATCAACATGTATTCAAAAAATTAAATACCTAGAAACATAAGACAATATAAATGACAAAAGAATATCTAAGGGTTATTATTATTAGAAATATTTTGGGGTCCTTCCCTACGATATGTATGGGTCATTTTTCGTGGGAATAATTGGAATGGATTCCCCATATGTAAGTCTCTACATTTAGAAAAATTAGGTTAATTGTTTGAGAATATTGATGTGTAAATTTCCTTGGGTTCAAACATAATCTTTGGTGAGTTTGGTAAAAATTTTAAATTATTATTTTCTATAATTTTTCAAAAATAATTTAAATTATTCATTATGTGAGTACACAACTATATAAATATTTGAAATACTGCTGGTTCTCCCAAATTTTTTAGACACACATAGAATAGGTATCTCACTTCCTTTTTTCATCTCCATCATAGATATCTTGAATTCATCATAAGATCCAATTATTATTTGTTATGGGTTCTAGTTGAAAAGAAATATATCACTGCATATAGTCTCTTCTTATTCCTTCTACTATATTTATATTAGTTAATATTTTGATCTTTGAAATATGGTTTGTTTATGATTCCTCAAAGGAATGGGAGAATTATCATAAAATAAATCATCATTTTTGTGGATTGGCTAATTCATATCTTATGTGGATGAACACATCATGTTTTTAAGATGTTTTTTGAGCTATCATGACTATTTAATATTTTAATTAATATTCCATTGGTTATAAAATGAATTATAAGTTTTTAAATTTTGAATATTATATTTTTATAGAGGAAAGAATTATGTTGTTGGGTTATAGTCAACTAGAATAAAAAATATTCAGAAAGAAATTGTGAAATTTTCATAAAATGAAAATTAAAATAGATGTGTAAGGTTACATCAAAAAGTATCTCCAATGATTATTCTACATACGATGCATCATCTGATTATTTTCCGTCCAATTGTGTATGAACAACATTGAATTATAATTTATTTTCTTTCTCCTTAAATATATTCCTATAATAGAAGTTTCATGTGGCTTAATTGATCCTTGGGGACGAGAATGATACCTCAATCTCTGATGACTGAGTGGTTAACATTAAATAGGTGTTCTGAGATACATATTGGTTCATGAGATAGAAATATCTTGTAATCCATATTTATGTGAGGGTGATAGATTTGATATCTTTAACATATGGGTAGGCTATAAGGAACCATTAATTAAGACATATCCTCTTGGAATGTTTCTAATATATGAAGTGAATGTTCATCCTTCATATATTCTCATATTTAGTCTTTGTGAGGATTATAATGGTTGTTTTTATATGATTTCTATAAGGGAAGACTGACTAAATTCAAATTGAATTGGGAGTTGGATGGTATTACAATCCATTCTAATGATTTATATGAAATTACAGGTGTGCTCAGTTAATTCATGATGCAAGAACATATATGTTGAGATAAGTATATCACAGGAACGGTGGAAGTTTACCCTCGATTAGACAATGAGATATGGAAACCCATATTGAGTCTTCATGTAATGATGTGATGAAGGGTACCATAGGGTTTCTATCTATTCTAAAAACACTAATGAGTATAAAAAGGGGAGAACACAATTATAAAATAGTATTATTGTGATTTTTGTAATGGGATTATTACTTGAGAGGCCAATATAAGAAATATTTAATAGAATTGGGAGAATATTCAACTACCAGATTATGATAAGTATACATCAAGTTACCACTATGTTATATGACCCCATTAGTGTATATTTTATGATAATAATACAGTCGAATACATCCTCCAATATGCATGATTTATTATGGTTCCATAGTGGGATACAACCGCTTGAGAGTATTCTAATTAAGTCCTGTAGGTGAGACGTCAGCCCCTATATCTAATATTTATTAAATGGGTTTAATTTAAGAACATAGTCCCATGTTATATATTATAAACATTATTTTTGTTGTGATACGGTCACCCTTGGTTGGAAATGGGAAAAAGAAAATTGACATATGACACTACATGATGTATATATGGAAAACAATAGGTGTCTTCTTAAAACCAATGGACAGATGGTGATTATTCAATATCAGTTAAGAAATAATTTTATTATAAAAGATTTTCCCATCACATATACACCACTAATACAATTTCTGTTAGGTAAAAAATTTTGGTTATCATACAATGTCATAATCATACCCTACTCAAAAATCCATATTATTTTGATACATATGAATAACTCATGATCATATGTTTATGAATGACAGAGGACTGGGGCATGATTGTTTTATTGGATAGCTTTGGTAGTGTTATAGGATGAGACAAGGTGTGGTACATAGGATATTTTTGTGGTTAATTAATTTATTAATTTCATTTTGTTATAAATCTTATATGATATACACATGGTATTATATATTGTTTTTTTGTTCACTAACATGATATTTTAGATAGATATTTCTTATTGTTTGTGTTTTTTATTTTTTTGTCAAATTTATATGATGATTATTTATTTGTATAAATTTTTGGAGAATTTTAATACATAACATCTAATGTTATACATTACTCCCATTTTATTTTATATTCTTCCAAAAAATTTAATTTATACCCTCACTAACTGTCAATAACCATTCTCATCCACTGATGGATATTTGAGGAAATATAGATATATTTTCTAATTATTATATAATATATTGATTGTACATTAAAATATTGTATCATTATATTTTTTATTTTTCATATTATTTAGAATATGGTAGAGAATATATATGAAACATCCAAACATGGAATTGATACAATGTTTTGGGATTTACTAGATACTTTGTGACTTAATGTTTATATTGTTTATACATAAGGATAATATCCATTTATTATATATATTATACATTAGTTAGGTATTGATGATAATGATATCATGGTATTTGAGGATTTTTGGTTTCTTCTAATGGACATAGGTTGATGCATGCATGATTTTATTCTTCATATCATGAATTTGGGTTATACCAGTTATAAATTCCTCTGTATAATTTTGATACAAAATATCGAAATAGGAAAGAATATATTTATTTTGGTTCTGGTTACATTGAGTGCCAACAATGATATTTTTAGAGTTTTCTAAAATAAAAATTTTATGGAATTATTTTTAACTGAACCATATAATTTCTACATGTTAATTAATTAAAGAATGGGTTTCATTCAAATAAATTGGAAATACTAAATTAATTTGTGTTTTTATAAAAAAAATTAATGGTGACATTAAAAATTATTTAAACATGTAGTTATTAATTTTCTCATATATATCTTTAATAGGGGAGTCATTTTATATGGACATGGATGTAAACATGATCCTGAAGACATAATCTAGTACATGGAATCTCAGTGAGGATTAGAACCCTATAGTGGTTAGCCTTCAGGGTTTTTAGATTCCTAAGAAATATAAGTTCTTGAGATCTATAGAATATCTGTATAATAATGTGAGTTTCATGCAGATATTTGAGATGAGATGATTGATTTACCTAAATCCTATGTGGATGAACCTAGTGGGGTTGAGGTGTGAATTGGGATATAGTTGAAATGGGTTTTTTAATGGAGTAGTAGGTGGATTTTTATTATTGCTAATATGAGTAACTATATATGATGGTATCATTAAACAGATGGGTTATCCATATCATATGATTTTCATTTTATATGGTAGGAGTTTTTATATTTCATATATAATATAGAGAACACAAAAGTGACATATGATATTGTATTTAGTAAGAATCCTTTTATTGTGTGATTGAATTTATGGGTTGTACATATATTTCGAATGGTCAAACATGCTTGGATCGAAGGGTACTCTAATTAGATAGTCAAAATTTTATATGTTACATCACAAATTTTCACTATGGTATGACAAATATTTTTCAATTTTAATCAATTTTGTAATCTTGGTAAATGTGTTCTACAACATAATGATGGTCCCAAGAGCATCTGGTGAATTTTTATATCCCGAAGCACAGAGAAATGGTAAAATAGGGTTGAACATTGGGTTACTATATTGTTTGTACTAACTATAGCAGGTAACTGTGTAGGGCCCATTGTGAGTATTACGGGCCACACATGTTTTCTATAACCGTGTACCCTCATGAGAATGATCATGTAAGCCATTTTTAGTTTTCGAAATAGGTGTTTTTCTTGGTTGGGGAATATATAAGGAAACAAGGTGGGGACTTCGTTTATGAAGTATGCAGAGTATGTTTGAGGCATGTTTTTTCCAAACCATGCAGGAAAACAATATGTCCTTATATTTTAGGGTGAAATTAACATTTTTCCATTAATGAGACTACATGTCGTTTTTTATTCCCTCCTCTCCTAATTCCAATGTATAAATTTCTTCTCATAATCCCATTTATCTCCCTCAATCATGACATAGGCATTGAGATTTCTTCTTGATTTGATGTCCAAATCAATTATCTTCAGAGGCATCTGATCTGTCTTATTAAGATTTAAATTATTAACTATTTCAATATCAGTTTATATTTAGATATATTGGGCTATTTAGATGGAATATTTTTTTCTTTATTTTCATGGAATTTGATATTTTCATAGATTTATCCTAAATAATATCTAATTTGAGTACACCATCAAGATATGAGTTTTCATCTTCCCTAAGGATGGTTGTCTCATAGTTTCACCCTAAATTTATAGGGTCTTCATAGATTTATAATTGTGACGTATAATGGACCTTTTCATGAATTATCATTAAATTTATTTATTCATATTAAATTGATTTTTTCTCCTTGATATGCTCCATTTGATTTCCATTTATCAAATTGATGATGTTGACCATGATTACATACACCCCCTTGTTGTTCCATACTTCCCATCTACAATTTTATTACTGAAATAATTGTTCATAACAATTCCTTAGAATTTATCTGAGGTTGTATTTAAATTTTCCCAATCACAATTTTTTTTATTGATTCCAATAAACACCATATTTTCATGGATGGATTATTAAATGGGATTACCCATGTAGTTAATATCAGAATTAATGAGGGAACCTTCAAAATGCCTCTTTGATAATTGTTAAATGAGTGGATTGTTTCGATAGATTAAATGGAATGAATTAAATTGAATTCTCTATTCAAGGTGGTTGGACTTACCTATATTAATTGTATAGTTTAAATGTAGTGATATATTAATGCGTGGAGAAGGCCACTCCTAAATTGACTCTATTAAATGATTTCACTAATTTTTTTCCACTGTTACATTGGAATTTTTTATTATTAATAATGATATTTAATGTCTGAGTTATATTATAAATATGATTTTTGACTTTAAAATAGGCTTTGGAACAATAATAACGGTTCTATTGAGAGGGAAATTTTATGACCCCCTACATCGGGTGTTGAGCATGATGTGTCTCACCATTGAAACTATTTAGTGGGTGGGATAGAAGCACCACATCCCATGTATTGGATGTTGTAATGATGTAATATCCCCCTATTGAGTTATGAGGATGGATTCTATCATTCATTATGAGATATAGCGAATATACCCTTTTTCTTTAGCTGATTGGATCGTTTAGACAGGTTACATGTGTCTTAGTTATGAAGTATCCAAGATAGAACCTTGTATTGAAGGTATATGGACACATAAATACTTATGTACAAGATCCCTATAGGTGGAAGAGATATATAACTATACTATATTGATATTTTATAACTATAAATATAATTTCTAATCAGACACACAACCTAGCAATGAGCTGAAGTAGATAGAGATATCACGTTTCCATTACAAATTGGATGTGGTAGGATCTATTTTATTCAAAATGGACAACTTTTTATTTATACCGAAACACAATAATATATATTCACTACATGAATTACTTCTAAACAACGTTGTTGGCAGAATATTGGGATTTTATCTCACACCCTACATAGGATTCCATTTATACCAGCATATATTACTTTTCCGCTAGTATGGATAAGGGAATGTTCCATACTTATAGGTTTTCATAATCCTTTATTTTATATAGAGTTTAAGAGTAGAGGAGTTATCATATGATTGAGATGCTAGTGTACAATTCTTCTATGTTTTATATATTTTTATGGCATTAAGGTATATGTATTTACCATTTTCCAATTTTTATATCATCATTTCGTTCATCCATGTAAATGAATAGGCCTAGAATATTTTGATATTATTATTCAATTTTTTAGTTAGGCTCACTTTCATTGGTCATTTTTTTGACTGTTATATTGTGATTAAACTATTTTATACTTTTTTTATCGACTATGACACTCTAATAAAAAGGGTTTAGTATCCCCACCATACGTCCATTACACCCTCACTTCTTGTCAGTAGCCTCAAGCGTACGAGGAGGTGTGATTGAGGACATTTGACCCACCAGGTTAGGACACAGAATATGTGAAGCCCAAGTAGTGATTTTACAAAGTGGTATAAAAAATTGTATATTTGAGTTATTGTTTTAGTAATATATGGGAATCATGAATTTATCTATATTTTGTAATTAACATGTCCCTGAACGTCGTTTACCCATGTACATGGAAATCTAAATTACCTGGGATGGGAAATTGTAATTATTGATTGTGCCTGATATAATTGATTCAACTTCACAGTTGGGTGAAACTGTTGTTTTATGGTGTTATTAATATTCAAATTATTTAAATGATAAATTATTTTACCTTTTATTGATGAAATGAGTGAAATGCATTACATGAATCATTAATAGAATAATAGGAATTTTATTCCATGAATTTCATCATCTCATTTAAATTATAAGGTTTTGTTTTCTAATTTCATCTTATAGTTCCTTGATTATGTATTCAAATGAGATAACATTATTTTATAGTTTTAAAAAATATAATTGAAACATAATGTTCCTCCACTATCATAAGAGTGTTTTCCTGCATAGTTTAATGTATACATCTTAAGATGTTAATTATGGCATGTTACGATTAGGACCATTGGTTACATGGTATAAACTGTGTTATGATATGGGTTTTGAGGATTCCATTGTTTGGTTCTTAAGGAGTGTGGTATCTTACGCGTTGAAATGGTGAGCTATCTAATTTGTACATATAAAGAGATTGAAATATTTGAACAAGATATACATTCAAATGAATGCGACCATTAATGTAAAAATAACAATCTTGTACATGTGATAAAATGACATAGAACTGTTCAAAAACATAGTAGTGGGTACATGGTGAATTTGTTTTGTTCATATGTCCAGTTATTGTCTTTCTATATTACCCAGGCCTTGATTTGTAAGCAGATAGATTGGTATGATTTATCAATACAATGGTTTTTAACCTATCCTTTATTTTCTTAATGTTATACATACAATTTTTATGAACTTTTTTGAGGTGTGAATTTGTAATTCTAGCATCATGCTTCCATGAGGACCTCATGTCATACCCAAATATGGTAATGATGACAACACAACAAATGTGGTCGAACATATGCATCCAATTATACTTACAATTGTGCCACATGTGGATACTCTTCCACTTCATGATATTTTCATAGATGGCCAGTTAAATGAGTGATTTCTACATATGTTTATTTGAATTCAAGGTGTTGTTCACCTACCCAATGAATGGCAGAGCTAACATGGGGGTTCTAGTAGAAACATCCTCCCACCTTTTCCGGGGATACTAGAACACATGATAACGAGTCTCGGTTTGATGTTATTTTTTTATATTCAATTATCATGTGACGCCTCTAGAGTATATTGATCTAGATGTTTCATATAAGATTCATGATTCTATCATATTGTGGTGGACTATTTTTTACCAATAATATTGGCATAGAGATATTATTTAGAAATATTTCTAGAATATATTATATGATTATTTATTTATATAGACTCTAAGGGTTGACAGAACTAGAGAATTCATGGACCTATAGTTGGGTGGTATGTCTATTATGGAATATTCAACATGTTTTATTGAGAGGAAGTGATTCACTCTTAATATAGAGGATGATGATTTTATAAATTATAGGAGATTCAAGGATGGGAAACAATATTTCATCGAATCACATGTCAAATACATTAATTAAACAACTATATCTAAGATAGTCAATGAAGCCCTTATTATAAAGAGAAATTTTAAGGAAGACTATGGTTTGAGTTATGGAAGGTTGACACCAAGATCTGTTAATATTTCATCATTTTGGAAAAATAGAAATTTTGATGTTAATCATGGAGTTATAAGTAGTCATTCTCCTTATGCAGATTATTTTATGATACGTCACTATGATAGGATAGTAGGATATACCAAAACATAGGGCTTACAAGTTCCAACAGAATGTTGAGATTGTAGTTGGATCAGTTATAACCAACAAATCAATAGGTCATTTCTATAAGTGTCTAGAATGTGGGGATATATTCTTACCCTATATTCTATAGCAGGGCTAGTTTTGTTATACAATTAAGGAATCTATAATACAACAGAACTATTAGGACAAAGTGGTTGTCAAGGAAAAGGTTTTTATACTCATGAATCATAGCACCAGCAGAGCATGCTTACTCTGGGAAGTCAGGTAGTGACTCAAATATGGGGTATATTCTAATTACAGATAGTCCAACTTATTCTTAAGGAGTAGTTCCCTAGACCATCTATTGTTCTGGGTACCATTATTGTATCCTCCACTTTATATTCATCTTTATTTGACACAGGCGTGTCTCACTCATGTATATTTGTATCATCTTGACCCACAATCCACTAAACCGGTTCATCGATCTGGTACGCCACAATGCCTCAAGCATGTCACCACAAATGCAAGAGGCTACCAACTAGTACTGAGGTCCTAGGGTGTGATAGTGGGGAGACTATTCCCTGATACCCATGTAATAAAACAATGGAAATAATTTAGTATCATACATAATAGAATGTAAACATAGGGAAGAAGCAAAGGCAAAGTCAAATAGAACTCCACAAATAAGAATGATTTTCCTAAAGAATTGATTTGGATGGGTTATATTCTGAGAACATTCTCAGGGTGTGTGCATGTGAATAAAAAAGAACACAGGAAATAAAATTTGTTGGCATGTGGGGACAGTCATTAGTCAAATGACCTGTTCAGGCATATGGGTGGGACCTTGGGTGAAGACCACAAGACTGTGTGGAAACTGGTTGTTCTTGGCAGTCTAGGACTCAAAAAACAGGTTATTCCTTGGAGATTGCACTAGTAATAGGGCCATGTTGTTACAGTTTTATCAGAGGAGGAACCCAGCCTTAATTGTGGTGCACATCCTAGTATGAGATGTAGGGCCCACAATGGTGACATTGTGCTCTATGTTTGTGAAAGTAACTCCCCATAATTTTAATGGGTTAAATAAATAAACTATATGATACATGTCAACAAGGTTAACCTTTATTTTTGGGAGCATTACTATTTTGAACTACACAATTAAGCATTCCAGGACTAATATTTTGATCAGGATGGACGAATTTCTGGGAAGTTTCCGAGGGTGGGTGCGAGTGAGGTCAAATCACACAAGAAATAACAAGTGATTTCATGTGGTGAAAATAATTAGTCATATTACCAGTTCGGCCATGTGGGTGGGCCCCAGGATGCGAACCGTGTGTCTGTGGGGCAATTGGTGGTACCTGGTAAGCCTGAAATCAACATCTAGGTTTTGTCTGAGAGTTTGTGATGTCCGTGGGGCCTAGTTGTTACAATATTTGAGGAAATAATAGAGAGTGTAGACCTCATGATGGAATTATTTCATTGTATTATGAATATAGAAACCCCATTATGTATCTGATTAGAGGGAATCATACATTTTTGTGATTTTAACAATGTAATTGGATGATACCTCTTCAATGTAATTCTTTTTCAGCCTCAACATAATGTACATTGATGTAATCAATGGTGTGTTTTTGATTGATTATTATCAATCCCGTTTGAACTGATATAATTACAATTTGATGTTTACATCACTAGAGGGATGTAGAATCATGAATAATAGATAATGATCTATCCATGTTATGCCAATGCGAGGTGAATAGTTGAGGATGGGAAGATTAAAAGCTCATATCTCTAGTCTTTTTCTTGAATCACATTAGGTTATTACACACTAATTTCCATAATTTAGTGGGGAATTTAATGTATTTATTTCATAACAGATTCTCTAGGGTACATCCATTTGAAGAGGTATAATTAACTATATATTTAGTTCTAGGAGTTGGACCAGTTACCATTCCTACTTATTCGAAGGAACCTACAGAAATTATGAAGCTCACGAAATTTATTGGGGATTGGTAGGCTAAATGATTAATACGATCCAATACATCTCCTTGGGGTTCACTAATACTATTTTATAAGAAGAAGAATGATTCCATCATCCATTCCATGGATTAACTTGGTTTTATCAAGATCATTAAAAAGAACCAGTATCCATTTCAATGAATGGATGAGCTATTTTATTATCTCCAAGGGTTGAGAATGATATTGAAGATATATCTGAAGATGTCTTATAACAAGTAGTGTGTTAGAAAATTTATCATACCTCCCACATCATTTAAGATTATGTATTGTCTATATGAGTAAATGGTTATGTTGTTCCGACACATGTCACATTTACTATTTTCTAGGATTTTATGAATCATTTTTCCACCCATATCTCTATTCATTCATGGTAGTCTTTTATGATGAAATATTATTTTAGTAAAACTCCATAATCTACCATTCCAATAATTTTGATATTTTCTTGATTAACTAGAGAGATAATCACTTCTATACTAAGTTCAATAAATTACAGTTTTTGATTGAATAATTCAACTTCTTATGTCACATTATCTTAATGTTGAGAGTTTATTTTGACAAATAAAATAATAGAGTAATAGTTTATTGGGAGAATCCGTAAAAACTATTTAACATAGAATGTTTTTTGGGATATCCAGGTGTTATATACACTTCATCCCAGATTCTCATGACATGCAGCATATCATACCATATTTAGATAAAATTATGTGAAATTTATATGGTCTGAAGAATATGAAACAACAATAATGAATTTTAAGGGTTATTTGAATTCATTGATGCTACTTATCCATCCAATGCCATGAATTATCTATACTATATCTTGTATTACATCTATAATCATACATTGAATTATTCTAATGTTGTACGATTTAGTCATTTCATATGGGTCTAATTTTTTAAGGCCTCATGAGTAGAATTACCTAACACATGACCTAAATCTAGCTGATGTTGTACTTTCCATTTTATATTTGAGAAACTATTTTGTTGTTGATTTTTGTTTTTTATAAACTAGTCAAAAAATAATCAAAATCATCATTGCACATTGGGATCTACATATTACGAAGAGCATGTGTGTTGAGTACCTTCAATAAATTGATAAAAAGATTTACAAACATCTTGTGAATGTAAAAGCTTTAAAAGATGCTTTGATTTAATAGACATGTACATAGGAGGTTCAGGATGCCCATATTGTATTGAAGAACATTTCAATTATTTCAATGATTCATGTTTAGGATCATGGGTATCATAGTTAGACTATCCTCACAACATTAATAGTTAAATATACTCTTTTATAATTAGAATGAATGAAAAAAAATATAATCGTTATGGACTTGTAATAATGGAATTAATTTCAGGTTATGATACATATTTAAGTTGGAATGTGGATGTGGATGATACATTACCTTTATCTAGATGCATATGCATCCAATTATAAATCCTAAAGGATAATATTAGGGAAATTCAAATATGATCATGAGAATTTCTTCATGGTGTCACCTAGATTTATCTAAATCTGTGGCACCATTATTGTTTTTCGAATGAAAATGGGGGGTTTTAAAATTCATCACATCGTATTCACATGTTAGCAGGTGAAGGCAGAACATCTGTGTTTGATAGTCCATTTATATCCCTTATCTATTCATTAGTGGAAATGGGGTGGTTTATCAATGAATTTAATTACTTATATAACATTAAAGCCTCATGGAAATGATATATAATCGGTTTTCATGGATATTTTTATGAATTTCAAACTCTTATTACCTATTGTAGAGACCTTCTCGGTAGATTAGATATAGATGACATATGCCTGAGGGATCGTATATCATGAAGGAGATCATCGTTTAATAATTTATAAACGAGATTCTCCCATTACATGGTTGTTATGGAAGGCATTGAAAAATAACATGGGTACACAAGTACTTTATAGAAAGAATTTTCAACCTCAAATCGATTGAAATACATGGAATAAGATTCATGTGGAATAAATTCTTTATGGATGTGTCCTAAATATCATGTGATATTTAGAGAAACACAATTCTCTTGTTGTGTTATCCTATAATAACATCTTTAGGTTACCATCAAGATGGATCCTTATGAGTACTTATATGTTATGCATTTCAGTTCAACAATGTGCATACTAGATGTAGGGGAGGAAATAATTTGAAGACCAAATTTCATACTGGATACTATATAGAATGTCCAATTGATTATAATGTACATGATTATAGCCAATAGAAAAAATGGTCTTATGAAAACTAATAACAAAAAACACTCGAGTTAAATGTTATAAACTGAGTTTTCTTGTGAGTAGCACCCATGATAGTCCATAGACAGATTCAGAGGGTGGATATGATCTCACCTAGTTTCAATAGAACCATTAAGGGTGATAAACTAATAATAAATGTTCCATTATAGTATGAAATACTTCAAAGATAATAGTCAATGCTTGATTTATTTCTTGTATAACCACTTTTTCTGAATCATCTAGGCATATCTCATGTCTTTCCTCATAAAGAGGATGATTTGGAAGGGAATGATTCGTTTGAGGAACATGTCATTTTTATTTTGATTCTTATCATGAAGACATTCAATGGTAGGTGTTGGGCATGAAATATGTGACCTGACATTACTATAGGTAGTCACATATGATTTTGATATATGTCCAAGATCAAACGTCCCCAATAAATAATCAAAAATGTTTTACTATAATTGACCCTTTTCCAAATTTTGTCACCATCACACGTGTGTGAGGAACTAATAGAACACATGTATGTTAGATTCTCTCCAAGACTATGTAATGACTGTTAACAAACTACTCTTCTCATTGGGTGGGGCCATCACCATTTATGGATATAATTTTTTACTTCTTGGGGAACCTCTTAAAATAATGACAGTAGTGACATATAAATATACATCTCACCCCACATCAATGGCATGGATATCCAAAAAATTAAACACCCTATATCCAATTTCAATAATTCTATAAGAATCATGAACATCATATAAAATGAATCACCCATTTTATTAGAGATTCAAGACACCCCATTTCATTTGTTCATGGATTCCCCTTCCTATGGTAGGAATGCCTTTTTTGGATAGTCATTGCTCTCATCGTGTCATCCCTAATTTTTCATGAGATGAATGTTAATTGTTTTTACTTTTAAATATATATATATATATATATATATATATATATATATTCTTTAATGGACACCAGTTTCGACCACTCCTTCATACCATTATATCTCATCATTAATGATTTCCACCCTCCCCAAGTGTTGTTGAGCATCAGTTACATAAGCCCATGTGGTGAGGTGTGAGTTCCCACCGTTAATAGTAAATGATGTAAAACACCCCAACACCATTGTCCTCATCACATGAAGATAAACTATTTCCACACCCAATGAAATTCACATGGGGTGCCACACCTCAACCATTTTTCATGCCCACTATTCTCTAGAGGAGTAATATATTCCTCATATGGATTTAAATCCTCCTCACATGGATTGAGATCCAGAAGGGAATCTCATACCAATAATTCCCACACCATCCATCAACGATGCAACCTTCACAAACTGAGCATATGGTCTTCTCCTTTCTTATATTTCTCACACTGGGCGTGCCTCATGTGGTATTAGAGATTAGTAGTGGCCATGAAACCCCTTTGATGTACATGTGTTTTGATCCCTTTCATATAAATATTTTATATAGGAAGCCTCCACAAGGAACAATCCCATCCAATTGTAAACATTGACGGTCACACAAGGTTTCTAAACTCATGATGTGACATCCCCCCATTATGATACATGTCCCGTAGATCCAAGTATTATGAGGACTTTTTATCAATCGAGCATCACATCACCCTTATCCCAGTGTGGTCACAATATCCACCCAAGTATACCTAGAGCATAAGCCCCAACCACAAGCACCTATTAATATCAATGACACCACATTAAGATTCCCAGACCTGATTCTATTCTATCTATGTGGATATTTATTCCCAATTAATTTTGAAACCTATGAATTCTCCCAGAGGATAAAGACTATAACATTTCTCACTCCATCCATTTCATCCATTCATGATAAACACTTAAACCTTCTACATCATGATTCAAACCCTGAAGGCCACATCTCTTTGAGATCATGACATTCATTTGATCTATTCTTACACAAATTTCTCATTCATATCAACTCCTATTAACTGCATGATATCTATCTATATGTAATCCTCACACTCCCATCACCCATCCAAGAAAAACAACCTTGTGATAGGTACCTAACCATGGGTAATCACACACCATACCCTTCCAAACTATGTGGGTTTTGATCACTGTCTTTTAAATAGAGTATGAAGGGTGCCTCTCTGAAGTTCAATACCAACCAATGGTAATCCTACACACCTTCTACATAAGTACATACCCCTTAATGGTTTGAAATATTAATTTTATGGGACACAACAGACATGGTACTCTCTCATTAGGCATTATAGCCCATCCACTCTATAAAACATGGTTCATAACTCATAGGGAAGTATCGCTTCAAAATTTGACATGTTCCCTTTATGGAACACAATATCCTAGTTACACTCTCATCAGATGTTTTAACACTTCCAAATGGTAAAACATGGTTCCTCATTTTTAGTGATATATCCATCAGGGTGTGACATCTTCACTTAATGGGACACACCATTATGGCCCACCTCGTGAAAACATGGGATTCATGCGGAAAACCATAGAAGATATAAATCAAAAAAAAAATAACCCAAAATCAAACTGGGATTCCTCAGGTTCCCTACCCATGATAATATCTCCTATGAGGAATAATATTGGTGTTCCAATGTTCCAGTGTCCAGAAAGGGCCAACGATGCCCAATGTGACTATTTTCTTATCGGAAGGTTGAATCTCTATAAATTCCACAGGAATGTCTAGATATAACTGGTGTGGATAACCAAAATCCACAATGATATGTCACAATTAATTATTTACACAGACACTTCTTAATCTATGAGACACTCTCATATGTTGTGGTATGATCATAAGAGGAATCCATGGATGTATAATACAAAATCCGGTCATCCTTTTTTGAGGAGGAGTAGAAATATTTGAGTATGTGATAAATTATCCAAGCCATTTGAAAAGAGGGAATTAATTGAAACAATGTGATTCTAGTGTATAAAAAAATGTGAGGCAGACATGACTTGGTGAATGTGTTAGAAATAACAGATTTCTTCATTTAGAAATGGTGTTATGGATGTAAGGTATGTTATAGGAAGAGACATCTGAATGTGATGTTTATATATGATCATAATTTCCAAAAATAGTTGGGAATCATACCTATTTATACAATACAATAAAACCTGTGAATGAATTCGTTTGATGATGGGAGGTCATATTAACTAATATATGCATAAAATAATGGATAATTTGTGGTTTCAATATGATCCCCTTGTGTAATCTAGGTGAACATGAACCACAACCTATATAATATCCCTGGAGTGTTTGAGGCTTGCACAGAACATGGTGCTCCATGAAATGGGAGAAACTAGAAATGCTACACTGTTGGTACTAATATTGTGTGGTAACCTCGTGGGAATCCTTGAGATATGGTGGGGAACGTGATTTTCCTCTATTTTCACCCAACGTCACATCATGGTGTGGTCCATGTGTTGTTTTTTATAAATGATTTTTTCATTAACGGAACACTATTAGGGAACACATGAAACTTTTCCTTTTATGTTCATCCCCTGGGATATAATGGGAGAATGGTTGGTACATTGTTTTTTCCAAACGATGCAGCCAAACCATGCACCCTTATATTTCAAGATGAGATTAATTTTCAACATTAATGAAACTATTTACCCCAGTTCCTTTTCTCCTATCATCATTCTAATAGATAAACTCCTTATCCTCCTCTCATAACTCTCCCTTAACACTAGAAATGGCATTAAGTTATCTTCCCAACATAAATTCTATATCAAGAACCATCAAAAGCATCAGATATGTCTCTATAAGAAGCATATTCCACTCCCATTCTATATTTTTTTATCATTAGATCCATTGTTCTATATAGGTGAAATATATTTTAACTATTTTTTAGTTTGTCAGATAGTTTCATTAACTTATCAAACCAAATTTGAATATGAGTTATCAATTGTATTTGGAGTTGTCGATTACCATAATGTTGTTGGTATCATAGTTTTCCTCAAATTTTCCAGAATATTCATTGCATCTCCATATTGGTGCATTCCAGCCTTTGTTACACACCACTATTAAATTGATTTCCTTATTTTAAATTTATTTTCACACATTCATTGGCTCTTGTATATCGCCTTTTATTAATTTGAGGATGACGACCATGATTAGGTAGACTCCAATAGTGAGACATCTTGTAATTACGTTTTTTCATTTCATTATGTATTTTTTTGTAACACCTCCTAAGCATTCATTTTGGGACTTAATTGAATTTTAAAACTCACATGTAAATTTAAATTAACCCAATTAATCCCAATTGTTCTTATCACAACTGATAAATGTTAAAAATTATCTAGTTAATTTCAATGTTAATGATTGAACCTTCCAAATTACATAATAGTACTTTTCAAATAAATTTCAATGTATTGATATATTATATGTCATGTAATAAATTGAATCAATTGTTCAAGGATGATGGAATTTATAAATTTAATTTAATGGTTTTAATGGAATGAATTATTAAAGAGTGGAAAGGACATGCAAATTGTGTCTTAATCTATTAAATTCTTTTGTTTTTGAATTGTGATTACCCAATTACATTAGAACCAATGATTATAATGAAATAGAGGATATCCCTCAGGTATAATATATATAGTTCTACCTAGGTGTGTCACATTACCATCACCTAAAACATGGTATGTGGTGAGTCATGCCCACATTTAAAATAGTGTCCTTGGCATGAGACATCATGATCAACATTACATGTAAGGTAGAGACTCCTGGATTCCATTATGAACTTGAGTAGGAAGACACTCTATGATTTATCATGGATAATTATTTATTTATACCTTAACAATGACAATTATGAGTGCTTCTTTTATTACTACTAGAAACTATTGCTAGTGGCCTACTACAATTGTATCTCACACCATACTTGGGCCTTATTGTTACCAAATTATTTTACTTATTTGTAGGTGTGAATAAGTGAATGATCCATGATATAGAGTATTTATATGACATACTTTTAGAAGGATCATATGAGTAGATAACTTAACATATTCTTGAGAATATATTGATGGATCCTTTTGTGCATTGTTTTTTTATAAAATGATTGAATATACATGTTCCCAGTCAGCATATTGAATATTATCATTCTGTGCATCCATTTATACGACAATTCAAGGTGAATTTTGATATTGTTATTATGTTGTCTAGTTAATTTATTTTTACAATACTCATTTAATATGTCTCTTATATTATAATAATTATATTGTAGGTTTTTATACATTGTGAAACATTTATAAGAGGGTATAGTCTACACATTTTACCATCTTAACACCCACATCGCTAGTAAAAAGAATCTTACATAAGGGTAGGTGAACTTGATGAAATGCCTCTAACAATCTTAGTGAACAGATAATGGGGACACTGGATTAGGACATTATAGTTCATGAGTAATGATAAAAAGACATGATAATTATGTGGTTAGGTGATTCATTGGCTTATATTCATTTGAGTATTGGGATATGACTCGTGATGAAATAATGGAATGGTATGGTGAGGTAGCACTATGGTTTATGGCTATATTGTGTTTTTTTTTTAAAAAATAAGTTGTTGGGAAAGATATAAATAATGGTTTAAATTAAACTCTAATTTTGGAGGTTATTAGAGTGATCTCTTGATTAAAAAATATGTTATGTAAACTCATACGACATTATATTAGAATAAGGGGGACGATAAGGGTGTTTGTTATGTATGAATAAACTATAAAGTCTTTTGATACATTACAATGGGTGGATTTTGGGAAATAATTGTGATATAGAGAGTATTCTTTATTTATTATATAAATTTTTCAGTGAAGTCAACATATTTTATAAAAATTAAAATCAAATAAACTTAACATCATTGTTTTACATGGAAATATCTTATAATGATGGGTTCTTGATTCCACATATCCTTGATTATATGTATATAGGTCATGGTTTATTTATGAAATCTTTTTAGGATTACATGGTGTTTAAATTGTGTCCACAACTGGTGTGTTTTATTTTTTTTGGAAAAATACATGTTAGATTTTATGTGTGGCCTATTTTGGACCTATATGGGAAATTGAAACATGTTTATTTCATGATCATGTTTTCCATTTTTTAGGATTATTAGGGAGTTACCCATGTGGTTGAGTGATGAATTATGTGAATATTTCTAGCATGTTTCATGATATATGTATGTTTTGGGGTCCTAAGATTTATTATAGAAAAAGGATGAATTTAATTGTGTAATTTATGATTGGTTAGTGATTTGGAAAACTTGATTTGGGTTTTTTATGTGATTCTCATAGTGAATGGATCAATAAGATAGAATTATAATTTATTACTGAATTATTATGGGGAACAAAGAAATAATGTTGTGAATGAATTTGTTTTACTCACTTTGGCATATTCAAATTGAAGAATGTGGTTTTGCACCATCATAGAGTTTTATTGTTGGTTATGTACACTGTTATTAAGAAATATTTTTCTTGAGCTTAATATGTTATTATTAGATATGGCTTAAATTATTCCAATGAGATGATGTTTAAATTGGTTTAATTGATGATATACAAGTGGGAATTTTTTCCCAATTATTTTGTTACTATTAAAGTTTTTCCAAAATTTAAATTTTTGATTTCAGAGACAGATCTGTGTTGTGGTATATATGATCAGATCATAGTCGCTAATGTGGTTTACTAGTGATGGGATAAGCACAGTTTAGACTAATAACATGAGTGTAATGTTATTTATTCCCAGTTAATTGGAATGAGGCATAAAATAATGGATTAAATATGGAGGGTAGTACACCATTGGCTATTAGAGTGAGCGAAAAATATTATGGAGGAATTTTATTGAATAATGAGTATTGAATTACATATAAACTATGAATATGATGTAATAAGTGTTTTAGGTTTATTGTCTTGTATTAGTGCATTGTCCATATATAATCATTCTATTTGGTTGTTCAAAAATAATGGGAAATTTATATCAGGTTTACACAAGTTATTTCATTACATTTTTATAAATTATTTTCTTATATAATTTATGAATGTTATCAGATTTAGGGAGACATCATGTAGAAGGTAGAAATATTAAACACCCTAATGCACAAAAAATAAGGTTTTAAAGAATGGTCAATGAGGTAGATTACTATCATGTGAATCCAAAAGAGATTCACTGTGATATATAAAAGTGATTCAAAACAAGTTTATTAAGAGATTAATGACATTAAGTGGAAGTGGGGATTGTGATTCCTAGTATTTTTTGTAGCAGATATGGTATGGATGTGGGCATAAAATGACCATAACCTGAGAAATGAATGCTAATAAGGAGATTCACCTAATCATGGTGATAGGTATAGTTCAAGAATAATGTTTTATAACCATTGTAATGTAATATTTTTTATTTAGTGAAAAGTATGTAAAAACTAGGCTTATATAAAGTTATGAATTGATATGAATTTTAATATGATGTCTAGAATTGTTTGACGTTATTTTGAAAATAAAAATATATATATTTTTTTGATGATACATATGGTTACGTATCATAGAATCATATTTGGAGCTAAATATAGGGATGCATGTTGGTCCTTAATCCACTATCCCAAATATAGTTCCATAAAAATATGTATTACATAACTACGTTGATTCCAAGATTAAGTAAGACATATTACAATCATCAAATAAAAAATTAACAATGATTATGAATCAACTACATCCAAATCATTATTTATACATATTGATATAATGATTTTATAGATAAAAATAAATTAAAAATATAATGTTTTTTTATCAATCTAATATTTTTCCACTATTTGTGAAACTGCTAAATCCATAACGAGTCTTCTTTATCTCAAATAAATTTATCAAATCATTTTTTCTTTTTTCATAGATTAGGTGTACTAATTCTTTTCATATCATATGGAATACAATCCTGTGAAAGTGGTGATATAAAACACTCTGTCATAGAAACATACAGTTGACTCTAGAAAATTCATAATTTTGACATACATAACATGGATGAATTAAATATTATGAATAATTCCATTGTCAAACTAATCTTATGGAATGCTATATCCATCAAAATAAATTAAAACAAGTATATCAATAATAAAGATATCATAATAATGTAATGTATAATGTTAGACATCAAAAACAAATTTTTATGGCCTTATGAGATCACACTATAGTGATTTGGGGTGAGGTATACCCCACAACCAATTATATTTTGTCTCATGAGACCTATCAATGCATAAAACATCTATATAATTTTTTCCCCACCTATAATTTTGTTATGTCCAAACCATTCTCCATCGAAGTCATTAATACCATTTAATAATATTTCATAAGAAACCTTTTGCTGATTTAGAACAAAGCTATTTGTATAGAGGTAAATATAGAATTTCAATGAATAGTCATCATGTGACAGTATTATATGATCATCAAGGATTTTAATACCTTTTCTCATTATAATAAAATGATCAACATGATCACAACACATCTAGAGGAATATTTTCATCATTACAATATTAATTTGTAATAGAATAACAACCTAAAAAATCCAATTCATTTACCCATGTCAATAACTATTATTTCATTATCATAACCCATATAGAAGAAGTTGTTTTTTGTTTGAATATAAAATAACCCATCAACTAGGAAAATTTGAAAAGGAATTATATTTTAGGAATATATATCCTTAAAAAATATAATGTACAACATTATACAATCAAAGGGAAGAGTGTACCTGAATTATGTTAAATAAGATTATTAGAATGAATTTTAAGAGTGTATCCAAATTATATTAATGAAATTCATTAAAATTGACATCATTATATTGAATATATTAATGGTTTAATTTTTAGTCTTTTTCTAAAATTTACTTTTACCTAGGTATGTAATTTTTATCCATGGTTAGTAATTTAAAGGAAAATTTCCATATTTTCCAATTATAACTATGTTTATACAACTTAATTGAAATAATAAAATCATTTTTCATATTAAAATCCCAAATTGTTTAAAGTGTTAATTATTAGATTAACACTAATAACAAGCTCTAACATGTTTTAGGAAATTTGTGTTTTATGGATAAACATTGTTTGTAAGTAGCAGTTATAAAATTTCTGAAATACCATGAAATAATTTTGTTAATTATACATCATATAATATTTATTTTTATTTAATAAATTTTCCAAACCAAATCATCACGTGAATAAAAGTTACGAAATAAAATAGACAAAATATTATTTTATAACTAATATTTTAATTATTTCTCAAAATGATATAAATACTATTTATATTAACAATATTTATATTTAATTTAATAATTTTATTCATTAAAATCATATTATACTGATGAAAATTTTAATAATGTACTAGGATATTATTAATTAATAATAAAATAAAAAAACAAAGTATTTTTTATCCTGAAATCAATATTTCTAGAAACAATACCAATAATCATCTAATGAAAATATATCTATTGTAAATATTAACGTGACATTAATATTACCAAATCTAAATTATAAAATTTATAAATTCATTTTTTAACAAAATCATAAAATATAATGATAACCTATTTATTTGGAAAGATTCACTTTTAAATAATAAATCTATTTTTCATAATTCGTATTATTGAATGAATACATTGGTGTTAACCAAAAAAACATACCAATAGTATTTTATCATAAAATATCATAGATATCTAAAAATATAAATATATATCTCAAAAAAGGTAATTTTTATAAAAAAAAAATTCAAAAAATATATATTCTAAATAGTGATTTTGGGTAAACTAATTGAATTTCATTAATATTATAAGTATAAATAATTTCATTCAATGATATATTTATTAAAGAAGTTACTTATATTTATTCCTAGTGATTAAATGATTATTTCTTAATTGTTATACATAATTATTAATCATTTAATATAATATATCACAGTTCCTTTTATGTTTTGTGTTGTGTGTGGATAATGATTTTGAACCTATTAAGTATTTTAAAAGTAATAATATATTATGATATTTGGGGGGTAATAGCTGACCTTTTTATTGATAACTCATAGAATTATTAAGTGTTTTGGTATAATTTTGAAATTCATTTAAAAGAATCGTTATGGATTAGGGTTGGATGGTTGATACTTTTCAGTTTTTCAGTGTAGGGAGGAGGTATATATGTATTGAAATTAATAGAAAATTATTTTGATGATTTTTTTTATTTTTGGAGTCCCAATATCTATCTAGAAAAATGGAATACCCCGTTATTTAATGTTTATCAAATGAATGAGTTACATGTGTAAAATCGAAAAACGAAGGGTTTTTGAACTAGTCTTATGTTTAATATAGGGGGTCTTCATATATAAATGTTACTCTTTTTTATGGGTTCCCTTATATGTTGAAATTATATAATTTCAAACAAGATAGAAATTTATAGTAGTTCCATGTATGTTAAAAAGTAAAACCTTCTATGTATATGAGTGTATCTATGTGACAAGCATATGTAAATGTAAAAAAACTATAGAAATAGGACAATCACCATGTGTGATACACTATAATGTGTTATAAAAATTCATTGTGATAATACTCTCAAATATGTGACCCTTATATTTAGTCATAATATTTTTCATAAATATGGTTGTAGTTTTGAGAATTTGATTTCTAATAGTCATGTGGTTTAATCTCTTGGGTCATCGAGTTTGTTAAAAATATATTACAATGAGTTTGGTAATAATTTTCCTAAAATAACATAAATGAAAAATTAATATTGTAAAATAAAATATAATTAGGGAAATTGGAATATATACCACTATTTTTATCCAATCATATAGTAGTTTTATCTCATCCATATTTCTATGTCCATGTGAGATCTCTTCTATTATTTACAAAATTTGTTTTCCATTTTTTCAGTTATAGCTAAAGTAAAATCTTCCAATACACACCAGTTCATCTAAATTCGTCTCATCCCTTGTTATCCACTATTTTCTTGACTTTAATACAACCTTATATAATGATTCCACTATGGATTGTTGGAATCATCTTCATATAAAGTTGAATCGATTGTTCTTGAATAAACTATATCCCAATATGTTTAAGAAAATATGTTTTCATTTTTTTCATTATTTCAGATTACTAGATTTATTTATTTATGTTTTTTATCAATTAAGAGAACATTTATTGATGGGATTAAATGATAAATTCAGTATATTTTTAATTAGGGGAACATGTGTATAATGGTAGTTGTATATACCATGTTTATTATAGTATATGGATTAAAAAATCACATATTAAGGAATATTAATATTATTTCATTTGTATTAATCATTGAAATCCAATTGATTTAATATGTAAATTCAATAAATTTTTTAAACAATTTAATAAGATGATCATGAAGGAGTGTGGGGATTCAGTGTCTTGATTAATCTTGGTTAGTATTGGAAAACCATTAAAATGGATTTTTAGAATTTTCATATAAGGAAATGCCTACATATAAGGTCATTGTACAATTATATTATTCATTATGTGTGGAATAAGGTGTAATGTGGTGTCTCTATTTTTTGTGTGTTAACTAATTTTTTTTATTTTAAATGATTCCTTTAAATTAAATATATCGAATATAAGTGACTTTGTCTATAATAGGCCCTTCTCTACTAGTTTAATGCTTTGGTTGCTAATGGTAGAGGGTTTAATGATAAATATGCGTTATGAAAATATAAATAACCTATAGATGTACAAATTATTTTAATGACATGTTTTGGGATTTGATATGTAGTCACATTGCCCGATATATTTTGCGTAGTTTGATAAATATGAAATTAGTGTCCTTGGTAAGGTTATATATAAACATAGATTACATTGAATCCCCATGGAATTTTAATTTTTGTGAGTATTTGGTGTTCCAACTCTAGTCATATTCATTTGTAACTATGTGAGGATTTCATATGAAGGGTGTATATATCTATTCTTTGTGAGAGGTTAAACTAAATTAAATTTTGTATGTGAGGAGGATGTTTTACC
Source organism: Viscum album (assembly GCA_963277665.1). Classification (NCBI taxonomy): domain Eukaryota; kingdom Viridiplantae; phylum Streptophyta; class Magnoliopsida; order Santalales; family Viscaceae; genus Viscum; species Viscum album. Next base: position 1,996,015,832 of record OY728135.1, on the reverse strand, counting down.
ACTCATTTGTGTGAATTTATATGAAATTTCCATTATAACCATTAATGATTTGATATGAGGATGTTAGAGTTAGGGTATTTGAATTATATGAGAGATGTGTTTTGACACAAATGATTGTAATGGGAAAATGTGTCCCCAATAGGTTTCATAGACTATGATGTGACATAGGTGAGTATTTTTTTGGCCTAGTTGATTTTTTTAAAAGAGTATTATAATATGGGTTATATCTCAGTTATATCAAATAATTCATGTGATATCATGATTATGTTTTATACATGAGAGTTCATCCTAGAAAATATACATAGTGTTGGGGGGAATATAAAATACAATGACTCTAATTTTTATAAATGATGGTTACATGGAGGGTTATATAACCCTAGGGAATATATATATATATATATTGGTTGTAGGATGAGATGAATCCCCATGATATATGGAATATTAATATTCTACTGTGTGATTTTCCCCTACGTGAATGGAATGTACAGCATTAAGATTGGATTTTTCTAACAAATTATATGATACTATAGAATAGGTTTTTGGGTGGGATTAAATCATATGGTGTATGAAATTATTATATATGTTATAGTATGTGATACACATCCCAAAGATTAATATTCGAAATGGGTTCAAGGGATTATCATGTTCTCCCATGTGTGATTTTGTAAATATATTCATAGTAATGACTTTGGTTCCACAATGTGAAGATATGACAAGCTGATAGATATCCATACTTTTCTTAAGCAGGAATGATATACCATGGGGGAAAATATATAATATTAGGATAAATAATGATTACTCTATTTCACTTCCATGGGTTATTTATAATTTTGAGAATATCACATCATAAATTAATGCATATACAAGTCAAGTTTGGCTCACCATTGATGTAGTGATACTAATTTATGCACACACTCATATAGGGTGTCCCTAAAAGTAGGTTTACCCCTAAAAACTCATTGTCAAAGTTATAGGTATGGTAGAGTCCTTATCATTGGTGGTTGAGCCTGATAGTTTGGATATATTCATGGGATATGGGCATGGGTAAAAATTGATACTAAGTGTTGATTATTTATTTTATTATTTCTATTTTTGCGTTTGATGTGAATGTTCTACCCATGAGAGATAATGTTGTTATATTCCTAAATTATGTTCCATTCTAAAAAATTAATTTGTTAAAATATTGGAATATTATTTTTTCTAGTTCCATATATGAATTATTTATTTATTCATTTTGATATTGAAATAACTTGTTTTTTTAATTCATATAATTGACATTACTCTAATATTATGATTTTTTATCAATATGGTAAAACAATAGACCCTTTTTGATACTCAGTATGCTATATTATATATCAATGTACATATATAGTCATGTAATGAACAATTCTAGGTATGATAGAGTGGGTAAATTCAAGATGTTATAGAAGGTTCCAATAAGAAGAATAAAAGGAAAAATATTTAAGCATACCAAATCAAATTCATTAAAAGAAGCAAATAACATTATCTCAAACATGATTAATGAATAAGAATCATTTTACCAAGATAGTTCCACAAACATTAACGAATTTATCATTTTATTTTCAAATGTAATGTTGTAAGGAAGATGCAACAAAATAATTAAACCCATTAATTGTGGAATTATTGGAATATTTTTATAAGGTTTAGATGTGAAGAATATATAAGTGAGGAATCAGTCAAAGCCCAAAGGGTCATCCCCGAAAATAATGATGGATAATTATCACAATAATGGAATTTTATTAAAATATAGTGGAAGAAAATACAAAAATAAAGAAAACAAATCACAAAACATGATTAATCATCACTAAATTCTGATGTTAAAAGAAATAAATATAAATTTGATAGTGATGAAAAAGTATCATTTATGTAAGAATTAAAATAACATGAAAACACAACAATGAGAGAAGAATAAAAATGGGATCGTGATGGATAAATTAGTGATGTGGAGAGTGTGTAAGAGGTAAAGAATTGTGTCGAACCCAAGGATCACTTGATATAAAATATAAAACAAAGAGGGTAAATGAATTTATTAATGATAACTAATAATTTATTAGGAAAAGAATTTCAATGATTCTAATTATAAATACATTATAGTGACTTGCATTATAATAAAATAAATGATAATATATTAAAATTAAGTTCATTAATAAATAAAAAAATTGATATTAATACTATAATTTTATTTTAAAAAAACATAAGGTTGAATGAAATTGTCGTAATGTTAGTAAAATAAGATATTCTAGTAACCAAATTCATAGATATATAGATACAAATATAATTTATTATGTTATGTGAATGATCAAATATTGTGTAATTGTATAAATTTTTCCTATGAAATATATAGTTTATATTATTGTTCCTTGAAAAAAATGTGGAAAACTATGATTAAAACTCAATCAGTGGTAATATATATATAGAGGAATTATTTAGTTGATTGAATCCCCTAAAAACTAGAATAAAAATTTCTATGTTTGATTATGGAGTTGAAAATTCTAATGTTAAATATCGGCGTAAAGAGAATATGACCAAGGTCAATCGTAAGGTAATAGTCATGCATAAGGGGGAAGGATTCATTGAATTTGGACACTAAATATAGTTATTGATCTTAAATCAATAGAATGCATATTGATATGATTTTAATTAAATTTTTTTTACACGTTCAAATCTTTCATTGGGAGAATATTATGGTTTCTTAGAGTCTAGATACAAAAATATATATGTTTTATTGTATAATATCACACCCCTTTTTTCAATGAGTATAATTCAATAAGGTGGAGTAATTGAAAAATTCTAAAATTACAGACCAAATAAATTGGAAAAATGAACTACCAAATATATTTATTCTTTTACACTCTTGAGGATAATTATTCTAAGAGTGATCAACCTATAGACATCAGAAAAAATTTCATCCCATAATATTAGGAGATTCAAAAAAATGAGGGTTCTGGATTGATTCATTAGAGGAATAATAATGATCATGAAATTTTTTTACGGTTTCCTATAAATTAATGAATAGAGATAATTTGTGGATGCATGATATTGGTTTTCAAAACATTTAATTCAAAATTAATATATCCTTAAATATATCGAACACTGTGATAAATGATGTTTCAAATTATAAAATTATGGTTCCCATAGAAAGTAAGTGGTATGATACACTACTATAAATAAGAAAAATTCATGTCATTTTTTCATTATCTTTGTTTTGAGGAATAATATTGTATGATATTGATCTTTTTAATGGTATGTATTGTTTAATTTTGTTTTTAATATATTATTTTTTGATAATTAAATTATTCCCTTAAGTAATGGGAGTCTTATGGATGTTCTAAGGGTTCTGGACATGGGAGAAAAAAAAGAACTCGGCCAAACTGTGAAAGGTGCGTGGATGGAACACAATTAAGTAAAACCTTAACAGGAAAATTATATTCTCTTGTACTATGACATATCAAATAGTTGGAGCATAGTTCAAAAATCATGTAGATCTATAAAGGTAACATTACAGACTCACATTACTTGGATATTGTCTTGCACCCAGTTTAGGAATATTTAGGTAAATCATTTGTGTAGGCCTAGAAACATAGTAAAGGTTGGGAAATTTATATTTTTTACATTATGGGATTTAAATAACCACATCCTTTTCATCACCCATTTATTTCTCCTACAACCATATAGATGAACCATTTCAACACTTGATTCCAAGGTGTATATCTCTTTCATTTCTAATCCAATTGAAGTTCTATTGGCTGCAGATCAAAGCACCATCTATGTATGTTGCATCCATTCCATTTATTTTTTAGATTAGTTTTTATATTTTTCCAAAATTCATATGAAGATAAAATCCTCTCTTTTTATAGTGGAATCTTTGATGGGGATTTAACGGATGTATGAATCAAAATATAAGGCTATGATTAAAAGTGGATTTAGGATCCGACGAAGGTGGTCTACAAATAATATCCCATAGTTGTGTTTTAGATTTGTGAATGTGTGTTAATAACATGTTTTCATCTTATAGTGATTTCTTATTATTGAGTATGATTCGCTAAAATGAAGGGATAATTAATTATTTGACCACCACATAATACTTGGGGATATATTGAGGATGATTCGAAAGATTTAGGGCCACCAATGGGGTGTGATTGCATTCATGAAAATAGGGATTGGTATTTTTATGTGTATAGTTTACTTAAAATAATGTAGTAGTGAAATATAATGTATTTAATGTGATTTAGAGTTATAGAAAATTTAATTTTGATATTGGATCCTATGTTTTGATAGTGTCATAAGGAGTTGTTGGGGGGTGCTTGAAAAATGGTAATTTTTGGGAATTGATAGTATGTTGAATTGCTTATGAATTGTTTTGAAATTACTAAAAGAGTTAATATATAAATGAGATGTTGAACGTATAAAATTTGAAATGGATTTTGAATTGGGGAAAATAAACTTGGTTTTCATATTTGAATAGATGAATATAAAAAATTGGAGAATACAAGAGAATTATGGTGTATGCATTATATGTTTAAGGTTGTGTAGTGGTAGTGCTATGTGATATAAGAACATCACATTAAATTCATAGGTAGGAAAATTATTTTTAAATTATAAATTAGATAAATGGGAAAATGTATTGTAATTAGAGGATATTGATTAATTTATGGGAATTGTAGAATATACATAATGGGATGAGCAAGAAGAATTGAAATTGGAACAAATGTTTATATAATGTAAATAAAAAATGTATTAATGTGTTATGTAATTGTATTAATTTTTACATTTGTTATTATGTATTATCATTTTTAAATGTATTAGCTGTGTTTTGTGGTAATATGGTTTCAGGGTGGGGAATGGATGAATAAGAATATAGAAATGGATTGAGTTAATGGATAAATGATTGAGGCCCCTCACACTGGTCGAGTAGGTATGACTCTATAACATCAAACAGAATTATGGGGATTGGGAAGGGAACAAATCTCTATTCCCCTAACAGTTTAATTCCACCCGGTCAGAGGCATTACAATGATGAAATTTTGATGATGTTATGTGTTATCCATAGTGATATTGGGACATTATTTATTTTATTATGAAAAGTTATTGATATCCTTATCCCCATGAGTTTATGATGTACATGCCTAAACAATGAAACACATGATGCAAAAGTATTAACTAATGTAGATTATAAAAATGATGCAAATTATAATTAAAGATAAAAAATTATTATGTGTACTAGGTATTCTAATTAAACTATAGTTGTTCATTTTTAAAATACAATTTAATTCATATTTACTTTCACTATGTATTTATATTTTTTTGTATACACTATCTATAGTGGCATACTAAGTTGTACTGATACTTCCTCAGATCACCATTGGATTCTGAGAGGACATTATTGTTGTAGGTTTGGATAAGGGCATGTCCCTGGTGCTAGGTTGTTGAGTCGGGCATGGGATATTAATGGATAATGATCTGGACATGGATTCATGACTTTTTTTGGGATTCCACAAGTTTTCATTATTTTAGGCATCCCTCATTTTAGAACATTATCATGACATGACATAATTAATGTTGATTTGTGGGATGTATCTAGTTTTTGAATATTTCCTGGTCTTCTTATTTATTGGTAACAATATAATTATTCAATAATTTTTGCTTCTAACTATTGTGACCTACTATGGTAAAGAAGGAACAGTCTCCCCATATTTATTTTTATAACCTCTCCACTATTCTGAAACCAATAGAGTATATGGAGGCATGTTTGAGGTCGTATGACTACCCATCCCATTGTACCTAGTTTGTGTCTCCCAGTTTTGGGAAATTACAAAGTGGTATCCGAGAAGTTCATTTGCTGGGTCTTGTTATTTATGATAGTAGACATGATGTTAGTATCTGTTCGTCCTTGGTAATGAACTCATGCTTGGGATTAACTAACACATGTATGAGGGAAAACCCAAGTCCACCAGGGTTGGAATTGTTGTTCATGGTATGTGTTGTTACTATTGAGTAATATTTCACCATTGGGTGATGAATGTGTTGTTTGATGTGACTATTTTGTGATATTTTTCACATTTTTGGAATAGAATGAGGTTTTTCATTCATAAATCATTCTTGTAACCTTAGGATATAGGTGGAATTCATCATGATAGGCACACACAGTATTGGTGAGTAGTCCATGGAGTATATAATCCCTTATAGTCTTTTGATAATTTAAAGAAAATGTTTTCTAATAAATATGACTTGAATGGTTAAATAGAAATAAAAGTTAAATAGTGATTAATTAATTTTGTCTAATGAATGTTGTAAATGAGTTTAAATTATAATTTTAACATGTTTTGAAATGGGGAAGGTGTCTAAGAAAAAAAAATTATTTTTTAAAAGATGAAACTAATTAAAATTTAGTTGATGAATGAATTTGGTTATGTAATTTGGTTTACCACTTGTTGACCATGAACCATTGTAGGGATAACTAAATGTAGTGTTCTACGTTAGATGGTGACCATGGAAATAGTGAACATGGGGTGAGTTGTATAAGGATGATGGTACAATATCATTTCCATCTATGAATTAAACAATATCGATCATTTAGCAAATTGTTTATTAATGAATTTTTATTGATTATTTTGATTAATTTGGTGTGGAATTTTTATTTTTTGGTTAAATGAAATATTTAAATTATGAATTAATGAGTGCATTAATGGAGGAGTTAATTTTTAAAGGAGGTTTAGTGACGAATCATTAAGTGAATATGGTATTAGTAATACCTTGTGCTGTTGGTTTGACCCTTTGTATGGGTGTTTTGGGTGGATGGGAGAGTTACTCTGTTTTAGACCTTGGATGTGGATTGATAGTCATTTATCATAATAATATGGAACAGTAGTTGTTCTTTGGTATTCCATGGTATGGTTTTATCCCTTAGGATGTGAGGCATTGTTCGGTAATGATGTTGTGGATACTCTCTTGGGTTGGGACCATACGACAAGCATGATAGACCTTAAAGATGGCGTTTGGGATTGCAGGACCTTGTGATTGGGGACATTATGAGTTTTGTATTTATTTTGTAGAGAGATAATTGGATGGTTGATGGTTTGGTAATGTGGTTTGAATGGTGGATTCAGGTTGGCAATTTCAGAGGACAAAATAGTGAAATCAAGGGAGGCTATCCCAGAAATTTAGGTTACATGGTATATAAGCATGTGGGAGGCATCAAAGGTTACATTGATGTATAATGATATCCATAATGTTTCAGTGCGTGGTATATTAATGAAATGGTTCATTCATTAGAGAACATGAGTGCTTATGGTATGATGTATATTTTTTTCAATGTTTTGTATCATAAATGTGCATGACCTCTTTTTATGGATGATGATTAATCGTGGAGTCAATGTTTTTTTCGAGTAGAAGAGACTAGGGTGACAAAATCATAGTTTGATGATTTTTTTTAAATGTGACACCTGAGGTGAGGGAGTTCATCTGGATGATCTTTGTTTATGAATGGATTGAATGTTGGTGATATATTGATAATATCATGGGCCCAATGAGGCCGACTAACCATTAGGCATGGTTAGGTGAGTAGGTGGATGTTGGATATGCATAGTTGATGGTTGGCTTGTCTGAACTAATGTTAGTGTAAGTGTGTTCTCTGTAAGGTGTTAATTTTTGAAGGATATAACGAGATATATATGTGGGAAGAAACTAGTAAGTCATGTTTTGATCAGGATAAGAGTATATCATTCTCTATAAAACCAATTATGGACGCATGGTTATGTGGGAAACTGTTTTTTATTATTATGGTAGACCATTCTGTTTTTCCTGTTTTCATTTAGGGGCATACATAAAGATAACGATTTGGTTGGTTAAAGTAGTTCTACATGAAACATTGGATCATATATTCTTGTAGGCTAGTCAATGAGTGGTTGTGAATCTTGGTTAGTAGTCATGCCTGAGTGGTGATTGATTGGTGATGATGACATGTGTGCATTAGAGAATCCTGAGATCCTTCTGAGGACATTGTGTCCCACTGTGGGAGGTGACATTATCAATGGATTGTTGGTGGTGGTATTCATTGACAACTTCTTAGTATACTCATTTGGATGAAGATCAAGCCCAACATCTTGACATCATCCCATGTATGTTAAGAACTATGGATTTGTTATATGAGAAATTACTTGGATTTTGTTGGATGCATGACATCATGGATTTCATGTTCATGTGGGTGATATATGTGGAGCTAGATAACAGGATGTACAATAATGAAAATTTTTGGGCGAGGACCTTGAGATGGACAATGTGTCGAAAAACATAGGGGTTCTATTCATAGTACCCATATTGAGTATGGATGAAGCATAATTACATGTTAATGGGAAATATAGAAAACCACGTATAATTTTTGTGGTCAATCTTATGATCGAATGAAATCCATATGGTGTGAATCCATTGGAAATATCAATGGTAGTGAAACTACTAATGCGTGGAGTGATAAATTAGTCTGAAATGAAGAGATGATAACGTTTTTGTTGATGTAGTGACACCAAGATTCCAATGCGTAATCTTTTAGGTGAAAATTGGGACTCTCACGGAGGCCATGTGGCCCTTGATTATATTGTTTGATAGAGCCAACTATTATCTTGGGGATCAGGTTAGTTTTGAATAAAATTTGATATTCCCATGACTAGTCATTAATGGGGTTGGTGTGGGATGAAAATGGGTTATTGAAAGAGTTTTTAGAATCTTGAACTCCAACAATATCATAAGTATAATTCGGTAGTTTTCATTTGGTAGAATTGGAATTCCTTGATGTATGATGGAACCTTGTCTATGTTATGTAGTGTTATTCAAACGGTTAAGATAAATGTTCTATAATGTGTAGGCAAAGGGTTTATTAACTCTATATGAGTGGGTGAAATATGTGGAAAGATTTAAATCAGCATCAGTTGATGTTTTGGGGTGAAAATTATGTTTCAAATTGTGAATTGGTTTCAATGAAATCTTATCATTATTAAGTTTGTTTATAATGTATAGGATTGATTGTGTTTGTAATGTTGATGGGGTAGTGGATCATGATGATGGATTGGACGATTACATTTTCATTCTTGAAATAATCTATCAGTGGTTAGGTAATTACCTCAGTTGGAGTGTTGGATGATAGTGATATGCATCAATTTATTAACACCCTAGGGAAGATGGGTTCTAGTAGTAGAATATTGGTGATCTAGGATAATCCCATCAGGGTCATTAGACGTGAAATAGGATATCATAATGGGTTTGGTGAGAGTTAAATACATTTAGAATGATGTTATAACAGAAATATCCATAAAAATTTGACGACATACATGACTATGGTAAATTTGATCTTAGAATTTGAATGCATAGTGTATGAATTTTTTCTTAGGTGGTTTTAACAGAAAGGCTAGATTCGAATGTATGGTAATGGCCATGGGGATGTTTTTGCGTGGTGAGTTGGAACACGTCAGGTATGTTTTGAATGTTGAGTTGATATTCATGTGTCATTTACTCGTTATTTGGGTACCAAATATTGGTTGATGGTATAGAGAAAGAAAAATTAAATGTTGAATATTTATGACATGATCAGAGTTTTAGGTTGGGGGTCTCGAGTGATAACTATTTAGCTATGTTCACCCTTGTAACAAACATTAGCATGGATTTAGTTAGTTGAGTGTTTGATTTCTTGGAAGAATTTGGATGCATGGTCATGGAATGGGATCATCGAAAAATGAGCTATGAATATACGTATGTTTGGAAATGTGGTTGTAAATATCATATTTTTACTTTTAGGTGACATCGTGTATTGTTCACTATTAGATTCTGGAGCTCTATGAAAAAGGAATTCAAATTATTCGGGTGATATGATTCGAATAGAATTAGATATATGAGATGTTAATGGTTCCCCAAAGATGGTATGATATTGAGTGTGAAGTTTCAATGTGTTTCGATTTAGGAAATATTTCTTAATTTATCCCTGTGATGTTTTAGTCGTCAACGTATGGATAATGTTGACATGTCCCTTGAGGAGTATGTGGTTTGTATTGTGGGATTTGGTTAGGATGTGTTGGGGGGTAATATCATACATCTATTTTAATTTTTTAATTCCATTGTAATGTTCATTGAGAAATAGAGAATAGTGGAATGGATAGGTAGGAATAGTGTCCTGATTAATTTGTTGCAGAATAATTGTGAAGCTTGGTAATGCGGCTTGAGGATGATAACAAATAATTTATGGAAGTTATAATATATTCATCTTCATTAAGGTATATATTGCATAAATTATACCTTTAGTACCATATTTTTGTTTAATGAAACGTTTCATAGGTGTATGGGGATCCTCAGGGGTGTTAATAGGGATTTGGGACATGGGATAAAGGAATGATTGACCAACTTGTTAAAGTGTCTTGATTGGTGCATGGTTAAGAAATTCATGCAGCCTTACCAGAAAAACCATACTGTCATGGATAGTGTAATATCACATGGTTGGATTATGGTTTTTAAACCTTGCATTGCATCCCATGTAATCGTACGACTTCACATTCTGTGTATATTGGATGGAACTTGATTTTCACAAGATTTGGAATAACGTAAGGGTAAGAGGTGATGCCTAGTAAAATTTGGAAAAATTATAGTTTTTCATTTGAGTATTGTACAATCCCCATCTGATTTCTAACCCATTTATTTCTCCCCCATCCATATAGAACTCCATTTAAATACTAACTTCAATGGGGGCTATAATGTTCATAAATAATCAATTTGGGGAACTACAGGTTTCAAATTTATGATCTGTAAATTTTTATTAAAAGGATTGCTTCTCATTTCTAGAATAGGGTTTGTAGTTTCTACATTCTTCTTCTGATGCTCAAAAACACTATTTTTTCGGTCTAATTTTTTTTGGAGATTCCATGTGTTTTTAGATCCTAATCTAAGGTCCCAATGAAGATTGAATTTATCATCGTATTTGATTTAGGTGGTGTAAAAGTAATATCCCATAGTTTATTATTGATTGGTGAATGTGTACTTATATCACGATTCCCACTTTTTAATCATTCATTACCTTTAGTATGATATGAAAAAATTGTTGGATAATTAATTATTTAGACACCTAATAATCCTTTTGGGATGCGCTGACTAGGACGATAATGATTTTATGCCACCCAACAGGTGTGTCGGAATTCCCAAACTAATATATTGGTAATGATACATATAGATTTTACTTGATAAAACATAAACACCATATTGAACAAATTGAATATGTTATTTTTGATGTTAAAATGAAATATTAAATGTTGTGACTAGGAATTAATAGTGGGATAGGGGGTTGTCTATCATTGCTTGAAAAGGGTTGATTGGGTGAATTGATACTTTGTCGAATGGATTAATAATTTTATTAAAATTATTAAAAGGGTAAATATATATATTTGAAACAATAAACATGTTAAATTGTTAAAATATTGTGAATTTGAGAACATGTAAATGAGATTCCATAAAAGAATTGATGAATATGTTAAATGGGATAATTCATGGAAATTATGGGAATACCTAATGTGTTGAAAGTAGTGAAGTGCTATGCGATATAAGAATAGTTATGTAAATGAATAAGTGGGAAAATGAATGTGAAATGAAAAATCAGACTTATAATATAACATATTGTTTTTTAATATAAAATAATAAATGTGAATTTTTTAATATACATAATGTGGTAAGGCATGGCAATGGAAATTGGTTTAAAGAGATATGTAATGTAAATAGAAAATATTTTTATATGTTATTCGATATTATTAATTCCAATGTTGATTGTAATGAATTATGGTTGTTGTATGAATTGGATGATTTTTTTTGTGATATGGCTTCTATGTGGATAATGGATGAATAATAATGTGAAGATGGAATAAGGTTCAGTATAAATTTTTGAGGCTCCTACCATGGGTCGAGTAGGATTGATACTTTATCTCCACCCATAATACACAATTTCAGAAAGGGGACAATTTTCTATTCCCCTAAAATTTTCATTTCACCAATACTGAGGCTTCAAGGTGATGACATTTTTTATTTCATGATGTATTGGCACTAGGGAAATATTGAATTTATTTATTCCCATTTTCATATTATATTGATTTCCTTATCCCCATGTGTCAATGATGTTTGTTCACAACCCATATAACAAATGATGAAAAAGGTCTAAGTAATGAAGACCATATAAAGGATGCAAATGGAAATTAAAGATAAAAATGGACTAAGTTTACATTGTTATATAATGGATCCCATGGTTTTCTTTTGTTTATAATACCATTTTCTTTGTACATTTATGCACCATCTGTTTAGTCATGATATTTTTTGGACACAGTTTTTTATGACTTTGGATGTTTTACTCACACCCCTCTCGGGTAGCCATTACATACACCAGAAATAATCATTATTGTTGGTTGGGATAATGGAATGGTCCCGGTTCCATGGATTTGATTTGTGCGAGGGATATCCATAGATATAGATCTGGACATGGAGTGATGACCATTTTGGGAATTCAGGATGGTTCCTTTATTTTTGTTACCAACTATTATTTTCAATATTATCATGACAAGACATGGTTATTGTTGATTATGGGGTTGTACCTATTTTTCTAAGATGTTTGGATATTCTTGTTTATAGTTAATTACATATTATTTCTTCTATTTATTTTTCTAACTGTGGTGGACTACTCTGTTTAAATGGATTAGTCTCCCCACATTTATTGTTAGACCTTCTCAACTTGTCGATAAGCTCTATCATATAGTAGGCGCATCTATGGTCATGTGATGATCTGACACATGTCAACGATTTAGTGGATTTTATGTCAGGTATGTTACAAATATACATAATTTTATAAAACATCGTTATAATGTGAATAAAGGTATATTTATAAATAATTATTTTGTCATAAAATAATTCAATATTTTGATGAAGGGGTAGTGAACAAACAAATAAAATATTTTACAATCCTTAAAAAAATCATGTTTCATGGGTATAAATTAAGAGAACAAAATTTGGGATAAAATAAAAAAACATTTGGGGAATAAAAATTTGGCTCGGTTTTACAAGAAATATGTTTTTTAAATTATAGTAATGTTACAATGAGAGTGATTCAATACATGTGATACATTTTAAAAGTAAAAATTGGTTAATAGGAATCAAAAGCGAGTGGTAGTATAACTAAAGAAACAACATGTGTTGGATAACTCTAATGTTTATAGAACAATAGACCCCAAGAAAAATTATTGAGAAAAATATTTCATGATTTTATTATTATTTTAAAAATATTATTTATTTCTTAATTATGTTTTCTTAATATTAAAATCATGATATATTTAAACAAATTTATATGTTTTATTTGAATTATATAAGATATTCCATAAAAATATATGAATTTTATAATGCATCAATATAATGGAATGATGACCATGAGGCATATCATTATAAAAATTGGATTAGGAAAAAATACAGAGCTCCATACAAGACAAATTAAAATAACATCATTGAGTGTAAGAATGTGTTCTAGAATGATCTTGGAAGAACAATGTTATCAAATCAGAGAACTTAATTATTATTCTAGATGAAATACATTGTAGTGGACCTTGACCATGAAGAGTAAATTTTTTATTCGAAGAAGAAAAAAAAACCAAAAAGGCCCACTGGGAAATCCAGGGCCAGCTGGCAAAACAACTACAGGGGTGAAAGAAATGAAGTTAGAGGGCATCCCCACAGATAATATTAACCCCCGACGGAGTCAGACTCTCCAGGTTTTGAAAGTAAACAGGATTCGAAATAGGAGAACTAATATAATCCAAGAGGTCTGCCACCATGTTGCCTTCCCGCCAATTATGAAGCACACCTGTATGGTCTCCTAATAAGCCATGGCAAGCCGAGACCACGTATGATACCGACCTCAAAATTGCCCAAATGCCACGAAGGGTTTTATGCGGCACCAATGAGTCAGTTTCAACCTCAGAAATATAAGGACCCCTCTAGCCACAAAAGCGGATACCTCCATGCATTTCGAAGGCTTCCGCTGGAAGGGATATCCCTTTCCCAAAACAAATAGAAAAATCCAAGTAGACCGACCCTATGCCATCACACACAACTCCTCCTCCCTACAAAATACTGAAGACACACGACCCATCAGTGTTGAGTTTCAGAACCCTCGACGGAGGGTTCCAACGAATCCAACTTACCGAAGACGTTCCACTGCCCGCCTGAGAAAGGGATGTCCTGGAACCAAACCGCCTGAGGGACGGAGCATCTCTCCATCTTCCCAGCACACTGATCAAACCTACAATCAGGCTAGTGGTCCTTGTAATGATCACCTGGGTCGAGGAATACTTTCCCTCAATGATATGTTTGTTCTTTACCTACCACATACTCCAGCAAACCGCATGAAATATCACCAAAAAAGCACACCTTTCTGTACCACTGTCCCCTACGTCCTGGTACCATCATTCCAAGAACGTTTGGTCCATCATTGAGAAAACATTGATAGCTGTAAAGTCACTAATGAGTCCCCAATCCTCACGCTCCCAATCAATATCAAAAAATAGATGGCTAGAACTCTGCTCTTCATGACTCTAGCAACACATGCATCTGGTAGCTAGTTGCACACCGCAAAGCATTATGTTATTGTCTGTCGACAGATCCCTATTCCTGATCCTCCAGGTGAGGAATTTATATTTGGCGGGGATACCGTTGGTCTAAAGGACCTCGTTCCAAGGGTTTATTTTCCCCTTCGTGCTTGTAATCCTATGATAGTATTTGAAGGTAAAAACTCCAGTTGGTGATGGGGTGAAGACACACCAATCCGGATCGGACGACAACTCGATGAGGTTGAAGAGATCATGTTGAACCCTATCTATAATGGACCTAATGAACTCCCAATACTATCTGGCTTCATGAAAGGAGATGTTCGCGGTAGGGAAACCAGGGAAGCCAATAATCAAGTCGCTCCAGTTGTGATGGGAGAACAGGATGTCGTCGCGTCCAACGATCCAGTGGGCATGCCTCCTAAGCTCATTAATGATGGGGACAAGATAAGACCAAAAGGGAGAGGTGTGACCCTCAGTGGAACATGAGTCCCGTTGAGACCATTCATGCAATGTGTGCCCCCAATGAATACGTTGTTCCAGTACCTCCCATGAAAGCTTGACGTGTATGTCGTGGAGGATACTCTCGAGGCTACACACGTTTATCCCCCCTTCATACGATGTGCATGCCAATCTACTCTAGCAAGCCCAATGATGTTTCCCCTCACCCCTAGGATCCCAAATGAACTTGCCCAGAATCTTGTAGATGCAAGCGATGACACCCTTTGTAACCTTCAGTACCGAGAGAGCGGGGACTAGGGTGGAAAGAAAGACATAGTTGACCAAGAAAATTCTACCACCGAAGGACAGAAGGTTGTTCATCCAGTTAAGAACCCGATCCACGATCTTATTGGTGAGGAAGTCAGAGTCCCTGATGTGAGGATAGCCAGCCAACAGAGGAGCCCTGAGGTAGATCATATGAAAGGCCCCCCGCTTCATCTGAAGAAGGTGACCCTCCATCGAAGCCCTTCTAGGGAGGCAATTGCAGGGTAGGAAGACACTACTCTTTCCACTATTAATGCTCTGTCCACTCCAAAGAAAATTCTCCTCCAGAAGCCTGTTTTGATGACCTAGGGATCTACTGGAAGCATTCGCAAAAATAATTTTGTCATCTGTGAACATAATGTGCGACACTGAGGGATGGTTCGATCTGCAGCGGTAAGGAAGCATAAGACCACTACCTTGGCTGCGATGGATGAGTTTTCTTATCACATCCTGGTCCAAGACAGACAAGCTTAGTGAAATGTGATCCCCTTGTCGAATCCCCCGAATCAGTTTGAAGAAACCAAAAGACTCTCCCAAAAAGGAGATGGACAACCGTGATGAACTGAAACTGCGAAACAGAGTGTCGATGTTTCTGGAAGAGAGTCCCATGCATGCCCACACCATGCTGATGAAACTCCATTCTAGCTGCTCATATGCCTTGATAATGTCATGTTTAATGACTGATTTGATCCCTTGGGACTTGTGATTAATATCTAGAATAATCTCCTGGCCCAACGCTATTGCTCCCTGGATGCATCTCCCCTTCACAAACCCGTGCTGTTCGAGGGCCACCCACTGTGGAAGATAGGCTGCCAGGCGGGAGATTATGACACTGGAGAGGATATTATATAGAACATTGCACATACTCATATGATGGAACTGGTGTATCGATGAGGGGTTCTTCACCTTGGGTAAGAACACGACTATGGTGGCCCATGCAACCACCGGCAGATGCCCACCCCAAAAGAAGTCCTGAATAGCGGAGATAAAGTCTCACTTGATCACCTCCCTGGAGGCTCTGTAAAAGGACGCATGAAATTCATCTGGTCCCGCCGCTCTATCCGGGTTGAGTTTTAACAGGGCTTTGAAAATCTCCTTCTCTAAATGAAGAGATCACAGACCTTCATTATCTTGGTTCGTAAGCATGATAGGTATGGAATCAAAGATATCCATGTTGGTGCCTGAATAACCCGTAGTCCACTAGGCGTTAGAACCTGTTAAGAGATCCCATAAGTACTCATTATCTATCCCACCTGCAACGTCTCTATCATCCGTAAAAGACCCATCCTCCAACTGAATGTTCAGGTTCACCGGCCCTTTCCTCTCCTTGTTTCAAGCCTGGAATAAAGATGAGTTGTTATCCCCCTCTTTTAACCAAATCATTCTTGCTTTCTCCCTGGACATGCACTCCTGCTTCAGCAACCTGTCCACTAGGAGCTGCTTCGCTTTGACGAGTTCAATGAAAACATGCTCGTCCCATCCTCCCTCTAGGCTCTGTTCGAGTTGGTCAAAAACTTGCGAGCTGAGCAACATATCCATGTGCAGTGGAGAAAGAATAGTAGTGGATATATATATTCAAATGAATTATAAAATTTTACCTAATATTCTAATTAAATCATATAATTTTTATTTATATATATTTTTTATGTTTAATATGATGATATTTAGTAGCAATTAATATTTAGAGATTAAGGGAATCAATGATTACTTGTTCAATGAGATATCAATAATGGATGATATCTTTGGCAGACATTAGGTTTTAGAATTTATAAATTTTAAAATAATAACATGATAATAATTTTCAACACACATGATTAAATTTTGATGGAATTTAGAAATCCATCACATAAATAATTTATGGATGGTGATTCCATTGACGTGACTGACATGAATATTGCTTGAGATTATTCCATATCATCTAGAAATCATTAATATGTTTCAAGATAGTTTGGAAAATTATAATATTGAAGAATGATTATATGTATTAGACTTTTATGTTCCAATTTGATAATATTACTGCTGTGAAAAAATCATAAATACATAATCAACGGATTGAAAACCAAAATAAGAGTTTTAATTTTTTATCTTACCAGCATACATTCACTAGTTCAACAAAAGTGTGTTTTTATGCCTTAAAATACTATCATTTTTTTCATGGATGGATGATTTAATTTAAAAAATTGTTAAAAATAAATCTTTGGAAATTGTTTCACTTCCTATAGATAAAAATTGGACTGATACAAAGTGGTATTTATGAAAACATCTAAATATGAATGATAAGGTTCCATAGAACACTGATTATCTTGATTGAAAATAATATTATCATATTGAGTGTATTTATTTTCATGGTATAATTTATCCATGTTACAGGATTTAGATTATCTCTATATGTCATTAAATTCGAGATCAATTAAACAAAAATGGTTTACAAATGGACATAGAATCATCATTCCTGAATAGAAAACATGAGAAACATGTACTACAAAATATGTTGAGTTAATCCATGATGGTGATGTCTTTTATTTCTTAGTCATAAAAATCAAGTATATGAGATCAATAATATATCATGCGAATGGTATTCACAGTTTGATAGTATTATAAAGAACATGTGATTTAGTAATGGAAAATTTAATTCAAATCATTTTGTGATGTGAGATAAAAAACTCTAACCATATGGTTGTGTAGGAAAATAAAATTAAATTTTAAGAGAAACAAACAAATAATATATTTAATTTCCACCCTCAATCTGATACCTCTCCATTATTTCATTAATTACTGAGAAGGTAATCATTTTGGATCTGTAGGTTTCTAATGAAAATTATTTTTAATTTTTCTAATAAGAAATTTTAGTTTTCTATTACATAAAAATATTATATTAGTGAAATAATAATAGTATTATACTCTTTTAGTACATAGTAAAATATTATCCTTGGATTAAAAAAGTAGATATATAAACAAAATAAATATTTGAAGGCTATTTTATATCCAATTTTTATTTAATAACATTTACAATGATTATTACGGTTCTAGTTACACTTTTTGAATGATTACAAAAA
Source organism: Viscum album (assembly GCA_963277665.1). Classification (NCBI taxonomy): domain Eukaryota; kingdom Viridiplantae; phylum Streptophyta; class Magnoliopsida; order Santalales; family Viscaceae; genus Viscum; species Viscum album. Next base: position 1,995,997,387 of record OY728135.1, on the reverse strand, counting down.
TTTGATTGAAATTTCATATTATAGAAGTATAATATAAACCATTATATAATTAAACAAATCATTATTTAAGAAAAGTTTATATTATAAGTAAAAATATAATTTTTTATTGTTATTCCTTTATAGACTATAAGATCCCGGTTTTTTTGGAAAAGTATGTTTTCATTATGTTTCAGTTGAATCCCTTTTTTCAGACTTCATGGGATGCCTTTTGAAAGTATGAGAGACCCTGGGGGTGTTCCTGGGGCTCAGGGCACTAAAGAAAGGAAAATTGGGCCAATGATGCCAGGGCGCATGGCCTTCACATGACCAGGGAAACCGTGCGGCCTGCCCAGAAAAACCGTGCAACACTTCCCCCTCCGGACAGAAGCATGCACATGTTTTTCGCACAGTTTTCCAAAATGTGTGGCTAAATCATGTGACCCCTCCTCCTCCAGGAAGTGGCATGCACACGGTTTGTGCACGGTTTTCCAAACTGTGTAAAAAAACCAGGCGGCCACTAAATGTTGTGGAAAATTATATGTTTTCCACTATGGGATATTAAACCCAACTCGGGATTTCCCCTCATTTCCTCCCTCTTCACCCTAGGCACGAACCAAATCACCCAAGAACTCCAAGAGATCAATCCCCCTCATTTCTAAGGCATTTTTGGTGCCGTTGGTTGCAGATCGAGGCTCCAGGTAAGGCTAATCTCATCCTTTGTTATCTTTTTGGATTAGTGTTTTTATCATCTCTCCCGCTTTTTTTGATGCTCTAAAACGCATACTTTTGGGTGAGTTTTAGGTTAAAGCACCAATGGTTGGTAAAATCAAGGTTTAAGGACTCGATTGAGAGTGTGTTCAACCGCGGTTTCGAGGTTGGTGGACTATATGTTATTTCCCATGATTATGTGGGTGTTTTGTGCATGTTTAGTTGTGTTCTTGTTTCCCCTTGGTTATGTTTTTAATAACCTTGTAATGTTTGGTAAGAATGGTGTTTAAAATGGCATATAGGAACCCTCACGATCTCTATGGGATGTGTTGGGATTGACTTGACCTACTTGGGGCCATCCATGGGATGTGCCAGCTTTTCCCGGGTTTAGGGATTGTTATTAGGAAAGAGAACTAGTTGTAATAAATTGTAGAGCCCTTGATAATCATGTTGGCATGATTGGATGAATTTGGATTGGAAGTTAGGTGATGTACCCAGATGGGGAAATAACCAAAGGGTTATTTGAAATGGGATGAATGGTTGAATCATGGAAATGATGAACGGGTTAAATGGGTTAATTGGTAAAATTAATTAAAGACCACAATGGGATGGATTATGGCTCTAGTGTTGAATTCTTAGTGAGATATGCATAACACATGGGAATTGGGTGAATGGTTAAATGATTTGAAATGGTAATGTGTTAATGGGTTATGGAATTATGTGAATTCTCATGTGGTTTGTTGTGAATGGTTTTCCGAACGGGAAATGGTATGGATGGTTGATGGTTACTTATATATATATATACATACGCATGTGGGCATGGCTTGGTAGAGTGCGGTATTACTTGAGGATCTACTCCCTTGGGTCGAGTGATGACTGATGCTCTGAACTCCACCCTAAATGCATGGGTTAGGAATGGGGACAGAGGATCAATTATCTTAATGGTTGCATCCACTCGAAATAAGGATTCAAGGTGAGGATATGGTTGCTATGAGGGGGTTAGACCTAGTGAGAAAGGATAATGATGTGTTTACCCTCTTGTATTTGATTGTTGTACTTATACGTTTATAACATAATGTATTTTATTTACCCACAGAAATGTGATGAAATGGTAGGTGATGGTAAATGGTGTGGAGTGAATGGTAATGGAAGTAGCAATGGAATTGGGTATGAACTGGTTAATGGTCCCTTAAATAAATACTTGAAAATTATCATTAATATTCCTTTTACATGGAATATCTTTTTATATAGGATATTTTGTAGACGACATTGGTGATGGCCTACTGAGTTGTACTCACACCCTGTTCGGGTACCCGTTGGGTACCCGAGCAGACATCATGGATGGAGGTTAGGAGAATGGAAAAGGTCCTTGTTAGATAGTTGAGTGTACATGGGTAGCACTTTGTGGACTATCCAGACTTAGAGTTCGGACCATTTTGGATATTTTGGTCATTGTCTTTATTTTGGGTTTTTTTCACTCTTTCACTGTAGTATGACATGGTGTACTTATTGTTGGAAATGGTTGTTATACAAGTTACTTGTTTATTGGTTTATTTTCATTTTGGTTATTTTTTTTGTGGCTTAAATTTATAAAAGGGGGTATAGTCTCCCAACATGTCTCCATAGACCCATGCTTATAGTCAGCATCCTTTGGCGTATGGGGAGGTGTGCTAAAGGTTATGTAACCACCCAGCTTGGAGCACCAGTTTAGTGCCTTCTGTGTTGGGGATGTTACACAGTGGTATTAGAGGATGTCTTTCTTCTCCTTCTCAGAGGACGTGTTATTTGGAATTGGTAGCCAAGGGTTAAGACGTGTCAGGCCTTGGTAATGAGCACATTCTTAGGAGTATCAAACCTATGTACGAGAGAAAACCCAAGTCACCATGGGTGGGAAATGTTGTTCTTGGTTCTTTTTTGATACAATTGATGATTTTTCACCATTGGTTGATGCACATGTGGTTTGATGTGACTGTTTTACGATATTTGGATCATGGCCTTAATGGCACAAGGATTTCCATTCATGCATCATTGTAGGCACCTAAGGAGATAGGTGGCATACATTGTATTAGGCACACACATTGGATGGATGTGTGAGGCATGAAAGTAAGGTGAAGCTTGTATTTCATGAAACCAAGAAATAATGAGAATAATGAAATAAAAAAATGGGTAATGGATGTTTAATGAAACCTAAGTGTTTTAAAAGAAGTGGGAAATGTTTTGTAAATTTTGTGTGAATTGGTGGTAGTTCATGGTTGGTTACCCCATGTGGACCATGGCCCATGGTAGGGATGGTCGGGGTGGTTAATTTGAGGTGCTAATGCTGTTATATTAGCAGATGAAAATGGGTTGTTGTAGCTAGTAAAGATATTTTTGAGGAAGTCGTGAATGTTGTATGGTATTCTTTCTAAAATATCATGCTTGGCATTGTATAGAAATGCAACCATGACGTTGGTTACCAGTTGGGCAATGAAAGGATGTTGCTGAGAACACTCCTCCCATAGAGGAGCGCGAAAATGTGGTGATAGATGAATGTAGAGAAGACCAGTTCCGGGAGAACATGGATCGCCTTATGCAGATGATGGATCATGACCCAGGGTGGGTTGTACAGAGTATGTTTGAACTAACGAGGGAGTTCCAGCTGCAACACCCTCTGACCTTTACCGGAGAGGGTGGGCCAGAGGTGGTAGAGTTTTGGATAGAGTCTATCCATATGATATGGGATCATCTAGAGAACCCTTTTGAAAAGTGAGTAATGTTGGTCGTTAATATGTTGCGGGGCCAGGCAAGGCATTGGTGGTACATTCGAGCTCAGACCGAGAAGGATGAGGGTATGTCTTGGATGGTTTTCCAAGAAATGTTTCTGGAGAATTTATACCCAGAAACATTGAGTTAGGAGTGGGTTGTAGAGTTTATGAGACTGAATCAGGGATCGTTGTTGATGATGGATTGTGCTAGTCGCTTAACTAATTTGTAGTGCTTTGTCCCAGTGTTTGCGGGGGATGAGGCATCAGTATCGAGGAGTATCCCGGAAGGGTTGAGACATGAGATTAGGTTTCATGTGAATATCTTCAACTTGAAGAGGTTTGCAGAGGTGATGGATCAGACACTCCCCTCTTAAGGGAACCTGAATGATTCTTCGGGTGGTGGGCTTGTCGTGCTAGCTGGGCAGACAAGTGGTGCTTCTTCCGATGTTCGGAAGCGTCTTTTGGAATGTTTCCAGAAAGGTGGCCAGCAGGGAGGATCAGCCTCTCAGAGTGGGAATCAATTGTTTTTCTATTAGTGCGGTAGGCTAGGGCATATGTGTGGTCAGTGTCCTAGACCTCCAGTTGAGTGTCGTTTATGCTGTAGGATGGGACATGTGTAGAGGTTCTGCAGGAAGCCTTGGCAGGTGGGAAAGTATGATGGTGAAAAGCAGGTACCGGGTATGGGAAGGGGATCGGTTGTCCCATATCAAGCAAGAAGTTGGAGCTCCATGGGTCGTACTGGTATAGATGGTGGACGTGGAACTCTAGGGAAAGATCGCTCATTCCAATAGTGCAGTGTAGCGCAGGACCTTCAGGCAAGGGCCCAGGGTAGTGGGGAAGGTCAGCATCAGGCAGTTCAGTTTGCACCTAGTGATGGTGAGGCCGGACCGTCGACTATTCTAGGTACGATCCTTATAGCATCCTCTTTTTCTAGTGTGTTGTTTGACACAGGTTCCACACACTCTTTTATCTCTTCTCAACATGGTGTAGTGCTAGGATTACATGTGGAGGGTGTGTATGGAGTTATGTCAATTGACACTCCTTTCAGGGTGCGGGTTGAGGATATCATGCAGTGTAAGGGATGTGCCTTGGAAGTTGGTGGGAATCATTTTCTTGTGGGACTTGTTCGTTCTCGATATTTTTTTGTTTGAACTAATCATGGTAATGGATTTTTTGGGGTTATATTGGGCACACATAGACTTTTATTGTTGTAGTGTATCGTTCAGGTCACTTGAGAGTGATGCTTATGTCCACCGTCGTGAATTAGATGTTCGAGTAGGTCATGCAGGACCGTTTTCTCAGCGGTTGAGCGGAGTCATGTCTAGAGTGGCATGTCTCATGCTTGATGATAATGAAAGAGGAGAACAATCCATTTTTTTTCCTCTGGTGGATTGGTTTCAGGATGTTTTTACTGATGATTTCTTAGGGTTACCACCCGAGAGGGATGTTGTGTTCACGATCGAGTTGCAGAAGAAAGCAGAGCCAGTTTCTTTTCTACCATACCGAATGGCACCGGCATAACTCTCAGAATAGAAGGTTCAGCTTGAGGTGTTGGAGTGTAGGGGGTTTATCTGTCCTAGTATTTCTCCTTGGGGATCTACCCTAATTTTTTCAAAGAAGTTTGATGGGTCTTTAAGGTTGTGTGTTGAAAATCAAAAGTTAAATCAGATGATGGTGAAAAATTGGTACACTCTTCCTAGAATTGATGACCTGTTTGATTAGTTTAGGGGTGAATCAGTGCTTTCTAAAATTTATCTGAGGTCAGGTTATCACCAGATGAGTGTGAGGTCTTCTGACGCACCAAAGATAGCTTTCTGAAGTGGGTACGGGTTGTTTGAGTTCTAGGTAATTCCTTTGGGCTTGACCAATGCACTGTTAGTTTTTATGGATTTGATGAACCAGATCATTCATCCCTATCAATATTAGTTTCCGGTTGACTTTGTTGTCGATATCTTAGTGTACTCGAAAACTCGCGATTATCATGCCCAACATCTTGAGCTCGTCTTGGGTACGCTATGAGAGCATCGGCTATACGCCAAGCTATCAAAGTGTCAGTTATGGATAAGTGAGGAGAATTTTCTGGGTCACTTCATCTCGGAAGCAGGTGTGTTAGTGGATCTAGAGAAAGTGCAGTCCGTTGTATCTTGGGATCAACTGAAGAGTGTTTCTGATGTTTGGAGTTTTTTGGGTTTGGACGAGTATTACCAAAGGTTAATCCAGGATTTCCCTCACATTGTAGCACCACTCTCTGGCTTGACCAAGAAAGGAATATGGTTAGAGTGGTCTGAGGCTTGTGATAATTCCTTTCAAGAGTTGATGAAGCGGTTGAGGACAACACCTATCATTATCTTACCCGAGTCGGGTAAGAAGTACATCATGTTTTGTGATGTATCCGGGATCGGACATGGGGATGTTTTGATGCAGGACAAGCATGTTTTGGCTTATGGGTCGAGGCAGTTGTGACCTCATGAGCGGAACTATTCCACTCATGACCTTGAGTTGGCTGCAGTGGTGTATGCCTTGCAGTAATGGAGGCACTATTTGTTGGGAGAAATGTTTACTGGGTTTACCGACCATAAGAGTTTAAAGTACATCTTCTCACATCGGGATTTAAATCTACGTCACTGAATATGGTTTGAATACCTCCAGTATTTTGACACTGAGTTGGTGTACACTCCTAGAAATTGAAACCGTGTTGCGGATACTATGAGAATTAAGGTTCAGAATCAGGTGGTGTATGAGTCCATCACTGAGTGGAAGGTGATGTCTTTATTTGCTAAGATGCACCTGGAGGTGCAAGAGGAGAATGGCCAGGTCACTCTTGCTTCTTTGACGATGGAGTCGACCGTTGTATTGGAGTTATGGAAAGTCATCTTGATGATCCTCAGTGTTTGAACATGATGGAAAATCATAATGGTGGGGAGCTACCTTCTAGTAGGGTCGTCGGCATGGAAATTGTTGTTTGTGTTCGTGATCGTGTGGTTGTGCCAAGGTGTGTGTGAGAAGATTTGATTATTGAGTTCCATGAATCAATGTGGTATGTGCATCCTGGTTTGACCAATATGTACAGTGATCTCTGAAGGTAGTTTTGGTGGCCTAGAATGAAGAAGGAAGTTGCGGGTTTTGTGGCACGGTGTATTACCTGTCAGTAGGTGAAGGTTGAGCATGAACACCTTGGTGGTTTGTTTAATCCATTGCCCATTATGGAATTGAATTTGGATGATTTAGAAATGGATTTTGTCATGGGTCTTCTAGGGATGCCGCAAGAAGAATGATGCAATCTGGGTGGTTATGGATCGGTTAATGAAAGTGGCTCATTTTTTACCAATTCAGGAGACCTTTACAGTCAACCAGTTGGGTGATATGTATGTTCGAGAAATAGTGTTGTTTCAGGGTGTTCTGCGAACCATAGTTTCAAACCGATATTCACGTTTCACATTGCATTTTTGGCAAGGGTTGCAGAAGGCGCTTAGTAAGCAGGTGTTTTTGAGCACGGCTTTCCACCTGAAGATGGATGGGCAGTCGGAGCGTATGATCCAAGTGTTGGAAGACATGTTGAGAGCATGTGTCTTGGACATTGTGGTTCTTGGGAGAGGCACCTATCATTAGTTTATTTTTCCTACAATGTTATTTTTTAGGCTACGATTCAAATGGCACCATTTGAGGCACTTTATGGGAGTCCATTTCAATCTACGTTGTGTCGGCTAGAGGACTGTGAATCTAAATTGTTGGGGACAAGTATCATGGAGAAGACTTTAGAGGAAGTTAAGCTGATCAGGAAGCGGATGGATATAGCTCAGAGTAGGCAGAAGTCATATTCATATTGGAGGCGCATACCTCTTGAGTTTGGGATGGGTGATAAGGTGTTCTTTTGGGTGTCGCCAAGGTTGGGTCACTGTCAGATTCAGAAGCAGGGTAATTTGGCGCCCAGGAATGTGGGACCTTTTGAGATTGTGGAGATGATCAGACCAGTGGCTTACCGATTGGATCTTCCACAGTGGTATAGTGGGATGCATTATGTGTTTCATGTGTCACAGCTTCGAAGTTATCACCCAGATCCATCTCAGGTGGTTGATGTGGAGGGTGTGGTGCTTGAGGTTGTTGCGTCCTTTGAGGAGCATCCAGTTCGTGTGGTGGATCATAGTGAAAATTGTTTGCAAGGAAAGGTTGTGCCATTAGTGTAAGTACTATGGTAGCATGGGAAATTTCAAAAAGAAACATGGGAGTGGGAATCAGATATGTGGGCTTAGGGGCCCGGACTCTTCTCTTCGATGGATCAATGATGCATGGAAACATGGCTCGAGGACGAGCCGTTATAAGGTGGTTAGGTTGTAAGTTCCCAATTTTTTGTAAAGGTAGGTTTTCATTATGTTTTGGTTGAATCCCTAGTTTCGGGATTCATGTGATGCCTTTTGATAGTATGAGAGGCCCTGGGGGTGTTCTGGGGGCTTGGGGCATGAAAGAAAGGAAAACATGGCAAAAGAAGCCAGGGCACACGGCCTGTGCCCGACCAGGCAAACCGTACGGCCAACCCAGGTAAACCATGTGACCCTTCCCCCTCCAGACAGAAGCAAGCACACTGTTTGTGCACAGTTTTCAAAACTGTGCAGGTAACTCGTGTGACCCCTCCTCCTCCGGGCAGTGGAATGCGCACGGTTTGCGCACAGTTTTTGAAATCTTGCGGACAAACCGTTCGACCACTTAAAGATGGGGGAAAATTACTACTTTTCTACTCTAGGCTTTTAAACCCCCTCGAGATTTCCTCTCATTTTCTCCCTCTTCACCCTAGGCACTAACAAAATCACCCAAGAGTTCCAATGGATCGATCTTCCTCATTTCTAAGGATTTTTGGTGCCATTGGTTGAGGATCGAAGCTCCAAGTAAGGCTAATCTCATCCTTGGTTTCTTTTTGGATTAGGGTTTGTATCTTCTCTCGCACATGTTACGAAGCTCTAAAACCATTTATTTTGGTTTAGTTTTAGGTTGAAGCTCAAAAGGTTAGTCGGATCGCGGTCTAAGGGCTCTATTGAGAGTGCGTTCAATAGTGGTTTCTAGGTAGGTGGTCTACAAGATATATCCCATGGTTATTTGGGAATTTTGTGCATGTTTAGTTGTGTTCTGGTTTACCCTTGGTTATGTTTTGAATTAACTTGGAATTTTTTTTAATAATGGGGTCTAAAATGGAAGATGGGAACCCTCACTATCCCCATGGGATGTGTTGGGATTGACCTGACCTAATTGGGGCCATCCAGGTGATGTTCCGGATTTTCCCGGGTTTTGGGATTTTTATTAAACAAGATACCTTGTTTTAATAAATTGTAGAGACCTTGATAAACATGTTGGAATGATTGGATGAATTTGTATTAGATGTTAGGTGATGTACCTAGACTAGGAAATAACCTAAGGGTTATTTGAAATGGGATGAATGGTTGAATCATGGAAATGACAAACGAGTTAAATGGGTTAATCTGTAAACTTAATTAATGACCATAATGGGATGTATTATGGGTTTAGTGTTGAATGATTAGTGAGATAGGAATAACACATGGGAATTGGGGGAGTGGTTAACTGATGTGAAATGGTAATGTGTTAATGGGTTAAGGCATGATGTGAATTCCCGTGTGGTTTTTTGTGAATGGTTTTCCCAAGGGGAAATGGTATGAATGGTTGATGGTTACATATATATATATAAGCATGTGCACATGGCTTGGTAGAGTGGGGTATGACTTGAGGATCTACACCCGTGGTTCGTGTGAAGACTGATGCTATGAACTCCACCCTAAATGCATGGGTTAGGAATGGGGACTATGGATCTATTCTCCTAACAGTTGTATTCACAAGACGGTGGCTTTGAGGTGAGGATATGATAGCTATGAGGGGGTTAGTCCTAGTGAGATAGAATAACGATGTGTTTACCCTATTGTATGTGATTTTTGGCCATAGACCCATGTAACATTATGCATGTGATTAACCCATGAAAATGTGATGAAATGGAATGTGTTTGTAAATGGTGTGGAATGAATGGTAATGCAAGTGGCAATGGATTTGGCTGTGAACTGGTTAATGGTCCCTTAAATAATTACTTCGCAATTATCATTCATATTCCTTTTGCATGCACTATCTATTTATACAGGATATTTTGTAGACACTATTGGTGGTGGCCTACTGAGTTATACTCACATCATACTCGGGCCGTCATTGGGTACCTGAGCAGACATCATGGTTGCAGGTTAGGAGAAGGGAAAAATAAATTTCTAGATAGTTGAGTGGACATGGGTAGCACTTGGAGGAGGATTCAGACATGGATTTGGGACCATTTTTGTGATTCTGTCCATTGTATTTACTTTGGGTTTTGTTCACTCTTTCTATGTAGTATTACATGACATATTTATTGTTCGAAATGGTTATTATACAAGTTCCTTGTTTTTTGGTTAATTTTTCCGCATTTTATTTATTTCTGATGTGGCATACTCTGACAAAAAGGGGGTATAGTCTCCCCACATGACTCCATAGACCACCACTGCTAGTTGGCTGCCTTTGGCATATGAGGAGGCGCACATAATGTTATGTTCCCACCCAGCTCGGAGCACCGGTTTAGTGGATTACGGGTCGGGGAAGTTACATAGACTTTGCATGAGATGTTATAAGTAAAAATTATACTTATAAATGATATTTCATTATTTGAGATTTGTTTTATAGTTGCTACACTAGGATGTGGAATTATATCACACGTATATTCCTAGAAAATAAATTATTACTCCATTATAATCCAAAACGTACTGATATGTATAATAACACAACATGATGAAAAGATGTATAATTTATTATACAAACATGCGATCAGATTTGGAAATAAATGAGATATTATATCTTAAAATACTATGGTGAAATATTAGTGGTCTAATCATGTTCATATTATATACAACATCATCATAGAAATTGAAAATTATAGTGAGATTTAGTTTTAATATGATTAAACTAAGGATAAATATGTAGACATCACAATTGATCCACTCTTACTGTTTTCATAGTTATTTTAAATCATTAATCACATTAAATATTCTAAAAAGGAGGAAAATTAAAAATGATCTTTTATTGTAATAGAGGAGGGATTCCAGATTCATTTTCATGTGATCATAAATGGATATGGATTTAATAAATCCTCAAAATTTGATACATATTTTGGTGTTTTATATTGATGATTGAAAAATATATCATTTATTAATTTTCATGTTTTCAAAAAATTCAAAGGGTACATATAATATCCCTTTAAGAGTTTTAAAAACCATCATGTAGTGAATTTAAAAAGGGAGATATGAGTCGATATCTAATTATAAAAGTACTAAAAAAATTATACTACTCTAAGAGATGGATTTCTCCCTCAATAATCATTCTATCATAGTTCATGGTGTTTAGGACCACGTTTCATAGGGGGAATACCGCAAATTTTTTCTTAATACAGTTCATTCATAATTGTGTAATGTTTTTATATTTTATTCAATTAAAACATTCATATAGATAATCATGATCTATTAATTTTTACAAAATATGAAATAGATTAAAAGTGGTGGTGTTTTTAAAAATATGATAATATTATGGAGTGCAATGTGGGGCTCACATTTATTAATAATTGAATTTATATCCATTTGAATAAAATCTAACTTATTTGATATAGTGTTATTATTATGATGTTATCATATAATAAATGAAAAAAAACTATATTACTTTCATGATGGGATATTACAGATTGATGGATGTGAGGATATTAAAAATTATACTTCTATTTTTGTGTAAATTTTCTTCGAGAAAATAGTCCACTATATGGATGACGAATCAGATAATAGCCTTGTCAATTTAGTTTTGAGTATGAACCTAACAAAATAATTAATCAATTATGTCATATATTATACTCTTAATGAATTCAGTGTAATAATGAATTCGGATGGAAAATTGTCTCTGTTAATGATACAACATTTCTCAATGATATTTAATTGTTACTATATAATACTTGATTCCATTATAATTTTAAATCGTACTGTATTAAGTCTATTAAATTGTTAAAAATATTTTATTTTTATGTTTCTTGTATTATTTTTTAATATAAATTCAAATTATGGGGATGTATGGAGATCATTTATTGGTAATAAACTTTCTCTTTTGGTTAAATTTTTTTTATGTAATATCATAGGTTCATTTTCATGAAATAAGTAAATTGTAGAAGAGGTTTTGGGAAGTGCATGATTAGAGCATAGTTTTACCATTATGTGAATGCTTCCCCAGTAATATATGAAACAACAGATAGAGAGGTATTTCATTTTATGTACAATTATTTTCAAAATGGCCTCATTTTTAGAAGTATCTATGACCCCCATAGGTGTGAAACAATTTTAAGTAGCATGGTTCATAAAATTGTGTTCCCCAACCTAGAAAACTTCTAATGCAGAATTAATTACCCATTAATTTTTTTAAAAAATAGAAAACACCCCCATGAATTCACTCTCATTTGTCCCAAAATAATACATAAATGAATACATAAAATTTTAGAGGCTCCTAGATGGATTACAAGGCCTTACCAATTCTATTGTTGATGAATCAAATATATGTTTTACAAATCTACACCTCTCTTAGTAATATATCTCATCCTGATTGTTTTCCTCCATTTCTCCTATATTTGTCTGATATTTTTAATGGGGTTTTCCATCTGTCGGTGATGTGTTTAGATCTAGGTATCATTGGATCAAATTAGTTTGATATTACATATTTATTTGGATCATTATATCATTATTCATTGTTTAATTAAATTTTCCTCTTAAATTAGGGTATTTTCATCACCACACATCAATCAATGATTTTGATGTACATGGAATAATGTTCAAATCAAATAGTTCTGAGTTGAACACTCAAATATATTCTGTAGAATTTCAATTATCAAATCGTGAAATTGATCTATGAATTGAATTAACATTTTAAATAATTATTAATTGCAATAACCTAATTATGAAATTTATGGGATATTAGGGTTATTGAATTGGTCATTTAATGGGGATTGGGTAAATGGTAAATTGTAAACATATGAAATAGTATAATATTTATAATTAAGAGATTAGTTGATTTACAATGAAGGGATAATATATTATTTGGGTACATATTGATATATTTTTTGATTTGGATTTTTTCATATTAGTCTATGTGACTAATGTAATGAATTTATTTTTTATAGTTAAAATTGTATTTCATGAAGTGAAATTTTTATTAAAGGGTTATTGCTGATTCAAATTGTAAAATTTGTCATATGGGATATATGTGTTTAATTAGGAAATAAGGTTTAGGAGATGTATGGATTCTCAAAATAATTATTGGTTACATTATATATTATTCTATACCCAAATGCATGCGTGTGAATATGATTTAATGTGACAATGACTAATGATATAAATACCCATGAGAAGTGGGACACATATTGTTTCCCCTAATATCCATAGGGTGTCATAAAAGATGTTCTATTCCCTTGAGTTTATCATTGGACTATGTTTACAATTAATAATGATATTAATTTAAATCTAGTGACAAATAAAAACCCATGTGTTATGTGAATTTTGATTTCCCATGTGATATGGTTCAGACTACAAAAAAAGATGAATAATGTAATGATGGTTTGGGTGTAATCATAAAATTAATGTAATAAATGTTGTTAATTTATGAATATTGAAATGTGAAAACTATTTATTTTATTTTACTTTAATTGTTATAAAATTTCACACACTGTTATTAACTATATATTGTTTTAGATAACAGTAGTGGTGGTGGCCTATAGAGTTGTACTCAGACCCTGCATGGGCTACCTGATTGGTAATCGAATATACTACATGTTTTAAGGACATGATATGGGAAAGAGCCCTATATTAGAAGAATGATTTCGGATGGATCCCGGATGAGGGAACTAGATGGGTTATTAGGACCCATACGGGTATATTTCACATATTAATTATATTTTTTGGTTTTATTTACAAACATGATACATATATGGAATGAAATATTTAATATTTTTGTTTTGATGTTATATTTTTTATTTTGTCATCATGGTAAAAAATAATTATTCTGGATATGGTTTTTATCATTGGGTTATTGTTTGCTTATCTCCATTTATGCTCCTATTTGAAAATGTTTGTATAGTTTCCTAGTGAACAATATTTGACCCTCAATTCTAATCAGCAACCTCTATTATAAGTGCAGTTGATCATGAGGTCATGTAAATAACCAGATATAGGAACAAACGTGTGGAACTCTGGTTGTTACATTTAAAATTTCTGACAAAGGATATTTCTTTTATTTTATATTCTCCTATTATTTTGGAATAGTATACAGGGGAGTTGGAAGGGACATGACATAGACATGAGCTAATTCCAGGGAGTGGCTAACCCATGAGTGTGTGAAGACCCATGTACCCATAATTGTATTATTGTTATTGGAAATTTATTTAATAGTTGGATGTTATTTCGAAAGGGGTTATGTACCAATTATGTCATGTAGTTATGGTTTTTAAAAATCTATGATAATGGACTTGTGTTGCAGTATGGAATAAGAAAATAGAATTCATGAATTATTTTTGGAACTCAAGATTAATTTTACACGAATGATATTTGGAATGTAAAGGAATATAATATTTTATTACATTGCTAAAATTGGGGGGATTTTCATTGGTTGTGTATTTAAACTAGAAATGGTGTGTAATATGGAATAAAAAATTGATAAAATGATGAAAAATGAGGTAATATAAAATTAATAATTGGGTTTCTAATGAGATCCTATAGGTGTAAAAGTATTTAACCCAATGTGAATAATTTCCTAGACGAGTGATGGTTGAGGGTAGTGATAACACAATTTCAATGACCACGTGAATGACAAAAATGGATGCCCTTGGCTTATGTGAATCCATATTTTGTAATGTTGTTAATATTTTGTAATGTTTCCTAATATCTGTTTTTGAAATTTAAGATATATATATCAATTACCACATTTATTCATTGTTTTATTATAATGATTATTTTGAAATAATCTTCCAATAGTGGAAATTGAGGAATTGATAATGTGCTGTGAGGGAGACAAGGATAATTTCTATGATACATATGAAGGATTAATGTTGCCTATAGAGTGTTTCCTAGGGTAGGTTGTAAAGTGTATGTAAAACCTAACACATTTGTTTCAATTATATCTCCCTCAAACAATAAACAAAGTGGGTGGAACTGGGAAAGGTGAGTAATAGATTGAGTCTATATAGATAATTATTGATTATTTGAAGACTCTGTTAAATAATAGACACATTAGATGACAATATGTTACATTTTCAGAAAATGAATTGGATGGACATTCAATATTAGTATTGGATGAAAGATAGTATGGTAAGGAATGACAACCAAGAGATGATCATAGATAAATTTTATCTAGAGACATTGAGACTGGATAGGGAAGTAGTGTTTATGAGGGTGACACATTGGAATATGATAATGATGGACTATATTGGTTTCATTTAAAATATACAATGCTTTTCCAAAATGCTGGAGGATAGGAGATGGCTACAAAAATTCATTTTTAGAATGGACATAAACATAGGATGGGGTCCCAATATAAAAAAAAATTGGTTAAAGAAATAGTTTAGGGGTAGTGAATCGGGATTTCAATTCGTAGGCGTACCTGATTGATGAATATTGTGAAGGACATGTGGCTATTTTTAAATGATCAAGTGGTACTACATATAAAGGAATGAATCATCAATTAAAGAATTTCAGTCAGTGTGATAGTAAGAATAGTTGTCATGGTCAAGTGTTAGGTACTCTGGACATTACTCGAAAACTTTTCCACCAGGGTGCTACAATATGTCCACTTTTAGTCATTATTTGGTCCACTGGAAGAGTTTCATGATAAACATATTCTATAAGAATAATATATTTAGATGATGCTATGGTCTCTATGATTTATTCATATTGAATTTAGGGAAAATTAATTCCCCTATGTTTTATCCCATACTTTTCACTCTATCAAGAACCACATTCATTCTTGACCAAGAATGTAATAATGACTGAATTTTATTGACTAAGTGATTATGTGTTCCATGTGACGATAAATTAATTTACTACCAAATCAACACTCATTCTACACAATATAGAGTCTTATTACACAATATTTATTGATGCATCGGATGTTGGGTTTGGAGTAGTGTTGACGAACAGTGATAAAGTTATGTTATATAAGATAAGAAATTTGAGAACACTAGAATTGAATTACCATAAAAATGAACTCATTTTGGATAAAATGGTTTCTTATTATATGTTTTTTTCATTATTATCACTGAGGAAATTAGTTTACATTGTGTATTGATCATAATAGATTGATGTATATCTTTTTGAAAGAAGAAATGATTATTCAGTAGTGAATATTGTTTTAGTGTATGAAATCATTTTATTTTGAGATATTATATATTATGGGGAAGGAAAACAAAGTTTATGAAACTATAAGAAATAAAAAACATACATATAATGCTAGTGATTATGGTTATGAGTAGTTTATGATGACTATAGGAGATGTGATGCATATTTTGGGTTATGAGAGAATTACACCAATGAATATTGTATTTGTATCAGTAGAGTATGGGCTTTCTATCTAGATATGGGAGAGGTGGTATAATGATCGGGAAGGTTTTCCAAAGAGAGAAATTCATTTAGGTGGGGATTCACCTTCATATTTGACCATATATAAGGATGAGATATCCTATGTTATCAATCTGGTTGTTTTCCCTACAAGAAAAGAGGTAGAGATGTTATGTTAATTTCACATCACGAAGTGGGAGGTACATCCTGGTTTTTACAAAATGTACTATGACCTACATCAAATGTTTTGTTGGAAAGGAAAAATGAAAAATATTATAGGGTTCGTGACATGATTCATCTCCAATTAATAGTTTAATGATGAGAATCAATTGACGTATGGTTTAATATATTTGGTACTCATTATATAATGGATTTTGGATGATGTTATCATGGAATTTTTAGTAGGTCTCTCCATGATGACTCCTATAAATTTAATTGTTTAAGAGCTTGGGACTAACTTATGAATGTAAAGAATTTTTTTAATATAAAGTTGATTTCAAATTGGATCTGTTGGGAGATATGTATGTTCAAGAGAGAGTATGTATGCATATCGTTCCACATTGTATAGGTTCAGAAAGTGACACACGATTAACCTTCTATTTAAATAATGTTGTATATACAATACTTGGTATGCAAGAATTTTTATGTGTGTATGTCTACTATCAAATAGATGGATAGTGATAATTTAATTTTAACAATTAATGTATTTCCTTATAGAAATATTTCTTGTCTTTTTGGGATCCCGAGAGAGGCACCTAGCACTGGTAGGGTTCTCCTATAAGAAATTATTTTAAAAAACAATTTAGATAGGTCCATTTGAGTCTCTGTATATTAGGTCATATTGATCAACTCTATGATAGATAGATGCAGGTGAGCGATATTTTTTTGAAACAAGTCATGCATAAGAGATATGATATCACATTCACCAGATTAGTAAACATATGGCCATAGATCGATGTTGTAAAAATTAATTTGATGATATATATAGTCGAATTGTTGAGATTACTACGAGTGAACATGTGTTCCTTTGGGAGTTTACTAGATTGGGTCAACATTGTATTTATATGTAGGGAATGATCACCCATGGGGTTTTTGAACCTATTTAGGATGTCATGTGGATTAGGTAGGTCGAATAATGACTGCATATTTCATAAATTTAAATTGATAGAATTATTTTTTTTCAATTTAACCGCTTCATAGGTATCCCCCAACCCTTCTCATTTGATTAATGTTGAATTTGTTGAGATTTGTTCTGATTGTCCATTTATAAGCATCTAAATTTTGTGTAGGATAATAGTGAGAAAGTGTTGTTGGGAATGACAATGCGTATAATATGAGTATTTTCGAAACATGGTTGTGTTCAAAAAGAATCATGGGAGAGAGAAGCATATATGTGTCCCCAGTGGCCTGCTCTTTTTACCTTTGAATCATAGAAATGTTTGGGGGTACAACTCAAGGAATAACATTTATAAGATGGGGATATTGTAATATCCGAACCATTTTTGGTGATGTATCGATCATATTTAAAGGAAATTTATTTCCATATTTTGGTTAAACATTGGTTGAGTAATGTCTTGCGTGTGTTTAGGTGATATTTGGATATTTTTTTTGTGCTTTTGGCCATTTCATGGCTGGCACACAGTTTTCCCAAATTGTGTGACCTTCTATTAAAATCCATGAAATTCCAGAGAGAGGGAGATTATATTGTTTGAACATAGATTATCAAACTATAAACACTATTAACAGTAACCATTCACCACTATAAGATGAGATCTTTGTTAATGTGCATTGTTTTTCAAACCATACACCCCTTCACATGAAAAAATGTGTATGGAAATAATTCCACACAAAAATTGTTTCAAAATTATACACCCCTCTACCTTCATCCTCATTCAACCCAACTCAACCGTAAATATTTTCAGTCAATATTTCAAGACCCTAGAGTAATTTCTAGTCCTGATGATTTCCATTCCTGATGAATAAAACATCTCTTTGATATATATACTCCAATCATGGTAAGAGGCCTTATCATGATTGGTTTCCACTCTATCTCCTTCATGTCACCCATTTTTTAAGAGGTGTTTTCCTTAATCGGTGATGGGTTTAGATCTAGTTTTTCATTTATCTAATATTTTTTATATCTGATGTAGGTATGGGATCTTGATATCATTCTCCATTGATTAATTGTACCCCCTGATTCAAATGTTTGATTTCTATTAGTGAGCATCCATCAATGATGTAAAAGTAGAATATGTAAACTAAAAATCTCATAGTCTTGATTTTTGAATTTCATGTTTGTGTTGTATAATTTCAATTTGAAAATTTTAAAATTGTCCCATGAATTTAATTATTTATTTGATGAATTAAATAATAGAATGATCATAGTATGAAATAGATGGGCTATTGGGGTATTAGTATTGGTTAATTAAACTAGATTTGGTAATTGGTTATTTGTTAAAAAATATACCTTATTAATATTGGGAATAATGGGATGTGTTTCTTAATCATGGGGGTTAATGGGTTATGTGAATAAATTAACATAGGGGGTTTAATGGTAAATTATTCCTCTTATTCAACATGCTTAATTTAATGAATTATAATTTTCTGATATTTAATCAAGAATATCATGATGTGAATAATTTAGTGGAGGGATAATATTGATTAATCATGTTAAATTTCATATTATTGATATATGTAATTGGTAGGGAAATGGTTTGTGGGACATGAAATAATTCTACAAATAACTAGAAGGTTCTAGCCATGATGTTATATACCCATATTAATGCTTGTGAATATTATTTTATGGGATAAGGATAGATTCCCCAAAAACCATTGAGGTGTGGGAGATGGGTTGATGCCCTAAATATCTATAGGGTTCTAGATATGTTGTCCCATGCTGATCCAATTTTAATTGTATAAGGGTTCCAAAATGGACATGATTTGAATTGAAATTAAATGATAAATAAAAACCCTTGAGTCTAATTAATTTGGAATTTCCAAGTTATTTGTGTATGACTCCATCACATAAAAATTTGTAGTTAAAGAATAATGAAATGTGAAACCATTTACATTTTTGTAAAGTATTATTTATATTAAAATAAAAACTTTTATTGATTTGATATTGTTTTAGATTCCATTGGTGGGAATTTACTATGATGTACTCACACCCAACATGTGTTGCCTGATCCATACCTAAATAGACTTCACATTTGTAGGTCATGATTTGGATTTGAACCCTATGTTAGATAGCAGATTTTTGATTGATCCTGGATGAGGTAACTAAACATTATAGTAGCACCCATTTCGGTTGTTTGTAGTTTATCATTATCTCTAGGTTCCATTTAGAAACATTACACTAATTTGAAAAGAAATATCTACTATTTTGGTATGTGTATTATATTTATTTTTTTCAGAATCATGTTGTTGTACTAATATTCTTGTTTTTGGGTTCATCATCTGGTTATTATTTATATGTTTCCCCTATTTTACTACTTTGATAGAGAGGGTATATTATTCTCAGGTATTATATTTCTCCCTCAATAGTATATGGTATATTGTGGAGTATGTTGAGGCATACATAAGGTCATGTTACTAAACAGATCTGGGAACCAGTGTGTGGCACCTGGTTTAGGATGTTGCTGAAATGACTTAACTAAGAACATTTTATATCCACGATAACACAATAAAAATGATTTTTAAAGAATATTTCATTAATAACATTTAGTATTACTTATTTATTTAATTTTTAGAAATAAATAAATAATAAAGCACATGTCATTCTCAAAATAAGAAAATTTTAAAGTATATACTATAGTAATTAATGTACATAATGTCTTCAACGTCTCCAAAAATATTTCCACCCAAGATATTGTTATATATATATATATATTTAGTAAAATATTTCTTCATTGATATGGGAAATAGAATGAAAAAAATTAATGGTCTTAAATACATTGTATTTTTATACATAATATATAATAATATATATTATGAGTGATAATTTGATGAAATATACAATATCATAAAACTAATACCAATCCTGAATCCATGAATATCCATCCAATACATCATCATATTATAGTTAATATCATGTGTATTCAAATTTTATTCGTCTGGGTAGGAATACACCACAAATATAAAAGCATGTATTTATGATGAGAACTATCAATACATCGAAGGGGTATATATTATCGGTCCCCACCTGTCACATATTTATGTCCTATACATTCACTAATTGAATATATGAATAAAAATAATTATCATAGTCACCATATCATGGAAATATATAAAAATATATATAAATAAACCTAAATAAAAAATTTTAATACATTCCAACTAAATATATATAATAACATTATCATATTCTATATAGAAAAATAACATGAATGTATAAAACCATCATTTAGAAAATGTGTCCTTGTGAGAATAAAATAAAATTTAAGAATAAAATATTAAATGACTTATATTTACATAATATAAATCAATATATTATTATAAAATTATTATATTGTATTAAATCAATAATAAAATTTAACAATAATGATATTTAATAAAAATAAAATAACAAAAAAGCCTTTTATTTCAGAAAAATTACACAAATTTATATAATAATAAACAAGGGTTTTCTAAATATATAACAATATTTAAAAATATATTTTTTAAATCTAAACATTATATTAGATCATTGAAAATACATTATATATTTTTAAAATATTGAAATTTTTGGATATATCTTTATAATCAATAAGGGGTTCCTTATGACTATTCCATTCCTTTATACTTTTGGGAGATTGTTGAGCCAATAAGGTTTCCTTATGACTTGACCATTCGTTCTTGTTTTGAAAATCACAAACACCTTATCTCAAGGAAAATCTCTTTTTACCCTGTGTATTACTTGTATATTGAAAAATTTCCTTACTCAAGGAAATTTATCTTTACCATGTTTTTTATTGTTAATTATCTTGTCTAAGTGTAAAAAAGAGTTTCATTTCTAAAACCTCATAATCATATACTACTTAGATAAAGAGAATTCTATTTTATGTTTTTGAATTTAGACTCCAAACTCTCTAAATTCAGACACCGAACTATTCTATGTTCTGACTCCAAATTCTCAATAATTCTTACTCAGAACTCTTCATAGTTCCGACTCCAAATTATCTTGAATTATGAATCCAAAAACTTTGGATTTTTGACTCCTAATTCTCATGAATTATAAATCCAAACTCTTATGAGTTCTCACTCTTAATTCTCTTGAATTCTGACTCTAAAATCTTCTGAGTTCTCACTCCGAGTTCTCTGAATTCAGACTCCGAACATTATAAGATCAGACTCCGAATTCTTATGAATTCAAACTCCAAACATTCATGTGTTTGTACTCCGAATTCTATTGAATTCACACTCCAATCATTAATTATGTTTAGAATCTGATTTCTTATGAATTCGGACTCCAAGCATCTTATGTTTAGGTTCCAAATTCTTGTGAATTCAGATTTTGAATTTCCATGAAATTCGGACTCCAGAATTCCATAGATTTTAGGTTCCGAATTCCTTATGAAAACAGAATCAAAATATCCTTGTATTAATGATTCCAAATGTTTTTTTGTTTAGACTCCAAACATTGTTTTTCTTACATTTCAAATATTTTATTTTGGTTATGTAACCATATTTGTTGTTACACTAGTTTTTTTTATAAAACAATGTCGTGCATTCAGTTACTAACTAATAGTTGTTTGAGTGACACGTGTGTAGGTCCTTCCAAAATTCATGAAAAAATATAGCCCTTGGTGGAGGGAGCCGACCGTTGGAGTTGTGCCTATAAATAGGATCTCATTTGAAAGACCTCACAACATTTATGAACAGAACTATGACTCTAAAGATTACATTTTTCTGAAATGATTTCTAGTGAGAGACTCTCATGCCTAGTGAATACAGAACTACATGTCCAGATTGCTTCATGCGATTCTGATTGTTGTTCTGTACAATCGAGGGCTTCCGAGGATATGAAGACAGAGGTGCCGACTACCTTAAAGTTCTATGACTTCCTTGCTGAGGAATATAGAGGTGCCGACTACCTTGATGTTGATGGCTTGTAGGGATTCCAAGATAGACTCCAATATTCATATCGAGGGCGTACCCTGGTGTGGGTAAGAAAGACTTTTTTAAAGTATAAATCAAGGTACCTTTATCCAAGGCTGTTGGATACCCTACTCTTTGGGTTAAAAGATTTACTACTTTGATTCTTATTTGGTTACAAGTATTCCACTGCATTTTATTTGTTGATTAATGTATAAATATCTAATACTTCCTTATAATTGAAATTGGATTTAGTAAATTATATATGCTTTATGGTAGAATCTTTATACCTGTATACATTCATTAAGTTTATTTTTCTGAATCTATATTTTCAGAATTTCTTCCTCGGAATGATATTTCCCCAATCAAGAAAGTGTGTAGAACTAGAGGCTTTTGTGAATTACCTTGTTTATCCTTGTTAAACATTACCATCTTTAAAAGTTCCAAAGGAATTTTATAAAGTGTAAAATTCACCCCCTCTTGTATATTGATTATCATTTGATACTACATACAATATTTATATTATTTCGGTCCTACATTTGGTATTATAAGAATATCTTACTCCACATAACATCTTACCAATTGGTATCAGAGCATTGGTTCAATCTGAATTAATATCATGATGAGATTCAGAAGAGAATTAAACTTATTCATATTTTTTGGAATCCAATTTTAGGACTCATAATGTTCAGATTCTATCATTTTTGCTTAGAGATACGCTTGTTCTATATTTTCCTTACTGATGATTATTTTCTTTGTTTATAAACTTTTTCTATTAATATGTTTATGTGGAAGTATTTTTCAATAATATGGCAGGAATCCATGTTGGTTCCATAGACAATCTCAATCCAACAAGACAACCTATCTTTGAATGAAATGATTACGAATATTGGAGAGATCTTATGAAGTCATTTATTATCAATAATAGAGTAGATAATGTTTTTATGGTTACTGGAGGATACATAATTATTGACAAGGAAGTTAGTACTTTCACCAATCAGGAAAATCCTGAATATCAAATGAATTATAAGATATGCAATACTTTTCTTTGTTCAATGACCAGAAATATATATAACCAAATTTCAACTTGTGAAGAAGAAAATTGTATTTGGATGAAACTTTAAGTTACTCATTTTGGAACTTTCAAAGTTATAGAAACAATAAGAGCTATGCTCAGAGCTGAATATCATGGCTATGCGTTCCTTATCGAGAAACCTTATGTAATGTGCAATAAAGATTCATGATAATTGCGAACAGTTTACAATCCATGGGTGAGAAAGGATTAGATGATGAATCTCTTATTGATAAGATCATAGACATCATGACCCATTAGTGGTAATCCAAGAGGACTTCTATTGATGATAAAAGAAAGGTTACTCAGATTTCTCTTGATAAATTATTTTGAACTCTTCTTCTACATGAGACTAGAATGAGGAGATATGTTGATAAAATTATGAAGAAGAATGTGAATGGAAGTGTTTCTTTTACTACAACTTCAAATCATATGAAATCCAAGCCTCCTAAGAGAGTTACTAGATCCAAATCTAACAAGATTGTTATCCAATCCGAATCTAGTGGAAGTGAATCTTAATAGAATTAATTTGAAAATCATTCTCGAAGGATGAACAAGATTGTTCGACAGAAGAACATTCAATCCAGATATAAAAATAATGAAAGAAAAGATAAGAAAGATTCAAAAGTTACATTTTATGAATGCAAGAGAGTTAGACACATAAGACCTGGTTGTCCCTTTCTTAAGAGAGAAGAAATAAAGGAAAACCATTCGGAGCGAAACATAAAGAAGTACTACAATGAAAAAGCTATGAATGTCATGAATTATAATGACCCATGGTGTGACAGTGGCGGTGACTCGTCAGATGAATAATTACATTACAAATCTTTTGGACAGATGAATCTTGGTCTAAAAGACAAAATACTTATTGACAATAATTTCTTAATGGGTAAGGTACAAAATGATGATTCAATGACCAATGTTTATTTAAAATAAAATTATAGTAATGATAAATATTATTAATCTTCATATACATAATCTTCTTTTGATGTTGATAATACTTTACCTACCTATGAATAAGTTTCTAGGATTCCAAAATCATTGAGATTGAGAATTCAAAACTCAAGAAAAATCTTGATAAGGAAAATTCTAGGAATATTATTTTTACTAAGGAAATATCAGATATTTATAAAGATCTTGATATGAAAAATTTGTATTTCTAAAGTATATAAAAAAATCACAAGGAAGTAAATTCTTAGAAGAATAATATCTCTAAGGATCTAGAAAACATAATTTCTATGAAAAATGTTTTCGGGCCTAACACTAGTTCAAAATCTAATTTTTTGGAAGACAAGAACTTAGTAATCAAACTAATATCTGAAATATTCTCTTTGAATAACTGTTTGTCAATTTTTACCTTAGCTAAGGAACATTTTGATAACATGTATTTAGAAATCCGACCTCTATGGAATAAATATGGTTTTGGTTAAACTAGTTTTATAATGATTTTAGTAACAATTTTTTTGTTCCTCTAAGTGATCCATTCTGTACCATGTGTCAGTGTAGTGAGAATTGGGAAAAAAATTTCCCTAAACAAAACTCAGTCATTAGGATTTCATAAATCCTATTTTTCTAAGAAAATGTGTGTGCCTAAATTTTTTCTTTGTGAGATTTCTGGATCAATGAAATATTGGATTCTGAAAACCTAACACATTTATTTTCAGGAAAATAGAGAAGGTACCAAAAACAATACATGGTACTTGGATAGTGGTTGTTCACGTCATATGTCTAGTAACAAAAACTACTTTGGAAATATTATCAAGGTGATAGGAGGGAAAGTAACATTTAGAGATAATGCTCAGGGAGAAATTAATAGTATAGGTAACATTGTTCTTCATGGAAAAACTATGATTTCAGATGTTTTATTTGTTAAGGGTCTTAAGCACAACCTCATTAGCATAATCCAATTATGTGATGAAGGTTACCTTGTGAATTTTAGGAATGATTAGTTCTTAGTACACAATTACAAGGAAGAGTTTATTCTTTCTTCCCATTGGAAAGATAATTTATACACACTAAACATAGATGTTCATAAGATCCATGATTTACCTTTCCATAGTTCAATGGAAGATCATTATTGGTTGTGGCATAGAAGATTAGGAAACTGAAACCTTAAGAACCTATGAAAACAATCTATGAAATGATTAGTTACGGTTCTACAAGAGCGTATATTTTATTCTTTAAAAGTTTTTGATCCTTGTCAGTATGGAAAGAAACTTAAATATAGTTTTAAATCAATCGTTGAAGTCTCAACTACTGATGAATTACAATTAGTACATATAGGGCTTTTTGGCTAAACATAAACTATAAGAATGAGTGGAAAATATTGTGTATTTGTCTTAGTTTATGACTATACAAGATTTATGTGCTCTATTTTCTAGAAAAGAAGTCTGATGCTTTTTCTTATATCAATAATTTCAGAGCCAAAGTTAAAAATGTGAAAAACCATCCTTTTATAACTATTTATTGTGATAATGGAGAAGAATTTCAATATTCTGATTTTGAAAAATTTTGTAGTAGAAAATTCATCACTCATAACTTCTCAACACCGATAACTCCTCTACAGAATGGTGTTTTTGAAAGAAGTAATAGAATTTTTCAAGAGATAATAAGAACCATGTTGAGTGAATATTTAATTGCCAATCATTTTTGGGTTAAAGATGTAAGTACTTCCTGTTATACTGTAAATTGAGTTTTGATTATACCATTTCATAATAAAACTTCCTATGAGTTATGGAATGTTAAAAAACAAAGACATTCCTACTTAACGGCTTTTTTGTGCAAGGTATTCATCTTGAATAATAAAGATAATATATATAAATTTTCACAAAAATCTTATGAAGGAATTTTCCTTGGCTACTCCATAACTTCTAAGGATTATAGAGTTTTCAACAACAACACTTGTACTATTGAAGAAACAGTACATGTGAAATTTGATGAAACTGATCGTTTTTTTAAACACCCCCAACCGGAATCTTTGAATGTGCTTTCAAAAACTGATTATCACCCCTTGATAGAATATCCTTCTGAAAAACAAAATGCCCAATAAGATATTTTTGAAACATTTTTCGCAAAATATTTCCTACCCTGTGTTGATTAATAAGTTTTACAAAACCCATATCTGGTGTTTCTTAAAAATCATCTCAGAGATAGTATCATTGGTGTTGTGAATCATCCTATAAGGACTAGAAGTTCTTTAAGAAATTAAGTAGAACATCTATCATTCTTTCCCCATTAGAACCAAAAAGCACTAATGAAACATCAGGTGGTGATGATTGGATTAAATCCATGAAAGATGAACTAAATTAATTCGAAATGAATAAAGTCTGGACCTTAGTTGAAAGACCTAAGGAAACTTCTGTTATTGAAGTAAAATGGGTATTAAAAAATAATTGTGAAGAAAATGGAATGATAGTTAGAAATAAATACAGATTAGTTGCTAATTTCTATAATCAAAAATAAGTAATAGACTATGAATAAACCTATTCTCTAGAGGATAGACATGAATCTATTCATATTTTACTTTCCTTTATAGCATTCTTCAATTTTAAACTTTTTCAAATGGATGTGAAATGTTTTTTCTTTAATGGTTGTGTACAAGAGTATGTTTTTGTTGAACAACCTCCTGGTTTTGAAGATACAAAACATCTTAGACATGTTTTTAGACTTACCAAAGCTTTTTATTGATTTAAGAGTGCCCCTTGATCCAGGTATGATAGACTTACATGATTTTTGTTTCAAAATAATAATATTAAGGGAAGTTAATATCCAAACATTTTTATAAAGAAAGATAAGAAAAATGTTTCGACAGTTCAAATTTATGTTGATGATAATATATTTGGTTCAACTCAGAAATCATTAACTAATTATTTTGCGGATCTAATAGAATCTTAGTTTGAAATGAGTATAATGGGTGAGTTAACATTTTTCCATGGTTTTCAAATTTATCAAAAATAAGAAGGAACCTTTACATCTCAACATAAGTATATTAATTATCTCATTAAAAAGTATGGATATGACAACACTAAAAGTATAAGCACTCCCATTGGTACCTCAAATACACTTGATCTTGATGATGCTGGAAAACCAGTAGAACAAACATCTTTAAGAGGTATGATAGGAAGTCTACTATATTTGACATCTAGTCATACATACTTAATGTTTTCAGTATTCATATGTTTAAGATATTAATACAATCTTATTTAATCCCATTTAATGGAAGTGAAACGAATTTTTCACTTCTTAAAGGGAAACATGGATCAAGGACTCTTTTATACGTCTGGAAATGATTTTTTTGAATTGTTTTTCAGAATATGACTTTGGTGGATGTAGAATGTATAGAAAGAGTACATCCGAAACTTTTCATTTCATAGGAAATTATTTAGTTTCTTGGTCTTGCAGTAAGAAAAACTATGTATCACTTTCCACTACTAAATCTGAATATGTTTCAGCTGGACGTTATTGTGCTCAAATGTTGTGGATGCAACACACATTAACAGAATATGGTAGGAGTTTTACCAAAACAAACATTGTGTGTGATAATACAAGTTACATAGCCCATATTAAAAACATTTCACATCACTCTAGTCCAGACCACATAGATATTAGGTATCACTTTCATTGGGATCACACATAAAAAAGTTATCATTATTTAATTTATTTGAACCCAAGATCAACATGCTGATATTTTCAAAAAATATTTACCAATCGATAGATTTGAATAAATTAAATAGAAGTTAGGAATGATAACTGTAAGTTAATCTTCCTTGTCAACATTCTGTTGAACCAATCTATTTACAGTAACAATATCCTTTTCATAGGGGGGGGGGTACATTATTTTGTTATTTAATGAAAATTTTTCGTAGTCATGTTTTCAAAATTCTCGAAATTTATTTTTTCATAGTTTGTTTTTCAAAAATTTCATAATGAAATTTTTTCGTAGTTTGTTTTTCAAAAATTTTGTAATCAAAATGTTTTGTTGTATGTTTTTCAAAAAAATTTGTTTTCATTTTTTCAAAACATTTATTAGTTAAGATTCTAGTACTTTATATTTTCGTAATGAAAATTTTAGTATTTGAAATTTTCGTGATGATGTTTTTCCTACATGAAATTTTCGTAATGAAGTTTTTTGTACATGAATTTTTCGTAATGGAGGTTTTCATATTTTCTTTTCCTCAAAATGTTTTCATGAAGAATATTACCTATTACATTTAATCCTCCAGAAAATCTGAAAGGTATTTTTCTTTTCTTATGTTTTCATAGACATTGTTTACTTGCTGGTATATTCTTTTATTTTTAAAGTTTTTTGGATTCTATTTTCCTTGAATCTGAATGTTTTTAATAAAAAACTCAAAAGATCAAATCCTACCAAAATTTCCTTACAGCTGTCATTTCATCTGTCAGATCTAATTAGAAGATTTCTCAAATGTTTTATTGGGTTTGGAAGCTAAATAGTCGTATCAATATACTATATAAAGGACCCCCTGAAGGGTTGTCCCACAACGATTTCAATCCATTGAATCCCGAAGCTCTGCCCCTATTTCAATAGCATGTTCCGAACCTCTCAATAATTGGTCAAATATGAATGTCTGCTGAAGTCCCCTCTCAAGAGATGTCAACTGTCAAGCCAATTTCGGAATGGCAAATTTACAGAGAGAGGTTGTTGAATCAGAATTTCTTTAACAAGTATGATTTGATTAACTCCAAAAACATCATGCTGAATGGATGGGAGCATGTATGCATATCAAAGCCAGGTGTTGAAGACTTGGTATATTCGAATATTCTTATTGATTTTTATGAGTCAGTTTGTTTCTTTAATGGTTAAATTCTGAGAGAATTTTTCATTCAAAAGCTATGGAAAGACTTATGTCTTTTCAGACACCAAGGCTGCTAGCCTAGTGGGGTTGTCTTAGGAATGGGAAACTGAGTTCTGTTCCCATAAGTTGACATATGTTAAAGGATGTTTCATTAAGTGGAATTCTAGGGAGTGTCTAGGACATTCATATTTCAAGACTCTAATGATTCCTCATTTGTCTACAAATAACCAGATTCTTGAATTATGGGTTCATGGTATCATCATTCTGGGAAAATGTGATAAAGAAACCTTGAAGAACAGTGATATGTACATCTTATATTTTCGTGTGAAAATAAGGAAAAATTACTTGAGGAAGAATATTCTCATTAAGATAAATAATATTAAGAATGGGAACTTGAAATCTCATATTATTATGTACCTGTCCATCATCTCAAAGATTATTTTTTGCTGCCTTGAAAAATTCCTGATTCCTTGAAGTTCCATGACAAGGAATTGCAATGTTATGTTAGTAATTGATGATACACTGAAGATTATGAATATTGTATTTTCTACGGAATCATGAGAGTTTTATGACCTACCTGAGGAGGATGTTGAAGTTGTTCTGAAGAAGCCAGAAGTGGCTAAAACATCGAAAAATGCAAGAAAGAAGTGAAAGCCTAAATAAGTAGAATATGAATAGAAAACATCAAAAGCTTTGGAAGATCAATACGCACCTCCAAAACCCAGGAAAAAAAATCCAATCCATATGAGGCTATAGCCAAGAAGAGGGAAGACCAAAAGAAGAGGAAGGAATGAGAGACATAGTTTCGTTTAGAACCTAATGAAGTTATGGATTTAAAAGAGAATACCACTGATGAGCTTGAGAAGCATGATAAAAAGAATAAGCAGAAGAAGAAAATGACTGAGGCTGAAAATTTTCAATCTATTATATAGGATTCTGAAATAGCATATGAGAATATCCCAGTACAAAAATTTTTCTTGGTTTTGTCTTTAACTGATACTCCAGGGAAGAAATTTTTCACTCCGGAAAAAGAAAAAGATAAGGTTATTGAAGAAAACAAAGCTGTGGAAGAAGTGGAGGAAGTGGAAAGCAGTGGGGATACATGATATCCGATTACGTAAGTGGAGGAATTTCATGAGAAGGAAATCCCATCCGATAAATTTTCAATCCGAACATCACAAGATGACTCCTCAAAGCATACTACTCCTGGATTAGATTACAAGGATGAAGATTAAGTTAACATGTTATATGAGGAATAAAGTAATAATCAACATTTTATTCACCATGAGAATGCTGAGGCTAGAGTTGACATTGAAATGATAGATGAATATTGGATTGTTCTGCTTTCTAAAATTGAACATGAGTCTCTATATGAGGAAGCTATTCAGAGAACTAATAAGGTGAAACAGGTGGATATGGATACACCTACTATAGTTGTTTTAATGAATAAGGAAGTTAGTGGTTAATCAAAGAGGAATCATGTTGATATAGAATAAATCGCTCACCATGCAATATCTCGGATTTAGAATCATCTTCTCTTGGACATGATTTCTTAGTCCAACACATGAAAAAGCTTGGTGGGACCATTTCAATATCCCCAAGCATAGATTCCAGATTCCAGATGCTTCAACATAATTTGAACCAAAAATCGGATTCAGTGTCCATGGTGATGGACAAGTGTGTCAAGGTGGAAACAGAAATTGAATCTTTCCTTATCAACTATGAAGACAACAAAAGATATTGTAATAAAATGGTTTGGCAGGAAAAATAATATAGTTGATAATTGGAGAGACCTTGATGAGATTCAAGGGGATATTGAGGACGCTTTTGATAATGAAGATGTAAAAATCAACGATCTAATGACTAGTTTTGAGGAAAATCAAACTCTTGAGCAGAATACTCAGATTCACGAGGCTAGGGATCTGAATGGGAAGTTGTATTCTGTTTCTCAATGTTGGACGAGGGAAAAGGGATCTTTAGTTCAATATTGTAGAGAATCTAGTGAAGCAAGATGAGTTGTTGATTGCTCATTCAGAGTTTCTGAAGGTTCAGGATGAAAATATCAAATCCTTAGATTTGCAAGTAGAGGAAGACCACAAGAAGTTATTGAAGCTGAAAACCATATTGAAGAAATTAATACCCAAGGAGAAGGAAGGAAAACATATCCAATAAGATATTATTTTGTATTTTCTTCCTTGTATAATTAATCCTATCTTAATGGAATTTTAGTCTCTCATTTTTTTGGTTTCATTATACTGAAATTTCAGGTACTATAATGTTTTTCCATTCTCTCAAATTACTTATTAAAATCCCAAAGTGTGAGAAAGAGAAAATATACAATGTAAAGAAGAAATATCCCTATTTAATGTGGATTTTATCTATGTATGAGTTTATCTAAGGGGGAGTTTTAATTACAGAGATTTACGTACTGATGAAAAATCTCATTCTAGAAATCTAGAATATGATCCTTTGTGTTCCAATGCCTAAGGGGCTGTTAGTAATATTCATCCTTTCCCATTTAATACTGAAATTATTTTTATTTTCAAAGTCTATAAAAATATTTTATAAGTACTTTTATTCATTTTCGTAAGGATGTTTGTGCATTCCAAAAGGGGGGATATTGTTTAGTCAATAAGGTTTTCCTTATGAAATTTCCATTCCTTTAAACTTGGTATATATTGTTGAGTCAATAATGTTTCATTATGACTTGACTATTCATTTATGTTTTGAAAATCACAAACACCTTATCTAAAGGAAAATCACTTTTTACCCTATGTTCTACTTCTATAGGGAAAAATTTCCTTCATCACAAAAATTTATCCTTACCATGTTTTTCATTGTTCATTATCTTATCTAAGTATAAAAATCGATTTCATATCTAAAAACATCGAATCATATAATACATAGATAAAGATCATTCTAATTTTATGTTCTGAATTCAGACTCTGAATTCTCTGAATTCAGACTCCAAACTCTTCGATGTTCTGACTCCGAATTATCATGAATTCTGTCTCCGAAATCTTCTAAGTTCTAACTCAAAATTTTCATGGATTATTACTCCGAACTCTCCTATTTTCTAACTCCATGTTCTCTGAATTCAGACACCAAAATTTGTAATATCATACTCTGAATTCCTATTAATTCAGGCTCATATTTTTCATAAGTTCATACTCTGAATTCTAGTGAATTCAGACTCTGAACTTTCATGAAGTTTTGACTCTGAATTCTTATGAATTCAGACTATGACCTTTCTATTTTCACATTCCAAATTAATATGAATTTATATTCCTAATTTACATGATATTAAGACCCTTTAATTATATCGATTTCAGGTTCTGAATTCCATAACAAAACAGAATCCGAATATCCAAGTATTATAGACTCCTAATTTGTTTTTCGTTAGACTCAGAACATTTGTTTTCTTACATTACAAATATTTTATTTTGGTTATGTAACCATATTTATGCTTACACTTGTTTTCTTTATAAAAAGATGTTGTTCATTTAGTTATTTACTAACCATTTTTTGAGTGACACGTGTACAGGTCCCTCCTAAATTCAAGAAAAAATATGACTGTTGGAGGAGGGAGCAGACCGTTGGAGTTGTGCCTATAAATAAGAGCTCATTTGAAAGATCTCACAACTTTGATGAAATATTGTATGAATCTAGATATTACATGTTGTTGAAGTGATTTATAGAGAAAGACTCTAATGCCTAGTGCATACTAAACTTTTTTTCAGATTGCTTCGTGCGAATCTGATGGTTGTTGTGTACAATAAAGTGCTTTCACAGATATGAAGATAGAGGTGCTGAATACCATAAAGTTCAAGGATGTCCTTGCTCGGGGAGACAGAGGATCTGACTACATTGAAGTTGAGGGCTTGCGGGGATAGCAAGACAGAATCCGATCTTCTTATCGAGGGAATACCAAGGTGTGGGTATGACATAATTTCTTGAATGTATAAATCCAGGGTCATATATACAAGTTTGTTGGATACCCTACTCTTTTGGTTAAAATATTTACTACTTGTTTCTTTTTCGGTGACAAGTTTTCTGATGCATTTTATTTATGGAGGAATGTATAAATATTTTATACTTCCTTATACTTATACTCTGATTTAGTAAGATTCTATATGCTTTAACGTAGAATATTTACCTCTGTAAACGTTCATTAAGTTTTTTTCCCGGATCCATCTTTTCAAAATTTCTTTCTTAGAATCATATTTCCAGAATCAAGAATGTGTGTAGAACCATAGGTTTTTTTGAATTACCTTGTTTAACCTTTTTAAACATAACCATATTTAAAAGATGCAATTTTTTTAAGGTTTATAATTCACCCCCTCTTATATATTGAGCGTCATTTGATAATACATATGGTAACTATATTATTTCGATCCTACATTTGGTATTATAGAGTATATCATACTCCACATACCATCTTTACAATATAATTGAAATATATGACATTATTATGAATTATATTTTTCAATTTTCATCTAAAAATAAATTATTGAAATAAAATAAAAAATAACTAATCTGATGATAAAATTTTTGTTCTAAATAATAATTGAATTTAATTATATCAAATTCAAATTATAATATACGAGAACTCAATATTTATATAAAAATTTTATATATAATGAATATTGATTCATTATAAAATAGGATTTTATAATATTTTATATTTATCTTATTATTTATGATTAATAACTAATTAAAATTGCTTCTTAGATATTAGTAATTTTATAAATTTCAATTATACATTATATTTTTATTATCATAAAAATAAAGACTTCAAAACCATTATAATTGGGGTTTCATTTTAAATCATAAATCAATCATATTGTGGACTTATATACACTAATGGAATTTTATCACAATTTTTTTTAATAATGACAATTAATTTTATTTCTATATATATATTTCTTAAATTTTTATCAAACTTTTTTCACCAATTCAATTAAATCCTTTTTATCGGTATATATTATTTCATGGGTGTTTGTGATTTGTTGTTGTGTGTGAAGAAATCTATCAATACCATTAGGTTTAAATGGAAAATAAAACTAAAAATTATGGGGTGATAAGAATATCATGATGCTATATGAAATCAAATGTTTTTACAACGTAAACGTGATATGTTTATTCATTTTTTGGTCTATATATTTTATTCATGTCACACTAAGGTGGATGCTCTATTCTATAATTAATGAATTTATATATTATATACGGATTATTTTTTCATTATATATAGAATATATAAGGAAATTATCTAGCTATCATGTTACAAATCATATCAATGTTAATATTAGAATCCTCTTGGCCATTTAGTTACAATATTCCATATATTTCATATCGGAGGACAACAATTCACTATGACATATCACACCATAAGTAAGGCTTTATCTAGAAATATTTGCAGAACCACTTGGATATTTGGGTTTGATGATAAGGGGAGAATCAATGAGATAAAAATAGTATTCAAAAATTGATTTTTTTTGGTTTTTAGGAGAATAAGTAATTTCCCAATATGTACTAATTATGAAATCAAATTATATTTGAGAAGACATGATTTATCATGATATCCTAGTTTTTGGTAATTCGTGTAATTTATGTACACTATAATCATATTTCACCATTCTTTATTACATTTTACATAAATATCAATTTGTGTAGTAGAATTATAACCACTACACAACATGGTTTCTTCAAAAGATAATAAGGGTGTCTAATCCTTCAAATAACAGTTGTTTCTATGTGTGTTAATTATTATTCTAGATAACAAAATCATATTCTACCTATTTAAATCCAATATTCCCAAAATAGTTATGAAACAAATGAAGGCTAGGAGTAAGTGTTTTAGATACCAATCATTCACCCACAACCCTCTCAGTAGAAATTTATACTCTCCTAGCCCCTCATAAGACATTTAAGTCATACTGAAGAACATGTAGTAATTTATATAAAAATTACCACATGTAATGTATAAAAATTGACATAGTTATTTTTAGGAGTTGTTTTAGAATAAATAGGTTGGATACATTTTTATAATTAATGTATAAATTATACAATTATATGTAATATTAAATAGAAACATTAAATTCAAAATATTGAATATATTGTTGACTAAAAAATATATGTATTTAAATTAAAGTATATAAAAAGAAATTTATAAAATATAATAATTAAAATATGAATTATATGATAAAAAATTATACACATATGAGTACGGAACCAGAAAAAATTTCAAAATGTACAAATAATAATTTCTAAAGAAAATTCTTATATTTTTATATGATTAATAATATCACATTTTTAGTCTTATAGAACATGATTTATAATAAAATGTAATGATTTTTACAACAATGAATAGATATTTATATAAATATATAAAGGGGTGGAAATCCTTTTAAATAAGATGACAGAAAGGGAAAGAAGAAATTATAAATGTAAATGTATGAAATCAATTTTATTTTTTAAACAAACTTCACAGAACATGAAAGAAATTAGTATATTATAGTTAAGATTGTGAAAATTTCTTAGTAATGATTTTGGAAATAATGAAATAATACAAAAAATAACAATAAAAGGATTCAAATTTATACGTCATATATATTAAATGTTACCATAAAGGACTAATATGAGTAAAAAAATTAGTAGATAATAGTTTTTATATTGATAGATTGGTTATATTAAGCTTCCGTTGAATATAAAATTTAAATTTAATATTTCATTATGTTTGGTAAAAATTTATCTCTTAATATTATTTGAATTAGCTCAATGATGGTTCGAGATAAGATATAAAAATAAAATCATACTTTATTTG
Source organism: Viscum album (assembly GCA_963277665.1). Lineage (NCBI taxonomy): Eukaryota > Viridiplantae > Streptophyta > Magnoliopsida > Santalales > Viscaceae > Viscum > Viscum album. The sequence continues at coordinate 1,995,961,529 of OY728135.1, read as the reverse complement.
ACGACGTATCAAATCATTACATAGGGATTCTATGCTCTTTGATGATGAAAATGTTGTTATTTTTATAAATAAATAATATGATGTTATAAAATGATGTATTGATCCTCATGTAGAGTGAGTTAATATAAATGCAAAAGAAATAAGGCTTTTTTGGATGAGGATGTTATTCAAATGGTTCATCATAAAAATCACATATTTGACAAATGTTTGATGACTACAAAAACATATATTGGACTTTTCTCTCTAACATTTAAGATCTCATAAAGAAGGAATATGAAATTTTGACAAGGACTCAGATGAATAATAACTATATACATGAAATAAGATCATGAATGTGACATATTCAGGAGATTATGAAGTGGATTTCCAAATTGATGTCTTTAATAAAGAAGTGAATGAATGTTTTTTTCTACAGTTGGAGGCAAATATCTCTATGATTGTGCCATATATGGTTTTATGTGAATTCAATTTAAGCATTCAAAGGCTACTTACAATTAATTTTAAGGTTTTTTATGTACTAATTCTAATATAATCATCCAATAATTGTCTTGGAAATTCATAATCATATAAGATTTCATTGGGTCATCATTTATTGAAGAATATACTCCACCAAAAAATACATGGTATAGAGGCGGATACCCCATTGGTTGGGGTAGATATTCTTAGAACATGGGTTCTAGGGGATATCTTTGGAAATTATATTTGTTTCATTGCTATCTTTTTATGTTACAAATCACCACTTTTTTTACTTTGGAATATTATTTTTTCATTACTAAATTCAAGTTCATGGGATAGGATTTCAAAAACCATGGCTAGGCTTGTATGACCATAACTTGAATAAATTTCTTTTACATAATTAATAAGATAATAGATTATATTTCTATAATCATTTTTTTAACAAGGAACGTGAAATTTCCTTTTATGGAGTGTTTATAAAATAATGATTCAGATAAAAAATTGTTTTTAATTTCACCCATTTTAATACATGTAACAATGATGTTTAACTCTATTATACACCATTGATTCAATAATTTTATATTATTTTGAACTATTATTATTTTCATGGTTCATGGTTCAAACATTTGATAATTTGAATCATGGGGAGTTTATAAAATATGATTTTTATTCATTTAGTTGAAATGGTCATAAATATTTTGAAAAACAACAATGAAATATTATTGATAAATGTTTTGTTTAAAACATTGGAAAATATTTGATTATATTTTAAATTTATTGATGTTCAATTATGATAAAGAAAATGTTATTGATTTTGTCTTATATAATTATATATTTTAAAAAATATTTAAAATATTAGTAAATAGAAATTTAATAATAATGATTATAGTGTTTCATTTTATATGTAAGATTATATTTTTTCTTAATTAGAGTTTATTAAAATAACTACGTTCTGATAAAATTATTGGTGATATAGATTAATCTATTCAAATATAATTATTTTTTTAGGAATAATATCATAAATCTGTGATTTCATAAACATATCGGTGGTATTTTAATGAAAATTTAATGAATATTGATAGGATTATTGTAATTACAAAATATTTATTAAATTAAATTCCCTCACTCATAATGAATGAATTATTTTTCATTTAATGTAGTTATAGAAAACACATGCACTAATTTGGTTATATTGAATTGTTATCAAGGTTGTTTAATTTAAATGACAATATAGCATCATAATTGTAGATTATATATCTGTTGAAAAACTATAATATGACTATTATATATAAAGGGTTTTGATATTTCCCATTTGACACTAATTGAAGAATTGATGGCCTTGACTAGTAGGATAATACCATATGAGGCACATTTATTATAACATCTAATGGATAAAGAATCATCACATTTTTCCATTGTATTGTTCAAAAAAATCAATATATAATTAATTAAATGAAATATTTATGGGATTATATTAAGCACATTGGTATCATGGACCAAACCATGTATCCCAAAAGACCATATAAAAAACTGAACACCACAAACTTACCCTAATATATTTGTCTAATTTAACATTGGGATATGAATATTGACCCTAATTTTGTACATTTTAATTTTTTAATTTAAATAATAAATGATTATTTTAATCCATTCTAAATGTTAATTTTGATATATTGATTAATGTATTTTAATAATATTCAACCATGATACTTTGAATCAAAATTTATATTTTTTAAAAATGTATATATTCAATCATGTCCCTCCCTTTTAATGGATTCATGATTTTGTTAAATTAATTGAAAATCATATAAAATATAATTAATAAATAAAATTTATTAAATTATAATGAAAATATAATTTTTTGATATTAAAAATTTTATGTGCATGAAAAATGTTCTTATAAAAAAATATATTTTAATACATCATGGTTTTTATTAAAATTATTAAATTATGATACACATATAATTATTTTGAAATAATAAATATTAATTTTCAATCAATATGTCACATTTATAATGTAAGTATTTTGTCAAAAAAAAAATTAATATAGAATATTTTATTGATAAATATTTAATAGGTTATAAATGTAAAATTTTTAATTTTACATCATAATGATCAAATGGGATTTAATGTATGCAATTAAAGGACTCCATTACCAAAAATATATTTTCCCATTATAATAATTTACTTGTACAGTTATTTGATAAATTTTATAGAACCTTAATAAATCCTCCAAATACTATATTATATTAAATTTTTTAAAATCGATTAATTATAAACATGACTGACTTATAAACAACCAAGAGAATTAATTTAATGATATTAGTTGTTAAATATGTGAAAAAAGAAAACAACATTACTTTCGAGGTAATTGAGGAAAACATAGAATGGTGTTTGTTTTTTCCTATATTTTAATATATTAGAAAAAATCCTTTTTTGAAGTTAATAATGATATCACATCCATTTTCATAAAAAACCTCATCCATTCTCTTAATTTATATTTAATAATATACATTATATAATTAAATTACTATTATCTTAACATCCTATAAAAATCACAGGGTTTCCCTATTTTCTTATGATCCACAACACATGATTTTTAGAAACACCATCTCAAAGTAATGGATCCTCCCATTCACCTATATAATCAATGAACCTATTTTATGTTGTGCCAAAAGTTTTAAATTTTTTCATATTGGGATATAATATCACGCATTTATCATACATTCCATTGGATTTATAAGTGATGAAATACACATTTTACTAAAATGTGTCCCTTATATGATCCATTACATACCCATATTATTCTATGTGAAGAATCGTTGGATTTATCCTTAGATAACATTTTTATTTCAAATACATATAATTATATCTAATCAAGAGTATTCACATGCATGTATCTATCCTTTACGTATTGGGGACTCCAAGATGTAAAACCCAAACACTATGATCACGGTATTAAAATTGATGAATGGAATCAGTGTGTTTTTTTATTCATGTATCTCACATATGATTGTAAAATATATGAAAATAATGGGTGTACCTATATTGGACTCCGATGTATTTCATAATGATTCAATATAATGAGGAAACATTAATGTGATTAGTTAGAAAACATAATAACTTATGATACCTTTTCCACCATGTAATTATGTCTTGGATGTTATCCTTGACATGTTTTTATCATTTCATGTTTAATGTTGTTGCCACAATTCCATATTTCTATTATTTTGTCATGTTATATCATTCCATATTTTTGAAGATATTTATTCTCACCCCACTTGTGTTACCTATATATTCCTCTTTGATCACATGTAATATATTTCAATTTTATATAAATTTTTTATCACATAACTAGGACTTATATCTCTCATATTTCATGTTCATGGTAACATGTTATCCTATTTAAACTTATCATATCAATTGAATATTAGGAATGTGGTAATGCAATTTTTAAGACTATAGTTTTATCCATGTACTATGTTGATAGTGCTTTGTAACTAACAGCCAATATAAACTAAAATTTGTGATCTTATTGGAATTGTATAAAGTGTACACATATGTAATAAATAATAATAGAAATTGTATTATTATATATTTTTTTTAATTTATCATAGATGAGTCATTTTATTTATGGAAGAAGAATTATAAATTTCCATCCAAATCTATATGGATATGTTTAATATGTTTAAAATCCATAAATTTTATTATTGTGTATAATAAGTTGTTTTTAAAAAAAGAAATCATTTTCTATATAGAACAAGTGGATGGGATTCTATAATGAATGATACATAGAGGTAATAACCTCAAAGGGGGTAAAATGAGCATGAGTTTATCATTACTAGGGAATAATGATAGACCTTGATACACACCTAGTTTGACACTCTTAAGGGATATATTATGTTAATTTTTAAGATCCCTACCTACAATTATAAAATGAGGAAATTAATATAATATTTTATTATAGTAAATATATCATGGAAAACAAATAATGAATTATATAAGATAATAGGTAAATTAATATATTTCAGTTATGAATTATCCATTTATTATTCATAGTGTTCCTTTTTGTGTTAAATAGATTAAGAATTCCCATCCTGAAGTCTATTCTAGATGTAATATATGAGTCAATCACAAATAAAATATTGACAGTTTATCTTATCAGTTATGGATATCTACATTCATTCATGGAAGACATGTTTTGTAGAACTATTTAATCTATACTGAAAATTATTGATGTAATTATATCCTTGATAATTGAATATGGGTAAATTTTTTCATCCCGATATGTAAATCCCCCTATCAAAATTTTTGGATTGAGATTCTGAGAGAATCTTATCATACACCCATTATAATAATTTTATGTAATTATAGGAATGAATTTCCACTCTATGCATAATGATAATATGAATTTCCATGAGTTGGAAACCACCATATGTATCCAGAATCATCCTCGTATTCTTATTAAATGCAAGGAATAAGATGAATCACCTTGAGTATCATCATATAAAGAATAGATATTGTTTATCTATGAGAAATGATATCATCTATAAATATTTATACTAAAGGGAATATAATTGATGATGAGACTCAATTTTTAATTCAATTTAAAGTTGTGTTTCTGGAGGAATATCAATGTCTTCCACCTTGTCTAGACGTTGATTTTTCAATCGTGATCATAACGAAATCATTAACAATATCAATTAATTTTTATAGAAAATATTTTTTTACAGGTGGAGATGAATAATAAATAGTATGAGAATCTATATAAATGGGTCATATGAAAAAGTGTTTCTATATGGGGTCTATTGGTTCCCTCCATCAAACATATTTATGGTTTAATGTGCCTATAAATTTATTTTCATGTTGTCAAAAAATTCCATGAAAAAGGAAAATGTAACATTTATAATATTTTGAGGTTTTTATTATCATATATATAGATCCTAATATTTTTATTATATTGATATTTGGATATGATATTATCACGTAATGGTAGAAGATGAGAACATCCCCAAGTCATCTTTTCCTATTGTGTACAAGACATACACGATCTAAATGATTCCATTTCGACGTAATGATGGTCTAACAATATTCAAAGACATAATTAATAGAGATCTTATAGATTACCTCATCAAATGTTTTATTGCCATTTTTAGATGATATTCTTATATTCTCAATATTGAATGAGGAATACATTGACAATTTTAATTATATAATTAAAATAATTTAATAGTATATTTTTATTATTATATCCAAAAAATGTGATTTTTGGGTAGAGAAATTAACTATCATGAATCATGATAACACCAATAGATGGATATATTTATATCCTTCATAATCTATCGAAAATGGAGGATAGAATATATAATCATTTGTGATGAAAATAAAAGGATACCATTGAATATATGGGAACTATAATTTATTATAGATAAATATGACACAATATTCATGCTTACTGTCCATGATTACTCAAATGAGAATGATGTTTTTATATTTACATAAATTTATATAAAGATTTAAGGTTTTGAAAATGAAGATAATAGTTTCATATGTTCTCACATTACCCTCATATAGGGATGTATTTCTTATCCATGATGACTCATCAACAAATTTTTAGGATTTTTTACACATTCAAGAAGAAAACAATATAACTTATGCCTCTAATTAATGATTATGATTGTTCAATCCATTACCATCCGGGTAATGCAATGAATGTGGAAGATTCTATGAGTATAAAGGATCTCACTACTCTATCAATGATTTCAATTTCAAGAGATCCAATATTGATGGACATGAAAAAGGTACATATTGGAATAATAATGGGGGTTTCATCCTACCTCACTAAAATGACTTCTCAACCATCCATTCTTGATAATATTAAAGAGGATCAAAAAATAGTAAGGTGATACAAAAAATGGAACCAAAATATTCTAGAGATCACATTTATTATGATAGAGTAATTACTATTAGAACCATGATATGTGTCCCATAAATACTAGAAATCTGGATGAAACGTCTAAAAATTTCACAAAGATCATCCTTTCCTACTCATTTTGGAAAAATTATGATGTATAATGATTTGATGCAAAACTTTGTGTAAGACAAAACGAAGAGGGAGATTATAGATTTTCTATATCAATTCATGGTATGTCAAAAAGACAAGATATAATTATTAATGTCTATACTTATGGGGATATAAATTATTATACCATTTTTAAAATGGGAAACAATAACCACAGAATCCACAGAAAGACTCCCTAATACCGCTGAAGGAAATAATTCAATCTGGGTATTATCCAATCACCTTATAATGTAATCACATTTAATTTCATTCAAGAATGATTTCACCCATGAAAACCATACCCTAATATATATATATAAGGGATGTGGTAAGGCATCTATGAGTTCGACATTATTTTTTATTTGATAATGGTTTGAGGTTTAACATATGTTTTGGGTAAATCATTCAAAATTATTTAATATAGAACTAATCATTAGCATTATTTATCACCCATAGATGAATGGTATTTTGGAAAGTACCATTCAAATTATATGATATATTTAAATATCATGTTCAATGGATTTCATATTATTTTGATATCAATATATATATCCTAGTAGAGTTCTAAAAAAAATCCATTTGTTTGTTGAAATAGAATCTTATGAGGAATTATATTGGAAAATGTATTGGAACCGTACATATTGGGATGATATTATGGAAAGGAAGATTATAGGGCATGTTCTTATCTATGAAATGAAAACTTAGGTTCAAATAATTTATTGTAATATAACATCCACACAATGTTGGTAGAAACGATATGCCTAGAATCATCAATGTGATCTATAGTTTCATTTTATACATATAATATTCCTTCATATATTTAAATTGAAGAATATAAGGACCCTACCTTAAACATTTAATAATAATGAATTAAATGAATTATTCACATTGAGGATGTTTTCAGGTTTTGAGTTTTAGATAATTAGTCCATAACTATTACATTTCATATCAAAAATTACAAATAAGACACTTCTACTTAGTTTCCATTTTTTCATAAAATTAAAAATATTGAAAAAGGGTCATGTCTAGTCCCATGTTATAGGCTTCATGACTTTTCCTTGATTCCATCCTTGACCCTATTCATCTTTTAGTCCTATAAAAAACCATTTGAAAACATGGGATGACCATAAAAAGATCTTTAAGGGTTGTAAATCAATGAAGGAAAACATTGTTTCATCAATACAGACATTACATATTCTCTTTAACATAACTCATGAAATTATATGATTTATGAATCACACTTAGAAAACATAAATCATAATTGTTTCATGTGGCATCCATATCATACTTACATTGTAGCTATCACAACTACATAGTGAGTTACATTTGGAATACCCATCAAAGTATATTCCATAAATCTCTTTGGAGAAACATTCATGTATACCTCTGTCATATTACCATATTCATTGGAGAGATATCTCGGGAATAACCACCATTGTTTTATCACTGAACCACCCTTATACATAACAATTCCCATGAACCATAATATAATCATTACACATAACATAACCATAAAGGAATGATAACATTCCCAAATTGCAATAATAATATATCCTTTCATAATATTGAACTCGATATTTAAGTAATAAATAAAAAACCATTTTCAATTCCAAAATATGTAAAATAATATATGGTATTTTATAAGTTTTAAAAACATTATGGCTTGTTAAGGAAGCCAATGATCAAATAAAACTCACGACGGCAGAAAGATCGTTGTCATAGTGTACGTTAAAAAGAAGCATTATTCTTGACATTTAGTAAAACAAATCGTTGAAAATGATTCCCTTTGAATGAAATTAAATTTCAAAGGTGTTTATACAACATCTAAAATAAATTCATGTATGAAACAATATATGCCATAATGAATGTAGATTTAGATGATGTCCTATACCTCATGTCTGACATGACCAGTTTGTTCCATAATCTCGTAAATATTAAAATAATGTTAATTTATACTTTCTTAAGAACCCATTTTATGTTTATTATTCCTTTTATATCACTTATTACCATGTTAAAAACATTATGTAATCATTTAATTTAATAATTGTCATTTTGTCGATATTCGGTACCTGAGTAAAAAATGAATTTATTATCATTACAAGTTGTTCATGTGGTCAAAAGTTCATTATTTCCCAAATGATATTCCTGATTTAGATATAATATATATAATATATATCATGTATATACATGTATTTATAATATTATATAACATTTGGGGAGATGAAATGAAATGCACCATTCATGGAAATGGTAGGCCGTACGTACGCATGAACACTACGATCATTTCTATTTCATATTTAATGGAATGAAAACATAATGAAACATAATTATATAATAATTAGAGTATAATATCATATATAATATCATTAACTCTATCCTTTATACATCCAACACATGGAATTAACGAGTCATATGACTCTGAGGGGGCTGTAGTCCGCACTTCCTAAAATGAAATTGTCATGTTTACCCATAATGGAAACCATATAGGTATAATATAAATGAAAAACACATAATCATAAAGAAAACATTTAAATAATTTATATCATATATAAATATAGGTCCATCAAAATGGCCACCATAAGATGTGGTAGGAGGTGATTGAACAATCATCATTTCGTGAGGCGTTACATTGTCTTCAACAGAAACAATATATTTTTCACCCCTTAGATAGAGGTGGGTGTTTGTTTAGTTAAAATATTTCTCATAAAAAATACTACTAAATATATATTACCGGTTTTGTTTTAAAAAAACAATGAAAAAGGGTAGAGGGGTTGGAGAAGTAAAATTATGGATAATAATTTTTGAGAAGCTGTTTCCTATAATTCGGGTAACTTTAATTGGTTTGAACCTAAAAGACTTCTGGAATAGCCTTTAAACAAAATTAAGGAATATAATTGGAAGAGAGGGATATATGGATCTTAATTGGGTAGATAATGGATGATCCAAGGGGCTTGAGAGGTGTGAGTAATGGGATATAGGTGTGTGCTTTGTATAAGGGGGAGGAGGGGATCTTTTTGATAGTGTGAAAATATTTCTTTATTATATAACAATTTTCAGTTTCTAAATGACAAAATATTAATAATTTCCAATATTCTATAACCTATGGCCCAAATAAAATCATCCAAATAAATTGGATAGGATTTATTCATTATTATAATCTTTATAATCTTAGTTATTCAAATCAATTTTTAATGATGTAAGCATTAGATCGTTATTGTGTCATAAATAATTTAATCTATATCATGACTAAAAAAATAAAAAAACTACCAAGAATTATTAAATCATATTAACATTAAAATGAATATTTATAGTTGAATAGATAACTTAAATAAACCCATTTAAAATTTAATTTACTAAAAGCTATTTGTTTGTGTCATTTTTTGCCATTACAATAAATTAATTAATATGAAGTTTCATTATCACACATTAGTGGATCCATGGGGTAATAGAATCGACCCAAGGATTCCCATGGTCATATATGTGTCAAAAAAGAGGATTAGGACACATGCTAGTGTAATTTAATATTATTATAATATTATGTTATTACCCTTAATTAACAGATTTACCATTTAACCATGGTAAATAAAATATTAACTAAAGTAAATATTCATAATGTCTAAAAATAAAATTTAAATATTTAAAAAAATTTAAATCATGATTCCAAATATGGAATACATTTTTCAAAATTCAATACATTAAAGTGGCAGAAATTAATTTAAAATTAATTCAGGCTGTTATAATGAAAATCTTGTTTTTAATAAATAAATATCAAAACATTGACACATTTTTATGTTAAATTTCAATGTAAAATTACATCCAAAAACCAAAATTTGATTAAATGGTAAAAATATATTCTAATTACACTTTTTAACCTATTTAAATTATAATATTAAAATATAAATAAATTATATTTAAAGGTAGTTTGGAATTATAATACATTATTTTCCACTATTCATAAAAAATGGATTTTATTAGAAAAATACAAATATATTATCCAATTTGAATTTTTATTTCCCAATTATAAATAATTATATTATTTGGTCAAATAGAGTATATAAATGTAACCGAAACTAGACTTAAATGGGGTTCACCATCAAAATGTAGAAATTCAAAATTTTAATATAAATTATGCTTAAAATTAGATTCATTCAAATTCTAAGCCTCTATATTTTATTGGATAAATGTGAAAACATTTAACAAAAATGTATAATCCTGTTTTTGTATGTTCTATTCATTCCTTACAATACAACAATTATGCATTGACTACCATTTAAAATAATAATAATATATTTTTATTGTGCAACGTAATATTTCAAAGAAATATGTTGTTGCGTATCAGGTAACCATTGAACATAGAAACCTTTTTAAAGTAAAATTAATATTTAACTGAAAAATATTTATTAAAATGAAAATGTAGTATTTCATTATTTACCTAAGATGTTACAGATAATTTCATGTGTGATTGTAAGAAGTGAAACCATGGTCCATCAAATATAATCCCATTCGAAATAAATGGTCATATCACTATGTTGGACAATCAACTACCACTCCCACATAAGTTATCATAAGTACATGATTGGATCAATATCTCACAAATGAGGAATTGCGTACAATACATGCCACAAGTATTATATATATAGGGGGTACCATTGAAAAGTGATTATTCATAGGAGGAGAAGTCAATAACGATTTTATATCATAGAGCCAATTTATATGATAGAGTACAACTCAGTTTGGTAATTATTCGTAGAAAATAAATTGATTTTGAAACAACATGTGAACTATAAGAGGATATGATACAAAATTTCGTAGATTTTTTTATAATATGAAGGATAATTTTGATGGAAGAATTTTTGAATGAGGAAAAATGTATCAACGGGGAATTTAAAAATGAAATACTCTGTTTTAGAATTAATAGTTGAATAAAAATTCAATGATTTTTTGGAAAACAAAAACATTAATTTTGTTATATATGAATTATATATGGTATATAAAATATTAAATACCATTACATGTCATTGAAACTAATAAATTTGATATTTATTAGTTATTATAAAACAAGTACATAAAATAGAATGTGATAAGGATTAATTTAAACAAATGGAAGAAGAGATGGATTTAACTTGTTGGATCAAACCATAAATTACAATTTATCATCGATTATGATTAATATAAAATAAATATTCTTATCGCTTGAGTGATGAAGTCAAATAAGTAGTTATTAAATCAAAAAATAAATTTTTAAGGGAGTAGTTATAGCACATCGTGATTGTGAAAAAAAACATTTATGTTGAACAACCATAGAAAATCCCACCACCACACACCATACTGTTAGGGCATTCATATCTATAATAAATGGATATGTGTCTAGATGAAAAATTTATAAATTTATGAAAATCTATTCAATTATATATCATTTATATTTATCCCTTGTCATATTACTTTTTATATGATTAAATAATGTGTTTGATAAATCCTAGTTTTGATACAATGAAACTAATTTTTTTTTATCGGTAAATGTATATATATAATGAAGACACATTATGTTAATGACTTTATTATTTTTTTATTGTAAATGATATTAAACACTTGTGATTATTTTTTTGGAATTTATCTTCGTAGATAAGTCCCATGTCATGTAATCCTACAAAATTTTAATAAAATAAATATTGGGAGTTCTAACGGATACATTATATAATAGTACGCTCAATAGTTTTCAGTGTGATGGATTAAAATAACTAAGAAAAGAATATATCAAAATACTCATTGCAAGATCTCAATATTTTACTTCATCAATACGAGATATCATCAATAATAATTCATTTTATAATCTTAATTAATTTAAAATAATATAACCTTATTTCAATATAGTGAAATGAATAATTATTCATTTCAAATTTTTCTCTAAATTTAAAATGATGTATTATATTATATAAAAACAAAGAATATTTGTATTTATAAATTTAAACATTGTTATAATCATTGATGACTATAATTATTCATAGGATAAAATTATGATCCTTTATATAAAAATATGAATAACTCTATTCCCATTTGTATTAATATAGGGGAACATATTACTATAGTGTTAGAAATAATTTTGTTGATGTGAAAAAACTATTCATTAAAAATATTTATGGTTAAAGTTATGTTTCTTCATTAGTTGAATAAGATAAACTAAGTGATGATATCCTCTAAAAAATCTTATTTACTATTTTTTTCAAATAAGTTTGATATTAAATATATCATTATTGTGGAAAAGGTTTTAACAGTATTTTTAAATCATACTTTTATTCCTAAAAGGGGGAATGTTTATGTGTTTTTCAAAACCATTTTCTATTAATACATTTATGAAAAAGAGGATTATGTTATGTGTTTAAACTCTTGATTATCAATTTTGGGGTATGTTTTTAAATCCTATATAAACTTATATTTGTATATTTGTTTTCAAATAAGCATGTTATAACATAAATTAATATTTAGTAATATAATTCAAAAAAGAGTAGAATTAATTTAACATGGAATATATATATGTGAATGTTCTAAATAGATTGTGTTTGTGTATTTTTAATATGAAGTGTTTATATATATTTTATTCTATGTGTGAATAATTAATTTATATATAATATACATAGTAAATTAAATTAAAATAAAAATGAATGATTTTTAAAGTGACTCATAATGTGACTGAGTTGTCTTTTATGGACATATAGTAATATGTTCTATGTTACTATGATTGAATACATCGATTATTCTTATATAGAATTAAAATTGATTTACTGATTCCTTATTAAAAAAAATAAATGTTTCTACTATTCATTTAATAATTTAACAATTATGAGATTTTTTTCAAGATTAACACTTTTTATGTTAATGATAACATAATATTACCTCATAAGTGTTGTTACATTTCACAAATAAATTAATGATATAGTGTAACAAATATAAGTATCTTGACTGATTCATTGGTTACCAAGAAACAAATGAATGAGGTGGATTTCAAACAAAATTCCATCATTATGAAGAAATTGGAAAATTTTAAAGACTATACATAACATGTTTATAAATGATAAATAATTTTTGTGTTTAATAAGATTTGTTTTAACAATATTGTATTATTAATTTTTTCTTTCAACAATTTCAAATATAAAAAAATAAAAGTAATGAATTAAATTTGATAAAAAAGTACTAATTTAAATGCAGTGTTTGTTATAAGTATAATTTTACATTTGTATAATGGAATATGATTTAGAAAGTAACACAAGGTGTTTCATGCTAAGACAAAATAAAAATATCTATATAAATTCAATTATTAATATTTTATATGTTTTATATACACGCAGCATGAGTGATTAATGAGATGATTTCATTTTTTATGGAAATTCTTTCACCATCATGAAATTGTAATTTAAATTATATACATAGGTTTATAGTTCTTCGTACAAATCGGTGAACATTTTAGGTTTACATTCAAGAACCATCTCCTGACATGAATGTCTATCATGATGAAAACCTAAACCATTATCCCTTGTGTATAGGAGGATTATTTTAATACCATGTTGGTTGAGTTTTAATGTACATATCCTCCTTCTATGTCTATGGAAATTAATTGATTATAGAGGCTTACTGCTTCCTAACATGCCTTAATCATTACAATGATCATAATATTCATCTATATAAAGTTTAATAAGATATTCCTCCCTTTTAATTGACAATATAATAGTATTCTATGATTAATAAGTTATTATTCTATTTTCATAAATGATTCATGGTGTAGATGGACCATGTGATTAAATTCTATTAACATGTTGAGAAGTAAACGTTTCGGTAAACTATCTGGATTCAAATGACGACCCCTAAAATCAAATAAAAATGATGTATTACATTTATTGAAAACCCAATAAGTGAAATAATATTATTTAAAATTATGTTACAATTATCTATTACATTAGGCCCTTATGATTTTTTCATTTTTAATTTTATCTAATTTTATAAATAAATTTCGTAGATAAATTCTTAGGGATAAATAATAAGACATGATTTTTATTTATAAAATAATATGTCAATTTATTTTATTATAAATCAAATATCAATTTTTTGGAAAACTATGTTTTATTCATTTTGGGAAAAATAATGTGATCATATCATACATAATGAAGATACAGAACCTGGCAGTATATTATCTATGAAAAAAATTCATTTGAATTATATGATGATTATAATGATATTTATGAAAAATATAGTAAAATAATAATTTCAAAATAGTTTCTATATTGATTCAATAGAATCAAAAGTGGATATACATAAGAATGAAAAAAATAAGGAATAAAAATAATTATTGATGACTATTTTTGAAAATATTAGGAACGCTATATAGATCTTTTTTGTAATGTTGATGTGGTATAATTTATTATAAAATAATAGCTTGTATTTTTAAGAAATATGAGTTCATTTTTCTAAATTAGTAGAATTATAGAGGAATTTCCATGATTGTAGAGAGAATCATATCATAATAAGGTATTATCATATTTTCATATACTATATCATGTGTTATTCATAAAATAGGTTTCCATGATTTGATAATAATTTGGTATTAACCCTTTATTTTTTGGAGAAAACTGTTATTATTCTTTATTTGATAATAATATAAGATCTTCATATTAAACATGAAAATATATTGTGGCTTATGGGTTAATATGACATCATGGTCATTAAATTTGGACCGAAAAATTGGGATCTACGTTTCAACATATGAAACTGGATATAATTTTATAAGATTAATATGATAGTTAGTCTAACTAAACATATATTACCAAGAGGAGAACCTAATTGTTGATAATTTTTTACATGGAAATATGTGCAAAAAATGTGGAAATATTTAGTGAATATAATGGGATTCAGAAAATGAAAAATAATACATGATAGTAGGATTTATGTTTAAATATTATTTCAATTTGGTTTTCATATAATAAATGGTAGGCGAGTTGTAAATAAAATTGTGGTACTAAATGTTTTCCTGGATATTGTGGAATGAAAAACTATATTGTGCATTGGGAATACATATATCATGGTAATACTGTATATATATATTTAAAAATTAAAATGATAAAATAATTTTGTAAGTTGTTTTTTAAATGTGAAGATTCATGGAGACGAGGTCATAAATTGACTTGACCATAACATATTGAAAGGAAGAACACACCATTGAGAAATATGATTTAAAAAAACTAATGATTCAATAAAAATTCAAATGAAAGATATTATGATAATTTTTTTGAATAATTTTTTAGTTAATTTAGAACAATTTATTAAAATTTAAACAATTTTGAAACATGGAATGAAAATGGGAGGACCTGAAAAAATGGATTAATCTCAACTATTGACTGAGGGGAATGATATTTAGGAGACATTATCTTTTATGGAATTGAAAAACATGAAAATATAGAGTCATATCGAAATATTTGGATACATGGAACAAATAATTGATAGGGAGATATTTATGATTTTTTAATTAAATAAAATTACATATATATAATTTAATTAGCTTCATAAATGGAGTTTCATTAATTATATACCACATTATATGGATGCTAAAATAGTGAGATGATATAATATCCTACCTAACATTATCCTTTTCTAGAAACATAATTTAATTTTATATAAAATCATAAGAATAAAATGTGTCATCTATTTTAAGAATAATTTTTTTGACATATATTTCTTATGATAAGGATAATAGATTGATATCATCATTCCATAAAATCTACAATCATTTGATCTTAGAAGGGTAATTTGAAAATTTTTTATCTTAGTGAACTTCGAGTTTAAAAATTAATATATTTATTTATTATGGAATTATACTTAAAGTAAAAGATGATAGTGATAACTACATTGTAGGTAACCATCCCAAACAATTATTGAATTTTTTTGTTAGCCTTTGTGGGAGTCCATCACCATTAAAAAAACATTTCCCATTATAGTGTGTGTAAATATTAACTCTTCCTATACTATAACATCATAGTTTGAATGACCTTGAATATAAACCAATGTGATGAAATAAAATATAATTATTATTATAGAACATAATTTCAATAAATAATGAGTGTAATTTATTCAAGTGTGAATTAGATTGATATAAAAAAATTTCACCATTTAAAAATTGAATAACATTTAAATGTAGATGATAGTTATAAATAAAAAATTTTAGTTGGTCATTATATTAATTCACCCACCCCAAGCCTCTATGATTTCTTCATGAATAATATTTTAAAATATTTGTACAAATATGTTTTTTCATAGCCTAAAGGTTCTTATTGAGGTAAAAAATTATTAATTTTGATGAATTATTTTAAAATATGATTCCATACACAAGGATAGTGGTTTTCAACTACAATATCTATGATGGAATGAAATTCAACCAAATATGTTATCTATAATATTTTAGGATGATGTCATATAGTATATACATAATGATATTGAATTGAACATTACCAAATAAAGGGTTCAAGGAGTAATAATGCAAATGATCAAAATTTTTGATATAAAAATATTGTACTAAAAACACCATTTTATTCATCTCAATTTTAATTATTGATTTCCTTAAGTGGGATTTAATGATAATCCCTGAATGGAGTAGGTGTTTTCTCCCCATGGATATTTAATTAAATGAAATAGAGAAATATATTATTTCTAATGAAATTATGAGGAAAGATAATAATTAGATTAAAGTATAGAATATAGACTCTCCCATAGTGGAGAATAAAATTTATTATATTTATTCATTTGATTCTATGAATACGCTGGATATTAAATAAAGATTTAGACATTATTATTAAAATATAGATCTAAAAATGGAGTGTGATTCAATTATGAAGGTCACAACAACATCATGTTAACAAATTGGATATTTCATTACCTTAATAATAAAGATATTCAATCCATACATGTAAGGGTCGATTGATTACAAATCCCACATAGTGAAAACCATGCCTTGAGGAAAAAATTGGTAACAGAATATAATAAAAAATAAAAATAATAATTTTTTTTGAAGGATCTTATATTAGAATACTATTCTATATAATTTTAAATTTTTATCTACTACGATAAATTGAACATAAATTAATACTAAAAATTAATATATATAGAAAAATAAAATGATAATATGGTTGGAGATAGTTATAATTTTCTTTAATATGAAACCCCTCAACTAGTGGTTAGAGGAACTAAAATTGAAGAAAGTGTATTTTATTCAACCAAATATATATAATATTGGAGATTTTAAATATAGAGATTAAGTGGTTTTATAATGAACAACTATTTATGTTTGTGTGGGCAAAATTATGGACGTAATGTAAAATATAATAAAAGTGGAAAAAAAAACTAATTTTGTTGAATATAATATGGTTGGAAACATAAATAAATAGTAAACAAGGATAAAAAATCCATACACTCGTAACCGACATCAAAGAGGAAGGACATAGAGAATACATAAGTGGATTCATAAATTCAAATACAAATAATCAAAGGATTTTTAAAAGATTATATTTCTCATTGATAATGAAACACATTGAATGTAATGATTATTAATGAAAATAAGAAACATCCATTGGTGGGATTAATCTTATAAGGGAGAACAATATAAATACAATAGTGATGGACTACATAAATTGAAACATTGGAGTTGAAATTTGGGAAAAGGTGTCACTCAAAAAATAAAACCAAATAACTAATAGATGTATATTGGATGAAATGGATAAAATCATAATTATTGACCTCATTTTTATTCTTGAGGGTGTTTAAAAAGTATCCCTCTCCATGATTTTTTAGATTTTATAACAATTATTTGAGTTGCATTGTTTAAAATGGGAATCATAATCTATAGGATGAATGCATTGAAATATATTTAATGCATGGAAAGGCATTGTGACCATATAATTTCACAAAAATATTTAAGGAGATTAATATTTTTTATTATGAAATATAAAGTGTTATAAATTTATAATATAAAATTAAAATAAGGATTTAATATTTAATGTGGTATTTATCTTGATAAAAAATAAACCAGTGAAAATTTTCATTTCAATTTTTCATCTAATATCATGAAAAATATTGAATGAAAAATCTTGTATTAGGTGTATGTATAAAAATGAATAAAATAATGAATAAGATGTATGAATGAATAAACATTATGGGAAAATAACATATTCATGTTTTTAGAATTGATTTATATTTTTTTTTTAAATAAAATTATATCATTTCATTAAATTTTTTATATTCAAGGTTTATAAATAGAGACTCCTTTTATTTTTATAGTGATATTATTTAGAAAAAGTGATATAATATCTCATGGGTAATTAGAGTTGATATTTTAATGGGTAATACACTAACATTTACTTCAACATGTGGATGCATGAATAATTGAAACATTATCATTATGTAATGAAATAATCAAATTTAGAAAATAATTTGTTTCCCAAGATGTGTTATGAGATTATACTATAAAAAAACTGGACTCATGTATTAACTATAAACTAAATGATTTTTTACTAATAAAAATGTTTTTTAATTATTTATTTACAGAAATTATTTAAAATGTTAATCTTACCTCAGGGGGGTCGTAAATCTTGGTTGATAGAATGACATATGTTTATAGAAAAATACAATAGTGGGTTAATTGTATGTTTTTCAACAATATCATTTAACTTTAAAATAATTAAGTATAAAAGATTTTAATCTAATTTAATTCTAAAAAATCACACATGTTATTAAATAGTAATCAGACAGTATGTTAGTTATAATTATAAGGAAAACATAATGAAATTGATTTTTTTATTATTAAAATGTGTGAGGTCACCAAATATATGGTTTTACAATATATCTAATAGAATCGTAAGTAGAGTGAATGATAATAGAAATCAATGTAATCATATTTACAGTGTAATATAGATTGTATCTTAATTATTGTAATTATGATAAACTAAATGAAAAAAATCAATATAAAAAAGAATTCACCATCAATTAGAAATTTTAAGTGGATTTTAATGACATGTAAGAAACAATTAATAAAATTCAATTGAATTATATTTACCATAATATAAGAGAATATAACAACTATGGATAATGGTCTCTTGATTAATATTTTCATTAATGTCTATCATACCCACACCAAGGTAACAACTTGGTAGGATTATTAGCACAGGTCTATCAACATATCCCTACCATCCCTCAATCATATAGTTGATTAGATCCTTTATCATCCTATCCTCATAATCCCTCGTTCAGGATAAAGATCAGATATTCTAATTTCCTATCCCTAGAATACATCAATCGTAATCACAACGATCTACATGAATAAATAAAAATAAACTCTTTATGGTTACTAGTGTACGAAACAAGCAGTTAAAAACATATAAGCTTCATAGCTTTTACAGAATGAAAATCTATCAATTATATTTCACAGTGTTAATCAAATCTCTTTCAGTTCAACAAATGACTTGGTATTTATATGTGTTCATCCCAATGGCCATCTTAACCTCAATCAATAATATTTTCTATAAAATTATTGTAGGGTCATGGACACCTGGTACTTCAACGATAATCATCTAATTGAACGGAAAACATAATTATGTTTCGTAAATATTGGAATGTATTCCATTTCAATAAATACAATTTCTATCATTATAAGTAAAATATAGGTAAATATGATGCATTTTTCAATCATATGGATTGTTAAACCGATATATTTATATGTTTTCAAAAAAGGTTATAATGAGTGTGAATCTATTGGTATCAATTATTGTGTAAAATATAATTATATTTTTTGCCTATAGAACACAATACACAATGAATTTTAAAATGATTTTTATATGTTGAATATGATAATAATTTGATTCATGATCATTATGATAATTGTAATTTGAATTCATAAAAGCATCAACACTATTTTAAGTATGGTAAATGAATATTTTTTCTATAAAATAATTATAAAAATTAATTTTGATACAAAAGAACGTCTATATTATATTTTTATGAATGAGTTGTGATTTATAAATTCAGATGAATGGGAATGTTAAAATTTATCATTTAACATAATAATTTCCCTATTTTTTGAAACCCAAACCACAAATATTAAATGACAATGACTTTGAATATATTTAATTATAAAATTATTATTATGAACTATTTTATTTAGATGTAAACATTTAGTTATCTACAAATGAGTATCTAAAACTTCATTGTTCAATATAAAATGGAACTATCTCCCACATAGTATATTATATTTGCTAAGATAGAATTATTTTCTTTAATTAGTTATTATCGCCCTTACAATGGCATAAAAAAATCACCCCTATCAATATAATTTTCCCTTTCTGAAATCCCCATCATTTTTCTAAAACATTATGCCCATTAATGATTTTCCAAAAAAAATTATAAGAGTCATTAAGTACATGAAAAATGTTATCGGAACAATATATTCAAAACAAATTAATGTAATAAATAATCCAAAATTAATATAGAACATTTCTTTAATAAAAATTGTATTACATTCAATATGACATAAATATAGATAAAAAACAATTCATTGGAATTTTCAATAAAATTATGATAATTAAATAACATATTTAAAGAGGGTATGACATTATTTAGTTCCATCAATTTTTTTAAAATATCTGTTAGTTTATTGAAATACTTTTTGTCTTATTCTACATTTATAAAAAACTCAACTTGATATTTTTTGTAAATTTCTTGCTTTAGGTTCCTTTCCACATGAACCAGATACATTTCATCAAGTATTTTATTTTCTTCTTCATGATCATAAACCTTTTCATCCAAAACATGGATTCCTCTTGAGAAAACACATCAAAGAAACAATAATATATAAATGATATCTTTTGGTATATTGAGTATATTAAAACATTTAATCCTTAATATTATGTTTTATGAATATATGAATTATATTTTCCCAATCTTTTCAAAGTTGTCATTTAATGAATCAAGAAATATTACCTTGATAGTAGCATGACTTGTAAGACTATTGAATGAATTTTCTATCACATTAAAAGATATAAAGATATATTAAATACTCTTATCAATGATATTAAACTATTAATTAAATCATCATGACCATCTAAGAATTGTATTTAAACTCTTTTTGTGGGATTTTTCATTTTCAATGAATTCAATGAAATATTATTCCCCACTTTTCATCATATCCATGTGATATTTTACTAACATAAAGTATTTATACTAGTTTTCCAATAAATTGAAAACTTTTTTTCAATTCTAGGAAAAAACAGAAATTATTTATCAATTTTGGATAATGTATGAATAATAAAATGATCTCCTTCTTTAGTGATTGAATTTATGGAATCAGATTATGATTGACATATTCTTCTGTTTATCCAAATTTTTTCATTCAATATATATATTTTAATTTTAATTTTATATTATATTTATACATTCTGAAAACATTAAATTAATTAGAGATTTGGATTTCTTCAACATCATTACTCTTAACAAATTTGGCCTTTCTATTCACATTATCCTTCTTAGAAGAAGAAATAATTTCTTAAACCCAATGATATTTTTTTCTCAAGATATATTGTCTTGTCTATATGATTTTTAGATGTGGAAAATTTATTTAATGAAGCTAGAGAAATTATTACTGTAATTTTTTAAAAACCATAAAACACTTCGTTTTCCTTAGAGATTGTATTTTCATTACTATCATCATTTTCTTCTTCTTCTTCTCTTTATTCTTATCCTTCACCATCTTCTTCTTCATTTTCTTTATATAATTATTTCTATTTGAATACATTGTCTTCTTCTACTATCCCCTCTAGGTATTTCTCAAAAATTTCATGTATTCATGGAACTCACATCAAGACAACCATTATCACTAGAATATATTATTGTGAAAAAATGATTTTTAAAAAAGTATATTTTTCAAAGGTATCATATTAATTGACTGTGTTTGTTTTCATTAAAAAAGTATCATCATTGGATTCATGTAAAACAACTATTGATGAATCAGATTCTATACTATTTAATAATAAATAATAAATTTATACTTATATGAGATTAGTTATGTGTTTATTTTGTATTTCTAGATTCTCCAAGACTTCTTCACTAGGAAGTATTACAAAAAATGCTTCTGCATATTCGAGACCAATCTGAGGATCTCCCACTTTTCATTATTATTTGTTTTTTATATTCATCCAATACATCCATTGAGTACCTATTTTTTCATTCTTATTAAGAAGGGATTTGGATTTTATTTTCCTACCCTTTTATATCTTATCATTCTTGTTCATAGATGGTTTTTCATCTAATAGAGATACCTGATTATTCATTAAAATAGATTTTAATTTGAATCATTAGCCTATTTCATCCTTATGATAGTATATTCATTGAAAAAAATAATCATTTCTCAGACCATTTCATATTTGGATGCAACAGTTAAATGCATGAGACTTTTTTGTATCATTTTTCTAATCAAACCATGAAGAATGATGGATTTATATTTGATTGACTTCATCTTGATGTTTAGGATATTTTGTAGAATAAATAAAATAAGGTTTTTCTTTTTCATATTAACAAGAAAATCAAACTAAAAACTTCTATGATGTAACGAGTATCCCTAACTCCTCTCTATGGGATAAGAAACCATTACATATATGTTGTAGAATTCTATGATCAGTGATAAGATGTGTTTGATTCGCCGTTCCTTATTGTTTTTTAATAATAAATTTACACTCATTATTTCATAAAAGATACTATTAAATCTTGTAACATATGATAAGGGTAGACTGTGTCTCCATCATCTGATACACCATGAAAACCATAATTGGATTTTGGGGTCATATCATAAGAAATAAAATAAATACTGTTTGAAATCATTTATTTTCCATCATTCTTGTTTAAATTAATGTTTTCATTAAAAAGATTCACAATATCTAAATAAAAATATAAATGATTGGATCTAACAACATAATTAAATGTGATTCCCAGCATTAAAATAGAATCCTAATTTTAAAAGATGTATGATATATGTCATAGAAGGATATTGAGACTAACCATTATTTAATGATTAATCACTTTATGTAATCCTGGGATTGAGTCATTGTATTAGGGATTGAAATAGAAACAAAATACACTAAGAAATCATAGTTTTCTTTTTTAATGTTAGAAGTGTATCGTTGTGAAAGTACTGATGAAAAATGTTGCGGGAAAGGGGGTATTCCCATATTTATAGTAAAGTTTGTAGGACATTTGAACATCCATTCTTATTTTGATGTCTGAAAATAAGTCATTCTTATTTGATGATTGATATTTAAGATAATGATTGTTTTTCTTAAAATATAAACACTAAATGATTATTTGAAACAATTCTTTATCTTACATTTGGTGAATATGATTAAGAAATTAAAATGATTTTGAAATAGAATCATTGAGTAAAATTACAATCAACAATGAAACTAATAAAATATTCCTAATGATTAAAAGAACAAATAATACCTTTCAGAGTATAAAAATTGATATGATAAATTGTTCTTCATTGTTTTTTGAATATATTTTTTAAATACTATGAAAAGATATAAAATAATAAAAAAATAATATATATTATTTTTATTTTAAATCTCCAATTTCATTAATATTCCAAATAAAATTGTTTTCTGAATTAGATAAGACATTATAATCTAATTTGTTTTTCTAAATATGAATCCAATATTATTTTGAAATTCAACTACAAATATAATCTGATTGTGTTTCGGAATATGATTATATATACAAATCCAATTGTGTTTCTTGAATCTAATTAAATGTTTTAATAACTAATTAAAATATATAAAATTTATAAATATAAATCATATGTAATACCATTAAAATGAGTATCTTAATGTTTGGATATTGTTTAAATAAGAATTAGGTGTGAATAATTACATTATAGGGATTATTCCTAGATTCTATTTAATGTATTCATATATATCATACAGTGATGTTTTTTCATTATTATTAGAAAGATGTTATTCTGTTCTGATAAATTGTAAAATAAAATCTCATTTGAGTGTGTGATCTCTATGGAAGTGATCCCTAATGCCTAATTTTTTATGAGAGTGATATGGAGAGTTTTAACATATATAAATGTAACTTGTGTTTCCATATATTATTTTTTTAGTAAAACTCAGGGCATAAAATTTTACTGTGTCTCGCATCCAAACCACTTCAGCACAACAACTTCTGAATGCCACATATTTTTCATCAATAGTGTAAAGTGCTACCTTGTGTTGTTTCATAAAATACATTGAAACATATTAATTTTATAATAAAATAATATTTCCAGATGTACATTTCATATACCATCTACAACAACCAAATTCATCATCTGAAAAGCATTTCAAAACAAAATCATTTCATGTAGAATAGAATAGTCATAAATCCATATATACATTTAAATAACGATTTTTTTTATTATTTCTAAATAGTATTATTAAAAACATATAGATACCTTGCACAGAAACATTGTAAAAATTATTTTCGGATGATCACATTTTATGTATAATAGACATCTTATCATACCTCTAAAAGTTGTTTGATCCGCTATTTTCCCTGCTTCATCAATATCTATTGTTTTAGATAATAATTAGTGTAATAATACTATTGGTATTGCCATATCCCTAATTTCTATATAGACATTTAATATTTAATTGTAGATATATATAAGTTCATTCAAGTTTTTAAGAAATTTGAAAACTTTTAGTGATTGTTAACTCACCCATCGTACAAATGTGAAACTCAGATTTCATATATTTCAAAATAATCTACTAATGAATACTGAATTGATCATAATATAATGCCATCATCCTAAATTTGAACAATGAAAAAAAATTATTCCTTTTTGAAAATATTTTTATCATTGGTTATTTTAGTATAATTATTTTGTAACAAAAATGATGTTAATCTACCCTAACTGGCTGTGGGTTCTTTTTTAAATCCATATAAGTCTTTGGTAATATTAAAACAATTTCGGTTTGTTTTTTATATTTAAATCCAAGAGGTTTTCCAACAAAGACATCCTCCTAAACATATCACATATAAATATCACAATTTACATCCATCTCAAAAATATTAAAATTAAAGAATGTTTCAAACAATAATAAAATTAGAATAGATTCATTTCTAGCTACTCGAGCATGGGATAATTCATATTTTATTCCATTATGATTTTTAAAACCATTAGAAACATAAATATATTTTTTTCTAATTGTTATTCTTTGTACATCAAATTTGTTTTGGAAATCCAATGTTAATCAAATTGTAATGGTTTTTAGATAATTTAACCAGAATCAAGACATTTTCCCTTTCAAATTCATTTATTTCATTTTCCACAGACTTTATCCAATATAGATCACCTGAAGAGTCATGATGAATTCTATGGTTGAATTTGTAATGGAATGTAAAATGTTATATGTAATTTATCAATGAAAATCTAGTGCATACATGTATATTCACATCTCCAATGACACTATAACTAGGAGGATTCCAAAGAAACAACTAAATATGGTTTCTTAAAACTCGTTCATTAGCATAAGGTAAAATTTCATTCATAGTGAATACTATGAAAATAATCAATTAATTATTCTCCTAATTAGAAGAGTCTTCTATCAACGGTGGATTATCAGTTTTGGAAAGAAAAAAAAGAAGACATAGTTAAGAATTTTTGAAAAGAAAAAGATTATTTTCATCAAATTTAATTTGTACTATTTCTTAAATAGTGGAATAATTTTTATTTAAAGCTCTATATTACATACGAGTGGTGGAATAGCCTAATAATATACCTTAATTATATTTTCTTGTTAATTTGAATAAATCATATTCCGTATTCAAGATGAGTACTTTGAATCCAAATAATCTGAAGTATGAAACATTTGGTGATTGGATTGTTTATAAATTTTATGTTTTTACTAAGAAATGATATAATTAAAACACAATTTATAGTATAACAAGAATTAATTATTCATTCATCCCAAAAATTATTTGCAGTTGAGTATTCACTGAACATGGATCTTGTAATTTTTTTTGAATATAATTTATTCATTAAAAAACACAATTTTTCTTTAGAGTTATAGATTCTAAAATGTTATGAGTATTTCATTTATTACTGAAAAACATTTCAAAATTATGATTTTCATATTATCCACTTTGACAACTATGAATAATTATCAATGGAATTTTATTATAATTTTTTATTTTATTTAAAAAAATTTAAAAATAAAAAATTAGTCATTTTTTATGGCTAGATAATATACCCATATATATCTATTGTAGTCATCAATTAAAAAAATACATTGTACATTGCTTTAAATAATCCAGTTTATTTAGGACTGATTAAATTCTTGTGCACTATCTATAAATAAGATAAAAAAATCATTTCCAAAATACACATAAGTGTGAAAAAATATTATTCGAAATAATTTTATACGAATAAAAAATGATAACAGAAAAATAAGTAAGTATTTGAATAGTAGAAACCACCTTTTTATAACAATTGTGTGTATAAGTATTACACATACATTTCTCTGATACTAATTTATGTATCAAAATAGATTAGTAGATCGAAAAATACAAGAGGGGTGAATTGTATGTTTAGAAAAATTTATTTTCTTTCTGAAAATAAATTACATTAAAATAATTTAATCTAATTGAATTAAAAAAACAAATTTTGTTTTTAAACAGTTTTCAGACAGGACCTTGGTGTTGATTATAAGGATGTAATAATCAAGTTGATTATGATATTATTGTAATGTCATAGGTCTCAATATTTATGATTATAGAATACATTGTATAGAATCATAATAAAAGAATTAGATATTTTGAATCACTAAAATTGTATTTAATTATTATTATAGAATGTTACATAATAAGATTAATTATGATAAACTTATTAGAAAATGATTATATAATATAATTCACACTATATTACAAATTGTAGTGGAATATAAAAGACATGTTAATGATAAGTAAAGAAATTAAATTGCATTATTTTAACCCAAATGGAAGAGTATTCATATATATTTGACAAAAAAATTATGGTATATGCTTTTATGAAATTATATCATAGCCACACCAAGGTAAGCTATCAAAAAAATTATCAGCTTTGGTCAGTTTGTGTATCCCTAAAATCCCTTAATCAAGATGGTGTGAGATAATCTATCTTCATATCCTCAGAATCCCTAGATCAAGATAGTGATTAGATCCCCTATCTCACAATCCCAAGAATACCTTAATGAAATTCATAATTAT
This sequence comes from Viscum album, assembly GCA_963277665.1. Classification (NCBI taxonomy): domain Eukaryota; kingdom Viridiplantae; phylum Streptophyta; class Magnoliopsida; order Santalales; family Viscaceae; genus Viscum; species Viscum album. Next base: position 1,995,933,709 of record OY728135.1, on the reverse strand, counting down.
TATCTTCACAAAATTTAAAATAAACTCTAGAATGTTACAAGTTTAGGGAAAAAGCAGTCCATAACTAGTATGATTCAGTGGTATCACATCTAGAAAATTTACAAGACCGCTTTCAATGTGTCTATCAACTACCTTCTTGTCCATAAAATGGAATGTATTTATAGGATTTCATCCTAAAGTCATCTTGATCTCTAGTGATGGGATTTTCTATTAAATTCTATAAAGTGTCATGCCACCTGGCACTGCAACGATCATCGGGTAACAGATCGCATGACATTTTTTTGTGTTATACATATTGAAATTTATTCCATTATAGTAAATTAATTTTCTATATTCATTAGTAAAATAGAGTTCAATATGATAGATTTTTTTATCTGATGAATTTTTTATCTGGTGGATTACATGTTAATACAATTTTCTTAATGAGTGTGAATATGATTGTATTGATTCTAATGTCAAATTTGATTAAAATTTTTTTATTAGAAACACAATATAGAAATACTTATAAAATAATTTCATAAGGTGAATATAATAATAAATGTATACATTCTCTTTGTGGTAAATTTAATGTGAATACATGAAAGAAGCAAATATATTTTAATTATGGTGAAATAAATTTTTTTATAAAAATTATAATATATAAGTTTGATACTAAAGTATTTGTATAATATATTTTTAAGAGTGATTTTATGATCTCCAAAATAAAATGAATGGAAAAGTTAAAAATAATGTTTTTAATCCATAAAAAAATTAAGTGGTCAGAGTTCATGAATTTGTAGATGCATATTTTTAAAATGGTCAATACTACAGTTTTTATGTAATATTTTTTAAAATAACACTTTTTGAACCTATAATATTCGAGTATTGTTTATATGTGTCATGTAAATGTGGTAATTATATGTACTAAAAAAATTTGACAGTATATTTACATATGGATAATTATTAGAAATAGAGTAAAATCTCTATTTATTAATAAAATATGTTCTTTTAATACCCCTGGTAACACTACAAGTGATTTAGTAAAGGAATGTTAATTAAGTGATAGAGTATTAATTATGAAATATATTTTTTAGATATTTGTTTATTAAAAGAAATAAACATTAGTTTGTGATAATCTATATAATATTTAGCGAGAGTTTAAGAATGTCATCACAACAGATTCACGTTCTATTATAGGGGTTAAAACTATATAAAAGTGTATTTTATTTCAATTAAATGTTTGTTGAGTTGCAGGCTAAGAATTCAATTATTACTTATTATATGTAGAGTTAATTAATTTATTAAATGGTTTCTCAAATGTGATTAAATCAAAAAATATATTTGAAAACCTATTTTTAGTCACATCATAATTAAAGGGGGATAAAATCATGTGATGATATCCTAGATATTTAATTATCTATATCATAGAGGGGAATACGTCATAATTCAAAATTTATTTCATTATATAATAATTATTAAAGATAAAGGAGATTAAAAATAACATCAATCATTTAAAATAATTAATTTCATGATAAGGATATATTTATGGAAGAATTTACATTAAAATATAATGGGGGAGAATGCTATAATTAATGGTTATATGTTTTTTATATTTTTAGTACATGGTTTTCTTGATAAATATAAATATTTCATCACATTAAAGGATGGATATAGAGATAAAAAGAAATAGTTAATAGGGTGAAACATCTAAAGGAATTACCTATGAAGAAAAATTATTTCAAATGTTTGTATAATTACGATGATTCTTTTGTTATCAAGTGCAGTCAAGAAATTATCCATAGTGACTACTTATATTCAATAGAGAATAAATATTAACAATGCGTTATATTTTTAAGGATATAAAATATAATTGATATGATATTACACTATTTCAATAATTCATGTATCGATATCAATTATATATAAATGCATTGAAGAGGTAACATTCTCTTTGATATATTTCCATGGAATAGTTAGAAGTATGTTATTTTTTGGAGGCAATTTGAAAAATAAATAAGTTCATATAGATTACATCTAAACACTTTTAAGGTTTAAACTCACTGTGGTATATAATTATTTGTGGAATTCAATATGGAGTTAATCATTATTTATAGGAAGTTATGATTTTGACCACTGTTCGATGAGAAACAGGGTGTATTTTATTTGGATATTGAAAAGTTAGATGTTTATAATGAATATGTATTTTTTATTTTATATGTTTATAAAATCATATAGATAAAAGAGAACTATATTTATGGATTATGGGAATTGGATTAATTAGGGTCTTAAAAACATGATTTACAAAATAAGATCAATTATAATTCTTACAAAATGAAGACCATAATGGAATATCATTTTTTAGAATATATTGCCTTAAAATTTTAGATGATAGAGGAGACCATTTATAATGCATGTGATGGTTATCTTCTATAGTTTTAATATTCCATGAAAAAATAGTATGTAAGATTAATGAATATTAAATTCCATATTTATATAGAAAATTTAAAAATAGTTTTAAAGGATATTATGGTTATCATCACATTTCAATGATTTAAGTATCTAAAAATAACATCATGGTATATATATAAATATAATAAGGTGAACCGTGATTAAGATAGTAGAATTTTAATGTTTATATATGTATATATATTATTATGTCTTAATTTTTATTTTTGGGTTCAAATATTATAGTTTTATACTTGACATAAAATCACAGTTGTCAAAAGAACATTATATTATAGTGAATGGGAATTTATAAAAATTAATATTGTTCTTGAATTCAAAAAGAATAAAATTGATATATATTTCAAATGATGATTGAAAATACTTTTTATAGTCGTGGATAATCTATAAAATATGGAATAATCTCAACTATTTACAAAATTATTGTATATTTAGTGATTTTGACATTTTTTGTATTATTTTAATGAAATGAATGAGTGTGTAACCAACCTATAATTGTTTGAGAAAATATTTTTTTATAGGAGGGAGTGTGATGATAGAAAATTTCGTGAAACATCCATTAAAAATGATCATTTTTTACTGAGATACAATAAATAAATTCATCTATTTAGAAAATAATAAGGAGTTCAACTATAAAATAAATTAATTAAAATTAGATTTTTAAATATTATGGTTTTTAATTTATAAAAATCAATTAAATTACAGTGGTAAAAATCCATAAAAAATATGACGATCATAAATAGATATTGATTTAGATGATATAATGGAGTTATCACATCAAATATGATGTTCTATAATTAATTATATATTTGTTGAAATAAGATTATTGAAGAGCCCTCTGAGTCTATAAACTATGGAATATTATTTATGAAGTATTTCTCATTGTGGAAGAGAATAAATTCACCCTTGGGAGTTTTTACAATGTCCGTAAACATATTATAAGAATTCTGAGTCATTCAGTGGACTTATAATAACCTAAAAATTGATAATATTAGAATAAATAATTAATATTATATTTTATACACAAGCACATCACTATGTTTATACTCATTTGTCGATACCAAGTGAATGTTAAATAAGAAGAATTTGTGTTTTCATAAATTCATTAATTTTTATAGATGACTTGGTTGTATGATGGGATTCGGATTTATACTGAGAGTGAAAGAGTGATAAATTGAATATCTTACATTCTAATAAGGTAAAAAATTATGATAAGGGTGGGTTATGTATGAAAAAATTTAGTTTTTTATCATCATAACACAACCCACAACCACCCGCCCGGGTATCTAGATAATCATATTTTATCCCATCAAAAATAACAATTTAGATGTTGTATATTGATTATATACATGTATATATTGGTTAACTTAATAAATTCAAAATTTTGTATGTGAATGATTTTTTCCAATGGTCTCACAATAAGATGAAACTATATCAATATGTCGTGGTATATACAATATTTTTAGAAATATATTGTACTATATAACATGGACGAAAGAAAGAAACCATCGTACTAATTAGTTTATAAATTGAAATGGTTTAATTGTGGAAACTTATTCATATTTAAAAAATTTTAATATATTTTGGGATTTATCCATTGTAACTATATGAACACATTGTCTTATGATGTATAACACACATTCATTTTCAGTAAAATGTAAATAATTTATACTATTCAAGAATTGTTTTGGGAATAATTAATTCCAATTTAATAATTTAATGTATTGAAGTTTGATAATTTCCAAGGGGAATATTTTGAATACATAGAACCAAATTTTTTAAGGAGGAACATAATTTAATTACTTTTTGAACGATTATTACACATAACTATAAAATGGACATCATCATTGATGATGATAAGAAATATAATATTTATTGAATCTATATTTTTTAATCCATTTTTTAAATAACATAAAAAAATATTACTATTCTCTATTTTTTATGGATGTTGGGTTTTTTTGGAAAAAATGAATTCATGTAAATAAAATAATATTAATGTAGATAAATAGAGTAGGAGGTGGATTGTCATTGTTGATGATGTATATTTTCTCTTTAAATATAAGGTATTAAATTACAATGATATAATTAAAAAATAACAATGTGTTAAAAATTATACCATACACATTCTATCGATTAGTTTAAAATAGTGAATATTTTAATTATTATATCTCAAATTAATTCAAAATAAAATGTAATTCATACAATGATTTACACCCGAGTCACATTAAATCATATCATGATTCTATGAATCTATAAATTTCTTAAAATTCATAACCCATTACTCTGAAATGGTAAATGTTAATCAAAAGTACATAAAAATAGAAAATTTGAATTCTAATGTGAATAAAACGTCATTAAAATTATCCCCAACTAAAATACTAAACCAAAAATCATATATCATTTGTTAGTTCACAAAATAACTCAAATTTTCAAAAAAAAAAAGAAACATGGTAAGGTTACATTGTTCCAATATGATATAGATACCTATTATGTAACTAATATAAGATCAAGCTTGTAATTCAAAACATTCATTTGACCATGAATCAGTTTTAAAATAATATTACCACCCCTATAGGTTTCACTAACTTTTCTGGTTAATTGTTCCATAATACTATACACCATGAAAATTTGAAAAAATAATATTGATTAGAAAATCTAATATTTCTAATACAATATATATATATATATAATATATATACATATCATATAAAATAGTGATTTGTTTGAATATTATTTACTAATATTAAACTAAATTTTATAGTCATAACACATTATCTAATTAAATAATTCTCGACATCTTGAATATAATACATCACTCATCCAAATGACCAACTATACATTTCAAAAAATCAGGCCTAATACTCATAATACATAAATAAAAACCTAAATTACAATATAATATCTATTCATATTCAATCCACCTAACACTATGAAACTAATCCTCCAAACCCACTATTATAAACATTAATGAAAAAAATGAACTTGGTTTATCCTTCACTAAAATAAAAACTCTAACAAAAAATTCACACCATGTTATATTATAATATTTTATTTTTTATAAAACATGAATAACCCTAAACAAAACTAACTATTTTTATAAGATAGACCACACTTGTTCTATAAATTACACTTCAACCTTGTGATTATTTTTGTATTCTTAAAAAAAATATTTGACGAAAATAAAAGATTAAATTTTGAAAGATATATAAATTATAATTTTTATAAAAAATTAAATTTAACATTTCATATATTATTAATAATATTAATTTTTTTTTAAAAATTCATTAAAATAAAAAAAAAATCATTTTGAAATAATTACATGGTCAATTGATTATTCAGGTAACGTCACCCAAATCAAATAAAAATATTTATATCATATTATAAAAACTAAATCTTTAATAAAAAATTATAAATTAAATACCCTCATGAATAAACTATATATCTATTATCAAATGTCATTTTCAAATCTTCTAAAAATACTCTGATCCATTTTCTTGATAGCCTACATTCCAAATAAAATATATTTAATGAAATATAGATAAAAAATATATTGTCATCGTCTAAAGTAATAAATTTTATTATAAACCAAAACAATGAGACCATAAAAAATGGTGGAGGATGGAATTAGTGAAAACTAAAGGAATTATCTCTAAAAATTTCCACACACTTATGATGATGTGATCCAATAATATTAAAATATATGATTTTTTCATCCTAAATACTCATAGATGGAAGAAAATAAATAACCTTGTTTCCCTAAAACCATGTTTTGGGTTCTTGTATATATTCATTGGGAGTGGTTTAAAATCACTATAAGTAATGTATGATACTCCATAGAATGGATTAATGGGTTTTGAAGGAATTGTATATGATCATGAAATCTATTTCATCATACTCAATGCTATGATTCCTATCCAATAATAATATATATTCATGAACCATCAGTTTCAATTTCCATGTCATCTCTCTGATGATACCATTTATCCCATATTCAAGACACATCTGACCTCATTAATATAGCACTGGATGATACTCTAATGAAAATAATTCTCATGGAAGACATTTTTAACAATTATTTAATAAGTATCCAATGATCTACAATGTCACTCCTAGATCATGGTACCATTTCTGTATATGAAATAAGGACTTCCCCTTGTCCAGGCTTGTTCTTTGCGCACTATAGAGTCCAATAGCAATCCTCTTAAATAAAAACACTCACTTTTTGGTTGTTGTTTATTCTCTTAACTCTATGAATATGGATATAACGAAATCCATCTATACATCAATTATTGAGATTGAACCATAAGAATACCTCTTGATTCTTCAACACCATATCTACCTTCTCAATATAGAAAAAATGTATGAGGGTCATTTCATCAATTCATTTCCAAAAACATGCAAATTTTGTAGAAAAATAACTACTATTTCACTAATCCTCTTTGTCATTATGGATGACATGAGTTCTGATACATCAGAAACATAAGATAAATTTGGAAGGTCGTTCATGGAGCCCTAAGATATCACACCCTACTCATTGCATATGGAGCTCTCATATCATAGAGAGTGACACACTTTGATTGTTAAATTTCTATATCAGGATCCAGTAAAAACCAACTTATTTTACACATTTTTCATCTTGATCACCCTAAAATGATATAAAACATCAAAATAGAAATATAATTGAAAAATTTTATGTTCCTAATAGATTTAATTAACAAAATACTATCATTTTTTAACCCTATAAATTCTATCATTGATCCTATATAGTACAGGGTCCAAAATCTAAGGTCACCACTTCTGATTATCTATCACGAATGATGGTGAAGAATAAAAACATATTAAAGGATCCTTGTACATACCATAAAGGCCCCATCACTAGAAATTATAATATTGAATTTTATTTTTGATAAATAAATTTATACCATAGAAAGAATAATTCCATAATAATCCTAGAAATTATTCACATCAGGTAGTTCATGGTCTCCTCCACACTCCTCATATTAATTTCTATTTATTTTCCCATTCTTTATCCTCTCTAACAATTCCCAGTGATAATGCCAATCCCCGATCATATCCATGATAATATTCACCAAGGGGTTTTCTATTATATGAACTGTTATTTTGGGAAATCTTATGATATAATAAAGATGCGTGATAATGGATGATAAACAATAATTAATAATAGTAATGTGTGCCGAAATGAAAAAGAAGGATTCTCATATTTAGGATGTGATTCAAAATTTAATCAAACGACCCCTCATAATAATGTTTATTAACTCTACCCAAGGAAAAAATTGGAACTAGGTAATTTATTGAAACTATATTTATAAACATCAAAGAAAGTTTTATATTTTTATCCTTTCTATCTTGGAAATTGTTGAAAATATAAACATTAATTGGTATCATTGTTAATTATCTAGACACTCTACTTAAATTAATCCTCTAATTCCTTATTGATTATATAAATTGACATTCTATTCCTATTGATAAAGAGTATAATTAAAACCAAATATAATGGAATGGGAAATACCATTAAAATTTGATAATCATTATAAATGGTTGATATAGACATTGATAATAACTATTATGATATATCTACTTAGAGTATCATGTATGAAGATGAATGTTCTTGGAGATAATTGGTCCTCATTTCTTATACATCAGATGTACTTCAAGAACCCACATTCCCACCATTATTCGTGACCCATAATAATGGTTAACATAAGAATCTAACAAATACTTCAGTCGCCGTGGTAGAGAAAACCATTCACGACATTACCTTAATAGATAAGATCTGCTCCACATTATTTATTATTCTTCGATGTCAAATAATATTTCAATGTTATAACCTAATGTTTTTTATGCTAATATATCCAATCATTTCACAATCCCAACAAATTTAATCTAGGACGGATATTCCATTGATGTAGCCACAGATCTCTTTTGAGACTCAATTATTTATGTTATGTCAAGGTCATATAGTAAAAATACTTTCCACAACTATGTTGGAAAATATGATAATTCTAGGTGGTCTAAATTTATAGATAGAGTATGTACCATTATCTTTTGGAATAAGAACCATGGTTATTGAAATATCCATCCGTGGTAGTCCTGTACCCCTGAATAAGTCATGGATGATTCCCACTAAGTCCCTCTTGATGATGACCTATGATTAAAAAATAATGGAGCAATAAATCCATCTGGTTCGATTGTGATCCTAGAAAACATATCTCATTCATCATTATTTATCAACCAAAAATGATTATTTTGTTAATTTAAAAATTATATTTTATAAATTTAAATAATAAAATCATTATATGAAATCAAATGAACATAAATTTCTAATTTTATTATCTAACTACATCATCAAAAAATTTCTACGTTGAGATATATTAGGATAAACTCAATATACAATTTTAAAATGTTGTTTCGTTTTTTATCCACATTGGTTAGACATTAATTGGCTTCCCGAAGTATCTTCTAGAAATAAAATCTTGATCTATGAATGTTTTTCTAATTGGGATTGAGACGGCGTAATGAAATGTTAAACTGATATAATATTTTCTCATCACACATATGAGTCACTTTTCCTTAGAAGTTCCCTAATAAATGACATTGGGGTAATGTTTAACCTTACTACATAATCTACGGGGCACCGTGTAACTGCATTACACCATTGATAATTTATCGATTATATTTAAGAAAGAAAAAATATATAAATTTACATTTTATGGATAAAAATAAGAATTCATAGTTATAATAAAACAATAAACTAATTGTATATTTATAAATTATAAATTATGATTATAGTTTTTTTCTTTTTATATTTTTTAGAATTTTGTTATGTCAAAACCATTACAAACAAATGTTTTTTCCTTACACACCGGTTGTTCAAAAATTTCATTATTTCTCACACTATTATATATATACCTATCTCCGTTACGTTGGATTTGTTATAAATTTGGGAAAAAATTAGACCATTATGTATTACAATTTTACATTTATTTATAACTTTTACTCTCTTATGTATCGATTCATGGAAATATAGGTTACATTTACATGTGTTCTCTAATGAGTAAAAATTCTTTTACATACATTTGTTAGTAAAATGAAAAGAGTCATACATATTGAATCTACTTTTAGATATGATCCCTTTTTCAATGATGAATCTTACATATACAAATATTATAAATGGAATTAAAAAAATTATATAAATATTTTTTTTGTAATTATTGTAATGTATTTTACAATATTATAGTGTTTTATAATCATTTCTGGTTTTGGTCATAATGGAATAAAAATTAAATGTATCTAAAGATACATTTATTACTAATATATATATCATCAACCATAATATTAAATTTAAAATTGTTTTTATAAGGACCCAACCTAATAAAAGTACATAAACTTGAATTCTAGTCAAGAAATCAATTCATTTCTATTGAGGTACTTTTCGGGATTTTAGTTTCAGAGAAATGGTATATAACCCATACATAACATTAGATAATTAAATAAAGTGGATACAACAAAAAAGTATCCATTTTTTTCAAAATAAAAAATTTTTCAAATAAAACATGTTTTCTTTGAAAAATCTTCAAAATAATTAACATTGATTACTTATTTTTCTTATATACACATATAAAATTTAAAAATCATTTAAAAACATGGGACTAGCACCAAAATCTCATAATGTTATTTAAAAAAGGAATGAAAACACTATGCTATGAATATTTGTAACATATAAAATAATTTAAAAAAAGACATACTTGTTGTCAATATAAACATATATTGTGAAACGTGAGATTTCCATCTGATTTAAAAAAACATATAGAACATAAATAAGACTATAAAGGTATCTTAGTGCATTACTTACATAATCATGTAACCCTCTAGGCTGACATATAATTTGAGACCCTCACATCTACCATAAAATTTGTGTAACCAATGCAATTACTCATGGAGTAACCATACGACTGACCTCTAACATACACATACCCAATGAATTGTATAAAGATATAGGACCCACAATATATCATTAAAAATTTCTATGAACCAGATGATAATGATACTACCAAAATAAATTCATAGAAACATTGGTTTTGAAATTTGTAAAACAAATTTTTAAAGAGGATATTAAAAGTAATATCACTTAAAAATATCATATATATCATGTGAGACATAACATAGTTGATGGAATATATATATATACAATGTATGTACCACCAATTCAACATAATATAAAAAACCCATCACACATACAATTTTAATACCACATAAATAATGAAGTATAAGGTTTACAAAAATAATGGAAATCATGTTAAGAATTCCCCTACCTCTAGTTAGTATTATTTAAAACATGTTTAAAACTTTTTTATAATTGTTAAAATGGAATTATTAGTATTTTAAATAATAAATTTAATATTTATAACATTTTATATTATCATTTAATAACATCATTTAACCCTTTAGTAATTAGTATTTTTTTCATTCCATTTTTTTGGGAGCATTTGTTAAATGGTTTCCATGGCCGGTTTGAATTTGATTTTCTTGTCATATAGAAATGAAATGATATATGTGGAATGAAATGTAATTTATATGTTTCTAGAATATTAAATAATTGAAAAAATCATTTAGTTATCATAAATGGTGATGGATCATTAGTTGAAACAGTAATGATATTTTTTTGTTCATTATTTTTGGTTCCAAGATAATCATGATTTTATTTCATTATGTATTTTAATTTCATACATAAATAATCATTATAGATTGTGAAATAGGTTAAAAAGTACACTTTAGTTTCCTTTTCAACCATAAAAGGGTTTTATGATCATATTTGAAGGTTGTATTGGATATTGGAAACAAATCTTCTATGTTTTTGGTAAATCATCACAATATGGATGGTATTTTTATTTTTCTATCAAGTGGGAGATTAGGGGATAGAAGATGATGAATATTTTTGAAAATAATTGTAACATAAACAATATATATAATTCTGGAGATTATATACCTCTTGGATTAGTGGATGGAAATAGAGTGTAAGAAAAGAGAGTAATTATAAAGAAAACACATGAAAAATGAAGAGGATTCTTACCTCTTGATCTCATATCCTTGAGAACCTCTATAAGGCCTTTGGTTTTGTACTTTAGAGATACTAAGAGCTTTATTACATGATGAAGATCCTTTATGAGGGGATTTGGTAGATCTTATAAAATTCTCAAGTCTTGAGAGAAGAGAGAGGAAGAGGGCAATGAGGGGGTAATTATAGTAGATGAGATGCAGTATTTTACATTATAATAATTTGTTTCTCAATATGATGAATTTTCATTATTCATGTTCCCAAAATAGTAATAATTGAATGTGAGTTAGAAAAATGTGGGATTACATCATCCTTGAATCGTCTATAATAAAGTAAAACAAGTATTTATAATATTTAGCAATTTATCAAATTTGACTATTCTTACAATAATCAGGAATTTAATAAAAATAAAAAAATATCACCATAAACATTTTCTGAGTTGTTTAATTCAAAATTGAACTACATTTTTAAAAATAATTTTCTTTATATTATTAATTTAATTTTAAATTACAATCATAACTTATTCAAAAATAACTATTTTAAATTTATAAATCAATTTTTGACACCTTGAAAAAATAATCATGTTATCATTATCATACATCCTTAACCATATAAAATAATAATTAAATATACAATTCATTAGGATCACATAACTATTAATATAACTATTCATAAGTGTATTCCATTATTAACCAAAAAATAAAGATGGTTCCATTAGTCTCAAAATAGCTGACTAATAATAATTTTTGATGACCCATTTTTGAAATTCCTAACATATAATTAGAAAAATATTGTTTAATGGCTAGTTATAAATATCTACAAAAAACAACGATTCATCAATTTCAAATTATTTTTAAAAAACCATGAGAGATACATTATCCCCACCTTCTGTAAATTGTGTCCTTGAATTTTTATTTACTTATTAAATAGTTGATAATACATTTCCCATATAAAATTTTTAGACTCCTATGTTGGTTATTCAACCATGTGGTTTCTACACAAAACCATTACATTGTGGATAAACTTATTTAGAAATTATTTTTCCCATTCGTTGAAGAATCATAACTAGTTTCTATTAAAAAGGATGGTTCTACTTTAGTTGAACTGCTTCTAGGTTCAATACATGAGATGAATCTGGAAGATACATTTGACAACATCAAAACATGAAATCATTATATACATCAGACAAACTCATAAGAAAATATAATCAGAAGGTGATTGGTCCAATATTCTATACAATTTTTTATGGCCAAATGAACCATGGACTTAACATTCCTTTCATATTAAAATGTATAACACTTTTCCATGGTGAGATTCTATGAAAAACACAATCACCTAACTCAAAAGAAAATCCTTTCCGCCAATTTTATACATGACTTTTCTGCATATACTGTGCTACCCTCATGTGTTTTTGGATCATATTCCCTTTATCAAGAACTTACTCTACTAATTTAGGACCCATAAAATTCTATTCTCTTACATCATCCAAAAAACATAGAGTCCAAAATAGCTTCCCATGAAATGCCTCAAAATGTACCACCAATATTGGAATTAAAACAATTATTATATGGAAACTCTACTAAAGAAATATGTTGATCACAAATTACATTGTAGTATATTGATCAATATTAGAGAATATCCTCCAAAGTATGAATCATTCATTTTTACTGCCCATTTGACTATGGTTGAATATTTGTACTGAAATTAAATTTTTTTCCCAATGACATCATCTTGTCCTTAAAAACATTATAAGTTAACATGAGATCCCTGTCAGATACAATGGAATGTAGTACTCTATTTAACCTAAAAATATTTTTTGGTCTAATCGAAAAATCTGAACCAAAGTCATTATAACAACAATTGAATGAAACTGTGAAGATTTTTTCAACTGATCAACAACAATCCAAATTGAACTATTACCTCATAATGTCTTTGGTAGTCCCTTTACATAGTCTATGGATACATTCTACCATTTCCACTCTAGCACTAGAAAATGAAAAAAAATCCCCATTGGTAATAGATGATTTTCTGTAACCTGTTTACATGTCAAATAGTTCATAGTAAAATTTGTCATATCTCTTATCATTCCATCCAACCAATAATACTCATGAAGGTCTCAGTACATCAAAGTACTGTTAGGATGAACAGAAAATGGAGAACTACGAGTTTCACACTATCAATCATTCTTCAATAATGTATTTAAAGGTACACAAAACCATTTACAATATCATAAAAATATTTTTTTTCATGGTTAAATTATTGATGTATGTCCATTTTAACCAATTCTAAATATTTCTATAGCTCATGGTCTTCCTTCTGTTGTTTCATATTTCTATCAGAAAATGATGACTGCACTGAATGTTGTAAGAAAAAAGAGGTATTTCTTGTACCAACAACTTGTATTCCAAAATTCATCAAATCATTAATCGAGGGATCATGTTCCAAATATATTATGGTTAATTATGAATGCAGTTTTCAACTCAAGGAATCCATCAGTTTGTTTGCATGCCCTAGATGGTAATTGATCATGAAATCATAATCCTTTATCTGTTCAATCCATCTTCCCTGCCTCATGTTTAATTCCATATCGGTGAATATATACTTCAAGATATTATGGTTAGTATATAATTGACATTAGGATCCATATAAAAGATATCTCCAAATTATCAAAGTAATAACCACAGCTGCAAATTCCAAATCATGCATGACACAATTTAACTCATTAGGATTTAGTTTTCTTATAAATAAGCAATTTCCTAATACTTCTCAATCATAACACCTCTATGTCCCTTCAATGAAGCATCATTTTAGATAAAAAACTAACCATTTTGGGTAGATAAAGAAAATACTAAAGAATTCACCAATATCGTCTTCAGTTCCTAAAAACAAACAACACATTCTTCTATCCAAATAAATTTAACAACGTTCGAGTTAACATTGTTAGATTTATTGATAAATGTATAATGTTTTAAACAAGCCATTAGTAATAACATGATAATCCATTAAAATTACGAATCACTGTATCATTTGATGATATTAGAAATTCAACAACCACTTTTGTTTTAGAATAATCAAATGTAATTCCAACCATATTTATAATGATTCTAGTAAAATATATTTGTTGCAACCCAACATCACACATGAAGAATATTCTATACAGTTTATATACCATTAAGGTTTCCAAAAAAACCCAAATATGTTTTTCATGCTCTTCTCTACTCATAGAAAATACCCAAATTTCATCAATAAACACATCTACAATCATGTCCAAGAACACATGAAATATTTTGTTCAAAAGTCGCATGATTACAATAGGTGAATTAGGTAACACAGATGGCATAAAAACAAATTCTTAATTCCCATATCTAGTATGAAAATCTATTTTTTGGATTTCATACTCCTTCATCTTCAGCAGATGGAATCTGGATCTCAAGTCAATCATAGAAAAGTACTGATCTCCCAAGAGATGATCAAAAAAGTCATAGATATGGGGTAAAAGATACATTTTTTAACAGTGTTGTTATTCAATTCTCAATAATCAATGAAATGTATCTGGGAAACATATTTCTCTTTATTTAACAATACATGATCACCCCATGGCGAAGTGCTAAGATGAATAAATCCATTATCAAGAAACTCGTGTAACTGATTTTATAGTTATATATGTTACATTTGAGCCATTCGATATGGGGGTTTTGAAATTGTCTTAGCATCAGGAATGATGTCAATTAATAATTATACTTCCCAATCAATTATAATACTAGTTCACTCATCATGAAAAAATGTAAGGTATTCATTTACCTTGGGAACAACATAAATATGAAAAGTTCCATTGATTTCAAAAATACAAGCATTATTACTTTAATTTCTATCGTTTAGAAGAATATCATCTTCCTAATATGTTATAAAATTTATGGGTTTGTTTATGTATACAAACAATAAATATTTTTGGAAAACCACATCTTTATCTCTACTGTCAATCTTTGCACAATAAACTGAAATTCAATCCATTCCTCGAATGTCATTTAATTCTAATAAGGAAAAAACTACACAGTCTGTATATAATTAAATTTCAGATCCCTTAATAGAACGATTCTTACAATTATCTGATTCTTTATTATTATTATTTTGGTTTTAAATGTATGTTATAGTCTCATATATTGTGGAATTATTTTCAATTTACTAGAAAATTCCTCTGAAATAATGAAATTTGTAGTCAATTTATTAAAAATAACTTTAGAAAAATATATATACAAAAACAAGGTACTAGATACAACTTTATTAGATTTCCCAATCCCCACTAGAATAGTTGAAAAAGATCTCACTATACCATTCTTCTTATAGTCTAGCTTCTTTGCATCATTGGTATCTCTAATTGGGTAGGCATTTTCATAATGACCCATCTCACCGCATTTGAAAAACATTATTATTTTTTAAATCAGGCTTATTCTTTGGATTATTTTCATTAAAATATCAGGCCATATGTCCAAAAATACCACATCAAAAAAACTACCTGGTTTTGGAAAGGCATTCCCCAAGTTTCTTTTTTCCAAATTATTCAAAGATAGAAAATTACAATTTCATACCCTTAGATTTATTTAGTTCATTTTTACTCATATCTTTCCATATGGGCCTATATAACTCCATGTTTTCAAAGATCATATGAATATTAGAAAGCTCCATGTCAACACTCTCAGCACATAGGAAATGATTCTCATTACATTGGAATTCATGGGAGGCCTAGTCCCTTTGATACGTTTGAATCAATCTAGAGTAAAAGATGTTGAGTTTTCTATAAAGAACTGAAATATGATTTGGAGAACACCACACCAGTCCGGTGAAGTTAGATTCATACAGACACACTGAATATTCCTCATTTTTCTTCAATTCATGGAATTTCATCTCCATCCGAAGTTCAACCAACTTTGAAAAAAAATCAAGGAAATGACTTTTAAATTCATCCCACTATAATGAATGAATCTCATCTCTATCCCTAATATTTTTTACCCTTGACCACTACATATTAGTTTCACCTTCAAAAAGATAAAATGGCAAGGAATAAAAATTGATTATCTAAAAAAACAATAACATCGAATATCATTTCAAGGGAATTAATCCATCATTCCGCAACTACATGGTCAAAAGATCTATTGAAAGGAGGGTGTTTCCACATAAAATGTTCCACTATCATCATGTTCTGTTGTGGTACCACTGATAGTTTTATTACAAGGATTCCACCACATTTTATCGCCTCTAATAGATGATCCATTACTATAATGAACTACTCTGTTCTAATACCTATCATTTTAGGCATCAGATTCTGAAGGATATCATTATATTCATTCCTCTCCTCTTCAGATTCATTTTTTAATCTACAAAAAAACCACTATGAACAACCTTATATTAGTTTAAGAAACATTTTAATATTTAAATAATATATCATTAAAAATTAAATGTAATTTAAAATCATTTATTGTATTATATTAAAGTCATCCTAACCCCTAATGTTATCTAAACCTTCCTTTGATATAAACTATACGGACCCCACCTTATTACATTACATAATCTAGAATTTTAGTAAAAGATAGAATTATTTCATATTTTTTTAACGTTAATATATTTATATAATTGTTATATAACACATACATAAGAATCCATATTATTATAGAGAGGATACCAAACAAATTGTATCTATCTCATCCAAAATATAATACATTTTAAATAAAACATGTTTTCGGTGATAGATATTCTAACATTTATCATGGATCAATTATTTTTAATAAAAATCCTTATAACCTATGAATATAATTTTAAATCTTGAGATGTCCCAAAATATTCTGTAAGGGATATAAATAGAAGGAAATAAAACATTATCCCATCAATACTTGTAACATATTAAATCATTTTCAAAAAACAATTATTGATACCCATATAAAAATTATTTATGAAACATGATATTTCCCTTATATTTCCATAAAACATATATTGAATAAATTGAAAAATAATTCTATCCTTTAATATCACTAACATAATCATGTAACCCTATCATCTACCTTATAATTGCTAACCCTCATGGCTACCTTAAAATTTGTGTCTCCATCGTGGTTAAACATGTCAAAACCATATAGATGTCCTTAAACATGAAAATATACAATGAATGTAGGGAGACATAGGTAACACACTTCCTCAATAAAAAACCCTAATAAAAAAACATAATCATAAAACATTAATAAATTCATAAAAACATTGCTTTTGAATTTCGTAGAACAGAACATTAAAAGTGGATTTTAAATGATATTCCCCTTAAAAATATCATATGATTTATGTAAAGCATAATAGAGTAGATGGAATATGTACATAAACTATTAGTAACCCATATTCAACAGAATATATAAAAACCACTCACACAAACAATTTAAATAATAGATAAATAACAGAGTAGAATGTTAACCCAACGAATGGAAATCAGGATAAAAATTCACTTACCTCAGGTTTATATTTCTTAAATCATGTTTAAACCTACTATATAATGGTTTAAATAGTGTCATTAGTATTTGAAAAAAACATGATCATGTTTATATCAACATATATGAACAATTTATGTCATCATTTCACCCATTAGTGATTATTATTTTGTTTATTCCAATGTTTTGTGTTTGTTCTTTACATGATTTCCATGGACGGTTTGAATTTTATTTTCATTTCATAATGAAATGAAATTACAGAAGTTGAATAAATTGGTATAAATATGTATAAATAATATATAATGATACCATAAATAATTTTTTTATCATATATAATGATATATCATTATATCAATCAGTAAAGATATTTGTTCAGAGCATTTTTGGCGGTTCTTCGATAATTATTTACTAGTCTGATGGATTCATTTAATTAAAGAAATATATGTTCATTAATGAAAATATTATAAGTTTATAAATACAAATTTCATTATTTTTCAGACATTAAAATTTTTTTATGATCATATTTTAATGATTTAATGGATATTGCAAACACATCATCCACGATTTGGGTAAATCGGCACATTATAGATTGTGTTTTTATTTTTAGATCATGAGAGAGATGAGAAGAAAGAATATGATGATTATTTTACATGAAAATGTTAATATAATTACTTTATGTGATTCGAGAGATTTCATACATGATAGTTAAGTAGTGGGAAAGATTGTATATTAAAAGAGTGGAATTGGAAATAAAACACATGAAAAGGGATTGCGATTCTTACCTTTTGATCTCTTATCTGTGAGACCCACCATAACGCCATTGGATTTTTCATCATGGTGATACTAATAGATTTATGGCACATGAAAGATCCTAGGTTAGTTGATTTAGAATATCATATACAATTATCAAGGCTTGAGAGGTGTGAGACATAAAGGGGAATGGGGGTGGTATTTATTGTGGAGGATAATAGGGATTTTACAATATTTAAATCATTATAGTAATATTTTTTCTCCCAAAAATGAATATAATTGATTAATGTGAATGAAAGTAAAAAAAATTTTATGTGAGTTAGAAAATATAGGTCTTACATTAGCCTTGAATCACGTTTGATGTAGTAAAACAAGAAATTATCATTTATCGTATTTTACTATTCATTAAAAATTCCAGAAATTCCATAAAAATTCCATTAATTCACCCTTTCCAATTATAGGTTTATAGATATCAAAAATGAAATACATTTTTTTGAAATAAGTTTATAAATAATAATAATTTTATTTTTCAATAAACTAATGATTCATTTAAAAATAACCATTTTAAATCATTAACTCATTTTTTACTACTTAAAAAATCAACCAAGTTGTCAATATCTTAAATCATTAAGAAAATAAAATTACAATACAATTCCACATTAATTAGGTTCATATTACAATTCATATTACTAATTATAGTGGTATGTTACTATTTACTATTAAATATAGTTGGTTTTATTAGACAACAAATAACTTACTGATCATAATTATAGATAACCGTTTTTAGAAATTCCAAAACATAGAAGTGAAAAATTATGTTTAAAATTATGTTATAAATATATAGATAAGGCTATGTTTCTTGCATTTCAATTTATTTTATGAAAAAATTGGGTTGTTACAGTTATATTTTCAATTACACCATAACAACAATATCAAAACGTTATTATACATGAATATCTCTACAGTGATTAGTTGTTAATTTGATTATAAATTATATCGATTTAAGGGAACTATTTTTTAAATATTATAGATTCATTAAATTAAATAATTTGTTTTAAATCATTATTAATGGTAAATCAATGTTGTTTGATAAATATTATTTCCAATTTATGATATTTTATATTTTCAACTTTCATTTAGGAAAAATTCATGAAATAACCGCTCTAACTATTATAAAGATATTAAGGGATTTTTTCTAAATTCTGAAATGGGTTTTCATTCAAAGTAAGATATCTATATAGAATTCTAATTTTAAAAATCCTATGATTTATAACTAATATAATTTTATGTATTAGGATCACAATCCACAAATATATTAATGATAAAATTTCAATTAACTATAATTTAGAAAATTTTGATTAATATATTGTTAATTTATTTAATCAATGATTACATATAATATTTTAATTTTAATTTATTTACCATTTCAATATGATGTTATAAAAAATTATTTTATGATTTTCATTTAAAAATAATGTTCATTTTTATTATATCTTTTGAAATGTTATGTTTCATATTTAGGGGTTCCACTAAAGTAAAATAATGTTAGAATATTTATCATGCTTCTAGTAGAAATAGAATGTCTTAATTTGGAAGTTAATCCCAATAAGAAGTCATTTTTCAGTGTATCATATACCAATCATGATGATTAGGGGTGTGAAGAGTAGATGTATAATCATTTTCATCTAAAATACTAATAAAATAAATTTCATAAATACATTTTAAATATATTTTCTCAATAATATTTACCCAATTCACCACCAATCATTAATGTTAAATCAGAAAAACATGTAGAAAATGATCATTATCAATAGAGTTCATTATATGAAAATGTTCTATATTCATATCAAAATGTTTTCTTATAGATACATTTATTTGTTTGAGAACACTTTATCTGGATGTAAATGGTTAAAATGATGAATGTATTCCATAGGGGTCACACATATTTGAAAGTAATGGACATGGTTAAACCAAATCACAGATTGATGCATCTTTCAGTCAATATTGGATTTAACATTGGATATTAATGATAATACACAATAATATACTAAGGATTAATCTAAATTATATTTTGGGTAATGTTGAATGAAAATATGTTATAATTATAAAATCATGAATATTTTGTAAATATTCAAGTAGTCAAAATGTTTTTTCTTATTTGAATATGTAATAATAGTCATGATATCTATATAATTTTTAAGGTTTCACATTATGGAATGGAAAAAAATAAAAGAACTGGCATTTGAATGTGGTCATATGAGTACGAGTACGTCAATATATAAGAAAAATTGAACATAAATATAATTCTCCATATGTTACCATGAATTTTAAATGGATTGATTACACATTCTGAAACATTGTGTAATTGTAATTTTTTAAAAGAATTATCGTATCACTAACAATTGGGTTCCAAATAAGAAGGTATTTATTGATGAAATAAAGATATATATGGGGAAAAGATTTATAATGTTATTGGTTCACATATATATATAATATGAAATGGAGTAACATAACAAAATTGAAAATTATACAACTAAAAATAAATAAATATCACTAAAATTTAAAAATATATTTTAAAATTATTATTACTAGATATAATAATGCGAAAATTTCAATATAGTCAACCTTAGAAACTATTCAATGATAAAATTAAAAGAAATAAATTATTTATAAGAATATATAGATGAAATTTACAAATATATAATAACAAAAATTATAAAATAAGATGTTATAATTATAAATATAATACATAATATCTCTCTTGTTATTTTTTTTATAATAGAATAACACATGAGTCCAAGTTATGCAGTACTAATAAATGGATGAATGTTAAATAAATCATGAAGAAATTGAAAATATAATTTACTCAGGGTTGGTAAACACTGTATATTCTAAAGAAAGTGAATATTCTAAAATAGTGGTATATCTTCTAAACTTTTATTCTGAGAAACTATAAATGTGTTTATGGGTCATATAGTAAATTATAAATTTCATTGTAATTGTGAATCTAATTATAATAATCGTAATATCCACTAGTTTAATGAAATGATTGAATAAATAGAAAAGTGTTAATATTAAAATTTTTCTTAAATGAAGAATAAATGATGTAATAAGAAACATTTTAAAGAAAAAGGTTCATCTTCTTTATAATGTGACTCTATAAATATTGATTCAATAACAAATGACATGGTGTCTCTTTATTTGCATACTATTAAAAATGAGAATGAAAACATTTAGAATAAAATAAAATGTCTATAGGAAATTATTTCAATCATAATTCCTTGAAGATAATGATATTAAAATATGATAAAAATGACGATGATAAAAAAATAAAAATGGATTTAGTTATAAAAAAATCTACCTTAGATTTTTAATTTTTTTAATTTTGTGCCCCGAATTCTATTTTTTCAAATGTAGGACATAAAGAAATAGTTCTAGTGAATTTTATCTTATAGTTCCAAAACAATTAGGTGAAAATAATCATATATACTTAAATTAGTATGTTTTCAATTTCTAGTTAATACTTATTATATTTCTACATGGATTCTATAAAATGTAGTTTAAATAATATCTTGAGACCCTATAAAGAATTAATATCATTAATATCTATTAGTTGATCGTCCAAAAAATTACTATATGGAAATAAAATAGTATCATGTTTGTTATAGTGATTGTTAATTTTTTAGAAAAATCAATAGATAACCATAAATCATTCTTTCATAAATCATACGTGATAGATTCACTATCTCTTTTAGATACAATTTTTATATGTAGGTAAATGAAATTAGTGAGTTTTGAATATCAAATTCTACTATTACTAAAAATGTAATTATAATCATGGTTTCAAACATGATTCGATTAAAAAGTTAAAATTAACACATAATGATATTAAAATTATATTTTTGAATGCAAAATGAATTGTTTTTAATAACAAATTGTAATATCTTCTTTGAAATGCATGGATAATATTTATTCTATTAAAATTTCTAAACTAATTTTGATACATATACAATCTATAATTATTTTAAAAAAATATAATTTTATATGTTATAAGAGAATTACATGTTTGAAATTTATAATTCTTTATAATATTATAATGTGTTAATGACTATTTAAATTTCTATAACATATGGTGGATAAAAAAATCTGTTATTCATGCATGAATGATAGAATGTTTAATGAGTCATTTTTTTACAGAAGAATGTTAACCAAATAAAACCTCCCTATTTGTTTCATCATAATTAATTTAGACCTATTACGACCATAGCCCTAAAAGGTAATAAATGTCCATTTGTTATATTGAACTAATACCATATATTTTCAAAGAGAATTTTTTCTATTTTATACAAGTAACATATTATCTATGTTTTCAAATTAATATAAATATATTTAAATTGAGAAATGATTGGAGATTATCTCTACTAGAATCTATATAGGTGGAATATTTCATAACTATGAATTTGGTAATTTATATTAAAATGATTAGTTATTCTCATAACTTATTTCCCTTTACAACCCTATAAAAAGATAGTGGTGTGGATGAATAAGACACTCCAAGACATGGATGTTCACAAACAATGTGACTATAAGTTACGTAGATTTTTTTGGATGAGTCAATTCCTATGAAAATTTATGATTCATTGTGTATTATTTTATGACCTTATCTAATTAAATATTGTTGTGATTTGTAGATTTGTATATAAAATAGGGTTTGATAATTCAATATATTTGGATGTAACTTATATATTATAAATAATATCAATGGATTGAAAAAAAACATGAAACATATTTTGGTTCTTTGGGTTATTTTTATATATGAAAAAATTATAGACATTATAATAAAATAAATAGGATTATTGAATAATTATTCCACATGAAAATTTATTAAAACAATTCCAAGGTGATGAATACTAATTAATTTTTGATTGAATAATATTTTATAGAATTAAATTTTGGAGATCATTTAATCATTGAACTGTAATACATAAAATATTAAAGAACAATTAATGGGGAGAATCAATCATGTAAATAAAAAATTAGGAAGACACTTAAGGATCAATGTATTGATAGATTTATTATTAATATTGAAAAATTATAAAAGAAATATTTATGATTATTAATTTTATTTAAAAGTCGTCAACATAATTTTTTTATATGAATGATGACACAAAATATTTTAAACACCTGAATTAAGGCATTACTATTCATGAGTAGAACAATTATTTTTCAATAAAAAAATTTATAATTAGTTAAACCACTATTATATCATAATGTGAATTGAAAGAAATGTATTTTTAGTAGTAAGGATGTTTAATCAATATAGATTGTACGGAATTAGGCCAGATTGGTTGAAAATTCTTACAAAAATGGTGAAGGTAATGACTATGGTAAGAGTTTCACACATTTCTCCCGATATGAAGTTATTTGGATTTTGTTAGATAATGTAGTACATAAAGGATTCAATATATAAAAAATGGAAGTGAAATTTAATTTTTAATAAACATATATTTGATATTGTATGTAGAAAACAGACACTGTTACTGAAGCTTCAATAACTTTCAAACTTGTGTTTAAACTTTATAAATATATCTATTGATTGAAGTAAGACACTCATGCATGGTTAGAGATATTTTAAAATTTTATTTTAAATAATGAATTTTCTCTAAATGTAATGTGAACTCAATTATATTTTATAAATTAATTATCAACATACAGTAATAATTAAGATTAACAAAGATGATATAAAATTTGTTCCTCAATTAAATTTTAATGTTTGTAATTTTTATATCTAATGACTAAGGATTTTTATAAGAGTATCATCGTTGGAATTACATTCTTTTATGATTTATCATTTTTCAAAGATATTATGGATTTTTTCAATATAAAATAAATTGAATGAGGAATTATTAGAATGGTTTGGAATAAACTATATTAAATGTATGAAAACTCATATGTGTAATTTAAATAGATTGGATGAATATTTTGTTTTTAAATGATAATATTATATGGTTCATGAATAAAATATCTAAGGATGGTTATATTTAACATATTTTGTAACTTATTAAATGTTTAGCATTTTGATGTTCTTCATTTCAAGATAACAATGTGTAATTTCATGTGATTATTTTATATAAAATTATTAACTTTTTCAAGGTACTGTTAACAATTTTTAATACATTATAGGAAATAAATATATTTAATTATGAGTTATTCAAAGTAAGAAATTATATATTATAATCATTATAAAAAATCACAATTGGAATGTTTCAGGTTCTTTGTATTGTTTTTCATTCATTATTATCAAAGAACATTAATTCCATAGAATTATTGATGACTAATACTTTGTATATATAATAGATATTTTTTCACAAAATCATCAGATTAGATACACTATGTTATATTTTTATATTATTTTGGAATGCTTCAAAAATCAATATCTTTTTTTATAACCCTCTCTTTAATTTTTGAATAAATTATTTTGAAGTACAATATCAATTTATTATAGATAGTGTAAGGAAATGTGATATTTTTTTAGGTTTTCATCCTGCTAAAGATCAATTAGTAGATGAATATATAAACCATTAAATATGGTAATTATTAAAATTATTAAGCATTATATGTGAATGATGGAATAACAAGGAAAATTTTCATCATGGAAAAATGGAATGTTATTTATATCATTTTTATTATTTTAATTTAAATAAAATTTATACATTCCAATGAATTATTTAACTATTTTGGGCCACATAAATATAATATTTTTATCAAGTATAATTTATAAGTGAAATTTTATCATTTTTAAATTATTTAACAGTGATAAAATCATCAATTTGGTGTCAATATTTTATAATTTTATAATACTTTTTTCTAAAATATTGATATATCTACATTATATTGTTATAATAATTTTCCTTAACTTATTTATGAAATTTGACCTGAATTATTTATATTTATTGTGTTTTATATTTCAAATTATTTAGAGAGGTTTAAAAATTTAATTTATATAGTTTAATGACAGTTATTAGTTTTAAATTTAAAATTTATATTCAATATTTTATTATCATTTTTATTTTTTAAAAATGGGAGAGTGTGTTTAGGATTTAAAGTAATACAAAGGTAGATAATATTTTTTGCCTTCATACTTCCATTACTTTTATGTTTTGATAAATACAAATTTGACACACTATATTGTTATTTATGTTTTATATTTATCTCTAATATTTATTATTATATAATTTTGTATGGTTATACTATATTTCTTTTGCAGTAAAATGTTTTGATGTACTAACAATTATATATTATATCCTTAACCTATACATATGTATTGTCCAAACATTTTGCTAACCCTCTCACTCTTATGTTTAAATCTTTGTTCCTTTTGTATGATATTTTATCAATGTATGTAATTTTTTTACATTTATATGTTTTATATTAAATATTATTTATTACGTGTTTTCCATTATTATTGTTACTTGTAAAAGTATGTTATTTTTTTAATAATCTCTATCAAGTTTACATTTTATTTTTTATATAAATTTTTCTTATAGGAAATGAAACATTTTTATTGAAGTGATATTTAATTGTGATTCATTATTGGATGATAACACTCATATATTAATGATTATAAATTGAATTTATTATAAGGTATAAAGAAGTTTTCAGAAATTACACATACAAATTAGATGAGATATTATTGATATTTTTTAGTTCATTTTTTGTGGTTCCTAGATAATCATTATCTTGTTTCATCGTTTATTTTAATTGCATGCATAAATGTTCATTATAGAACATAAATTAGGATAAAACGTGCACATTATTTTCCTTTTCATCCATTAAAATGGTTTTATGATAATATTTTAAGGATGTATGTATATTAGAAACACATAGTCCCTGATTTTGGTAAATCATCACAATATAGATAGTGTTTTTATTTTTAGAACAACTGGGAGAGGAGGGGATAAAAGATGATGAATATTTCTGAAGATAATTTTTACATATAAAACATTTTTAATTCCGAAGATTTTATACAACATAGATATGTGGAGGGAAATATAGTATAAGAAAAGAGATGAATTATAAAAGAAAACACATGAAAAAGGAAGAGTATTCTTACATCTTGATCTCATCTCCTTGAGATCCTCTATAAGGCATTTTGTTTTAGCCTTTGGAGATACCAAAATCATTAGTACGTGAGGAAGAGCCTTTATGAGGGGATTTGGTAGAACTTATAAAATGATCATGTCTTGAGAGCTGTGAGAGGAAGTGGGGGATGATGGGGTATTTATAGTTGATGAGATGATGTATTTTACAATATATTAATTTGTTTTTCAATATAATGAATTTTCATTATTCTTGTGACCTAAAATATTAATAATTGTATGTGTCAATGAAAAAAGTTGGATTACGACATCTTTGCATCACCGATGATGTAGTAAAATAAGTATTTATAATTTTTTGTAATTTATCATATTTGACTATTCATCAAATAATCACGAATTTCAAAAAAATAACAAAAAAATCATCGTACACATTTTTTTAGTTGTTTAATTCAAAATAAAACTCCAGTTTTAAAAATAATTTTATAAATATTATTAATTTAATTTTAAATTAAAATCATAAATTATTCAAAAATAATGATTTTAAATATATAACTAATGTTTTGACACCTTGAAAAAACAATCATTTTGTCATTATCCCGAATCCTTAATTATATAAAATAAAAATGAAATTTACAATTCATTAGGGTCACTTAACTATTAATTTTACTATTAATAAGGGTATATTATTATTAACTAAAAAATCATGTTGGTTCCATTAGACTCAAAATATTTTACTTATCATAATAGTCTATGACCAGTTTTTGAAATTCCACACATAGAAGTAGAAAATTGTGTTTTAAAGGGTAGTTATAAATATCTACAAAAAAATGATTCATGCATTTCAATTTTTTTAAAACCCACTGGGGATACATTATCCCCACCCTTGGAAATTATGCCCTCAAAATTTTATTTAAAATATAAATAGATGATGGTACATTTCCCTTATAAAATTTTTAGACTCCCATGTTTATTATTCAACCACGTGGTTTCTCCACAAAACCTTTACCTAGTAGATTACCTTATTTTTAATGCTTTTTCCATTTTGTTTAAGAATCTTAACTAGTTTCTATTCAGAATGAATGATCTACTTTAGTTGAACTCCTTCTAGGATCAATACATGATATGATCCTGGAAGATACATTTAACAACATAAAAACATGAAATCATTATGTAAATGAGATAAACTCTTAGAAAAATATACTCCTTAAGTTACTGGTTCAACATTGTATCAAATTTCAAAAGTTCCAATGAACCATGGACTTATAATTCCATTCATACAAAAATGAATAAAACTTTTCCATGGTGAGATTATAAGAAAAACATAATCACCTACCTCAAAAGAAAATCATTTCCACCAGTTTTCTGCATGAAATTATTGTCTACACTATGCTATCCTCATGTGTTTTTTTGATTATCTTAACTTTCTCAGACACATCCTCTACTAATTTAGGACCCATAAAATTCTATTCTGCGACATCATCCAAAAAAGATAGAGTCCAAAACGACTTCGCATGCAATGCCTTAAAACGTTCCATCTATATAGGAATGAAAACTATTATTATATAGTAACTCAACTAAAGAAATATTCCGTTCAAAAATTACATTGTAGACTATTGATCAAGATCTGAGCATATCTTCCATAGTCTGAATCATTCGTTCTTACTGCCCATTTGACTAAGGATGAATAGTTTTACATATATTAAATTTTGTGCCCAATGAATTCTGAATGTCAATCAAAATGATAGAAGTGAACCTGAGATCCCTATAAGATAAATGGAACATAGAACTATATTTAACTTGAAAATATCATTTGGTCCAATCAAAAAAGTTAATCCAAAGACATTATATCTAGAATAGAAAGAAACTATTAATATCTTTTCAATGGATCAACAACAATCCAAATTGATTTGTTACCTCACCTAGTTGTTGGTAGTCCCTCCACAAAGTCTATGGATAAATTCTACAATTTACACTCTGGAAATGGAAAATGAACAAAAATCCCCTTTGGTAATAAATGATTTTCTTTAACATATTGACATGTCAAATAGTTCATAGTAAAATCTGTAATATCTTTTATCATTCCATCCCACCAATAATACTCATGAAGGTCTCAGTACATCTTGTTACTGTCAGGATGAACTGAAAATATAGTACTAGGAGTTTCACAGAATGAAACATTCTTAAATAAGGTACTAAAAGCTAAAAATAACCATTTATAATATCATAAAAATAATCTTTATCATGGTTAAATTATGGAAGCATAATCATTTTAAACAATTCTAACTATTTCTACATCTCATGGTCTTCATTCTGTTCTTGCAAAATTCTATCTGAAGAAGATTATTTCACTAAAATCTGTAACAAAAATGGGGTATTTCTTGCACTAACAACTTCATTTCCATAATTAGTCAAATCATTAATCAAGGGATCATGTTCCAAATATAACATGGTTAATGATGAATGAATTTTTCAACTCCAGGAATCCAATAGTTTGCATGAATATCCTAGATGGTAATTCATCATGCAATCATAATCCTTTATCTGTTCAACCCATCTTCCCTACCTCATGATTACTTTTATCTAGGTGAATATATACTTAAACGTATTCTGGTTAGTATATATTTGACAATAGGATTAATATAAAAGATATGTCCAAACTATCAAAGTAAAAAACCACATCTTCCAATTCCAAATAATCCGTGACACAATTTAACACATAAGGTTTTAGTTTTCCTAAAGCATAAGCAATTACCTAATCATTATCCTTAATAACACCACCATGTCCCTTCAATGAAGCATCATTATAGATGAAAAACTCACCATTTTGGGTAGTTAAGGAAAAAACTAGAGCATTCACCAATATCGTCTTCAGTTCCAAAAAATAAACAACACATTCTTCTCTACAAATAAATTTAACCCCTTTTAGAGTAAACATTGATAGCTTTATAGATAAATGTGCAGTGTTTTTAACTAGCCATAATTAATTACATGATAATCCAAAAAAACTATGAATCTCTGTAACATTTGATCATGTTGACCATTCAACAACCAATTTTGTTTTGGTAGGATCAAATGTTATTCAACCCATATTTATAATGATTCTAGTAAAAGATATTTCTTATATCCAAACATCACTCATGATGAATTTTCTATATAGTTTATATACCATTAATGTTTTAAAAACAACCCAATGTTGTTTTTCATCCTCTTCACTACTCTTATAAAATACTAGAATTTAATCAATAAAAAATCCACAAATATTTCAAAGAACTCATGAAATATTATATTCAAAATATCCATGAATACAAAAGGTTATTTGGGTAACCCAAATGGTATAAAAAAATACAAAATTCCCATATCTTGTAAGAAAATCTATTTTTTGGATTTCATACTCCTTCATATTCAGCAGATGGAATTTTGATCTCAAAACAATCTTGGAAAAGTACTAATCTCCCAAGAGCTAATCAAAAAAGTCATAGATACGAGGAAAAAGATAATTTTTTAACAATTTTGTTATTCAATTATCAATTACCAATTCAAAGAATAATGGAAACATATTTGACTTCAACGAAAAAATCATGATCACCCCATGAAGATGAGATAAGATGAATGAATACTTTATCAAGAAACTCGTGTAATTGATTTTATAGTTATATATGTTCCATTCTAGCCATTCGATATGGGGTTTTTGAAATTGGCATAACATCAGGAACTAAGTCAATTAATAATTCTACTTCCCTATCATGTATTAAAATTGGTCACTGATCAAGAAAAAAAATTAAGGTATTCAATTACCATGGGAACATCATTAATATTAAAAGTTCCATTGATTACAATAATATGTGCATTATTACATTAATTTACATCATTCAACAGATTCTCATCTTACTAATATGTTATCAATTGTATGGGATTGTTTATGTATACAAACAATAACTATTTCAGAAAAACTACATCTTTGTCTCTATAGTCAATCTTATCATGATAAATATAAAGTCAATTCATTCCAAGAATGTCATGAAACTCTACTAAGGTAAAAACAACAAGGTTTTTAGGGAATGCCTTTCCAAATCCCTTAATAGAAAGATATTTACAATTCTTCAATTCATCAATACATCCATTTTGGTTTTTAATGTAAGTTATAGTCTTATATATGGAGGTAATATTTTCAATTTACTAAAAAATTCCCCATAAATAAAGAAATGATTAGACCATTTATTAAAAATAACATTAGAAAATATTTATACAAAAACAAGGTACTAGATACAACTTCATTAGATTGCCCAATGTCTACTGGCACAGTTGAAAAGGATCTCACTATACCTTTTTCCTTATATTCTAGCTTCTTTTCATCATTGGTATCTCTAAATGGGTAGACATTTCCATAATGACCCATCTCACCACATTTTAAACACATTTTAATTTCATAATTAGTGATATTCTTAGGATTATTTTCCTTAAAATATGCAGCCATATGTCCAAACATACCACATCGAAAATACTACCTAGTTTTGGTAAGGCATTCCCAAAGGTGTATTATTCGACAGTATTCACAAAGTGAAAATTCAAATTTCATACGCTTAGATTTCTTTGGTTTATTTTTACTCATCTCGTTCTATATGGGACTATTTACCTACATGTTTTCAATGTTCATGTGATCATAAGAAATCTCTAGGTCGACACTCTCAACACATATGAAAGGTTTCTCATAACTTTTGAATTCATGGTAGGCCAAATCCCTTTGATACATTGGATTCAATATAGTGTAAAATCTATTTAGTATTATTTAAAGAATAAAAATATGATTTGGAGAGTACCACACAATTCATGTGAAGTTCAATTCATAAAGAGACACTGAATCCTCATCATTTTTCTTCAATTCATGGAATTTCATCTCTAGCAGAAGTATAACCACATTAGGAAAATATTTTTCATGGAAATGACTTATAAATTCATCCCACTCTAAGGAATCAATCTCATCTCTGTTTCTGATATTTTTTACCCCTAACCACTATGGATTAGATTCACCTTCAAATTTTTAAAATTTCAAGACATACAAATTGATTATCTCAAAACCCATAACATTGAGTATCATTTCAAGGGAATTAGTCCATCATTCATTAGCTACTGGTTCTGAAGAACCATATAAAGAAGGAGGGGTTTGCCTCATAAAATGTTCGACAATCATCATGTTCCATTGTGGTACTAATAGTAGTTCTATTAAAAGGATTCCAACAAAATCTATTGCATCAGAAATCTGATCCATTTCTGTCACGAACTACTATGTTCTAATACCAATAATTCTAGGCCTTAGATTCTGACATATATCATTATATCAGTTCCTCTCCTCTTCAGATTCAATTTTTAATAGTTAGAAAACCACTATGAACAAACTTATATTAGTTGAAGAAAGACTGTAATATTAATATAATATATAATTAAAAATTAAACGTAATGTAAAAATCATTTATTGTAATATATTACATTCATCCTAACCCCTAATTTTATCTAAACCGTCCTCTGATAAAAACTATAATGACCCCACCTTATTACATTACATAATCTCAAATTTTTTTAAGAGATATAATCCATTCATATTGAGTTTCTTTTCACTTTTATAGATTTATATAATTGGGATATAACACATACATAAAAATCCACATTTATATAGAGTAGATACCCTAAAAATTTGAATCCATTTTATCCAAAATATAAAAAATTTCAAATTAAACTTGTTTTTGGTGATAGATATACTTAACATTTATCTTGGATCCCTTATTTTTAATAAAAATCCTTATAAACTATGAATATTTTTTTAAATGGTGAGATATGAATAAGAGCAAAGTAAGGGATATAAATAGAAGGAAATAAAACATTATCCCACTAATACTTGTAACGTATGATATCATTTTCAACAAAAAGACATTCTTGATAGACATGATTTTTTTGGGAAAACATAAGATTTCCCTGATATTTCAAAAAACATATAGTGAAATAATTTTACAATAAAGTTATCTTGTAAAAATTATTTACATAATCTTTTAACCCTCTCATCTACCTAATAATTTTTAACCCTTACGGCTACCTTAAAATTGGTGTATCCATCGTAGTTAAACTCGGCATGACCATATAGATGACCTTAAACATTCACATATACAATGAAATATTAGAAGACATAGGTAACACCCTACCTCATAAAAAATTCCCAATAACCAATAAATAATCATATAACATTAATAATTTCATAAATACATTGGTTTTGAATTTTGTACAACAGAAATTTAAAAGAGGATGTTAAATGAAAATCCCCTTAAAAATATCATATATTTTATGTGAGAGTTAATAGAGTAGATGGAATATGTACATAAAATATAAATAACCGGTATTCAACCTAATATATACAAAACCCCTCACACAAGAATGTTTAATAATAGATAAATAACAGATTAGAATGTTAACCCAAAGAATGGAAATCAGGTTACGAATTCCATTACCTAGGTTTTTTATTTCATAAAACTTATTTAAACTTAAGCTATAATGGTTTAAATAATGTCATTATATTTTCATATAAACATGATAATGTTTATTTCAACTTATATAAACATTTTATTTCATCATTTCAACCTTTAGTTATTATTATTTAGTTCATTCCAATGTTTTGGGTGTGTTCTTTACATGATTTCCATGGGCGGTTAGAATTTGATTTTCTTTTCATAATAAAATGATATTACATATGTTGAATGAATTTGTATACATATGTATCATGAATATATAGTGATCCATAAATAATTTTTTTAATATATGATGATAGATCTTAAATGAATCATTAATGATATTTGTTCAGAGCATTTTTTGTGGTTCCTCAATAATCATGAACTAGTCTCATGGTCTAATTTTCTTTCATGAATATAAGTTCATTAATGAACATATAATAGGTTAATAAATATAAATTTAATTATTTTCAAACCATTAAAATGGATTTATGATCTTATTTGAATGATTTAATGGATATTGTAGACACATCATCCACAATTTGGGTAAATCGAAACATCATAGATAATGTTTTTATTTTTAGATCCAGAGGGAGATGTGAAGAATGAATATGATTATTATTTTACATTAACATGTTAATATATAGAATATATATGATTCGGTAGATTTCATAAATGATTTATAAGTGGAGGGAAATATTTTATATGAAAAGAGTGGAATTGGAAATAAAACACATGAAAAGGGAAAAGGATTCTTACATCTTGATCACTAATCCTTGAGATCCCCCTTAACACCTTTGGATTTTTAATCATGGTGATACCAATAGATTTATGACATGTGGATGATCCTAGGGATGTTGATTTATAATATCATAGACAATTATTAAGGCTTCAGTGGTTTGAGACACATAGGGGAATGAAGGTTGTATTTATTATGGAGGAGAATATGGATTTTACAATATTTTAATCATTATTGTAATATTTTTTCTCAATAAAATAAATAAAATTGATTCATGTGAATGTAAATATTAAAAATTTCATGTGAGTTAGAAAAAATAGTTCTTAAATCAGCCATGAATCATGTTTGATGCAATAAAAAAATTATTTATCATTTATCGTATTTTATCGTATTTTACTATTCATGAAAAAATCTAGAAATTCTAGAACAATTCCATAAATTTAACCTTTACATTTATAGGTGTGTAGAATTAAAAAATGAAATCCAATTTTTGGAAATAATTTTTTAAATATTAGTAATTTAATCTTTAAATAAAATCATGATTTTGTCAAAAATCACAATTTTAAATATATAACTCGTTTTTAATGACTAGAAAAATCAACCAAGTTGTCATTATCATAAATCCTTATGAAAATAAAAAAAACAATTAAATTCACTATTAATTATGTCCATATTACAATTCAGATTACTATTCATAAGGGTATGTTACTATTCACCAATAAATAATGTTGGTTCCCTTAGACGATAAAAAACTTAGTGATCATAATTTTAGATAACCATTTTTTGAAATTCGAAAACAAAGAAGCAGAAAATAACGTAAAAGGAATGTTATAATTATATATTTAAGAAAATATTTCATATAATTAATTTTTTTAAGAAAACTTCGGGTTTTTACAGTTTTATTTTCAATTACACCATAACAACAATATCAAACCTTTATTATACATGAATATCTCTATAGTGATTTGTTGTTAATTTGATTACAAATTATATCAATTTAAGGTCACTATTTTTTTAATATTTTAGAAAAAATAAATTAAATATATTGTTTTTAAATATATATTTATGGTAAATAAATGTTGTTTAATATCTATTATTTCTAATTTATGATATTTTATATTTTCAATTTTTATTTCGGAAAAATTAATGAAATAATCACTCTAACTATTCTGAAGATATTAAGGGAATTTTTCTAAAATATGATGTGGATTGTCTTTCAGAGTTAGATATCTATATAGATTTATAATTTTAAAAATCCTAGGATTTATAGCTAATATAATTTTATGTATTTGGATCTCAATATCCACTAATATTGATGATAAAATAACAATTTACTATAATTTAGAAATTTTTTGATCAATCTGTTACTAATTTATTTTATCAATGATTAAATATAATATTTTAATTGTAATTTATTAACCTTTTCATCATGATGTAATTATGAATTATATTTTTATTTTCATTGAAAAATCATTTTCTATTTTAATATATCTCTAGATAGGGTATGTTTTGTATTTAGGGTTTCATCCAAAGTAAAATAATGCTAGAATATTTATCATGTTTACAATAGAAATAGAAAGTTTTAATTGGGATGATAATCCCTATGCGAAGATATTTTTCAGTATATGATATACCAATCATGAAGACTATGGGTGTGAATAGCAGATGTATAATCATTTTCATCTAAAATAATAATAATAAAATTCATAAATACATTTATAAATTTATTTTCTCCTTAAAATTCGCAAAATTCACCCCCAATCACTACTGTTAAATCATAAAAACATGAAGAAAAATGATCATTATCAATAGATTTCCTTATATGAAAATGTTATATATGCAGTTCAGAATTTTTTCATAGAGATACTTCTCTTTGTTTGATAAAACATCATATGGATGTAAAGGGTTAAAATGATGAATTTATTCCATAGAGGTCACATGAATTTGAAAGGAATGGACATTGTTAAACGAATGCATAGATTAATGCCTACATTAATCAACGTTGGATTTAACATTGGACATCAATGATAAAACCCAATAATATAATAAATATTAATCTAATTTATATTTCTGGTAATGTTGAATGAATATATGTTATAATTTAAAAATCATGATTATTTTTATAATATTAAATTAGTTAATATGTTTTTTCATGTCTGAATATGTAATAATAGTCATGATATATATATAATTTTTAAGCTTCCAAATTATTTCATATAAAAAAAATAACTGTCATTTGAAAGTTGTCATATGAGTTCCAGTACATCAATATATAAGAAAAACTGAACATAAATATAATGCTTCATATGTTACGAAGAATTTTAAATGGATTGATTACACATTGTGAAACATTGTGTAATTGTAAATTTTTTTAAAGAATTATCTTATCACTTACAATTCAGTTTTAAATAAAAAGGTATTTATTGAAGAAATATGGATATAAAGGGGGAAAGTATTTATAAAGTAATTGGTTCAAATATATATTATGAAATGGAGTAAGAGATAAAAATTTAATATTGTACAACTAAAAATAAATTAATATAACTGAAATTTATAAATATATTTTAAAATTATGATTAAAAGATATAATAATGCCAAAATGTCAATATTTTCAATCTTAAGAAACTATACTATGATTAAATGAAAAGAAATAAAAGATTTAGAAGCAGGTATAGAAGAAATTTACAAATATATAATAACAAAAATTATAAAATAA
The DNA here is from genome assembly GCA_963277665.1 of Viscum album. Lineage (NCBI taxonomy): Eukaryota > Viridiplantae > Streptophyta > Magnoliopsida > Santalales > Viscaceae > Viscum > Viscum album. The sequence continues at coordinate 1,995,896,932 of OY728135.1, read as the reverse complement.
GATTTTATAATTATAAATATAATACATAATACCTCCATAGTTATTTTTGTATAATAGAATAACACATGAGTCCTAGTTATGAAATTCTAATAAATGGATTGAAGTAATATAAATCATGATGAAATTGAAAATATAATCTACTCACGGATGGTAAACACTAAAGACTCTAAAGAAAGTGAATATTCTAAATTAGTGGTATATCTTCTAAAATTGTATTCCAAGAAACTATAAATGAGGTTATGGTTCATAGAGAAAATTATAAATTTCATTATAATGTTGAATGTAATTACAATAATCCTAATATTCATTAGTTTAATGAAATGTTTGAATAAATAAAAAAGTTGTAATATTTAAATTTTTTTCTTAAATGATTAATAACGTAAGTAATAAGAAAAATATTAAGGAAAAAAGGTTCATCTTATATATAATGTAATGCTATAAATCATGATTCATTAACAAATTACATGGTGACTCTTTATATGGATACTCTTAAAAATGAGAATGACAACTTATTGAATGAAATTAATAGTATTAAAGAAATTATTTCAAACAAAATTCATGGAATATAATGATATTAAAATATGACGTAAATGAACATGATAAATAAATAAAAATGGTGATAATTATAATCTAAATCTACCTCATATTTTAAATTTTTAAAATTTAGTTCCTCTAATGATATTTTTTCAGATTTGGGACATAGAGAAATAGTGCCAATAAATTTTATCTTATATTTCCAAAACAATTAGGTCACACTAAATCATATATACTTAATTTATCATGATTTCAATTTCTTGATAAAACTTATTGAATTTCTACATTGATTCTAGAGAATGCACTTTAACTAATACCCTTAGACCCAATATAGAATGGATATCAATAATATCTATTAGTTGATCATCCAAAAATTACATTATGGAAATAAAATAGGATTTTGTTTTTTATAGTGATTGTTATTTTCTTAATAAAATAACTAGATAACCATAAATCATTATTTCTTAAAGAATATGTGATAGATGCACTATCTCCCATAGATACAATTGTAATATTTAGGTAAATGGAATTGGTGAGTTCTGTATATCAAATTCTACTATTACGGAAAAATTATTTATATTCCTGGTTTCAAACATAATTTGATTAAAACGATTTAATTAACACACAATAATATTGAAATTATATTTTTAAATGAAAAATGAATTGATTTTAAGAAGAAATTTCCATATTTTCTTAGTAATGCATAGAGAATATTGATTATATTAATATTTCAAAACTAATTGTGATACATATACAATTTATAAATATTTTTCATATATATAATTTTATACATTATTAGAGAATTACATGTTTGAAATTTATGATGCTTTATAATCTTTAATTGTGTCGATGACTATTTAAATTTCAAAATCATATGGTGGATAAAAAACAAATCTGTTATTCATGAATGAATGAGAGAATGCTTAATGAGTCATTTTGGATACAGAAGAATGTGAACAGAATAAAACCCATTAATTTGTTTCATCATAATTAATTTAGACTGATTAAGACCAAAGTCCTAAAATGTAATAAATGTTCATTTGTTATATATAACAAATACCATATATTTTCATAGATATTTTTTTCTAGTTCATACATGTTACATATTATCTATGTTTTATAATTAATATAATTATATCTAAATTTAGATATGATAGGAGACTATCTCTACATGAATCTATATTGGTGGAAAATTTCATAACTTTGAATTTTACAATTTATATAAAAATAAATGGCTATTCTCATAAATTTTTTCCCATTAAAAATCTATAAAAATATAGTTAGTCTAGAGGATGAATAAGTCACTCCTAGATATGGATGGTTGCATACAATGTAACTATAAGTTACCTAGATGTTTTTTGGATGAATATATTCCAATAACAATTTTTGATTCATTGTGTATTCTTATTTTACCTTATCTAATTAAATTGGCTTCTGATTTTTAGAATTGTGTATATCATAGGGTATGATAATTAAATATATTTTGATTTAATTTATATATTATAAATAATAATAATGTATTGGAAAATATTGAAAAATATTGGGGTTTTTTTGGAATATTTTTACAAACGGAAAAATTATAGACATTATAATAAAATAAATTGGATTATTGAATAATTTTTCCACATTAAAATTTATTAAAACAATTCGACGTTGATGTTTACTAGTTATTTTTTATTGAATAATATATTATAGAATTAAATATGGGCGGTCATTTTATAGTTGTAATATAATACATAAGATATTAATGAACTAGTAATGTGGAGAATCATTCATGTCAATAAAAAATTAAGAAGACACTTATGTATCACTGTATTGATAGATTTATTTTTAATGTTGAAAAAATAATAAAACAAATATTTATGATTGATAATTTTATTTTAAATTAATCCACATAATTATTTTATATGAATGATAACACAAAATATTTTAAACCCGTGAATTATGTCATGACTATTCATGAGTAGAACAATTATTTTTCATTAAAAAATGTTTTCTAATTAGTTAAACCACTCTTATATCATAATGTGATTTGAAAAAAAATGTATTTTCAAGAGTAAGGAAGTTTAATCTAGATAGATTGTAATGAATAAGTCGTGATTGGTTGAAAAGTATTATAAAAATGAGGAAGGTAACGAATATGGTAAGAGATTCACACATGTTTCCCGATTCGAAGTTATTTAGATTTTTTTGATAATGTAGTGCATCAAGGATTCTATATATATGAAATAGATGGGAAGATACATTTTTAATATACATATATTTGATATTTTATGTAGTGAATAGACAATGTTATAGAAGCTTCAGAAATTTTCTAACTGGTGTTTAACCTTTATAAATATATCTATTGATTGAGGCAAGACACTCATTCATGGTTAGAGATATTTTAAATTTTTATTTAATTAATGATTTTATTCTAAATGTAATGTTGGCCAAAATATATTTTTTAAAATTAATTATCAATGTACTCTAATTATTATGTTTAAAAAAGATGATATAAAATTGTTTCCTCAAGTTAATTTTAATGCATGTAATTTTTAGATCTAATGACTAATGTTGTTGATAAGAGTCTCATATTTTGAATTAATGTTTTTAATGATTTTAAATTTTTCAATGAGATTATTGAGTTTTTCAATATAAAAATAAATTTTATGGGGAATTATTAGAATGGTTTAGAATAAAATCTATTAAATTTATGAATACTCATATGTGTAATTTATATATATTGGATGAATATTTTTTTTTTAAATGAGTATATCCTATGTTTGATGAATTAATGATATATTGATTGTTATATTTAACATATTTTATACCAGATTTAATGTTTAGAATTTTTATGTTCTTGATTTCAAGATAGCCCAGTTGAATTTCATGTCACTATTGTATATATAATTATTACTTTTGTTAAATGTACTATTAACAATTGTTTATACATTTAAGGAAATAAATATATTTAATTATGAGTTATTCAGAGTATCAAATTATATATTATAATCTTTATAAAAAATCACAATTGAAATGTTTCATGTTCATTGTAATGTTTTACATTCATTAATTTCAAAGAACAATAATTCCTTTGCATTATTGATAACTAATACTATTTATATATAATAGATATTTTTTCACAAATTCTTCAGAGTAGATACACTATGTCACATTTTTATATTAATTTTGAAATTCATCAAAAATAAATACCTTTTACAGAACCCTCTATTTATTTTTTGAAGGAATTATATTGAAGTATATTATCAATTTATTATAGATAGTGTAAAGAAATGTGATACTTGTTTAGAATTTCATCATACTTAAGATCAATTAGAAGATGTATATATAAACCATTTTATATGGTAATTATTAATATGATTAATCATGATCTATGAATGATGGAATAACAAGGAAATATGTCATCATGAAAAAAATGGAATGTAATTTCTATCATATTTATTATTTTTAATTAAATTCATTTTATACATTCAAATGTATTATTTAACTATTTTGTGACACTTTGATATAATGTTTTTATAAAGGATAATTTATAACTGTAATTCCTTCATTTTGAAATTATTTAACAGAGAGTAAATCATTAATTTATGGTCAATCTGTTATAATTTTTTAATATTTTTTTATTTTCTAAAATACTGATATATCTATATTATATTGTTATAATATTTCTCATTCACTTATTTTTTAAATTTATTCTGAATTATTTTTTTTATTATGTTTTATATTTAAAATAAATTAAAGAGGATCTAATATTATTTTATACCATTTAATGATAGTTAATAGTTTAAAATTTAAAATATATATTCAATATTTTATTACCATTTATTTTGAAACGGGAGAGTGTGTTTAGGATTTAAAGTAACAGAACAATAAAAAATAGTGTGTGCATTTATACCTCTATTATTTTTATGTTTTGATAAAAACAAATTTGAACACACTTGTTTTTGTTTCATTTTTATCTCTAATATTTATTATTATATAATTATGCATGGTTATACTATATTTCTTTTGCAGTAAAATATTTTGATGTACTTACGATTACATATTATATCATTAACCTATACATATGTAATGTCGAAACATTTTTCTAACCCTATTACTCTAATGTTTAAATCTTTGTGTCGTATGTATTGTCATTAATCAATGTATGTATATTTTTTACATTTATGAATTTTATATTTAATATTATATATTACGTGTTTACCATTATTATTGGTACTTATAAACGTATGTTAGTTTTCTAAAATCTCAATCATGTAGACATTTTATTTTTTATATTGTTTTTTATTATAGGAAATGAAACATTTATATTGACGTGATATTTAAATGTGATTCATTAGTGGATGATAACTCTCACATATTAATGATTGTAAATTTTATTTATTATAAGGTATAAAACACTATTCATAAATTACACATACATATTAGTTGAATCATTAATGATATTTTTCAGATCATTTTTAGTGCTTCTTAGATAATAATGATATTGTTTTATTATGTATTTTAATTTCATGAATAAAAGTTCACTATAGAACATAAAAAGGATAAAACGTACACATTATTTTCTTTTTCACCCATTAAAAGTGTATTATGATCATATTTGAATAATGTAATGTATATTAGAAACACATCGTCCATGTTATTGGTAAATCTTCACAATATGGATGGTGTTTTAATTTTTATAATATGTGGGAGAGGAGGGGGTAATAGATGATGAATATTTTTGACAATAATTGTAGCATAAAAAATATATATAATTCTAGAGATTTAATACATCTTGGTTAATTGGAGGGAAATAGAGTATATGAAAAGAGGGGAATTATAAATAAAATGCATGAAATGGGAAGGGGATTCTTACCTCTTGATCTAATCTCCTTGAGATCCTCCATAAGGCCTTGGTTTTTGGCCATTGGAGATACTAGAAGCTTTAGTACATGAGGAAGAGCCTTTATAAGGGGATTTAGTAGATCTTCTAAAATGCTCAAGTCTGGGGAGTTCTGAGATGAAGATGGGAATGAGGGGGTATTTATATTAACTAAGATGAGGTATTTTAAATTATGTTAATTAGTTTCTCAATATGATTAATTTTAATTATTCATGTGACCCAAAATTTCAATAATTTAGTGTGAGATTGAAGAAGGTGGGATTACATCATCATTATATCACCTATGTTGTAGTAAAAGAATTATTAATAATTTTTTTAATTTATCATATTTAACTATTCATCAAATATTCAGGAATTTTAGTCAAATAACAAAAAATCACCCTAATCATTTTTTGAGTTATTTAATTCAAAAATAAACTCCATTTTTAAAAATAATTTTCTAAATATTATTATGTTATTTTAAAATTAAAATCGTAACTTATTCAAAAATAATGATTTTAAATTTATAACTCATTTTTTTACATCTTCCCAAAATAATCATGTTTTTATTATCTTAAATCCTTAATAATATAAAACAATAATAAAATTTACAATTCATTAGGGTCTCATAACAATAATATTTACTATTCATAAGGGTATGTTATTATTAACCAAAAAATAAAGTTGGTTCTATTAGACTCCAAATTGCTTAATGATCATAATTTTCAATGACCAGTTCTTGAAATTCTAAACATAGAAGTAGAAAAATATTTTTTAATGTCTAGTTATAAATATCTACATGAAAAAATGATTCATGCATTTCAATTTTTTTTAAAAACCATGGGGGATACATTATCCCCACCTTCTGGAAATTTTGTCCTCGCAATTTTATTTACATATTTAATAGATGATAGTACTTTCCCTTATAAATTTTTAGACTGCCATGTTGATTATTCAACCATGTGGTTTCCCCACAAAACCATTACCTATTGTATTACTTTATTTTTCAATGCTTTTTCCCTTTCATTTAAGAATCTTAAATTGTTTCAATTCAGAAGGAAGGTTCTACTTTAGTTGAACTACTTCTAGGTTCAATACATGAGAAGAATCTTGCAGATACATTTGACAACATCAAAACATGAAATCATTATGTACATGAGAAAAACACATTGGAAAATATACATGGTAGGTTACTTGTCTAACTTTCTATAGAATTTCATATGGTCCAATGAACCATGGAATTATAATTCTTTTCATACCATATTGCATAACACTTTTCTATGGGGATATTATATGAAAAAGATAATCATGTACCTCAAAAGAAAAGCCTTTCCACTAGTTTTCTGCATGGCATTTCTATCTACACTGTGCTATACTCATGCGTTTTTCGATAATCTTCACTTTCTTAGACACTTAGTCTACTAATTTAGGACCCATAAAATTCTATTCTCTGACATAATCCAAAAAAGATAGATTCCAAAACAGATTTCAATGCAATGCCTTAAAACATTCCATCTATATTTGAATGGAACATATTATTATATAGAAACTCAACTAAAGAAATATGATTATCAAAAATTACATTGTAATCTATTGATCATGATCATAGAATATCCTCCAACGTCTAAATCATTCATTCTGACTGCCTATTTGAATAAGGATGAATAGTTGTATTGAAATTGAATTTTGTTCCCAATGACTTCTGAATGTCGTTCAAAACATTAGATGTGAACTTGAAATCCATGTCAGATACAACATAATGTAGAAATCTATTTAACATGAAAATATATTTGGGTAAAATCGAAATAATATGATCTAAAGAAATTATTTCTAGAATAGAAAAAAACTGTGAAGATTTTTTCAACCGATCAACAACAATCAAAATTGAATTGTTACATCAAGAAGTGTTCGGCAGTCCCTCCACAAAGACTGTGGATACATTCTACCATTTCCACTATGGCACTGGAAAATGTAGAAAAATATCCTTTAGTGATAAATGATTTTCATTAATCTGTTAACATGTCAAATAGTTCACAGTAATATCTGTAATATTTATTATCATTCCATCACACCAATAATACTCCTGATGGTCTTAGTACATCTTAGTACTTTCAGGATGAACTGAAAATGGAGAAGTATGAGTTTCACGCCACCAAACATTCTTCAAAAAGGTATTAAATAGTTCAAAGATCTATTTTTCATATAAAAAATAATCGTTATAATGGTTAAATTATGGAAGAATACACATTTTAATCAATTCTAACTATTTCTATATCTCATGGTCTTCCTTATGTTCATGCATAATTCTGTCTGAAAATGATGATTCCACTGAAATCTGTAATAAAAATGAGTTATTTCTTGAACCTACAAATTTTATTACAAAATTTATCAAATCATTAATCAAGGGGTCATGTTCCAAATATATCATGGTTAATAATGAATGAAGTTTTCAACTCACAGAATCCAGCTGTTTGTTTGAATGTCCTTGATGGTAATTGATCTTGCAATCATAATACTTTATCTGTTCAATCCATCTTTCCTGCCTCATGTTTAATTCCATATAGCTGAATATATACTTTAAACTATTATGGTTAGTATGTATTTGACATTTGGATCCATATAAAAGATATCTCAAAATTATCAAAGTAAAAACCACAACTGCCAATTCCAAATCTTGTGTGAAAAAATTTAACTCATTATTTTTTATTTTCCTAAAGCATAAGCAATTAACTAATCATTTTCCATCATAAAACCACCATGTACCTCCAATGAAGCATCAATGTAGATAAAAAACTCACCATTTGGGGTAGTTAAGGAAAAAACTATAGAATTCACCAATATCTTATTTAGTTCAAAAAAATGAATAACACATTATTTTGTCCCAATAAATTTAACCACTTTTTTAGTTAAGATTGTTTGATTTAAAGATAAATGTTTAATGTTTTTAACAAGAAATCTGTAATAACAAGATAATCAAATAAAACTATGAATCTATGAATCATTTTATGGTCTTGGCCATTCAATAACCACTTTTTTTTTGGAAAGATCAAATGATATTCCAACCATATTTATAATTATTCAAGTAAAAGATATTTGTTGAAACCAAACATCAAACATGATGAATTTTTTATACAGTTTATATACCATTATAGTTTTCAAAACAACCCAAATATGTTTGTCATGCTCTTCTCTACTCTTAGAAAATACCATAATTTCATCAATAACACATCCACAAAAATATCTAAGAACAAATGAAATATTGTATTAAAAATACCCATGAATACAATAGGTGAATTAGGTAACCCAAATGGCGTAAAAAAATTCAAAATTCCCACATCAAATATGAAAATCTATTTTTATGATTTCATACTCTTTCATATTCAGCTGATGGAATCTTGATCTCAAGTCAATCTTGAAAAAGTACTGATCTCCCAAGAGCTTATAAAAAAAGTCATAGATATGCAGTAAAATATACTTTTTTAATATTGTGGTTATTCAATGCTCAATAATCAATGGAAATACTCATGGAAATATATTTCCCTTTAACGAAAAAAACATGAGCACCCAATTGCGATGTGCTAACATGAAGGAAGCCATTATCAAGAAACTCGTGTAACTAATTTTATAATTATATATATTCCATTTTATCCATTGGATCCATTCGATATGGGGGTTTTGAAATTGGAATATCATAAGGAACTAAGTCAATTAAGAATTATACTTCCCGATCAAGTATTAAACAAGGTCACTCATCTTGAAAAAGATTAATGTATGCATTTACCATGTGCACATCATTAATCTGAAAAGTTCCATTGATTTCAACAATATGAGAATTATTACTTTCATTTACAATATTCAATAGATTCTCATCTTCCTAATATGTTATCAAATGTATGGGTTTTTTATGTATACAAACAATAACTATTTTAGAAAAACAACATTATTATCTCTACAGTAAATCATAGCATGATAAACAGAAAGTCAATATATTCCTAGAATGTCATGAAACTATACTAAGGGAAATAAAACATGGTTTTTAGGTAATGTCTTTCCACATCCCTTAAAAGAAAAATTCTTAAAACTATTCAATTCTTTAATACTTCCATTTCGGTTTTAAATGTTAGTTATAGTCTCATATATTGAGGTAATATTTTCATTTTACTAAAAAATTACTCAGAAATATAGAAATGTGTAGACCATATATTGAAAATAACTTTATAAATATATATGTAAAAAAACAAGGTACTTGATAAAACATTATTAGATGTCCCAACGTCTACTGTATGATTTCAAAAAGGATCTCACTATAACTTTTTTTTTATATTCTAGCCTCTTTGCATCGTTAGTATCTCTCATTGGGTAGGCATTTGCACAATGGACCATCTCACTGCATTTTGAACACATTTTAATTTGATAATCAGGGATATTCTTAGGATTATTTTCATTAAAATATCTGGCCATATGTCCTAACATACCACATAGAAAACACTTCATGGTTTTGGTAAGGCATTCTCAAGGTAATTTGTTCCACAATATTTACAAACATAAAATGAGAATTTCATACTCTTAGATTTCATTGGTTGATTTTTACTCATCTCTTTACATATGGGACTATTTGCCTTTATGTATTCAATGTGCATGTGATCATTCGAATTCTCCATATTAACACTCTCATCACATAGGAAATGTTTCTCATAACTATTGAATTCATGGGAGGACCACTCCCTTTGATACATTGGATTCAATCTAGAGTAAAAGCTGTTGAGTTTTCTATAAATAAAAAAAATATGTTTTGGAGAATACCACGCCAATAATGTGAAGTTCAATTCATAAAGAGACACTGAATCATTCTCATTTTCCTTCAATTCATGGAATTTCATCTCCAATCGATGGTTAACTCCCATTGGAAAATATTCTTCTAGGAAATGTCTTTTAAATTCATCACACTCTATGGAATCAATAAAATCTCAATCCCTAATATTTTTTATCCATGACCACTACGGAATAGTTTCACCTTTAAAATTCTAAAATTGCATGACATAAAAATTTATTATATGAAAAAAATAACATTGAATATCTTTTTAAGGGCATTAATCAATCATTCAGTAGCTACTGGGTGAGAAGATCCCTTGGAATGAGGAGGGTGTTGCCTCATAAAATTTTCCAATATCATCACGTTCCATTGTGGTGCCAATGTTAGTTATATTACAAGGATTCCACCACAATTTATTGCCTCTAATTTCTGATCCATTACTATCACGAAATACTCTGTTCAAATACCTATCATTATAGTCAGTAGATTTTAAAGGATATCATTCTATCAGTTCCTCTCTTCATCAGATTCCATTTTTCATCTATATAAAACCACTATAAACAATATTATATTTGTTTAAAAAACCATTTAATATATAAATAATATGTAATTAAAAATTAAACATAATGTAATAATAATTTATTGTATTATATTAATGTCATCCTAACCCCTAATGTTATCTAAATTGTCCTCTAATACAAAATAAGAGGACCCCACCTTATTACATTACATAATCTAGAATTTTATTTAAGAGATAGAATACTTTCATATATATTTTCTTTTCACGATTATATATTTATATAATTTGGATATAACACATTCATACAAATCCACATTTATATAGAGAAGATATAATAAAAAAATTGTATCCATTTCATCCAAAATATAAAACTTTTCAAATAAAACATGTTTATGGTGATAGAAATTTATAATATTAATCTTGGATCCCTTATTTTTAATTAAAATACTTATAACCTATGAATATCAATTTAAATCAAGAGATAGCACAAAAAGCTTTGTAAGGGATATAAACAGAAGGAAATAAAACATTATCCCATTAATACTTGTAACGTATGAAATCATTTTCAACAAAAGAAATTCTTGATACCCATATAAAAATAATTTGTGAAACATAAGATTTCCCTGATATTTACAAAAAACAAATATAGTGAATAAATTAAACAATAAAGGTATCTTATAAAATCACTTACATAATCTTTTAATCCTCTCACCTACCTTATAATTTCAAACCCTCACGACTACCATAGAATTTGTGTATCCATCATAGTTAAACTCGGAAAATCCATATAAATTAACTTAAACATAGACATATAAAATAAAATTTAGAGAGACATAGTTAACACCCTTCCTCATAAAAAATTCCCAATAACCGAAACATAATTATACAATATTAATAATTTCATAAAAACATTTCTTTTTAATTTTGTACAATAGAAATTTAAAATATGATTTTAAATGAAAATATCCGTAAAAATATCATATATTTAATGTGAGACTTAATAGATTAGATTTAATATGTACATAAACTATAAATAACACATATTAAACATAGTATATACAAAACCCCTCACACAATCAATTTTAATAATAGATAAATAACAGAGTAGAATGTTAACACAACGAATGGAAATCATGTTAAGAATTCCCTTACCTCAGGTTTTTATTTCTTCAAACTTGTTTAAACCTAATCTAAAATGGTTTAAATATTGTCATTAGTATTTCATAGAAACATTAACATTTTTATATCAACTTATATGAACATTTGATATCATTATTTCACCCTTTAGTGATTATTATTTTGTTTATTCCAATGTTTTGGGTGTGTTATTTACGTGATTTCCATGGTCAGTTTGAATTTGATTTTCTATTCATAATGAAAATAAATTACAGAAGATGAATGAATTGGTATAAATATGTATCAAGATTATTTAATGATACCATAAATAATTTTTTTATTATATATTATGATTGATCATGAAATGAATCATTAAATATATTTGTTCAGAGCATTTTTTGCGGTTCCTCGATAATCATGAACAACTCTCATGGTTTAATTTAATTTCATTAATATATGTTCATTAATGATTATATGATAGTTAAATAAATAAATATTTAATTATTTTTCAAAAATTTAAATGGTTTTATGATAATATTTGAATGGTTTAATGGATATTGAAAACACATCATCCACGATTTTGGTAAATCTGAACATCATGGATAATGTTTTTATTTTTAAATAAAGAGGGATATTAGAAGAAAGAATATGACGATTATTTTAGATGAACATGTTAATATACAGAATATATATGATTCTATAAATTTCATACATGCTGGATAAGTGGAGGAAAATATTGTAAATGAAAATAGTGGAATTGGAAATAAAACAAATGAAAAGGGAATAAGATTCTAACCTCTTGATCACTTATCCTTGAGATCCCCATTAACGCCTTTGGATATTTCCTCATGTTGATACTAGTAGATTTATGACATGGGGGAGAGCCTAGGGGATTTGATTTAGAAGATCGTATTCAATTATCAAGGCTTTAGTGGTGTGAGACACATAGGGGAATGAGGGTGGTATTTATTGTGTAGGAGAATAAATATTTTACAATATATTAGTCATTAATGTAATATTTTTTCAAAATAAAATTAATATAATTGATTTATGATAACTCAAATATGAAAATTTTCTTTTGAGTTTGAATATTTAGGTTTTACATCAGCCATACATCACATTTGATGCAGTAAAACCATCATTTATCATTTATTGTATTTTATCATATTTTACTATTCATTAAAAAACCATGAAATCCTATAAAAATTCCATAAATTCAACCATTACATTTATAGGTGTGTAGAATTCAAAAATGAAATACATTTTTTGGATATATGTTCATAAATATTAGTAATTTAATTTTTAAATAAAATCATGATTTTTTCAAAAATAAAAATTTTAAATCTATAACATGTTTTTAGCCACTTGAAAAATCAACCAAGCTGTCATTATCAAATGTACTTAAGAAAATAATATAACAACACAATTCATTATTAATTATGTTCCTATTACAAGTTATATTACTATTCATATAGGTTTGTTATTGTTCACCTATAAATAGAGTTGGTTCCATTAAAAAACAAATAACATTTTGATCATATTTTTAGATAACCGTTTTTCAAAATTCTAAAATATAGAGGTGGAAAAATTATGTTTAAAGGAATGTTATAAATATATATATAAGACAATGTTTCATTCATTTCAATTTATTTTAAGAAAACATCGGTTTGTTGCAGTTTTATTTTCAATTACACTATAACAACAATATCAACCCATTAGTATACATGAATATCTCTATAGTGATTAGTTGTTAATTTGATTAAAAATTATATAAATTTAAGGGAACAATTTTTAAATATTTTAGATACATTAATGTTAAAAAAATTAAATCTATATTAATGGTAAATCAATGTTGTTTAATATATATCATTTCTAATTTATGATATTCTATATTTTCAATTTTGATTTTGAAAAAATTCATGAAATAATCCCTCTAACTACTATGAAGATATTAAGTTATTTTTTCTAAAATATGATGTGGGTTTTCATTCAAAGTAAAATATCTATATAGATTTATAATTTTAAATTTCATAGGATTTATAATTAATATAATATTATGTATTGGGGTCACAAACTCCACTTATATTTATGATAAATGGTCAATTAACTATAATTTATAAAATTTTGATCAATCTATTACTAATTTTTTTAATCAATGATTAAATACCATATTTTAATTTTAATTTATTTACCATTTCATCACGATTTTATTAAAAATTCTTTTATGATATTCATTGAAAAATAATGTTCTTTTTTGTTATATCTCTAGAAAGGGTTTGTTTTGTATTTAGGGGTTCCACCAATGTAAATTAATGTTAGATTATTTATCATATTTCCAATAGAAATATTATATTTTAATTGGGATGTTAATCCTTATAAGAAGACATTTTTCTAGTGTATGATATACCAATCATGAAGATTAGGGGTGTGAAGAGCATAGGTACAATAATTTTCATCTAAAATAATAATAAAATAAATTTCATAAATACATTTAAAAACTTATTTTCTCATATAAATTCACTAAATTCACCCCCATTCATTAATGTTAAATCATAAAAACATGTAGAAAAATGATCATTATCAATAGAGTTCCTTTTATAAAATTTTTCTATATTCAGCTCAAATTTTTTTCTTAGATATACTTTTCTTAGTTTGAGAACAATTTATATGGATTTAAAGGGTTAAAATGATGAAAGTATTCCGTAGAGGTCACACGTATTTGAAAGAAATGGACATGGTTAAACAAAAGCACAGATTGATGCATACATCTATCAACGGTGGATTTAACAATGGACATTAATGATAAAACCCAATAATACACAAAATATTAATCTAAATTAAATTTCATGTAATGTAGAATGAATATATGTTATAATTCTAAAATCATGAATATTTTTTTAATATTAATTTTGTCCAAATGTTTTTTCATATTTTAATATGCAATAATAGTCATGATATCTATATAATTTTTAAGGTTTCCCATTATCGTATAGAAAAAAATAAAAGAACTCTAATTTGAATGTTGTCATATGAGTACCAGTAAATCAATATATAAGAAAATTTTAAGATTAATATAAAGATTTATATGTTACCAAGAATTTTAAATGGATTGAATACACATTGAGAAACATTGGGTAATATTAAAATTTTTTAAATAAATATCGTATCAATAACAATTGGGTTCAAATAAGAAGGTATTTATTCATGAAATAAGGATATAAAGCTGAAACGATTTATAAAGTTATTGGTTCACATATATATATTATGAAATGGAGTATGAGAAAAAAATTGAATTTTATAAAACTAAATATAAATTAACATCACCGAAAATTATAAATATATTTTAAAATTATGATTACTAGATATAATAATGCTAAAATGTCAATATAATCAATCTTAATAAACTATTCTATGATTAAATGAAAACAAATAAATGATTTAGGAGTAGATATAGAAGATATTTACAAATATATAATAAAAAAATTATAAAATAAGATGTTATAATTAATAATATGATACATAATATCTCTCTTAGTATTTTTTTATAATATAATAACACGTGAGACTTAGTTAGGAAATACTAATAAATGGGTGGAAGTAAACTAATCATGATGAAATTGAAAATATATTTTAATTAAGGATGGTACACACTAAATATTCTAAAGAAAGTGAATATTCTAAAATAGTGGTATATCTTATAACATTTTATTCCACTAAACTCTAAATGAGGTTATGGGTCGTAGAGTAAATTATAATTTTCATTATAATGTTGAATCTAATTACAATAATACTAAAATCCATTATTTTAATGAAATAATTAAATACATGAAAAAGTGATAATATTTATATTTATTTGTAAAATGAAGAATAAATAGAAGTAATAAGAAACATATTTAGGAAAAAATGTTCATCTTCTTTATAATGTGAAGATATAAATCTTGATTAATTAAAAAATGGCATGAAGTCTCTTTGTTTGGATTATCTTAAAAATGAGAATGAAAATATTCTGAATGAAATGAAATGTCTAAATGAAATTATTTCAAACAAAATTCATGGATGATAATAATATTAAAATATTATATCAATGAACATGATAAAAAATAAAAATGGAGTTATTTATAACCTAAATCTACCTCAAATTTTAAATTTTTTGAAATTTAGTGCCTCAAATGCTATTTTTTCAGATATAGGACATAAAGAAATAGTGCTAGTGAATTTCATCTTATAGTTCCAAAACAATTAGGTCACACTAAATCATATATTCTTAAATAAGTATATTTTCAATTTCTTGTCAATACTTATTGGATTTCTACATGGATTCTAGAAAATGTAGTTTAACTAATATCCTTAGACCCAATATAGAATGTATATCAATAATATCAATTACTGGATCATCAAAAAATTACATTATGGAAATAAAATAGGATTATTTTTGTTTTTTTGATTGTAATTTTTTAGAAAAGTACCTAGATAACAATAAATTAAAATTTCATATAGCATTTGTGATAGATACACTATAAATTTTAAATATTTAGGTAAATGGAATTGGTGTGTTTTTTATATCAACTTCTAATATTACTAAAAAATTAAATAAATTCATGGATTCAAACATAATATTATTTAGACGTTTAAATTAACACACAATGATATTAAAATTATATTTTTGAATGCAAAACGAATTGTTTTTAAGAAAAAATTGTCATATTTTAATCAAAATGCATGAAGAATATTGATTCTATTAATATTTCAAAACTAATTGTGGTACATATACAATCTATTCATATTTATATAATATATAATTTTATATTTTATAAGAGAATTACATGTTTGAAATTTATAATACTTTATAATATTTTATTGTGTTAATGACTATTTAAATTTCTCTAACATATGGTGGATAAAAAACAAATATGTTATTCATGCAAGAATGAGAGAATGTTTAATGAGTCATTTTGGATGAAAAAGAATATGAACAGAATAAAACCACTCTATTTGTTTCATCTTAATTAATTTAGACCTATTAAGACCACAATCCTAAAAGGTAATAAAAGTTCTTTTGTTATATTGAACAAATACAATATATTTGCATAGATATTTTTTTTTCTATTTCATACATGTTACATATTATCTATGATTAGTAATTTATATAATTTTATTTAAATAGGGAAATGTTAGAGATTATCTCTACTAGAATCCATTTAGGTGGAAAATTTCATTACTATGAATTTGATAATTTATATAAAAATGAATTGGTATTCTCATAACATTTTTTCCTTTTTAACCCTATAAAAATATAGATAGTGGAGTTGAAGAATAATACACTCTTAGATATTAATGGTCCCATACAATGTGACTATAAGTTACCAAGAATATTTTTTAATGAATCTATTCCTCTGAAAATTTATGATTCGTAATATATTCTTATTTGACATTATCAAATTAAATAAGCTTCTGAGTTTTAGAATTTTATATAACATAGGGTTGGATAATTCAATATATTTTTATGTAAATTATATATGATAAGTAATATTAATCGAAAGAAAAAAATCATGAATAATATTGTGGTTTTCGTGGGGATATTCTTATGTATTATAAAATTGTAGACATTATAATAAAATAAATAGGATTATTGAGTAATTTTCCCACATTATAATTTATTAAAACAATTCCAAAGTGATGTTTACTAATTAGTTTTTGATTGAATAATATGTTATAGAATTAAATTTGGGAGATATTTTTATCATTGTAATATGATACATAAAATATTAAATAACTAGTATTTGGGAGAATCAATCATGTCAATAAAAATTTAGGAAGACACTTAAGGATCATGATATTGATAGATTTATTTTTAATATTGATAAATTATATATGAAATATTTATGATTGGTAATTTTATTTAAAATTCATCAACATAATTATTTTATGTGAATGATAACACAAAAAATTTTAAACAACTGAATTTAGTCAGAACTATTCACGAGTTGAACAATTGTTTTTCAATAAAAAAGTATTATAATTAGTTAAACCACTCTTTTATCATAATGTGATTCGAACAAAATATATTTTCAAGAGTAAAGAAGTTTAATAAATACAAATTGTATAGAATAAGGCCTGATTTGTTGAAAGTTATTATAAAAATGGGGAATGTAATGACTATGGTAAGAGTTTCACACATGTTTCCCGATTCGAAGTTATTTGGATATTGTTAGACAATTTACTGCATCAAGGATTCTATATATATCAAATGGTTGTGAAATTTAATTTTTAATAAATATATATTTGATATTATATGTATAAAATAGACACTATTATAAAAGCTTCAGTAATTTTCAAAATTGTGTTTAACATTTATAAATATATCTATTGATTGAAGTAAGACACTCATGCATGGTTAGAGATATTTTTAAATTTTATTTCACATTATGATTTTTTTTCTAAATGTAATGTTGACCCAAATATATTCTTCAAATTTAATTATCAATATAGTCTAATTATTATGTTTAACATTAAGGATATTGAATTTGTTCCTCAAGTAAGTTTTAATGTATGTAAATTTTAGATCTAATGACTAATGATGTTCATAAGAGTCTCATCGTTGGAATTACATTTTTTTAACGATCATACATTTTTCAATGTGATTATGTAGTTTTTCAATAAAAAATTAAATTTTACGAGGAATTATTAGAATGTTTTAGAATAAACTCTATTAAATGTATGAACACTCATACGTGTAATTTATATAGATTGGATGATTTTTTTTATAAATGAGTATACCCAATGGTTCATGAAGAATAGATATAAATATTGTTAAATTTAACATATTGTATACCTTATTTAATATATAGAATTTTGATGTTCTTGATTTCAATATAACCAGGTGGAATTTAATGTCACTATTGTATATATAATTATTAATTTTGTGAAAGGTAATAGAAACCATTATTAATACATTTTAGGAAATAAATATATTTAATTATGAGTTATTCAGAGTATGAAATTATATATTATAATCATTATAAAAAATCACAATGGGAATGTTTTATGTTATTTGTAATGTTTATCATTAATTAATTTCAAAGAACAATAATTATTTAGCATTATTGATAAATAAAACTATGTATATATAATAGATATTTTTTTCCAAACACTTCATATTAAATACACTATGTCATATTTTTATATTAATTTTGGATTGCTTAAAAATTCAATATCTTTTTTAGAACCATCTATTTAATTTTTGAATGAATTATACTGAACTACAATGTCAATTTATTATAGATAGTGTATGGAATTTTGATATTTCTTTTGATTTTCATCCTACAAAAGATCAATTAGTAGATGTATATATAAAACATTTTATATGGTAATTATTAATATGATTAAGCATGATCTATGAATGATGGAATAACAATGAAATATGTCATCATGGAAAAATGGAATGTGATTTCTATCAAATTTATTTTTTTTAATTAAATAAATTTTATACATTCCATTGTATTATTTAACTATTTTGTGTCACATTGATATAATATTTCTTTCAAGAATAATTAATAAGTGTAATACATTCATTTTAAAATTATTTAACATGGAGTAAATCATCAATTTAGGTTCAATAAATTATAAATTTATAATATTTTTTAATTTTCTAAAATTTTGATTTGTCTACATTGTATTGTTAAAATATTTTTCATTCACTTATTCATGAAATTTAACCAAAATTATTTCTTTATTGTGTTTTATATTAAAATTAATTGAAGAGGTTTCAATATTGTTTTATATCATTTAATTACAGTTATTCGTTTTAAATATAAAATATATATTCAATATTTTATTAAATTCTTTATTTTTTACAAATGGGAGACTGTGTTTAGGAATTAAATTAACAGAAAGGTAGATTATAGTGTGTTCCTTCATACCTCCATTATTTTAATGCTTGGATAAATACTAATTTTAACACACTATGTTGTTTTTTATGTTTTATATTTATCTATAATATTTATTATTATATAATAATGTGTGGTTATACTATATTTCATTTGAAGTCAAATATTTTGATGTAATGACCATTACATATTATATCATTTACCTATACATATGTATTGTCCAAACATTTAGTTAACCCTATTACTCTTATGTTTAAATCTTTGTGAATTATGAATGATCTTTATTCAGTGAATATAAATTTTTTACATTTACGTATTTTGTATTTAATATTATATTTTATGTGTTTACAATTATTATTATTACTTTTAAAAGTCTGTTAGTTTTTTATAATCTCTATCATGTTTATATTTTATTTTTTATATTATTTTCTCTTATAGGTGATGAAACATTTATATTGAAGTGATATTTAAATGTGATTCATTATTGGATGATAAAACTAACATATTAATGATTATAAATTGAATTTATTATAAGCTATAAAAAACTATTCAGAATTTAAACATACATATTAAATATATTTTTCAAATATTAAGGTCATTAAAGGGTTTATATTTTATAGATTATGAATATAAATTAAAATAAGTCATTATTATTAATGATATGTTGATTATTATTAAAAAAATTATTCGTTTACAGTTGTTTGTATTTCTATGTAGATAATATCCCAATGTTTTTATATTTAAAAATTTCACAGTGATGGGGAATTCATTTCAAGAATATAATGAATAATTATTAACATATTTTTATAGATATTTGAAGTGTATTATGTTAAATATATTATTATAAATCCATATTTAATGGAAAATAATGTTATTCATTTAATAATATTATAAAATTAGGATCTCAACTATTTTTTTTTGATTTTATACATTTATTTTATTAGTGAATTAATTTAAAAATGTTGAATGTCTTGGAAGAAAAATATGTAATTCTGATGTATATCGTGATTCATGAGAATATACCTCTATAAATATTAATTAAAAATATAGTGATAAAACAAATAAACTATGAAATATTATGATCATGATCATAATTGATATTATAAAGAGAATTTAAATGTACTAAAATTTAATGATTTATTATCAGGTTTATAAATGTTTATTCTTGATCATTAAATTTTTTTTTGAGTTGATTTTATTTATATTTTCATGGTGTTGTAATTTCAAATTTGTTTAATCTTTTCCTCAAAAAACTGGTTTGGTTTTCATTACACCTATATAAAAAGTATTTTTTATAATTTGTTAGTCCTCCACTATAAATGTTAGATAGTTTTTAGCAGTCCAGGAACATAAAAATTAATATTGTAATTTTATTTTAAATCCGCTCAAAATTTTAGGATTTAGTTTGTGGCGTACATCTCTAGGAGAAAAGGGTGTGAATAATAGGCATATGATGATTTCTATATGAACTATTATAAAAAAAATTCTTATTCATTGAATTCATTAATTTTATATTAATTTTTATATTTATTAAATTAAATGCCACACTATTCAATTTCAATCATATAAATATCAATCAATATATAAAAATTACTTATTTTTTCAATTCATAAGTAAAATTCAATTTTTACCCCATTTTTCATCAAATAGATTCTATTTTTTTTATAAAATTTCTCTATACTAAAAAAGAAACCACATAAAAAATTAGATAATATAATTTTAAAGAGAAAATAATCAATTTAGCATCTTTTCATGATTTGTTACGAATTATTTTATTTATATTACACATTATTCTTGATGATTTAGTGTGTTTTATATAGAAAATTTGAATTTTAGTAATTAAAGAACTCATAGCTATTTATTTCACTAATAATTTAATTTTAATTAATCAATTTATGATATAGTAGAACAATACATTTAATTTTACTAAATGACATTTTATGTTAGATATATTCATTATGAATTCAACTAAGATAATATGTTTTCCAAAATCTATTGTTATTTTCCACCATTAAAATAGTAGTGACTATGGTGAATTGAAATTTTATTACTCTTAAAATATTTAAATTTCTTATCCTGCCATTATTTTTAATTTTTATTTGACCTTCCATTGACTTATTATAAATTGAAATATAAAACTTATAGTATATATTTTATTGTCTATAATATCCCTTGATTGTGAAGTTCGAATTATTACATTTATAATATTATTATTCACATGTATCTTTATTATAAATTTTTTTGAGAGTGTTACATATCATAGGTATGTTCATTTCCCTAAAATAATAATATCAATATCATTCATTATGATTCTAAAAAAACCAGTATAAAATATAAGTCATTATATAGTGTCTTAGTATAGAAAAAGTAATATCCATATAAATATTAGAGTAATGTAATTTTGATTTTCCATGTCCACTGATGTTCCTTATTTTCACATTATAATGTATGGTTTTTTAAATATAGAAATTGATTTTGGACTCTTAATTTATTTAACAAAATTATATTATCCATCTAACTGATATTAAAAAACGATTTCTTATTATAAATATTTTTTTGTTGTCCTCTAACGTTGAACTAATTAATGTATTATTATTGATTTTTGGATGAATGTTTTGACTACATATTTTATATCATTACTTCCTCCATTGATCATTCAAAAGCTCAATACTACATCCGAATAGATTTGAAATTGAAAATATACATGATTAAATTGAAATTAATTTGTAATATAATTTCAAAATATTGTTCTTATATATTTTTTTAGATAACATGATGGTTTTAAATATCATCATTGGGCATCAATAAGGTTATTATATTGGAGGAAGATGTGTTACCCATAATATTTTAATAGAACAAAATATAATATTTCATTATGATTTATTAATAATTGTTAATGGATATATACTCATGATTTTCATTCGTTTAATTTATGCTTCCCTTAATTTCTCACATATAGTTTAGGGTTTCCATATGAATTCATTTATCATATAATGTAATATATGACTGAATAATATTTTATTTTCATCTTAAGGGTGAATTTATAATAATAAAATATTGAATATTTTTCGTGTGAATTTTTTCCCTAACATGTTTATTATATATATGGATAGATTTCTCAAAATTCTACATAGTATATGTATTTAACCAATTCTGAAAACAAACCTAAATTGAAACATCATTTTAAAAAATCATTTATTTGATATTTATGAACATCTATAATTTTAATGGGAATATTTTTCTCTATACAACACACAGATTCTACATTGATGACATGAATATATAATTTGGATTTGAGTTTACTAGAATAAAATGGTAATTTATCATACATTCAATTTTTTCCCATTTTAGAAAATATTTATTGTAGGATTTTGAAATATATGATTTGTAGTTTGACATTAATCCTATAATACTACCTATATTATAGAAAATTAATTATATCATTTAACTCCACTAATTATGATAAAAAAATATAATGCGAACATGAATGTGAAACTTTTATTAGTTTATTATCAGGATTTAATTGATTTGGACAATTATCGTGACATTTAATATTTTTTGGAAGAAAAATTGTGTATCATTAAATGTCCCTTATATTACATTATATTTGTAATAATATTAATTTCTTAAGAATTATTGTTGGTTATGAAAACATGTAATTTAATTATCCATATATGATTACAGACACAATTTACATAGTGGATTTGGACTTTATGAATATATTTTTTGAAAAATCTCATCTTTTATTACATATTTTGTTAATTTTTCCTAAACATAAAACTTTATATATTATATGGATTTATAAAATATATATCAAAAGTAAAGATATTAATTCAATGTGAATGCATTTTACATTCTATTCAGCTATATTAGTGATTTTATTTTTGGAATAAAAAATATGATAATTTTTTAATTATTTTTTGATGGACTTATTTTTAAATATAATGGTTACCCATTTTTTCTTTATTAACATATATTTAATTTTTAATAAAATTTTATATTATCCGCTATAATGTAATATCCTATGATCTATTTATATGAATATAAAAAATTATTTCATGGATTTTTTTATTGTAATACAAAATCAATTACTAAAATTAGCATTCAATATTTTTCCTAATTTATTTATTTTACATGTTCCACAGAACATTGTAATTGATACTAATAAGAATTTTTTAACTATAAATATTTATGCAATAATGTGTTTAATATATTATTTATATAACTTAACTTTTTTTATGATTCTTTAGTTACTATATTTTCTTATTCACATAATAATAAAAACTTTATTATTCAAAATAATATTTTTCACAATCTAACAATTATAGTATGTAAAGTTCCATAGATAATAAAATTAAAATTAATGATATTAATTAATATTAAATAAATATTAATGATATTGTACATTGAATTAAATACTATTTAATAATAATTAAAATGGTTTTATAATTTTTTTAGTTTAATTCTCTTAGTACTACATATAACTTTACCGATTATTGTATGATACCTATATATGTAAATACTATTTTATAATATTATAAGATTTTTTGAAAGGTGATTTTAATTATTTAATGATATATTTATAATTAATAATTAGAAATAGAGTATAGTAATATACGTTCACTAGATATTAAATTATGTGTTATGAACTGAAATATTTGTGTAAAAATATTTTGTGACATAATATATGAGATAAAGTTATATAATATTATTTGAAGATGTATAATATATGAAAGGATTTGAGTTTGGATCATATATATTATCAATCTTATAAAATAATGTTCTTTTTTCTATGAAATATTTGTGTTGTTTAGAAATTTTTTTAATTTATCATTGTTTAATATTTTCAATTTCATTTTACATTCATTTCATTTAGATAATTTATCATTTATCCATTCAAAATGGATCACACAATAGTTTTATGTAAAATAATAGTAATATATATAGTATATATGTATCCCTTAATGAATGAATTTATTTTCTTGATCCTCCAATGCACAAAAAACAAATAAAATATTTTTTTATAAATATATAAAACATTCAACTATTAAAATAATTATATATATTATGTCCCACCCTCAAATTATAATATAATGAGTATAAGGTTTTCATTCAATATTTTCTAGTGACATTCAATGACATATAAAATAAAAAATTATAATAATTAGACTCCATTAAAACACTTTGATTTTCAATATTTATATTCATAATTATTTTGAAGGCTATGTAGAATATATATATATATATATAATTTTTTTTGTTTATAATATAATTATAGAAAAATGAACTCTATGATTTCCATCCACTTAAATAGTGAAAAAATGAAACTACATGTATAACATATATATATATATAGTAGAAATTATAATATATATTATTGTTATAAAAAACTGATCTATAATTAAAATATTTAAAATTAATAATAAAATAAGTATTTAATAATTCAACAATTTACAAAAAATGTTAACTGTAATACTTTTCTTAATTGATCATGTATAATAATTAGTAACAAATAATATGGGTATTTATAAGATCATAACATTATTTCATGTAGTTTGGAATCAAAATTGTCCACTATATGCAATATTTTTCCTACTTTTGAAAATTTTAGGAATAATATTCTTTTATTCATAAATATGTTCAGATTTAAATTTTTTATACATGTCAATATTTTTTCCCCAATTAGAAACATACATTCCCTCATGTATATATTTTATTTTCTACTCTATTCTATATATCCTAATTGTTGTTGTGCCATATGACAAGGCAGCAATTTGACATATGGTTAGAATGTTTTTTTCTTTCTTATTCATTTAATATAATTGATGTCTACAAAATAATTAAATTATTACTTCTGTAATGGGTTTTCCCCTACAATTATGAATTCCTAATACAACATTACGATTGATTTATTTTCATTATATTAATGAGTATATACAAATATCAAATGTTACATATATATATATATACATTCTTGGGTAATATTACATTGACTTTTAGTTTTATTAAATGGTATCCTTAATGTGGGACCAAATGTCTTGATTTAATTATTCACATAACATTGGGTTAAACAAAAATTTATTTAGATAAGATATTTAGATTTATAATGAATATTCCATGATTTAAAATCTGAATTAACTATATTTTTCCTATAAAATATATCTTTATTCCATGTATTGTAAGTGATTTAATTTAATTCCATAAATTATATTGTTAAGACAGTTAAAAATAATATAATTTTATTATTTAATTCATATTTTGGATTGAAAATATTAGTTGATGCTACAGAATCTTTATAGCATAGAGTTTGGCTTTTAGAGCTTCTTAAAAGCCATTTTACCACCATTTAGATTTCATATATCAACAACTCATAAATTTGGATAAATGTATCACAATAAATTATAGAGATTCCAATAATAGTTTCTACAGTTTTATTTCACTTAAATTGAATATTCTACATTAAGTGTTTACATGTGAAGTATTTTTATTTTATAATAAATAAAAATGGTTATGATTTGTCTTATAAAATCATTGGTTTTATTATATGGACTCATTATTAATTATGTGATACATATTAATTTTGCTAATTTTGTTTAAGTAGGAAAATTTTATTACAAAAAACAAAATAATTTTTTGGGATAACATGTTATGGAGATAATAATATACTTTATTTATAAAAACTATATTTATGATTTTATTAATAAAACAACATTCATTGGAATTAGATAGATTAATTCAAAAGTAAAAATAGTTTAAGTCCACTATAATCTAAATTTGCATATTAATTCTTAATTTATGAAAATATTAACTATAATATTAGGTACATTATTGATAATGTCTAGCCAACTATAAATTATTGTTTTTACATGGTTAGGTTGCCCTATCTATTGGATTCATATTGGAAAAAAGTGGTTGTTTGATTAATATAAAAATTGAAATTATTATGAAGATATATATTTTTAATGGGTAAACCCACTAAATTTTTTAACAGAATGCATATCCTTGAAGCCACATATTGAAATATAATTAATGATTCAATTCATGGCCAAATAAATATATAGGGATAAAAAAGATATATAATTGTAGAGGATATCATTACAGTGATAATTTTTTAAATTAAATAACAAGTAAATATTTATAAAGATATTATATACATTGTATATTACATATAATATATATTTCTCTTGAAAAGTCACCAAAAAATAAAATCTTTTTGTTTGATATTATATTTTAAAAAAAACTGTTTTAAATTATTAATATTATTGTATGGTATCATAAATAGATAATTAATCAAAAATTAAAATAAAATATTTTAGAGAAACCCCTTCATGAAAAATGGGCTACTATCTATTTCATTCCTAAAGAAAAAAACATTATATTGATCCTAAGGAAAAAAAACATACTATTATCCCTTGTATACCAGGGTATTAATTTCATTGTATTTTATTCAAACCATGATTCATTAAGTGGTTTTAGATGGTTTAGGGATTATTCAATGGATATGAATTGGGTTTTCTAAAAATTGGCTAGGAGGTCAAAATATTCCCTAGAGTAAACATGCCACCAACATCATGGTGGTAACCACCAACCATTCAATTTATATATTAGGGAATCTAATCACAACTACCAGGGGTTTGTGGGGGTGTAACTCCCCCTTTTTAAGGGGTTATTAATGTTAATTTAAACATGGCTTCTAATTAATTCAATTTACTCATTTATATACACGGTGACATGAGTTTACCTCCCCATATCCCCCCTCGTCCATGGTGGATCCTTAATCCATGATTTGATTATATAATTAAAAAATGGATTCATGTTTATTCAATTTAGAAATATCACTAAATATTAGGCTTATAATTGTATTTCCTCTAATATTTTTCCCCATTTCCATATCATTCCACATAATGAATAATAAATTTTGAGTATTAAACTATGTTTTCTATTTTATTAAGGTTATGTTACATTATGTTTTCTATATTTATTAAGTCAGTTCCTATTATTTATAGGGATGTGACCTGAAAAATCAATTTCTATTTTATATGTGATACCATGTCACATGATATGTTGGTAAAAAAATAGAGTTTGTGAATAAGCTAGAGCATAATTGATCATAGAATATGTTCTATGTGTGGATTAGGTATTACCGTTCTAGACCATAATACACTATTGCAAACAAATTTTAATAATCAATGATCAATGATAGTTATTGTTGAATCTAAAAAATCAGGTGATTCATGGGAATTGAACCCTTTGAGTGTTGTATATGAATATTTTTATATGTAAGAGGTCTCTTGAGGTTATAGTAAACATTCACATGTAATTGTACATACATGTATGTGTTATTATTATTTTTTGTGTATTTGATGTTATAAATTTAGAAAGATAGTTCCATTTTTAAATACATTTTATATATAAGTGACATTTTAGGATTTAATGTAATGAATATGGGATTCATGTATTTTCATATATTGAAAAGTTGTATTATTCCATGGGAAAGGGTTATCTAATCATTTTTATAGGATTTGTGAGACCAACAAATAATTTATAATTCATTCAATGAAATTTTGATATGTATTATATTACATTTATTCTAATAGTCATTATTCATTCACTACTAATTATATTTATTCTTATGATGCATGTACCTTTATCTGATGTTATATTGATCTCAATGGTGATGCCCTATTCAAATTATTATAAGTATATTTTATTTGAGATATTTTGTTCATACTATTTGTAATTATTAAAAAAAATAACATCTTCACATGTAAGGTGTTATGTCTAGGTGATTGTCTATTAAACATAGTTATATTATTTAATAGTTATAGATCATTTAACCACATTAATACAATAATGGTAAATCCCTAACCAAAAATTTCTAGTTGAGTGGTGAAAGAATATTAACTCTCACTCCCTATAAAATGGTTTCTTATTATCCATATTATTGGATATATCCCACACTACAATATTGTGATGTGATAGTGATATCACATTTGAAAATAATCCAAATGATGGTGATGTACGATTCTTATTAATATGATACTGATAGCATGTTTACCATATTAATTTTGGTAGGAGGTGACCATATATTATAATTTTACTATGATAGATCATTAATATATTTATTATCATTGGTGATAACGTGTTCACTGATCCATGTTTTATATGTGTTGATAATTCATTGTCTAATAATCCATATCATAATGATAGGCCATTCACATTTCCTCAATGGGGATCGGTAGTTCATAATATTAACACTTATGGACAATCAATCCATATTGAAATGTAATGAATATTACTTTCTCACCTATTGTTTTACTATAGTCACACTCTATTAACCTAGTCATGTTTTAGCTGTGCAGATATATAGCCACAATCACTTTCCAACCATTGAAAATACATTACATTTCCAGAATACTAAAACATTATACAAATGGATTCCCAAAAACTGTGAATAGTATAGTTCTTTTGGAATCATGAAAACATAAACACTATTACATATGTGAGATACATCATCTCACACTAGGTTCATCATTAAGAACATACATATTATTGATATCATTC
Organism: Viscum album; assembly: GCA_963277665.1. Lineage (NCBI taxonomy): Eukaryota > Viridiplantae > Streptophyta > Magnoliopsida > Santalales > Viscaceae > Viscum > Viscum album. Next base: position 1,995,867,632 of record OY728135.1, on the reverse strand, counting down.
ATTGTACATGTCCTCATAAATCTGGGGAAGGGAATCGTAAAAGGGTTGATATCAAATACCCAATAAGGGTAAAAAAGGAAGACATGTAACAATATACCTTAGTATAAGGGTATGAGAATGTGTTCTGAAAAAATATAAGATAAAACCCTACATATCAAATTTCATAACCTAAATCATGGTATAAAGATTAGTAGTTCATAATATATGAATCATATGAAATAATGATCATAAAATATTATTAAAACATGGAGTTTTAGATAACACATATTCATATAATGATTTCCATTGTATCCAAGGAATCTATAACAAGACCCTATTAGTATTATGGGTTCACTCCACATTCCATTCTAGCATTCATGGTTCACTCCCATGGTCATCATAGTTTCCTGAGTTCACTCCTCAAACCATATTAGTAGTCATTGTTCAATCCCATGGACAAAATAGTATAATTATTTCACTCTTCATACCATTTTAGTTGTCAAGGTATACTATCATGACAATTATAGTAGTCAAGGTTCACTCCCAAGACCTTCTTAGTTTATCTCATGAGATAAAACTCTTTACCAAATTCATTTGAGGGAGATATAGGTACAACCTATCACATAATGAAATAATACACACATGTTCCAAAAGATAATAAATAAAAATTTCATACCCCAAGAAATGTAATAAAAATGTAAACATATCATGACCAATGGAATAATTATGGGTTTGCCTATGTTTTTCTAAAAATCATAACTAGTGATAGTGTAAAAGATTTAATATATTCACATAAAGGATATAGAGGATTCATAAAGACAATGAAATAAATAATAACCCATTGATAATTGGCTATAAATGGACCATTTAAATTGACATGAATAACAAAAATAGATATATTTGATGAAAAATAATATTTAAATATCTTTTAAAAAATTTATTGAGGAAATATACATTCTATTCTAAAATAGGCTTTTTAATACATACAATTATATGAAAATATTTTTCACAGAAAATTCCTTTAAAACATATAAAGAATGCATGAAATAATTTTGAAAAACAAATCATTGAAAACATATAAAGAAATATTAATAAATTTTAAAAAAGATTTTATTTGAAAAAATGTTGAAAACTTATAAAAATTGAATTTAATCATTTTCAAACAATTGTACTTGAAAACATATAAAAGAATATTAAATACATTCTGAAAACCATTTTCCATAAATATTAATAAATGAAGCTTGATAAGAATCTGATAACCATTTATTTTGAATCTATATTTTAAAAACATTTTTATAATGATTGATCTTTTAGAAATTAAATAGGATCAACAAATAAACGACGATAGGTAAATCCGTACATGTTGTACAAGGTCAAAAAACATTTTTTATAACGATAAAAAGGGATAGAAAAGTTCATAGTTGGGAAAAAGATAAAAATATTCCTTTTAATATATTGAAAAAAAGTTTATAGTTTCCTCTATATATTATACGAGAATGTTATAATATTCTTGTAAACCCATTTTAGGAAACATAGTTTCTAACCAAAAATAGTGTAATGTCAAGATTAATTAAAAACACTTTCTTAACTACTATATGTACCAAATAGATGAAAATTAAAAAATTAATGTATATATAATGAATAATTATAGGATATTAAAGATCATGAATTTCATGAGATATGGGTTATATTATTTCATCAAAGGAAGCATAAATCGAAATAATCTCAAAAGGTGATGAGATTGTCTCTATAAACACTTAAAACATGGTAACATTCGATTATACCATCCATGTATGAAATTTAAATTACATGAAGCTTAATATATCATGAACATAATGATATTCATGATATAAAATATAAAATGGAGTTATGTATACATCAAAGAAGAGATTATGTGCATAACAAAATATGGGTCGCAATGAAGTCATATTGAGACAAAACTATTTTACCAATTTGGTAACATAGGAAAGTTAAACCCCATGAAATAAGGATAATAATAAGTGAAATTTAATACATATAAATATAATAAAAATATTCATATAATACAATAATATTAAGTATATATGACACATAAAAATAAATAATGGCAAACATAGCTTGAATCCCATAGTAATTAAAACTATGAGATATCCCAATTACATGTTTATCGACTCTCTCTGTATTTATTGAAGATTCCAGTAAAATAAATATTAATTTATTATAAATCTATTATAGAAGAAAATTAATATTCATAATACCATATATGGTTTTATTATGACCTTATATTATTTCTTGTTAACGATCATGTGTTAATGTTGTACACAATGTAATATTCCGTCTATTCTTTATTTGTATCTTAATATGTTATACTGTTGATACTTATACTTATATCATGATTAAATAATGTATAAAATGATATAAATATCTGGTATATATACTAGTTATATATTATAATAATATATTTCATAATAAATTTTGAAATTTAATACAACATTTGTGGATACGGTAATCCATACGTACACTTGAACATTGATTCTGTTTTTCTAGTTTTCATATTAAATTAAATAAAAAATGGAACACACACACACACACACACATATATATATATATAATTTAAATTAATATTTCATATATACCATATTATTTCCCTAAACCTGTCCTTAATACATTCCATGTGGTGTATTAATTATTCTCATTGCATTGGTGGTGTAGTAGTACACACATCCAAGAACAAGATTATCGTAATAATACAAAATGGATAGTAAATAGATGATTGTTTCAAAAGGAATACATTATATTAAATTATAATAAATTTAATATATGAAATATATAAATATATTTTACATCATAAATTCCACCATTATTGGTGCTAAATGAAAGTTGAAAACTCATCATTTCGTGAGGCAGTAGTTCACAAAACAAAGGAAAACTATGTTCAGTATTCATTAGATGATGGTGTGTGTATTTTTAGGTCCAAATATTTCTATAAAAACATACTATTATAGGTTTTATAATGGTTTGGTCCCACAATAGTGGAATAAATAGAGTGGATGGGGTGAAGAGTGAATATAAAGCAAAGGAGCTTGTGAGAAGATGTTCCCTCTTATTCTTGTAACTTATATTGCATTGTACGAAAGTGATTACCTGAGAGGATTTATTCCCAATGGGAGGCTCCATGGATGAAGAGATTTTTTATGTAGTATAATTTTTCAGATATAGGATACAAATAATTTTTTTATTGTTTTGGGGAATGGGTAGAGTTGTGGCCTATTATAGCGAAGGATGTGTGAAACTATAGTAAATTTTGGAAGAGATAATTCCACCAATGTTTTTCATGTTGAAAGTGGATTTAATAATATTACAAGGATAATAAAATTTACTATAGGGTCTATATATGGTTATCCAATTGTATTTGGACATTTATTTGGTTTTTTTGGGTGTTATATTTACGGATTAGTACTTTATTAACATAACGCTTCTTTTACCCTTGGTTATTAATTTTAACTACATTCACTATTACTATTGGTCAAAAAAATGTCTACCTTAAAAGATAGTAAAAATTATTTTGATTCCAAAAAAGGAATCTATTTTTTAAAATTCAAATCACATATGTGTAATAAATTAATTTAATATTAATGATATTGTTGGGATGACACAATGTGTATTTAATGTAAAATGATCAAGAGTTTTTTTATCAAATTTCAATGTGAAATTGGTTCCAATGACATAAATTGGGTTAATTTGTAAAAATATTATCTAACTAAACTTTTTAGCCATTTATTTATATAAATTATCTTTATAAATAAATTAAATGAGAAATAAGTTTTGAAATGAAGTCGATTATATTTAACTATTCATTAAAAGATGAATCCTTTTATAAAAATATGAAAATACTATCCTAAACTAATTTTTATATTTATATGACAAATAAAAATTTTATTTTGAAATATTAAATAAATAAATGATGAAAAATATTTTATTTAAAATTGGTTTTCCATTTTAATTTTGTAAAACTGCCTTTATAAAAAATTTGGTTTTTATGCATCAATTCAGTTTGTTCTTATCCTATTTCTATTGAAGATATTGAGTGAATATATAATGTATTTTATTTATTATATAATTATTTTTATATAAAAAATCATTTCCAATTGTAATCTATTCAATTTACTATGTTAAAATAGTCTAGTGACTATATTAATATTTTCTATTAAATTCGATCAGTTTTGATATTTATTAATTTGTAAACTATAAAAATATGTTAAATTTGGGTAAAAAAATGATTTCAAAGATTAGATACCACTATTTCATATCTATTAAATAAATTTCTAGATAAATATTCCATTATAATAATATTTTTATTAATATATTATAGTTATGTAACACTCAGTCTTGAATGTTATGTAACTCATAAAGAAGGGTCAATTTTGTATGTATTGAATGATATCCTTGTTGTTCTGTGTAATATATACCATGATGGGATAGTGTGTAACAAAATCCATGTTGTCTTTTTTGTAGAAGAATTTTTGATTTATTGAAAATCTATTTTCAATGTTGCATGAAATGAATAATCACAAAATATTAAATTAGTTAGAAAAAATTTCCCCAAATCTGAAAGAGTTACATTCTAACCCCATTATAAGGAATTTCCCCCTCATAATTCATTATGTCATCATAGTTTAATTAATGGAATGAATCATTCAATGAAACCCACATTGTAAACATGGATACTAAAACATCACCTAAAAGGTAAATTTTGAACAATAATGGTTACCCAATGTATCATATTCCTCGGTTTCCACATGGGAGAACCTATGTTGGAAGTAAAGAATGGACATAGAGGCGATAAATAAATATATATATATATATATGGACTGTTTGTGTTCATCAATAACAGAAATCTGAATGATCAACAGAATGTAAAGTGCCACAAAGTTATAAAAATGTGACTATTTAAAATTTCATCATCTCTATCACGACCCGTCTTCCAGGGCCCGAATCATGACAACCCAAAGCCCACCTTCCATTGGCCAGGGGCTAGCGACTAGAACCGAAGGCTTAAATCCCTATACTGGGAAGTAATTTCCATTATAACTGTAAACAAATGCAATATAGTTCACGACTAGAAGAAAAAGACTATGTAAAACTGTATACAAAATAAGTGATGGAAATTAAAAATGGGCTGGAATTACAAGCCCAATAGGAAAGTAAAAGTACAACTGAAAAGAAGGAAAAATTGAAGAAAATTAAAGCAGATACTCGGTCATCTTCCGGGGTTCCTACCTGAAGGGTAGCTATAGATGGCATCCTCAACACTCCATGTCTGTCCGTCTGCTCCATGTACTGTCACGCCTAGGGGTCCACCTCTCGGTACCCTCCAGTCCTGCTACTCTCTGCCTCAGTCACCTCTGTTTGTTGTCTGCAACCAATAAAATGAGGTGTGCGCAAAGACCATGTAGGGGTACGTATAACGATACTCATTAGTTACCCCATGACCCTCAATGTCCCACAAATACAACAAGGATAAAGCACAAATTATGAAGTCAACGGATAACCATTATATAGGTATATGCCCATACATATGCCTTAGTTATCTAGTAACCCATCTCAATCAAGAGGAAAACACAAAAGTCATTGAATGAGCTCAAACAAGCATTTTTATTATTGAGACCATGGCTTCTGGAGAAATCTTCCTCTGTCAAGTACAGTGGGCCTGTCAGGACACCAAGTCAGTTCTCACTAACCATGGAATGCTGAGGTACTCCTCCTTTCGAGTATCGCGGGTCCGCTTCCAACTACCAGACACTCTACCGCTATGGATCTACAAATAACTTCGATGAGCTCCCCATAATATCCAACATAGGTACTACTCTTGTCGAGTACCACGGGTCTACTGCGAACTACCAGGACCTCCTCTGACATGGGTCTGCGGTAAACCACCAGGCGCTCCCCACTGGGCTAGTAGAATCTCTCTGAGTCGAAATGGTCAAGGAGTCATCAGTTTTTCGAGCTACTAGGTATCCACACTATACCTTCTCGTCACTGGAAGGATACACTCCATGATATACTAGGAAATAATAAAATAGTCATGAAGTTCTATGAAGAAGTAACTCAATGGTCTGCCACGTCAAAGGGGTCCTAACGTAACAGACAACTGGTCAATCAGACGCCCAGTCTATTAGTGATTAGCTTTTTCATCCAGGGGGCGCGATTGGATTTGTGTATGATCCAAAATTATCATAACATAGCTATACCCTAAACTATAATGGTGTATACTCATAGGGATGTCAATGCTCTAAGAAAGACGGTGTCACTGACGGTTCGTCAAACGGACGTCTGGTGCCAAAGATATGGCCCAAGATGGTAAAGGGGTCGGTATGAGCCCTGATCCGGTCTGACTTGGTTGGACCGACTTGGCCCAACCTAGTATTGGTCAACCTGTTCTTGGTCGACCCGGTCAAACTCACAGGGTCTGACCGGGCCCGTTTGGCGGGTCAGCCCGATAACTTTTTCCTGGTCCATTGGGCCCGACCCAGCGGACTATGGGGGTGGTTCGGCCCGGAGGATTCCACGCAGGTAACTTGGCACAATGATCGGGGCTGGGTCAGCCATCACTGCGAGGGGCATGGCCCGGGCGACTCGGCAATGGAGGCTGACTGCCGGGAGGCTAGTGGGCGGGTCGCGCAGGGCGCAGGTAGCCCGCAGGGGGGGGGGCGAGCCAGCCGTCTGGACACCGAGCACGCCCCTGGTGCACCGAGTGGGGAGCGGGGGCGCCGGTTAGGGCACCGATGGGGTCGATCCAGCCACAGGGGAACATGGGCAGTGCGTGGGGGTGCTGGACAGGGCATCGGCGGGGACTAGCAGGACGCGAGGGCACGCGGGCAGGCCGTAGGGAAACCATGGGGGCGCGCAGGTAAGATGTCAGGATGTCGTGGGTAGTCATGTCAGGTGCCACTCACATGATATTGTTCGGATGGTAGTACATGGTCCCTGTAGGGGAGACACCATTCATGGAGGCTGCGGGTAGAGTGGCCTTCATTTTTGCCAACTTCCTCGTCTTGACATTCTTCTGAATAAACAACACCTCAAGTACGGTGGGGGAATTGGGCCGTGTTGGTTTGGCATACACCCTCCACATTTAGGGTGGTAACAATTGTCCCAATAAGAGTATAGGAACTATTCTTCAATTTTTTAAAGCCACCCATCGATTCCATTCTTATCCGATGAAGAGGAAAAAAAGGATATTACACTAGAATTAAGACCTTGCCTCTGATTCTTCATGTTCTTCATGCACTTCCAATCCTAGGCTGTGTCACATGTGGAAGACACTCAACGTTGTTAGGATTAGAGGGAGGATGTCAAAGGAGGATATCGTCGCCAGCAGTCTTCTCGTTCTTCACATTCTTCGTTGGATGAACTTCTTTTCTCCCTAGCTTTCTTCCTCCCAAGCTCCACCAAAATCGAATGCCAACTAAATAATTATAATAGGTTGTCTATTATTGTATTGTTGGGACGTAATTCCAAAAGGTGATTTAATTTTGTAGGCTCCTCTTATTAATCCAAGAGAGGATTAAATTGTTTAATTATGCATTGGCCAAATTTTAATTAAAGGGGATGGTCAAGGGGTTTCCCATCATTTAATACGTCGTTGAGGAGGTTTTACCCTACTCCATTAATAGGGGTTAAGCCTCGTGTGGTCCCCACATCATAAACTCTCATGGGTGGTTATGCTCGGGTGGGCCCCAACACCATAACCTCTCTTGGGAGGTTAGGATGTGGCAGTCCCACCTTAAGCCTCCTCTTGGTGGATTTAACCTCCACACACCCAAAGGAAACTCAAATAAAATAATGTTATTACACACATTATTTTTTATTATAAAAAGTAAAAAACTAAATTTTATTCTTGACCAACTATTGTTGAGATGAATGTTTTCTTAAGCGAATATTGGCGCTGTAAGTCCAACGGTGCTACAAATTTCAATTCCGTGCACTGGTTCAAAAGTTATAAAAACCTCCTTGTATGATTACAGAACATACCCGAAGAAAACTTTAGACATTGATTCCGAGCACACGGGGCCTCAGAATCAAGAGCCGTAAATTTTCACAGACTTGTAAAATTCCATGTATTTAAGAAACAAAATCCATGGAAATTCCATGTCCTTACATTCTCCCCACCTTAGGGATTTATGCCCCCATAAGCTATAACTCGAACTATGGGAACAAATGGGGATATTGAGCATGCATCTATGTCTCCCCCTCCCATGTGCTATAATGGATGTTTCTGTGCTTCCAAAGAACGTGCACTAGAAGTATCAACTGTCCATGTATGACCCTCTCCTTTCAATCCTCAATCTCTATTGGAACCTCCGTTAATGTCTTCCCATGGTCGACGTCCAGCTCTCCATGTTAAATAATGTGAGAAGGGTCGTGCATGTATCTCCTCAGCTGAGATACGTGGACGAAGTCGTGCACCAGTTGCAACTGAGGTGGACGATCTAAGTGGTATCCCACCTCGCCTACTCTCATGAGGACCTGGATAGGTCTGATTAACCTCGTAGATAACATTCCATCTCAGGAAAATCTCCATATAGCACGTCGAAGTGAGACCTTTAAAAATACGTGGTCACCATCCTCGAAATCTAGAGGACTCCACCTCCTATTAACATACGACTTTTTCCTGCTCTGTGTTGTCTTCATGAACTATTGGATGATATGCACCTTCTCTGTAGTCGCACACACCATCTCTGTTCCCACCAGTACTGACTCCACAGGGTTTGTCTATCACAAGGGTGATCTGCATGGTTGCACCTACAATGCCTCAAAAGGTTCCATCCATATGGTGGAGTGATAACTTTTGTTATAGGAAAACTCCACCAAGGGTAAGTGATCATCCCAGCTGCGACCGAAGCCATGGACACATGCACCTAGCATGACCTCGTGGGTCTGGATGGTCCTCTCGGTCTAACCATCTGTCTAAGGGTGGAAGGCGGTGCTCATTCAATGTTATGTCCCGAAAGCCTCGTGAAACCCCTTCCATAGCTGGGATATAAAGCGTATGTCACGGTCAGAGACAATAGAAGAAGGTACTCCATGTAAACGCACAATATCATGCACATAGAGGCATCTCATGATCTCTACTGGATCCTTCCCTCTAATCAATAGGATGTGGGCCTACCTGATGAGTCGGTCAACGGTCACCCAAATCGATTCGTGACCCCTAGATGTATGTGAAAGACCTGTCATGGAGCCCTTGGATATCCCATCTCACTTCTACTCTGAGTCCTCTTAGGGATGAAACAAGCATGTTGATACCTAGTGCTCTGCCTTCACTTGCTGGAAAGTGAGGAATCGTGAGACAAACTCCACCGCTTCTATTTTCATACCTGGCAACCAATGTTGTCGTCAATGTTCATTGTACATCTTCTCCACATTTTTATGTACTACTAGAGGGGATGTGTGGAACTCCCTCAAAACTTCCTTTTAAATTACCAATAGTACCAAGGTACTTCCTCTGAATAGAATGGCGTGCTTTCCACCTTCATAAAATCCATCAGGTTCCTACCCTCTAGATATCTATGCACGTCGTGTCTCACAGTCAGCGTTCCCATGATGTGCCTCCCTACATCACTGAAGAAGTGGGGGAGAGACTATAAGAGACTGTAAGAAAATAGCTCCATCTATATCCATAAAGGATATCTGTAAAGAAACTACCTGCTCTGTCACCTCTCCTAGCAGTTGTATACCAATCTTCATACTGAGAGCATCTGTTAAAATGATCCACTTCCCAGGAGAATAGACTATCTCAAAGTCATAGTCCAGGAGGAACTAGATCCATCACCGCTATCTCTTGTTCAAGATATTCTGAGAAAGTATATACCTGAGACTCATGTGATCATAGTACATGGTAAAATGTTCTCCCATCAGATAGTGCCACAACATCTTCAAGGCGAAGACCACTGCTACTAAATTCATGTCATGGGTAGCGTACTTCAGCTCATTCTATCTCAACTGCTAATAATCATATGTGATCACTAATCGCTCATGCATCATGACACATGCATGTCTGGTCCCTGATTCATCATAGTAGACTACGTACCCTACTCCCTCCTCAAGAAGCCTCAAAATGGAGGCACTAGTCAGCCTATGCCTTAGCTCCTGAATGCTTTGTTGGCATCTCTTCGACCAAAAAATGGTTTCCCCTTCTTTTTCCAGGCTAAAAGTGGTGTTGCAACTCTAGGGAACTCTGGAATGAACCGTCGATAGTACCCAGCCAAACCCAGGAAACTCAGTAGCTCTGCCACACTCCTAGGTGGCTACGAAGAATGTACCGTTTGAAATTTCTCTAGATATACTACAACTCGAGCCTCCGAGATGACTTCACCCAAGAAATGAACCTCTCGAATCCAAAACTAGAACTTCGAGAGATTACTATAAAGCCAGTTCACTTGGAGTGTGTCCAGCACTACCTGAAAATTGTATGTATGCTACTCCATAGTAGTCGAGTAAATTAGTATGTCGTCGATGTAGACTATGAAAAAGTGTTCGAGGTATGGATAGAAGATCATGTTCATGAGTCCCATGAACACTACTGGAGTATTGGATACGCTTAAAGGCATAACCAAGAACTCGTAGTGGCCATAATAACAATTGAAGGTCTTCTTCTGCACATCCTCATCTCGATCTCTATACTGGTGATAGCCTGATCTGAGGTCTATCTTCGAGAACCACTATTCTCCGTTCAACTGATCAAAGAGGTTGTCAATCCTCAGGAGTGGGTACATGTTCTTCATGGTCACCTGGTTCATGAGATGGTAGTCAACACAGAGCTGCATGCTTCCATCCGCCTACTTGACAAACAAAATTGGGGATGCCTAGGGAGAAACACTGGGTTGGATGTATCCCTTTCCCTGAAAGTCCTCTAGTAATACTTGTAGATCAAGATGATTAGTGAGAGCCATCCAATATTCTAGTGTAGATGATCGTGTCATCCCAAGGTATAGGTCAATGTAGAATTCCACCTCTCAACTATGGGGTAGTCCTAGAACATTGTTAGGGAAAACATCTGCATAATGGTCCACCACTACAGCATAAGTTAGACTCTCCACCTCAACTTCTCTAATGGTATGGAATTCCAACTGATTGGTGATCAGCTGCACCCTCCTCCTATTAAATTCGTCTTGTGCTGCAAAGGTTCCCTTCTCGCTGGTGATGGTATTCTTGGTCCCATCTATGTGGAAACACCACACTTTTCGCATAATAGAGTCAATCATAGCATTGACTGTTGATAACCAGTCCAAACACAAGATGACGTCATAAGGCCATGAATCCACTAATAAGAGATCGCAGAAGATTCTCTCTCATCCTAGAGTAAGTTCGCACTGCCGGAACTAGTGAATAATCATTGAATCAGCTCCCGTAGGAGTCTCTAACCGTACGGATCGAACTAACGCCTCCTTCGGAATCTTCGAGCTCTAAACGAGGGATGTGGAAATATAAGAGTGACTAGCACCTGTGTCTATAAGAACTGCAGCTATGGTGTAATTGAGATATATAGTAACTCATATCATCTCTGGAGCACCATTATCATAGGCCTCACCTTCCTGAAGCTCTGCTCTCCCATGTCCACCTGCTCCCTATGGTTGGGGTGGACCTCATGGTGGTGGTGGAGGTAGCACCTAGAAACTTCGTCCACCGCCAGCTACACGTCCATCTCCACTACCACAACTACATGCTCCCTATGTACCGCCTCGATCGATCCATTTCCTCTGCCTTTGAGGTCCCTCAACCGTTTTTCAATCATAAGAATGGAGGGTCGGACAGTCTCGAGCCACATGACCAAGCCCGAAACATGAGTAACATTGTCCTCTCCAAGAATGTATAGATTTTTCTCCACTCTATGTACCCCGCACAAATGATCCTCAGTCGTGTAGTCCTCCACATATAGGTATGGTCCTCATGGCCCTCTACGACATCTTCCCACTGCCAGGTGCGGAAGACTCCTCTACGTGTCGGCTAAGGGTGGGTCTTGCTTCTAAAGACTCCTTAGTAAGGAAACTCCCCACTATGAGGGACCTCACTAGCACCCACGCCTGCGTTGGGATGCTATGTGAGATCATCAAAGCTCTGATCTCTCTCCTGAGCCCTTGCTTGAAGGTTTGGGCCCTAAAAAATGTGTCCCGGACCATATCTATGGAGTAGTGCGAGAGGTCGGTGAGAATCGATGAGTACTGCACCACCGTCATGCAACCCTGCTATAGATGTAGTAGCTCTTGTATCCGCACCACATGAAGGGTGGCTGGTACAAACTCTGCTAGGAACAGACTCTCGAATTCTATCCATAGAAGGGTCACCTCATCATGAACCTAGAGCATTAGGCCCCAAAATCTGCTTGCTGCTACCTAAAGTAGGCTGGCAGCAAGGATCGCCATGAAGTCGGCTGGTGTCCCTACCAGATTGAAGACTCTCACCACATCCTACATCCAATCCTCATCCGCATGTGGGTCCGTCTCTCCCCTCATCCTAGGTGGCCTCTAGGGCTGGAACTTGTGGAATGCACTCAAGCAGTGTGTACTCTCTACTGATGGGGTTGGTGGCATCAGTGGCCCAATGGGTGTGATACAATTGGTGCCTCCACTAGAGCCTCAACTGGAAGAGGGCCCTACACTGAGGCATCATCACTCGATGGGCTATCAGTGCATACAACTCTCGGAGCTCTAACTAGTCGTCCGCGGGGCGCCATCCTGAAAGAAACATATGTGACACGGTTAAAATATTATACCTGGTGAGCTAACCTGGTATAGGTAACTAAACAAAAACATTTCAAAACTCACACGCAATCAGTGTTTTCGTGCACTGAGTCAAAAATTCAGATATCAGGGTCTTGGTGTATGGATATGTCGGCTGCCTACACCTACACTGGACTCCCTGAACTAAAAACCACACTTAGTAACCTTAACAGTATTGCTTGACAGAAATGTAACATCAGAGTCATATGTTCTGTGATAGAACTGACTCCTCTAATACCAATTTTTCACGACCCGTCACTCGGGGCCCGAATCATGGCTATCCCAAGCCCGCCTTCTGTTGGCCACAGGATGTAGACTAGAAAAAAATCATAAATCTCAATAAAGGGAAGGAATTGCATTTATTAGTATAAACAAAAATTATAGAGTACACAACCGGATGAAAAACACTATGCAAAACTGTATACAAATGAAGTGATGGATAGTAAAAAGGGGACTAAAATACATGATGAATAAGAAATTACTAGTACAACTGAAAATAAGGTACTACTGAAGAAAAGTAAAGCAGCTACTAGGTCTTCCTCCGTAATTCCTACCTAAATGGTAGGTGCAAATGGCCTCCTCAGAACTCAACGTTCATCCGTATACTTCGTGTATCGTCGCGCCCAGTGGTCCACCTCTGGGTACTGTCCAATCCTACAACTCTCTACCAAAGTCAGCGCAGTCCATCGTCAGCAACCAACATAATGAGGTATGGGCGAAATCCGTGCACGAGTAAGTATAACGATACAAAATCGGGACCCCAATACCATCAAGGTCTCACAAAACCAACTAGGATAAACCAAAATGTATGAAGTTAATGGATAACCATTACTCAGGTATATGCCCATACATCTACCAATGTTATCTAGTAACCCATATCAATCATGAGGAAAAAACAAAATTCATTGACTCATCTCAAAGCATGATTTTTATTATTGAAACAACGGTTGTTGGGGTTCTTCTTCTCTGTCGAGTACAGTGAGAATGTCATGAAACCAAGCCGCTTCTCACTAACCTTGGAATGCTGAGGTACTCCTCCTGTCGAGTACTATGGGTTTGCTGCCAACTACTAGGTGCTCCTTCGCTATGGGTGTGTTTCCAACTATAATGCGCTCCCCCTAATAGCCTGCAGAGGTATTCCTCTTATCGAGTACCACGGGTCTGCTTCCATCAACCAGGAGCTCCTCAATCAGGGATCTGCCACAAACTACTAGGTGCTCCCTACTGGGCTAGTTGAATCTCTCCGAGTCGAAACGGTCAAGTAGTCATCAGGTCTCCTAACTACTTGGTCCACGCACTCCGCTTTCTCATCACTGGAAGGATCTGCTCCCAAAGCTACTGGGAAACACTCCAACTGTCGCGAAGTGACACGAAGAAGTGTCTCAATGGTCTTCCACGTCGTAGGGATCTCAACGTAATAGGCGACGCATCAATCGGATGCCCAGTCTGTTAGTTATTAAACTTTTCATCCTGGGGGCCCGGTTGATTCGTGTACGATCCAACCTGACCGTAACTCAACAATACCCTGAACTGTGGTGGGCTATACTCAAAGGGATTTTTATGCTCTAAGAAAACCGGTATCACTGACGGTTTGTCAAACGAACATCCCATGCCAATGATATGGCCCAAGATGGTAAAGGGGTCGGTTTGGGCCCAGGTCTGGTCCGACCCGGTTGGACTAACTCGGTCCAACCCAACATGGGTCAAACTGGTCTCAGTTTTCATGGTCAGACTCACTAGGTTTGAACCGGCCCATTGGGTGGGGCATCCTGCTATGTTTAGCACGGTTTGCTTGGTCGGGCCCAGGGAACTGTGGGAGTGGTTCGGCCCAGAGGTTTCCACGTAGGTAACTCGATCCGAAGGTCAGGGCTAGTTCGGCCAGCACCGCAAGGGGCATGGCCTGGGTAACTCATCTCGGGAGGCCGGTAGGCTATGAGGATAACGGACAGGTCGCGCGGGGCACATGCATACCTTGGGTCACCTGGCTGGCTGGCTGGACGTTGGGCTGGCCATAGTGGTGCTTGGGAGGGGGGCGCTGCGCATCGCGCGGGGAAGCATGGGGGGATGCCAACAACACGCGAGGCAACATGTGGGGGCGCCGGGCAGGGCATCAGCGGGGCCAGGAAGGCCGCAGGGGCGCGCAGGCAGCGCGCTGGGGCGCCGGGCAGGGCATCGGCGGTGCCGGGCAGGAGGCGGGGGCACACGTGCAGCGTGTGGGGTCGGCGGGCAGTGTGCGGGGTGCCGAGCAGCGCGCTGGGGTGCCAGGCAGTGCACAGAGGGCGCAGGCAGGTCGTCGAAAGGCCACAGGGGCGCGCGGGTAGGCCATCGGGAGGCCATGAGTAGGCGGGTCGGGCACCGCTCTGCCGGTTGTGTTTTTCCGGGAGTATCAGTGCACCGCGTGGGAGGCGCGATTCATGGAGGCTTCTTGTAGAGTGGCCTTTGTCATCTACTCCATCGTCATTCTTATGAAAAAACAACCCAACAAGAACACTGGAAAAGTAAGTCAATGTGTGTTTGGACCACACCCACCACGTTTAGGGTGGTAACAATTGTCTCAACAAGAAAAAGGAAGTTCTTAATTAGTTGTTTAAACCAATCCATCGATTCCTTTCCAATCTGAAAAAGAGGAAAAGAAAAGGCTATTAAACTAGAATAAAACCACTACCTCTGATTCGTCATTCGACGTTCGTCATTCATTGACGGAGTTGCGGAAAGAAGACGACGAAGATCATCGTTCATCACATTCATCACGCACTCCCAATCTCGGGCTGTGTTGGTCATGGAATACACTCCACATTTGTAGGATTCGAGGGAGGTTGTCGAAGGAGAAAATCGTCGCTGGCGTTCTTCGCGTTCTTCACATTTTTCACTGTAAGAACTTATTTTCTCCTAAACATTCTTCCTCCTAAGTCCACCAAAAGAGAATTCCAACAAAATAATAATAATAGGTTGTCTATTAAATTATTGTTGGAACAGAATTCATAAAATTTGAATTAATTACGCAGACTTCTATAATTAATCCACGAGAGGTTGGAATAATTTAATTATGTGTTTCCCCAATTTTAATTAAAGGGGAAGGTCAAGGGGTTTCCCCCATTTACTGTGGAGTTTATGAGGTTTTATCCTCCTCTATTAATAGGGGATTAAGCCTCATGTGGTCCCCACATCATAACCTCTCATGGGATGTTATGCTCAGGTGGGCCCCACCACCATAACCATTCATGGGAGGTTAGGGTGTGGCGGTCCCACCTCCAATCTCCTCTTAGAGGTTTTATCCTCCACAGACTCAAAGGAGGATCCAATAAAATAAAGTTGTTACACACTTTATTTTATTATTTTTTTATAAAAATACAAAAACTAACTTTTATTCTCGACCAACTACCATCGAGGTAAAAGTATTCTTAAGCAAATATCGGCACTGCAAGATCAACGGTGCCCTCATATTTTAGTTTCAAGAAAAGGTTCAGAAGTTATAAAAACCCGCTCGTACATTTACTGAGCATACCTGGATAAAAATACAGAAATTGAATCTGGGAACATATGTCCTCAGAATCAAGCGCTGTAAATTTTTGCAGACTCATAAAATTCACATGTATTTAAGAAAGAAATTTCCATGGAAATTCCGGGTATTTACAATATCAACGAAAAGTAAGATATTCTAACTAAAAAATTCATACTTTACAAATGATAAGTAATTCATGATAAAAAATTTTTCATTCTTTGACTGTGATATTCAAAATTTTTAATTCATCCTATACCTCATGTAACAAATTTCTATAAATTAATATGAATGAATAATGAACTAAAATATGCTTTTAACGGATCTTATGTCCCATAAGGGAATAAAATGTACAAATATTTTAGTCAAACATATAAAAATAAAAAGAATCATTACTGATCCATCCTAAATATTTATTAAAAAAATAACTATACATTAACTTGGACTCAGTGTATTCTAATGGTAGGTGTAAAACCCTTATCATCCTTCTGTCTTGGGCTGAAGACCTACAGCCTTGTCATAGATGATTGGTTGTCACCCAACATACATTATGTCCTTTCTTAAAACCAAAAAAATATACAATATAAGATAAAAATCATTGAAATAAGGTTAATTCATGATTATCCTTTTAACCATGGTATTTAACATAGACACTGTGAACAAATAGTTCCTTTAATGTTTTACTTAATCATTTCACGAGTAGATAACCATATAACCCTTCTCAATGATGAAAATTAAAATACTTAAAATGTGTGTTATGAAATCAAATTAACATTGATGACACTATATGTCACAAGGTACTCTTTCATTTCACATTCCAAACATTTGAATACCCACATCATATATTATCCTTAAACATTGTAACATCGTGAATGACAATAAATCCTTAAGGAACCATGCATTCTTCCTCATTAAAAAGAACATTGCATCTACTCCTTAAAACCCAAATATTGGAAAACTTCATTTGTGTTGAATAAACCACCTATAATAAATTCCTTACACTGTTCCAATGTAAACAATGATGTCAAATTTACTTATTCATACCCTACACATATTTATCAAGATAACACTATGTTATCATAAAGATCATATTATGTGTTACCTTCCCTTAATCAAAATATGATATTTTCATTAAATAAATTCACCAGTCTAACATGGGAATGTAAATAATAAGTGAAAAATGATAAGTAGAACAATCATTTTATATTTAATCATTCATAACATATGAATCCAAATACATTATTACTTTTATTATTTTATTCATAATCTATTAATAATAACACCACATTAATATCACATTTCATTCATAGTCTCCTCATCACACATAATGTAACCATTAATCTCATCGCCTTGTTGATTCTCATGAGGAACCTTCCTCTTGGGAAATTGTGTTGAAAAATGAACAGTTTATCCTCACATAATAAACATAACCTTAAATTTTTACTTTTGAGGAAAAAAATTTGAATCCATTAAGTTAAACGAATTCATAATTTTCAACTTGATTTTTTTTGTGTCTTACATTTCCATAGTCAATAATGAATTTTTGTTCATATAATAAATTCATATTAGTGATTCTTTCCACATTCATGATAGAAAGGAAAATTAATATTCTTTCCTACATGGTCTCCATACCCAAGCTCTCAATGAATGTATTCTTTATATTACATGGTATGTCTAAGAGTTGGGTAAGGTAAATATTGTTAATCCTATTCCATGAAAACGAAAATGAAATTATTAGAATATCATTCACTCCATCGATCATCCTAATTGATAGGTCATTAAAAAATATTCTATCACATTCAACATCAATCCAGTTCCGTCGGGATCCATCAAATAACAAAAACCATAAGCATATTGTTTGTATTATTCATATGGTAGAAAAACACATATCCAATAATACAATTACATATATGATTTATAAATCATGACACCTTCCATAGTTTATGACACCCTGGGTTTATCATAGGTTATTCATAGCTATGATATATCCAAATCACTAAAGATGATCAATGAAGTGTTTGTGAATTCCCAAAGCATATCTCCTAGGACTATCATACCTGGTGTGTAATAATATCTGTTGTCATGTACCAAATTACACCAATTAAATACCAGAAACACTTTTCAGAGTTTTCACCTATAAGAACAACTATTCTAGAGCCACATCCACTTGTACTATCCTCATTGGTATGTATTTCATGGAAACCACTCACTCTATCAATTAACAAAATAACATGACATTTTCTAAAACATTAATACATTTTTATACTTATCCTTAGATAGATCCCTATACATTTACTTAGATATATACTGAGGGATCTCACTATGGTTTTCTCATCATAGATTCCATGGGTTAACTATAACTATTATATAATACTAGCTATAGTGACCCTCTATTTTCGACCAGTGACATTACATTACATTGTAGAATAATTTAACATTATACAAAAGACACCCAAATACCATGACTGGTATAGTGGATTTAGAAAGATGGAAGCATAATCCCTAGTAAATTATCCTCCCATTATGTTTTTATTGACTATCACCCTTATTAGATGTATCATTCATAGTACATATCTTCATTACCTAGGGGAATGGAAACATAAAATGGGTGATCTCAAATTCATACTAAGCACAAAAAAGTAAGAAATATATGCATAAAAATAATTTTATTGGTATGATAATGTGTTTCTCAAAAGAGAAGATCATACCCAGAATAACAATGATCATAACTAAAATCATTTAGTAAATATTGTCAGATCATATGATATGAATTGTATGAAATAATGAGCTAAATCCATTAAATTATAACATTTTAATAAGACATGGAATTATTTAAAACACGTAAGAATGTAATGATTTACGTATTATCTAAGTCATTACATCTGTGATAATTTTTGTAGTCTAGGTTCACTCTCCAAACCATAATAGTTGTTATGGTTCACATCCATGGCCATCAAAGGTGCATGAGTTCACACCTCATACCATCATAGCAGTCTAGGTTCACTCTTGTGGCCATCATATTAGTTAATATTCACTCCCAATACCATATTAATTTGTCACATGAAATATAAAAGATTACCCAATGCATTGGAGGGAGATATTGGTCCCACTCATTACAAAATTAAATCATGCATGCATGTTCTAGATGATCATAAATAAAAATATTATAACACATGAAATGAAATAAACAGGTAACCATATCACAACATGTGTAAAAAATTATTGGTTTCATAATAATGTTATCAAAATCAAAACCCATGAAAGACTAATGGATTTCATATAACCAGTAATGGGGAAATGAGTTTCATAAAGACTATTAAATTTTTCATAACCCCTACATATAAATTATATGAATGGAACATTATCATTTTAGTGGGTAACATAAATAGATGTCATCTTACATTAAAATTAATTTAGAATTATCTTTTATAATCTTTTCTTGAGGAAATATTGATTCTTATTTGAAAAACGATTTTAAATAAATAAAACATTTTGAAAATATCATTCCTAGAAAATACATTAAAATCATACAAATAAGGAATGAAATCATTTTGAAAAAAAATTTCCCTGAGAACATATAAAAAATTCAATACAATTATAAACCCATTTTAATCAAAATAGCATTTAAAACATATAAAAAGTGGTTCAAAACTTGGGAAAAAATTTTACTGAAAATTTTTAAATGAATCTTGAAACAATTATGAAAAAGAAATTATTTTTAAAATGTATTTAATGAAATTTAAAAATGAGCAGACTTTTAAAATTGATAAGGGTGCTTCAAAAAATAGCAATGGGTAAATTAGTACTTGTCATATGAGGTCCTAAGAACATTCCTTTTGCTTGGTAAAAATGGTTAAAAACGATCCTTGTTCAGAAAAATACCATAATATTCCTTTTAAGATATTGTAAAAATAAATAAAAAGGTAAAATATTCTAAAAAGAATAAAATAGAATGGTATAATATTATTTGAAACAATTTTTAAAATACATATATTTCAGACTGAAAATAATATAAACTAAATCGTTCTAAAATACACATTAAAAAATATAATTTGTACCAAAGAGTGGAAAATGGTACCAATAAATTAATATTGGATTAATAACCAGTTTAGATGAAATTTCAACAATTTTTGGGGATATGGGTTATATTATTTCATCAAAGTAATCATATACATAAATAATATTGAAAAGTAGTGAGATTGTCAGAATAAACTCTTATAAATTAGTATCATTGGATAATAAAATTCGTCTAAGAAAATCGAATCAAATTAACATTAAAATATAATTAAAATAATTATATTAATGATATAAAAAGTAAAATTTCTGTATATACAACTCAAAAAATAATGGAGGTGCATAAAAAAACTTGGGTCCCAAAGAAGTAAAATTGAGACAAAAATATTTTACCAATTCTGTAACTTTAGAAAGTTAATCCCCGTAAAATAAGGATAATAAAATAAGCATTTGAATATCAATAAATTATATTAAATTATACATGTAATACCATAAGGGTAAATACATATTCTACACAAAAGGAAAGAGTGGTGAACATAGCATGTATCTCACAAAAATTAAAATTGAGGTGAAATCTCATTACCTTGTGTCTTAACTCTCTCCGTAATCATTAATGATTCATTTATAATACAAATAATTTTATAATAAATATTTTATGTAAGAATATTCTTATAAATAATACCATATATTTTTTGATTTGGAACTTATATTACACCTTTGTTAACGATCTTTCGTTAAAGTTTCACTTCGGGTAATATTCACTTTGTTCTTCGCATGTGTCTTAATTTGTTATATCATTGATAATTATAATGAAATAATTATTAAAAAATTTAAACCATGATATAAATATCATTAATATAAATTATTTTCATATAATATTTATAAACAGTATAATGATGTATGTAATAAAATACAATGTTCATGGAGATGGTAGGCCATATGTACACAGGAATGTTGTTTCTATTTTTTATTAGTGAAAGAATGAATGAGAATGACATATATATATATATAATTATTCCATTATAATATATATAACATATAATTTAATAAAACCCATCCTTAATGCAATCCATGTGGTGTGTGAATAAATCCCAATGCTATGAGGTTGCAATAGTCCACACTTTCTCAAAAATAATTATCTTATTATGACCTAATTGAATGTAAAGAGATATGTGATGTAAAAGTGAATAAAAATTTTAAATTATTAATAAATATAATATATTACAAATATAAATAGTTTTTTCCTCATAATGTTCATCATGGTTTTTGGTTAATGAAAAATGCACAATCATCATTTCGTGAGGAAGAAGGTCCCCACACACAAAAACATTATGTCCAATAAAAATTAGATAGGTGTGTGTGTAATTGTATTTCATAATTGGTGAATAAAAACAATATATTATATTTATGATACTGGTTTGTTCAAGCTATAATGGAATAATGATAGTGGAGGGAGTGAAGAAAGGAAATAATGGAAATAATCTTGAGAGAAGATGTTATCTCCTAATCAAGTAACTCCATTTGGATTGTGCCAAAAGGCTTCCTTTAGATGATTTCTTCACAAACTAATGATAAAAGATATAATGTAGAATTTTTGGTAGGATACATGGACAGATAATGGCCAAAAATAGTTTTTTTGAGGTGTGAGGAATGGGTAGAGGTGGTGGCCTTTCATAGTGGAGGAGTATAACTCTTGTAAATATTTGGAGAGAGAATTCCACCAACAATTATCATTTTTCATGTGGATAAAATAATGGAACATGTTCGATCCAATAGATTATATGGTCTAAATATGGATAAACAATGGGTTTTGGACAAGTTGTTCAATCGTTTTGGGTCTTAAATTTATACTTTAGTAATTTATTGACCTACTTTTTCACTTCACCGATTTAATTATTTTTAATGAAATTCACCAATATTTTTGGTCAAAAAAATAATGAAATTATTAATAATTATAAATTATTAAATTCCAAAATATTTAAACCATTTTTAAAAATTATAATAAAAAATTGAAATAAATTAATTAAAAAGTATAGTAGTTGTAAGAATGACATGACAGGTTTTTAATGTAATAAATGATCAAATGAGTGATAAGTTATTTTGTCAAATTTTAATGTGAAATTGGTTAAAATGAACTAAATTTGATTAATTGTTTAAAATAATATATATATATACTATTAAACCATTTAAAAATATAATTTGACATTTATAATAAATTTTATGAAAACGTAGTTTTTTTATAAAATCTATTATTTTTAAATATACATTAAAATATGAAACATTTTATAAAAATTCCAAAATATTTATACTAACATATTATTTTCCATATTTGAAATATAATGTAAATTTTGACATAATAAATCTAAAATAGTTAAAAAAAATTAGATTTTATATCGGTTCCCCGTTAAAAGGAAGTAAATTCACCATTATAAAATATGTTTTTATGGATAAAATTTATTTTCTTCTTATTTCTTGTCTTTATAAACCATTATAGAAATATTAATAATATTTCATTTATTATATAAAATAATTTTTTTATTAATATATAATACCAATTTTGATTAGTTTTATTTACTTTGTTAAAATAGATTTCAGAATATAATAATATTTTCCCTTACATTCAATCTGTTTTAATATTCATTAATTAGAAACCTATGAATTCAAATTATATTTTTATAATCCACATATTTTCATTTTTTAGATTAATTTATTTTATATATATAATTTTCAAATATAGGTTATACTCAATTTTAATAACACATTACAGTTAGGAAACACTCAATCTTGCTTGTTATGCATTCCATCGAGGATGGTCAATCTTGTGGGAAATGTATGCTCTCATTGTTGTTCTGTGTAATGTATTCTGTGTTGGGATTTTCTGTACCATATCCCAAGTTGGAACCATGTGAATGGAATATATGACATAGTGAAATTCTACTTTCATTGCTGTGTGAAATGAATAATATTAAAATATTTAATTAATTTGATCAAAATAACCAAAATCAGAGGGTTTTACATGATAGCCCACTAAACGTTTTATGAATATTGTTATTACCAACTAAACTATTAATTATGTGTGATGATAAACCATTCAGTTAGATGAATGTTATTAGTTGTGATTACCCCTTTACCAGTACACATTGTCTATAGTGATAAAATACCCACTTAGTATACTCCAAATCATGTAATAACTCATGTATAAACTATAATGATGATTATACCCAGTTAATTTTCTATTATATTAATATTAATGATAATTTATTCATTTTTAGTCCATGATTTTACTATGGGAACTCAATACCATTGTAACAATGGATGTGGCAAGAGTAATCATTATATATATTCTTATTAATGACCTAGGGTCTGATCCTATATATATTACGATTTGTTATTACAATATAAGGTTGTCAATGAACATGTATATATTAAAATATTTATTTATATTAATGTTGGTTATGTTTTATTGATATTTACCCCCACCATATACGAGTATCTTAATTAACATTCAAGCATCAGGATACAAGATATGTTCAAGGGAACATGTACTCCTATAAATTTAGCATTATGGATTTGTTGGTAGAGTTGGGAAATATGTATAGATGGATCCATGGTTCATGTTTTCTAATTCAACCATTGTTTTATACATTTTGAATATTGGTTTATATAAAAAACAGATTTATTGGTGTTTTATTTATAAAAATACATTTCATACATTAAAATCTATCTCAGTTTTGATTTTATGTGATTATTATTTGTCTATGCTATTTTTTTCATTTAAATGACCCCATTCTGATTTATAATGGACTTTAATTTATCTTTAATCTATTATTATTTATTTTATATATTTGTTGGTATGTTATTCACATGAGTTATTCATATATATTCAATACATGTCATTAGTTTTTAAAATTTATGAACCAGTTACTGAGTTCTGTGGTGTACAAGTTTAGATATAATTTTTGGAAACCATGTGAGAGATGGTATAATGAATTATTATAGGTATATTTTCAATATATTTCTATATGGGGTATTGTAGAAATATTTTGGTTGTTATCATAACTCAGTTTCATCATTATGATATGGAATTATTAAATGAAATTGATGAAAATAGTATATCACCCCAAATGGGATTGTTGTAATTTGTTTTCACTAGAATGGTTGAGTTTGTTTTAAATTAAATGATTTATATGAAATTTTTTCATTTGGATTTGGCTGGTAATATGCATGAATTCTTGAATAATTTAGATATGTACAATTTTAATGAAATTGATTTCTCTATGTGATTAAGGAATGAATTATAACATGACTTTAATGTTAAAAATGTTTAAAAACGTCATTACTATTTTAATATAAATTTTGGAATTTATTCTACATAATTGAACCATGATTTTTCATTTAGGTTTACATATAATAATAATAATTAATATGTGTCTATTTCTAACACATACATTCCTTCTCATTATGTAGGTTTAAATTAATCTATGTCTTGGATATATGATATTATAATAATATATCATGTTTTTATAAGGTAGTGCTCCATTTCATAGAACACATTTCTGCAAACTATATTATCAAGAATATTTAACGTTGTTTTATGAGTATTAAATTAAATATTTCTATATTTTATACCTATGTGAATTCTATTTTAGTGATAGAAAATATGGTATTGTAATGCCCCGACCATTGAGGAATTGGAAACAGTTGTTGTAGAAGCACCACCGATGGATGAGCAGTATAAGCTGAGTTTGATACCTATACCAAAATATCTGATTCGTGGTGCTTCAAGCCTTGGGTTATCGATATTATAGTTATTTATAATTAATTTTCTTAAACAATCACATATCTCTATGAGTGATGGTGGTTTATTGGTTTTCGTGTATTTTGTTGATCTATTGAACATGATTTTTAGCCTTATTGGAATGGCTATAAAAATGTGGTATCATTGATTTAGTAAAATATTTGAGGGTGACTGAATATTTTATGATATATCCTAGATACCATGTTAATGGGATTATTGATTCAGTCTTAATATAGCCTGAAGGTCACTCCCAATACCCTTGAGTTGGCTACTAACACCTGACATCATACAATATGAAAATGCTAACAATTTATTGAAAAAAACAATAAATGAATGATAAAAAATTCAAATTCAAAATAAGTAAAACTCAATAATGAGATGTTTAATAGAAATTAAAGAGGTTTTAAAACCTATTGTCCTACATAAAAATTAGCATAAATATATGATAACAACCCAAGTCCAATATTAAACAACTCTTCATGCACAAGGATCAACAATTATTACCACCTTCAAATGGCACTTTATCCTTGGTCAATCCTAAAAGGAGATAACCACAAAAATACCCAATGGCATAGGTAAGGTGTGCTATAAAATCTTAGTACGGTCATACTAAGAAATCAATAATAAAATCCCATAATTAATTATCCAAATAATGTTGTCAATTTAAAAAAACATTTATGTAATTACAAAATCATATTTTAAAAAATAATTATTTTCATTTAAAATGATAGAAATACATTAATTATATTTATCAATAAGAATTTATATAATATATTTTATATAATTTCATAAGGCATGTGTAAAATAGTTAAAAAAGATGGTATTTATTTCAAATACGAAGAATGAGAAGGGTAGTAATTTTCAATAATGTAAGATAGTTCAATAGTATAGGATTCCCACATACACAATTATTTATCAAGGAAATATTTGTACACATATCACTCAGACACCATTTAATGGGGACTCATCAATATCGCATCGATAATTTGACCTTATGAGTATATATTTTTAGTGTTATAAATTTTCAATACATTGTTATCCTAAATAGGTCACTAAGTACATAATATTTATGTTCCCAAATAAAAATAAATTTTAGTTAATTTATTATAAAATAAATTAAAATACAATTAAACCCATATTAGTTTATTTAATATTACAATTTCAATTTAAAAACAAAAATTTGTTTTTATTAAAAATATTCATTTTCCATAATAATTACCCTAGGTTTATATCAGAACCATTTGAAGCCATTTTTTCTCAATTCATAATTTGAAATAAATTTCATTAAATAAATTTCAAAAATTAAATTGAAATATTTAAATTTCAAAATTTTCAATAAAAATCACAATTACAATCCAATTTATTGGAATTGGGTGATTTTTCCAAATTTCCAGCTAAATCTATTCCAAATCTCCAAATCACTATTTTTTTAAATAGTTAAATAAAAATAAATATAATTTTAATAATTAATTTTAATTTAAATTAAAAAATTTAATTTAAATGAATCAATATATTTTTAAAAACATAGGACACCTAAATGAACGCATCCACCAAAAGATCATGAATCATAAAACCCACAATCGAGAAACTCATGTGAAGAAATTTATAGATGAAGATCCCAGAATAAAACCTAGATTCAATATCTAAATAATAATAATTTTATCCTCCATCATTACAGATATCTATTAAACCCAATGGAGGCAAGAGGAGAGAGAGTTATTAAGAGAACATGAAGAGTAAATATAGTTGGGAAGTGATTGAAAACCATTTTCGTGTTTTCAATTATATTATAAATGGTTGTTTAGGGTTCAACATCAACTCTTGGGATCCTCCAAGGAAGAAGAAAATTTAATTTGGTTTTTATTAGCCCCTCGGGCACCTAAAAAGATGGTTCAGTGTTTTAAAATTAATTTTTGGATCTATTATATCTCATACGACCGGTTAGCTGGGTAGGTTCAGATGGTTAGAAAAACCCTTTTCCCCAGTTGTGCACCATTATTTCCCAAATATCATGTTTTCTACAGGGTCAGTGCATAGTTTTTCAAACCTTGATTTTCCATCCACACCCCCAATATTTGGTTTTTCATGGTTTCAACTAATATGGGAAATGTTTTTGTAAAACCATGCACCAACCGTGCATTGTCCAAAGACATTCCAAATTTCTAAAATTTAACTAGAATTTACCTCAAATGAATCCAAAAAATACTACTGATCAAAATATCGAATTAGGGATTCATAAAAATAGTAACCTGATGTTACAACCTCCCCACAATATATACATTTTTTTCTCAAAAATCATTTAATAAAGATTCAATGTCAAAACGATGTGGCTAATTCTCTGTCATCAATGTCCCCCACTCATAAATATAATTATAATCATAGTTATTGTTACATATAACACAGAAAAGGTATTTCTCTCCCTATATGTTCCTTAGTTTTACAATAAACTGCCTTGCTGGTTGTTCAATCATGGATAAATCAGGAACAACATCAAGGTCACTCCACCTCAGAACCTAGTATGGATTAGATTGATACTTTCACTAAACCGATACATGAACCAACTTATGTATTGATTTTATATATTGTGGGTTTTATAAATTATAATAAACATTATCCACTTGCTCAATAACCTCAAAATTTACTGAAAATGAGGATCAATATTCCCTTCCCCATCAAGTCACCAATTTCCCTAATAGCGTTAAACATTTTAGAACACCTAATCACCAACTAAAAATTTCAACATTCTATGATGATGATCATTATAAAATTTATATGTTATCTATGAAATTGACATTATATGATGAATGAATATAATATTTATCTTCATATAATGATATATTATCTTTCAAACCAAGGATCATTTATGAATATCTGACAGAAACAATAGAGATTTATATGGTTATCCATACAAAGCATTAAAAAGAGCCATTGAGAATGCAGACTAGTAACTATTATTATAAGATTGAATTTTTTTCCTATAATTCTATGCCAAGACCCTTAAATACGAATAATGTTGGGAAATATTATATCTCAAATAACTTGTATAGTTATTTCAATCTCCCTATATGCAAATGGATAGTAATTTTGTGATCAAATACACATAAGATCCAAGTTCCTCATAAAGGCCAATCCAATATGATGAAGTAATATTAGGATCCCTAATAGAGACAATATAAGATATATCTCCAGAAAAATTGACAATATCATACAAATAATTATTTCCCAACTCTTCCTATTTGGGTGTTTCAAAAGTGTGTATAATCTGTGGGGAATTATCTGCTGATCGATCCCAACCCATATCGCATTATTTTTTATGTAGTTATGCCACAACCTAGCCACAAAGCCCATAGATATCCCATCGCACATCATTATAGGAATCAGATGTGTCATAATCAATCCAAATGTTTTTTTGGTTCTCATCCTTTATCAATTGGAATATATACCAATTAGTGGAAAAAATAGGTATTCCCCATCTCATACATTGCCATTAGAATTGATTCTTTTGTCATAGAAAAACATTGTGGTTCATGGGAGCACATCCCATTAGGAGTTATGTAAATCCCATGTACTAGCTCTACAATACACTAAAAATACAATATATAGATTTTTATACCATATAATTCCCCCAATGGATAACAATATGTCATCAGAATTCTCTCAACCATAATGAGAAAATATAATTCTACAAAACACATCTTCAAGTTACTAGTTCTGAATGATCCACTCAAGATGTGTGGATGTTAACTCAACAATATCTACATAAACCTTGGTCCCTAACTCCTAGTATCAAATATTAAAATGTAAAATAAATCCACAACATTCCTCATTTGTGATGATTATTTCACTTCCTCTATAGTATGTTTCCTACTAAATGAATCTATGAGGACATTCCCATTCCCTTGTGTATAGGTGATGTCAAATTCAAAATATGGAAAGTCTTACACCCAATGCCTCTAGGTGGGATCAAATAATTCTGAAAGAATATATAATTTAATCTCTTTTACTAGAACACTTAGTAAACCTTTCTCTAAAAATATAATTCTAGAAGCTCGTATACATGTTCATCACATCTATGATTCTATGGTCATGGGTTAGCAAATTATTATCATATCGTGTAAGAAAAGGAAATCCATAACAAATTATATGATAACCATTAATAATAACAAAACCATAACCTGATTCCCATACATCATAGAAGACCACATATCCCAGTCAGGCCTTTATAAGATTTAATATTGGTGTATTAGTCCAAATAAATTTCATTGCAAAATAAATCTTGATGTTCTCATCCATAGAAAACATTTCTCTTTTTTGAGTTAGAGAAGTAATTCTAAAATCCAACATTGACAATTGATTTACAAACCATAAATAATACCCCAATAATCCAAACAATATCCATTTATTGATAACATTTTATGGTTGTTACCTTGTCATTATATATTCACATTTTTTGGATAAACTAAAATACTATTTTTTGACACCTTGTGCCCAATGAATATCACTTTTCGAATCCTGAATCAACATTATGATATCTGGAGATGATGTTTATCCTTTATCAAAAATTAAAAAAATAATCTTAGACGAATAAAAATATATTTCCCAGGAATTAATTAAACACGTCTTTCATCCACAATCATCACCACTAATGTATAAAGAATCCAATGTATGTTTTTTTCATTAAAGATGATAAAATTGTATGAGAATTGATTATGAAGAATGGAATTACAAGGTAATAATAATTTCCATGCCCAATCCATAAGTAAGGTTTATGAATTCCAAATTCATTTATCCTCAACAGATGTTAACTAGATAGAAGATCAATCTTTGAAAGCCACTTCCCCTATTTTAGTTTGTCAAACTAATCATTAATCTATGGAAATGGATACATATTCGTTAGAATAACTCTATTGAGGTTTTTGGTAATCCACAAAAATGTTAAAGTGATTTATAATATTTTATACAAAAGTGATTTACCAGCACCCAAGGTTACACCCTAAGGAACATAATCCATTCACTTGAACATCATCCTACTCAAATAATGACACTTTAATTTCAAATGCTTCTATGTATTAATAAAAAATAGATACTACTTCAATATTAGACACTATATCAATCACAGACTCTACCACTCATATAGGTTGAAAAAAATATGTAGGAAGGAAAATTTAGTGGAAATATATGAAAATTTGAGGGATATAATTTCGTAATGATTACAACTCATGATAAAAAACATAATATTGTATAACATTCTCCAACTATGGATAACAAGGTCTAGCTATACTCTACCATGAGTACCATTCCCCTACAAAGATATAGTAAACCCCATCGAGTGCGGTAAATTAGACACGTCAAAGAATACAATAAATCGTGGAAATATTGTCCATGATCCAATCCATCAAATAAATTACTTTACTTATTTAATGAAGAGAACCTGAAAATCCTAGGCATGATACACCATTTATACAAGGAAATAAAAAAGTAGTACTATAGATACACTATTATATTTTTCTTCCAAGGGGTATAGTGATATCAATCACATATAATAATAGCTCCATATGATGGATTAGAATATTGGAAATATGGGCTGAAATAAATTAATAAGTGGCACACATATCAAATAATGTCATTCCTAATGTAGAAGCTATATATATGGTGCCTCTTAAAATCACTATAATTTTATCCTTATACATTGGCGACTCTTCTAATTTATGTAGATGTTTCATTCTGGCTTTCTATGGATTGAATACCTTAATTCATTATACATATAATTGCACAATGTTTTTAGAAGGAACTGTTGATCTGGTTCCACTATGTAGAGTGGAATAGTCATTGAAGAATATCTAGAAGTGACTTTAAACTCCACAATAACCACAATCCTTATATGATTTAGTGAAAATCAATATTGAATTCTATATCATTCCAAACTATTATAAAATCAATGGGCCTCTCCCATGTATTATATGAGGTCTTAAATAACCATACATTCATAAACCACTAAGGAAATCATCATTATTCCTCTTTCCATTAATGGAACACACACTATCCCTCGGAGAAAAAGGACTCCCATATAGCTCTTCATTCCATAAATGTCAATTTCAACCATCAATTCTCTATCCAGTACAATAACATAATAAGACAACATTGCCAAGGAAACTTGATAAATATTATTATGTTTATGCTCCTTATCAATCAATAAATTCTTTGTCATCTCATTAGAAACTAACTCAGCTAATAAATTCAATATCATTGAAAAATTATTTGAATATTCATTTTTGTTATTATCAGCATTCTCATGTTTGAAAAAATAAGTATCCATGGATTACATCATTGACTCGGGTAGATATTTCCGGTTAAAGGAGACCCGATGTATTTACACTCCATAAACTCATGCTTTCTCATTATCACAATTATGTACCACCACCTCCTGCTTGGGCCCTCCAACATGAAGGGGGCACACATCACATTTATTTCATTAGGGGTATCCATTAACCGAATAATCATCATTATCAATCATTCCACAACCACTGAAACATAATTAGAGAACACGAACGTTGAAGTCTTCTAGTAATGGAACTCTTGTTCATGATTTCATCGAATTTCCCAACAAGGTTCCAAAGCTAGGTCTCAAATGGTAACTGGAGGTTGTTCTAATCCCAAAATGTGGGTCATACACACAATTACCTCAACTAGAATCGGTTCCATGAGAGGAGTTTTTCACTACTTTTCATCTTCATTATCATCATGGATCTAATTTTTAGAACCCTTTGATGTAATGATGCTAAACAACATTAACAAAAAAACATTGTGAACCTCATATTAACAATAAAATAGAGCACCATGAAGACATTAAACGCAACAATATATTAAAAAATATTTGGATTTCACAATATCCAATTAAAATGATTGTTAAAGAATATAACTAATATTATAGACATAATTCTTAAGAACCACATGGTGACATAAGGATCATTTAATTTTGATATGGTTATGCACCAAATCACAACTGCCTCCTAAGACCCAGCAAGATTACTAAACTATATACTAACATCAATGAAATTTTATTAACCCCTCCCTTTGATAACATTTTTTCATAAATAAACCCAGATACCCGAGTAACCTGATAACTAGCTCAGTCATGACATAGCCCGAAGGATGTTCCTGATCCCCATGGGTTGGACACTAGTACTTGACATCATACATTAGAAATTAAGGAATGAATTTTAGAGGAACACAATAGAATCATGATAAAAAATTTGATTATTCGTAGAAGAAAAACTTCCTTGGTAGAATCTTACAATATTTTAAATAGGTATGAAAACTGCAAGTGCAACCACAATGTACCAAAAAATACTATAAGAACCTATGTCCCAGTAAAAAAAACTCTCCATTCCCAAGGTCTAACAACTAGAAACACCTACAATTATTTTTTTACCAATTCTCTTTCCAATAAGGGTATAATCTACTAAAATTTTGTGTAATGGTTATGGTGTGAGCTAAAATACATGTACTGTTCATAAAGGATTCCATAAAAAGATTCCATATTTCATTAACCAAATAAATCATTCTATTTAAAATTAAATTCATTGAATTTTAAAATCATATTAATAAAATAACTATTTACATTTAAAATGAAGTAAATAAATTAAACAATTTCCCAAATAAATATTAATTTAAATTGATTATATAATTTCATAAGGAATGTTTAAAATAGTTTACAATAATGGAATATATTTAAAATAAAAATATATATAAAAATGATAATTTTCTAAAAGGTATGATTGATCTATGCTATGGGACACCGTCACCATCAAATAGATATCATTAAAATATGGGTAAACATGTCCCTTAGATGTTGTTCATTGTGTACTCATCACCATCCCATTAGCGATGTCATCTACTACAAATGTATTATTTCTATTGTAAATCATCAATAGATTGCTCCCTATAGTTATTCAGTGAAATCATAGTCTTTGATGTGACCTAATAATAATTAATGATTGGTAAATTATTTTAGAACTATTAAAAATACAATTAAACTCATCTATTCATTATAAATATGTCAATTACCATTTATAAGCCAAAAATGATTTTTTATAATAAGATGACTTTTCTAAGATAAAACCACTGGAATTCTATCAAAAAAATTAATAAATTTTTTATAAAATACAAATTTTAAATCAACACCATCAAAATAATATTTGAATTTAAATTCAATAATTAAAATTTTAGGATTTTTTATCAAATTCACAGACATTCCCATGTTCATTTGAGTTGGGGTTCTTCCTAATTTTGGGAAAAATCCAATCTAAATCCCCAATTCACTATAATTTTGTTTTTAATAAATGAAATGAAATATATTTAATGAAATAAATAAATTAAATTTAAATTTACTAGTTGAATATAACTGATGAAATTTAGATTTAATCAAATTTTACATCGTTAATTAAAGCAACTGTCTCAATATCATGGGACAAGGAATCAAAAAAAAAAGCCGGAATCTCCAATGAATAACATTGACAATGAAGATATGAGAAGAAATACAAGATTTTATATCTAAATAACATGTAATAGATCATCCAATAATAAAAATATATAATTATTCATAGTGAGGAGAAGGGAGATATTAGAAGAATTAGAACGTTAATAAGAAACACACTAGGAAGAGTTCTAATGTCATTCTCATAGCATCAATTCTATAAATAAGTCTTTTAGATGGGACAAAATCATCTCTTTGGATCCTCCAAGGAAGAATAGATATTATTAGGCTTGTGTGATCCCAACTCGAACTTAAAAACATGTTTTTATGGTTTTAAATTTAATGTTCAGATTAATTATTTTTAGTGAGCATTGTTAGTTGGGAAGGTTCAGACAATTTGATAAACCATGCACCCTAGAATTGTGACCCTATTAACCAATGTTCACAGTCTGTCCTATGTGGTAGAACAATTTTTGAAGCTATGTTGTAAAAATTAAAATCCACACTATTTGGGATTTATAGATTTCCACTAAGACGATACATGATTTGAAAAAAATGTGTTCCAACATGGCATTGCCATGAGACATTCACAATCTTATATATTTTACCTGAAACACCCATAAATAAGTCTCAACACAATAATGATCAGAAGTGGGGTTTAAGAATACCTAAAAATAGTAATAAGATGTTATAGTATCATTGGGGTGGTTTCCAAGTCTACATGGACTAGCATTTCTGGCTATCCTAGATTGAATTTCTTGTTCTTTTCATTATGTAGTTCTTTAATAAGGAATTATGGTTTTATATGTTTTAAAAGATTATCCAACTTGATAAGGTGTAATATTAATGAATAAATATTCTACACACTATACTACTTTGAATATCCAAATCATTGAATACTTTTCAAGGGTCATAATCATAGACCTCATTTATAAACTGACTGTGATTGACGGTCAATATTCTAGGAATATTTTTTCTCTGTATAATACTAGGTGAGAATTATCAAGTAATAAGAATTATATTATTTATTGTTCTCATCAGATTAGTGATTAAAATTTAATCATAGTAGGTTTTCATTGTTTTTGATCAGAGGGAGGATTTCAAGGTTGTTTTACTAGTTTGGTAGGAAAAGTAGTCTCAATATAGTTTTTGATTGGACAAAAAAATATCAACCACATATAAATATGGGGAGCAAAATGAAATTTTTTCATAGTGAACCATAGCTAGTATATTAATTTTTTTCTTTTTAGAATCAGGTTCTATAGTAGTTTGGGTTCATTATCGTGGAAAATTAGGTAAGGGTCATTGTGTCAATTATGAAATAGGGGAAGACATGACACCAGATGGAATAGAATGATACTTTGTAATATTAATATCCCTTTTTCAAACCATGTGTTTGGAGATATGTGAAAAATCTCATGTTTGATACATATAACTGATCCAACAACATTTTATCATATAGAGGGTCCTTTTACATTCATAATTCTACTTATTGTAAGACATACATTATCATAGGATATGTCTTACATGGTTTCATTGTAATCATTTATTTCTACACACATGGTTATTTAGTATAATTTATGTGTTTAATTATAAATGTGTATGATTCCCATTGATACACCCTTAATGGTCCAATTCATGGGTGTTTAGATATTTTAGGCATGTTATATTATGTTTAGTAGTTACATATATATATATATATATATATATATATATTATTTTATTTTTTTTATAGTTGGGTACATTAAATTAGATCCATAATGTTTTCTGGTTACTCATTATCATGTCCCACCCAACTAATATCATATAAATGTATCATTATAAGATTTTAGGGGTGAACCATATACATTCAATGGAGAAAATAAACTATTAAAAAATATTTTTGAGGCATAGTCCTGAGTATATGAAAATTATTATTTCTTAGTATTTTATTTTACTTATATGTTAATAAGATGTGATAGGGATGTTATTTAATCCATCATATTTTTTTTAGTTACATCATGATTTTTTATGAGTACATTATTTCTTTCATTTTCAATTAATGTTGGATTTCTGAGTAACCCAATTCCATATTTATATCCAATATTGATTCCGTAGTACCAGAAGGGTCTTGTAGAGAATTGGGAGTTGAAATTTTTGATTGATTGTATCGAAAAGAAGGGATACATTAAATTGAGAACTACCCATTCTAGTTATAATATATTATTCACTAAGAATGTAAATTATAGTTAATAGTTTTGTGGAGATATCATGAGTTATATCCATGTTATTATTAACAACCGATATTATATCCATTATATATATCACTTGTATGATTAGTTGAGTCATGTAAAGTGGTTCTCAAAGATAATTCTATTCCTAGGATATCCCAAATTCTGGGTTATGATAGTGTGTGTTCAAAAAAAATTATAACACATTTGGATGGTGTTTTTTTATGGTTTTCAGATTAAATAAAATCTATAAATTTTTAAATCCATTATGTTTGTATTATACAACACATTTGGATTATATTTTCAATATTATTAAAAATATTCCAATTTACTACTAAACAATGGATGATTGTTCTTCATATTTATATATTTCCTTGAGAAAACTATAATTTTATAGATTCTATTTTAAATTTAATATTATTAAATTTTTTGATCAAAGACGCTCTCAAATTTCAGAATGTGGTATATAAGTATAGAATATTATTTAATGAAAATAATATCAAGGAAATAATTTTTGGTTGGGATATATGAATAGGTTTATGATAATATGATTCATGGTATTAAAAATATTATATTGGAGATACATTATAGACATCTCGATATTGGCGGTGTTGAGGATAACACCAAACAAGAAGTGGATAATGATAAAATAAGTTGATTATGATATGGATTTTTTATATGATCTAAAATAAATAATAATGACCACATAGATCATGAAATTACCAAATAATAGTTTTCTTGTTTATACATTTTTTTATTCCCCTAAAGTAATGCATGGAATAACTCTAACATATAACAAGATTATTTATTCTTAATAATATAGATAGTTGAGTGTACATGTGCATGACTACATAATGAATTAAATAGTGTTATAAGTGTTAATGTATGAACTAAATTGTTGGAATCAATATACTATGTGTGAGAGGTTAATTCTATTCATTAACTATATGGACCTCTTTGTATATATTTTTTCATATTGGATTGAATCATTATTATTTTGTGTATATTTAGAATCATTACACATGTGAATTAGAGACAATATTTAATATTTGTTATGACAATGATATAGATAATATAGTGATTAGGTATACATTTATATAGGTAGATTGTGTTGAAATAAATGGGTTCCAGATAATTTTACTATCTAATGAGATTCACATGGACATGTAATAGTGATAGGGTCACGAAACATGTATATTTGTGTTTATTACATCATCATTCATTAATAGAGTGAGGGATATTAAATTATTTGAATGAAATACATATGATATGATATAATTTATAGATGGTTTCACATGATCTATATAGGATTCTATAAGTGTGTAGTTGTTTTTATGTTCATACAAGAATGTGTAAGGATGTAACGGATGAATTATGGACATCAAGATTTTTTATTCACCTTGGGATAATAATGTTTTATCATTATATCCACTCTTTATATTAGTGGCATGAAATATAAAATCACATCATGGTGTCAATTTAAATATTCTACATTAGTTATTTAATTAATGTAAATTTTTAGAGACATGGATTTCTTCTTCATCCGCTAAGCATTCATGAGATAAAAAAGGTAAATATAATGATGAAATTTGAGAAATGTCCATTGTGGTCACCACATGGTACTAATATTTTCTAGGTTAATATTGACCGATTAATGAGGGTTATGAATTTTCAACTAATCATATAGACCAAATATATTAATAATCATTTGGATTTAAATATTTTAAAAATAGTATCACTGAATGGTGTATTGATAAGTATCATATTAAATTTTGATGTCTATTTTTGTTCAATCCACAAGTAAGAATACTTTATAGAATTTTAGCTATTTTTTATTTGGAAACAATATAATATCCTTATTCTATTTGATTATTTTACAACATGAGTAGGATTTTTTATGAAATTCTATAAGAATATATCTGATATTTTTTAATTTTTTTGGGAAATCTATGTTGAAAATGTTTGGACTTCCAATGAAAATATTTATCACTTTTTTATTCTTATATAACATTTTGGTGACTTTTGTGGTTAATCATGTTGATCACGTTGATGCTGGTTAGAGTTAGGTGAATCATTTATTGTTGAATTTAGTTTTAAAAAATATATTCCAATAAATTTTTGATTATCCAAACTAGTTAGATAATTCTTAGTGTAAGAAGTGGTCATATGTCATGAGTGATGTCTTCCACTATTGGTTTAAGTGTGGACTAATAAATAATCAATATCCCACATTGATTTTAACATAGGGTGATACAAAGGATAGGGATGCGACCCAAATTTTTCGGGGGGCTGGTTTTGGTTCTTGATTGATATATAAAGAAGTGTATTGGTTAGAAATTCCCCTAACATAATTTTTGATATATTATTTAATCTATTTATATAATTTTTATAAATATAATCAAAATAAATCATATATTTATAGAAATAAAAATTGAAATCTAGTTTAATGTGAACCAATTTCTATTTTAATGTATATATACTATAGAAGATTTTAATGATCATAACTAGGATGTCTGTACATCAGATATGTTTTAGGTTGAAGGATAATAATATCCAAAAAATAAATTGGTACAAGAGGTTTGTATAAATTCATTGTGACTAGAATATTTCATTGTAAATTATAAATGACATTTCAGATGGATAAGTAACCATATATTGGTGAGTTTGTAATATCCTATGCAATTGGAGTTATAATTTTGTTTAAATTTTCATCAAACCAAGTTATTTATAGTGGTTCATAATGATTGGATGACTTTAAATAAGAATATAATTATATTTAATGAAAATGGGATATGATGTTCTCTTTTTTCAAATAATATACTAACTATCGAATCCCTGGGGCGAGTCCCTTTATCATTTTGTGCTAAGGGAATGTTCTACTACAAAACAATGCGGTAATTGGTGGAGTTGTATCAAAACCCAAGTATCATAAAAGAGTTTTGGTAGGGTTCCACTTGAGTTCTAAGGGTAATACAGGTTCATCCATTTTAGTATTAGAATTGTTGAATATTTTTAATGGGATTTTATAAATTTTAGTTTCCCCACCTCTTCCTTGAATTCATGACTAGAGCTCCCTTATGTATTGTGACTTCTCCCATTATCCAGTATTCTCCCATCAATGAAATATGTATTTAATTACAATTTTCCTTATGGCCTCACTAGAGGTAAGGACCAAATTATATGATTCTATATTATTATTATCCTCCCTATCGTGTAATTCATCACAATAATACATAAATTTATAAGTATGTTAGGTTTTTCAATTTCATATAACCTATGTATATTTTGGATTTTTTATCAAGTATCATGAAATGAGTATGTGGTCATTTCCACCTAAATTATTCTTCCCTTTTATATGTGATCATGTTTTTCAGGATATTTATGGGTTATAGAGTGCGTATTAAACCACTAGAAGAGAATGAATCCTTGGAATGATAGTACCTTATGAGATATTATATCCTATACATACCATGATAAACTCTCTTAATCGCTTTATTTTTTATTCATGGCCATTAATTTCTGTGATTTATAATAAAAGTACTGATTGGAATGGGAATTAAAAAATACAAGGGTTTTCCTTGAATATTTCATAGTGTATGAATCCTTTTGTGGAATCCATGAGAAACCATGTTAATTTGGAATGCAGGTAATATTTAGGATATTGAGTATTTTCCATTTATGGGAAATTAAAATATAATGTTACCATTCATAGATACCTATGAGGGATGAATTGATTTTTTGGTATTAATGAAACTCCAATGTGAGGGAAGAAATGTCATATATGTCCTAGAAATATTATATATTGGACTTGGGTACCATAGTGAGAAGTAAAGGTTTAGTCAGACCAATAAGAAGGAAATAAGTCACTTTACATTTCTATTATTTAAATATGTAATCATTTCTGCTAATATTGATTATGAAATCACATTTTATTGTGATTTTGATTGTAAATATTAATTTTCCATATTCAATAATATTTAGGATAATTATTTTTTTGAATGATGAGACCATTATCAAAAAACTTGGAAAATAATATTCATAAAAAACACAGTTAGAAGATTCTAAATATATTAATTTTTCCTTGATCCCTATGAACAAGAGAAATGAGTTCATTAGGATGTCACGACCCCCTCCCCACAAAGTGTACCCCTCCTGGGCCGGCAATGTGAGAAGGGAGATAATGACCCCCGAGTCCCTCCTCCAGTAGGCCCCGGGTTGTCGACTACCACCGAGGGTATAATAAAAATACAAAAGGGAGGCATTACCCTCTAAGAGAACACATGCAGAAAAGAGAGATAGAATAGACTCCAACTCCAACTCATAACTGAAATATAAAAGAAATCCGAGTACATATATGAAATGTCATGAAAAAGTACTACAACTGAAAGGGGAAACTAAAAGTACCCAAAAGAGAGTAAAACGGCAGCGACCACAATCCCGAACAGCTCCTCCTCCAACCGAAAGCTAGTAGTAACCAGCTTGATCTCCAACCTGCTCAATGTGACCTGAAAAAACAGTTTATATGTACATAGGGTGAGTATAACAATATACTCAGTAGGATCCTCCCCAAACCTCTCGTGAAAAAGTAAAGAAAGCATGCTAAAGCCCAGTGAACAACAAGTGAAACTAACTCATAACCTAAACAGGTATACTATGTTCCCAACCTCCCCATGGATAGTCTCACCAAGTAACGCATACAAGAATATAGCATATAGTAAAGAATATCAAGGGTACCCCACTACTACTTCCCCACTGGTTTTCCACTTTTCCCCAATGACATACGTCATGTGCATCTCTCTCCAAAGGCTTGCCCGCAGACACATGGGCTATGCACCACAATCTGCACCTCATGCACCACAAAGGCTTGCCCGCAGACACTTGGGCGAAGCACCACACCGTCCTCGCAACCAAAAGTAACCAGGTAGTTTCCGGGAGCCACCACAGCCTGCATAACGTGTATCATACGTCGGGTATAATACCTCAAGCCATTACATCCCGTACTCCGAGTAAGGATCCTCAAGCCATCATAGCCTATACACATTACACTTATAGTAGTCCATAGGATACTATATCTAGAATATATGTGTGTGAATAACCACAAGCCATTACAGCCCTATACACACATATATGAGGTAACTAACCGTTGTGCCTCATGGCACAAGTGTCTACAAAGAGAAGAGAGCGGGACCAAAGGGGGTAGTCAGCCATTCAACCTCCCATCAGAATGTTGGGGAAAACAACCCCTAGGGCTCAGAATCTCCGGGGTTTCAGTTGCCCTTACCGACAGGGTGGAGTAGCGTATAGAATCACAAAAAGTACAGAATATATATGTAACTCACATCCACACTATGGGCATTACCTAGTCTTAGATACAACTGCAGCTAACGTCTCTCAGACTCCAGGCTGCTACTTCACAGACTAGGTATCCTATAAGCACACAAACATTTGAAGATCTTTATTAGATTACTCCATTCTCATTTTAACAGTTCCACTATACGTTAATTTAATTATTTAAACATTAATTATGAATGAACAATTCCACATTAAACTGAATTGTCATCACATTCAAAAAAAACTGCTCCTTTTAAGATTCACATCACCTTTAAAATTCCAGTATCTCCATCCCCGTGGATTTTCACCATTTAATCAAACATTCATTATAGAGTTAGTTTCCCACATTCCCAGGAATTCTAGAAAAGCATCCTATGCTACTAAACACAAAGGATGCTCAACACGGTGAGTAGATATACTACTCGTCGTGTCTTTTCCACCTATAGAAAGAGCACAGACCCATTTTCCCTCGAGAGTCTAAACACGGAAAGCACGT
This sequence comes from Viscum album, assembly GCA_963277665.1. Lineage (NCBI taxonomy): Eukaryota > Viridiplantae > Streptophyta > Magnoliopsida > Santalales > Viscaceae > Viscum > Viscum album. The sequence goes on along the minus strand of OY728135.1, from coordinate 1,995,826,068 downwards.
GGCATACCTCGCGCATCTTCTCCTCCTTCAGAAGAAGGGTATCGAGACCATCTGCCTTCAGTAGTGGGGAAAATAAAATCATATTAACATTCAAAGTAAACCACAAGCATCCAGCAACCACATCCATCCCATTCCATCACCCCTGGTGTCCTCCCTGACACCCACATGCATAACTGATGCATATCGCCACTCTAGGCGTCATCCACTACCATATCCACAAGGCCTCCACGCCTCCACATATCACAACAGCCATCCAAGATCACATCACAGTACAATCAGTAGGAAAACAAAAATCACAACCATGGCTCTTGACCCTTTAACAGCAAGAGGGTAACTCAGAACCCTTTTAGAAATTCTCACACAATCTGTTCATTAATCCATATTAAACTAGAAGATTAGTTATACGTAGGATCCAATTACGGGAGACCTAATCAGTAAGCTATCACAATTAAATAACCATGCTTCCTTCCCTAATTTGATTATCCTCAAATTAGAACAACTACAACAATGGAAATAACCAGATTAATTTACATGCTTCATTATCTTTAGCCAATTAATTAACAATTAATTCTGGCTTTACGTTCATTATCAATATCTATCATGAATGAACAACAGATCAAAGAAAACATAGATATCACTATATCTAGGAAAACATGAGGCAAACCGTTATCACGGTATAAAGAAAGAACATGCGATCAACCAATTCTTTTAATCCGGTTCAAGTATTTAATTAGGACAATTTCATTGTGATCCAAAGGGATAAATAATGCTAATTGTACGATTGCACATATACAATTAGAGAAGCCATGAATCCCCTACCTCAAACAGTTCCTCACGTTCTTTATCCACACAACAGGTCACGATCCTCCCCTCGCGACAACTGCATCCACCGGAGGATGCTGCGGTATGAAAGTACCAACCAACCCCAAGAAAACCCATTAGAATATTGGAAATTACATGGTATAATCATGGAATGGAGGATAAGAGAAGATAAACCCCAAAATAATGACGATACAACATACCTTATATCGAAGATTGATCGACACGACTCGGTTGCATCCAAAACAGAGAAGAACCAATCCTAGGAGTAAATTTTGATTGTGAAACTCCTACGGAAAGGATTGAAAGGTTCTAGTGTCTCTTAGTTGAGAACAAAGGGAAAGAACAAGGGAGAATGATATCTCGTCCCTTTTTGAAGATTTAATGGGGCGACAGTTTAAGATCCGGTTAATAATCCATTAAAAACGGATCGCATTAACCCACGCGGGTTGACCAAGTAAATACATCCTGGCCTTAGAAATAATTAATATAGGATTTATGGCATTTTAAATGGCCTTAAGAGACCTTAAAATAAGGCTTTAAATGTATTTTACGTCAAAGGAAACGTCAAAAGGGGAAAACTGTAGGAATCTGGAAACACTGTTCACATACTCAAAATTTGGCAAAGGAAAGAATCAATAGCTCTTAGAATTTTGGAAACACTGTTCAAATGTGAAATTTTGAAAAGGAAGGAATCGGTAGCTCTTAGGATTCTGGAAACACTGTTCAAACGTGAAATTTGGAAAAGGAAGGAATCGGTAGCTCTTAGGATTCTGGAAACACTGTTCAAACGTGAAATTTGGCAAAGGAAAAAATCGGTAGCTCTTAGGATTCTGGAAACACTGTTCAATCGTGAAAATTGGAAACAGAAGGAATCGGTAGCTCTTAGGATTCTGGAAACAATATTCAAACGTGAAATTTGGCAAAAAAAGGAAACGGTAGCTCTTAGGATTCTGGACACACTGTTCAAACATGAAATTTGGCAATGGAAGGAATCAGTAGCTCTTAGGATTATGGAAACACTGTTCAAACGTGAAATTTGGAAAAGGAAAGAATCAGTAGCTCTTAGGATTCTGGAAACACTATTCACAGAACTACAAATTTGGCAAAGTGTTAGCCGAGCTACTGCTAGACTGTGGCTACTGGTAGACCGAGCTACCGGTAGGCAGCAGCTATCGGTAGACCGAGCTACCGGTAGGTAGCGGCTACCGGTAGACCGAGCTACCGGTAGGCAGCGGTTAGGGGATAAGTCACCATGACCTCCCGGAACACCTCCAACACCACATTTTCACAAAGTAGTGGACCGGAGAGGTCCGAGCCATTACATTGGATACCTCTCAAAACATTATCGTCCTCAAGAATTAAAAACCAACTCAGAGGAAAAGAGGGGTCCGAACAACCACCCCATAAGATACCTCTCAGGGGAAAACCACCATGAGTTGTTCGAAAGATGGAAAAAAACAATCCATATCCAAACAATTCAATCATAACATCACACAAAAGGTACATAAATAAAACATGAAAGGTCTAACCATCAAGGAAACATCATTACATGAAAAGTGTTAAACATTAAACAACTCTGGGTACTGAGCACGTATCTGTGACTCACGCTCCCATGTACTCTCCTCTATGCCACTATGTCGCCACAAGACACGAACTAAGGGGATCGAACGCCCACGTAACACCTTCTCCTTGAGGTCTTGGATCTCTACAGGTCGCTCCTCGAAGGTTGCATCATCATCAATATCGATCTCTCCCCAATCGATAACATGAGATTCATCATGAAGGTAACGATGGAGCTGTGATATGTGGGAAACATCATGTATTCGACTCATTTGAGGGGGAAGTGCTACTCGATACGCCACAACTCCAACACGAGCTAACACCTCGAAAGGCGAAACAAAACGGGGAGAAAGCTTACTTCCATGACCAAACCTTCGCTGCCCACGATGGGGAGTCACCTTTAGAAACACATGATCCCCAAAATTAAACTCTAACGGTCTCTTTCTTTGATCAGCATATGATTTCTGACGATCTTGTGCTGTCTTCATCCTCTCACGAATCACCTGAACCATCTCTGTTGTATTCTGCACTAATTTTGGTCTGAGAATTGCTGACTCTCCGACCCTAGTACAGAACCACGGAGAACGGCATGGCCATCCATACAAGGCTTCAAACAGCGCCATACCGATAGTAGAGTGAAAACTATTATTGTAAGTGAACTCTACCAAGGGTAAGTGCTTTGTCCATGAACCTCCAAAATCAAGAACACAATTGTGCAACATGTCTTCAAGAGTCTGGATGGTTCGCTCTATCTGACCATCTGTTTGAGGATGAAAAGCAGTGCTAAGGCACAGTTGAGAGCCAAAAGCATGCTGGACACCTCTCCACACTCTGGAGGTAAAACGAGGATCTCGATCAGAAATGATCGTCCTAGGTACTCCATGGAGTCTCACCACCTCCTCTAGATACTGCCTCGACAAAACCTCCACTGAGCTCGACTCCTTGATCGCTATGAAGTGGGCCGACTTTGTTAAACGATCCACTACCACCCATATAGCATCAAGTCCTCCCAGAGCTCTAGGTAAACCTGTAACAAAGTCCATCGAGATGTCCTCCCACATCCATTGAGGAATCTCTATGTTCTGGAGAAGACCACCAGGAACATGGTGTTGGGCCTTCACCTTCTGGCAGACTAAACATCGAGACACACACTCAGAAACCATACGTTTCAGCCCAGGCCACCAAAACTGACTCCTCAAGGATCGGTACATCTTTGTCACACCAGGATGTACTGCCAAGGATGAACTATGGAACTCTCGGAGAACCGTCTCGCGCATCGCCAAGGGGACAAAAAACCTTCCATGATACAACACTCGGTGTTGTTCATCCTCCGACAAACCATCAGGGGCCTCACCACAAACAACACTGTCTCTCTAGACTTCCACCTCTAGATCACCCAAATGAAACTCTTCCAACTTCTACATCAGGGATGACTGCACTGTCATCTAAAAAAGACAACCTCTACCCCCAACTTCTCCCATATCAAGATGCAAAGCTGATAGCTCTTCCATCACTCTCTAGGAATCACCAGTTCACACACAACATCATTATGTGTCTTTCGGTTTAGTGCGTCAGCTACAACATTCCCTTTTATAGGTGTATATGATATTTCAAAGTCGTATTCCTGCAAGAACTCCAACCACCGATGTTGCCTCATGTTCAAGTCACATTGGGAGAAAACATACCTCAAACTCTTATGATCGGTGAAAACCAAAAAGTGCTCACCAATGAAGTAATGTCTCCACAACTTTAGAGAAAACACCACGGCTGCCAACTAAAGATCATGGGTGGCATAGTTGCATTCATAGGGATGCAACTACCGAGACCCATAAGAAACAACTGACCTCCACTGCATGAGAACACAACCTAGCCCCAGATGTGAAGCATCACAGAAAACATCAAACTGGACTCCCTCCGCTGGAAGACAAAGGACTGGAGCACTTACCAACTTTTCCTTTGAATACTCGAAAGCTTTCTGACACTGATCAGTCCATATGAACGCTTGATCCTTCCTGGTCAAAGCTGCCAGAGGAATCACAACTTAGGAGAAATTTGCTACAAACCTACTATAATAGCCTGCCAGACCAAGGAAACTTCACTCCTCTGACACGGTCTTGGGGGTTTCCCAAGACACTACTGCTTCTATCTTCGATGGATCCACCACTAATCCATTTTGGGACACAACACGCCCTAAGAAACGAACATCTCGAGCCCAGAACTCACACTTGGACAACTTCCCAAACAACTGATGTTGGCGAAGAACTCCCAAAACGGATCGTAGATGCTCTGCATGCTCTTCTTCAGATGTGGAGTACAAAAGGATGTCATCAATGAAAACCATAACAAACTTGTCCAGTAATTCACGAAACACAGCATTCATCAACCCCATGAAAACAGCTGGAGCATTCGTCACGCCGAATGGCATTACAACAAACTCATAATGCCCATGACGACAACGGAAAGCAGTCTTTGGGATATCCTTATCCTTTACACGCATTTGGTGATATCCTGACCGCAAGTCGATCTTTGAGAACCAACGTTCACCCTTCAGTTGATCGAATAAGTCATCAATCCGCGGGAGAGGATAGCGGTTCTTTATTGTCACTTTGTTTAATCGACGATAATCAACGCACAACCACAAACTACCATCAGCCTTGTTCACAAACAAAACTGGTGCACCCCAAGGTGACACACTTGGCTGAACAAAACCACACTGCAACAGACCATCAAGCTGAATACGTAGCTCTCGTAACTTAGAAGGGGCCATCCTATATGGAGACATAGAGATAGGGGACGCTCCTAGCTATAGCTCGATCCCAAACTCGATCTCTCGTCGAGCGGGTAAGGATACAACCTCTCCTTGAAAGACATCAGGGTACTCCTCTACGACCCTAGGAAACCCCAACTGTTGAACCTCTGAAGAACTCAGCATCATCCTATCCATCATGGATGATAAGGATGAAACTCGTCTATGACTCATCCGAGGATCTCTCTCACCAACAAACACCACTTTAACTCCATCTGTATCAAGGAAAACGACCTTCTTCTTGTAGAGATCCACAACAGCCTGCACTGAATACAACCAATCCATGCCGAGTATGACATCATATGGTTGTATTCGTAAACATAGGAAATCTCCCCAAGAGCGGTGTTGCCCCAACACTAGCTCACAGACTCTACATACCTCAAACAAGTCAGCTCGACCTCCAACTGGTGTAGTCAACGCCAAGGGCACTGGAAGCCTCTCTACCTCAAGTCCCAAAGCATGGACAAGGGTAGGTGATATGAAGGAGTGTGTTGCTCCTGAATAAAACAAGGCATACACCAAGGTAGAAAACAAGCAAAGGGTACCTCGAATGACATCTGGTTCACCCAGGGCTGGCAACGCTAGAGCATGAAGCTGACCACGACCTCCTCCACGGCCTCTCTGACCCTGATGACGACCACCACCACAGCCGCACTCTGCACTCTGAGGACGGGGAGCGTCATGGGGATGTCCTCTACCTGTTCCATCTACCCTATGGTGATCTAAAGCTGGTGCAACCTGCTGCTGCTACCTTGGCTGGAACTGCCTCTGCGGAGGAACCTGGAGCGGAGCGCCCGATGCATGATGAATGCTCTGAAAAGTCGAGAATTCCCACTGCTGATGACCAAAACCACCACAAGAAAAACAAGCGCCTGATCCCTTGGCATAGGCCTGAGAGTTTCTGCCTCCAGAGAAACGAGATGGGAAGTGCTGGGACCTACCCCTAGGTGAACGAAAACTCTTCTTCCCTGAAAACCGGGAACCCCGGACCACAACTCTGCTTCATGAGGAATCATGACGATTCCCCTCTCGTGACGATCCAATCCTAGAAAAAGTCCTCTCAACAACCTCTTCCCTTTCCAGCACCTCAAGATATGTCTTTAGCATAAATGGGGTGACCTGGCGCTGGATCTCTGGATGCAAAGCCTCCTCGAAATGCCTCACCCTGGCCTCCTCATCTGGTAACAGGACTGAAGCATATCGTAGAAAGTTCCTGAAACGGATTCCAAACTCCCGAACACTGGAGCTCCCCTGTCGAAGGGTAAGAAGCTCATGGCGACTGGACGCCTTCGCAGTCGATGAAATAAACTCGACTCTAAACCTGTCTCGAAACTCCTCCCATGAGATCGCTGACTCCTCGCGATCCCCAAGGAACAAGAACCACCACTGCCTCACTGCTCCACGCAGTATCTTCACAACCAAGGACACCCAGTGTTCTTTCCGAGCACGAATCGAACTGAAGCCTATCTCGACCTCCTCCAACCAGTCTTCTGTGACTGCATCTGAAACGGAGCCCTCATACTTCTGTAGACTCTGGCGATGAAACTCTCGAAGTTTATTCCTCCATGTTTCATCTTCGCCAACCTCTACTCGGCGATGATCTGCTGGAACAGCCTGCTGGGCATCTTCTGCGCAAACCTGATGAGGATGTCGACCTGGAGCCATACCTGTAAAATAACAACTATTAGAACTACTAAGCATGGAATATGGAAGACTCAACATTTATTAATTTTTTTGTTTTATTATGTTTAGGTTACCTATCCCAAGCTCTACCGATTCAAACACAGGCACAAAGAATAATGATGCATGATCCTTTCCTAGGTCTCTACCCTGCAACTGGTATCACTTTGTTTAGTAGCCAACGAAAACATAAAGGTCTGTGCAACAGATCATAGGGGGCCCTAAACGCCTATGTCTCTGCCGGTCTCCAGTGGTTACCCCACTTGCTAAACATGAATGACACCATTTCCCTACCATCCCATGCATCCTCACATGTTCCTAACTCCAAACTCTATCCTATCCCTCAACCAGACCTCTGATACCACTCTGTCACGACCCCCTCCCCACAAAGTGTACCCCTCATGGGCCGGAAATGTGAGAAGGGAGATAATGACCCCCGAGTCCCGCCTCCAGTAGGCCCCGGGTTGGCGACTAGCACTGAGGGTATAATAAAAATACAAAAGGGAGGCATTACCCTCTAAGAGAACACATGCAGAAAATAGAGATTGAATAGACTCCAATCAACTCCAACTCATAACTGAAATATAAAAGAAATCCGAGTACATATATGAAATGTCATGAAAAAGTAATACAACTAAAAGGGGAAACTAAAAGTACCCAAAAGAAAGTAAAATGGAAGCGACCACAAGCCCGAACAGCTCCTCCTCCAACCGCAAGCTAGTAGTAACCAGCTTGATCTCCAACCTGCTCCATGTGACCTGAAAAAACAGTTTATATATACATAGGGTGAGTATAACAGTATACTCTGTAGGATCCTCCCCAAGCCTCTCGTGGAAAAGTAAAGAAAGGATGCTAATTCCTAGTGAACAACAACTCATAACTAGCTCGTAACCTAAATAGGTATACTATGTTGCCAACCTCACTATGGCTACTCTCACCAAGAAACGCATAAAAGAATATAGCATATAGTAAAGAATATCAACGGTACCCCACTACTACTTCCCCACTGGTTTTCCGCTTTTCCCCAATGACATACGTCCTGTGCATCTCTCTCCAAAGGCTTTCCCGCATACACCTGGGTGAAGCACCACACCGTCCTCACAAACAAAAGTAACCAGGTAGTTTTCGGGAGCCACCACAGCCCGCATAACGTATATCATACATCGTGTATAATACCTCAAGCCATTACAGCCCATACTCCGAGTAAGGATTCTCAAGCCATAATAGCCTATACACATTACACTTATAGTAGTCTATAGGATACTATATCTAGAATATATGTGTCTGAATAACCACAAGCCATTACAACCCTCTACACACATATATGGGGTAACTAACCGATGTGCCTCATGGATCAAGTATCTACCAAGAGAAGAGAGTGGGGCCAAAGGGGGTAGTCAGCCATTCAACCTCCCAGCAGAATGTTGGGGAAAACACTCCCCCAGGGCTCAGAATCCCGGGGGTGTCAGTTGCCCTTACCGACAGGGTGGAGTAGCATATAGAAACACAAAAAGTACAGAATATATATGTAACTCACATCCACACTATGGGAATTACCTAGTCTTAGATACAACTGCAGCTAATGTCTCTCAGACTCCAGGATGCTACTTCAAAGACTAGGTATCCTATAAGCACACAAACATTTGAAGAGCTTTATTAGATTACTCCATTCTCATTTTATCAGTTCCACTCTACGTTAATTTAATTCTTTAAACATTAATTAAGAATGAACAATTCCACATTAAACTGAATTGTCATCACATTCAAAAACAACTACTCCTTTTATGATTCACATCACCTTTAAAATTTCAGTATCTCCATCCCTGTGGATTTTCACCATTTAATCAAACATTCATTATAGAGTTACTTTCCCACATTCCGATGCATTCTAGAAAAGCATCCTATGCTACTAAACACAAAGGAGGCTCAACACGGTGAGTAGATATACTACCCGTCAAGTATTTTCCGCCTATAGAAAGAGCACAGACCCATTTTCCCTCGAGAGGCTAAACAAGGAAAGCACGTGGCATACCCGCGCAACTTCGCCTCCTTCGGAAGAAGGGTAGCGAGACCAGCTGCCTTGAGCAGTGGGGAAAAGCAAAGCAGATTAACATTCAAAGAAAACCACAAGCATCCAGAAATGGCATCTATCCCATTCCATCACCCCTGGTGTCCTCCCCGACACCCACATGCATAACTGATGCATATCGCCACTCTAGGCGTCATCCACTGCCATAACCACAAGGCCTCCATGCCTCCACATATCACAACAGCCATCCAGGCTCACATCACAGTACAAGCAGTAGGAAAACAACAATCACAACCATGCTTCCTTAATCCATATTGAACTAGAAGATTAGATATTCATAGGATCCAATTATGGGAGACCTAATCAGTAAGCTATCACAATTAAATAACCATGCTTCCTTCCCTAATTTGATTATCCTCAAATTAGAACAACTACAACAACGAAAATAACCAGATTAATTTACATGCCTCTTTATCTTTATCCAATTAATTAACAATTAATTCCAGCTTTACGTTCATTATCAATTTCTATCATGAACGAACAACAAATCAAAGAAAACATAGATATCACTATATCTAGGAAAACTTGAGGCAAACCGTTATCACGGTATAAAGCAACAACATGCGATCAACCAATTCTTTTAATCCGGATAAAGTATTTAATTAGGTCAATTTCATTGTGATCCAAAGGGATAAATCATGCTAATTCTACGATTGCACATATACAATTAGAGAAGACATGAATCCCCTACCTCAAACAGTTCCTCACGTTCTTTATCCACACAACAAGTCATGATCCTCCCCTCACGACAACTACATCCACCGGAGGATGCTGCGGTACGACAGTACCAACCAACCCCAAGAAAACCCATTAGAATCTTGGAAATTACATGGAATAATCATGGAATGGAGGATATGAGATGATAAACCCCAGAAGAACGACGATACAACATACCTAATATCGAAGATTGATCGACACAGCTCGGTTGCATCCAAAACAGAGCAAAACCAATCCTAGGAGTAAAGATTGATTGTGGAACTCCTACGGAAAGGATTGAAAGGTTCTAGTGTCTCTTAGTTGAGAACAAAGGGAAAGAACAAGGGAGAATGATATCTCGTCCCTTTTTGAAGATTTAATGGGGCGATAGTTTAAGATCCGGTTAATTCTCCATTAAAAACGGATTGCATTAACCCACGCGGTTTGACCATGTAAATACATCCTGGCCTTAGGAATAGATAATATAGGATTTATGGCATTTTAAACGGCCTTAAGAGACCCTTGAAATAAGGCTTTAAATGTATTTCACGTCAAAGGAAACGTCCAAAGGGGCAAAATTGTAGGAATCTGGAAACATTGTTCACATACTCAAAATTTGGCAATGGAAAGAATCGGTAGCTCTTAGTATTCTGGAAACACTGTTCAAACATGAAATTTGGCAAAGGAAGGAATCGGTAGCTCTTAGTATTCTGGAAACACTGCTCAAACGTGAAATTTGGCAAAGGAAGGAATCAGTAGCTATTAGGATTCCGGAAACACTGTTCAAACGTGAAATTTGGCAAAGGAAGGAATCGGTAGCTCTTAGGATTTTGGAAACACTGTTCAAACATGAAATTTGGAAAAGGAACGCATTAGTAGCTCTTAGGATTCTGGAAACACTGTTCAAATGTGAAATTTGTCAAAGGAAGGAATCTCTAGCTCTTAAGATTCTGGACACACTGTTCAAACGTGAAATTTGACAAAGGAAGGAATCAGTAGCTCTTAGGATTCTAGAAACACTGTTCAAACGTGAAATTTGGCAAAGGAAGGAATCAGTAGCTCTTAGGATTCTGGATAATCTATTCACAGAACTAGAAATTTGGTAATGTGTTAGCCGAGCTACTGCTAGACTACGGCTACCGGTAGACCGAGCTACCGGTAGACCGAGCTACCGGTAGGCAGTGGCTAGGGGATAAGTCACCTGGACCTCCCGGAACACCTCCAACACCACATTTTCACAAAGTAGTGGACCAGAGAGGTTCGGGCCATTACATACGATCTTGACAAGACAATATAAAGAAATTTCCACTATTAACATGGTTTATAAGACTATCCTCATAAGAATTAGCCTCTGTGTAGACTTGTGAGACAATGTAGTCAATTAATTAAAGAAAATATAAAAAATTGGCCCTTCTATTTGTTAACATGCATTATATATGAGTACATCATGTTCTGATGACCTGAATAATGATGGTGGAATCACATTCCAATAATAAATTATTCCAACACAATTTCATTTATTAATTATATGTAATGATGACATTATAAATTCCATCATTAAGAATGATGAATTATCAAATGAGACAAAAATTAATTAAAATACATACCCACGAAGATCCCTAAAGATATACTTATAGCCCAATGAAAGAGAATTACCCCTTGATGACCTATAAGTGTTAACTTTGATTCACCCTGCCAAATTCAGTTATGGGAAGGATTCCACAATGGGAAAAGGTTTATAAACTCCCCTTGATTCCAATTAATCTAATCATAGAGATATCATGAACTCTCATTTAACATAAATCACATTGAGCTATAATAAGTTCCTTAATTTCAACTAGTAGTTGTGCCAAAGAGGCCTGAATCAATAAATAATGATAATCATTTTTCCATTAATTATGAGAATTCAAATTATATAAATTAGTTATTTTGTTGTGACCTAAATTAGAAAAAATAGATGAGGATAAATATGAAATTTTAAGAAACCATTGAGTTAATCTATAACATAGGTAGTATAAAATATGTTTTTGTAAAAAATTATCTGAGATGCCATTCTACATTTTAAATTTTCTGACACAAATCAGAAAAATGTGACCTATAGAATTATGATGATAATAAAAAAATGAAAAATAGATGAAAATATCACACTTATACAGGAAAGCATCGGTAGAATATTTTATCAGTCTTGAAATCCACATAAAAACATATACTAATGGGATTAAAAGATCGATGTTTGGGACATTAAACCATTTCTAGTCAATATTATGAATAATGGAATTCTTTTAAAAAATATTTTAATTAGGGATACCATTTTCTATAGGTTAAATTGATTGAAAATCTCACCTCAATGAAAATTAGTAGTTTTATAAATATGTGTCCATATGATCTTAAATAATGTCCATATTATTACATTGATTATTGATTAAAATTCCCAAATCAAGATTATTGAAATCATTCATGAGAGATTTTAAGGTAGGGAATACAATTACATTTGGTATTTTAGAAAATAAGGGATAAACACATAGATATCATCAATCTAGAATGAGAATAACGTTTAGATATACTAGTATTAAATCCATGTCATACAGAAGAACCAATGATGCTATATTTCATAGATTTGTGTTTCCCCATTAATATAGCACGAAGAAAACTTATAGTATCCAAATTTACATTTCTGTGTCACTACAAAAAAGTGTATGGAATGATTTATTGATCCCCCATAAGCATTTAATCCCAATCCCAACTATTTTAAAAGGCATGAAATAAAAATTCTTGGAGATCTTGGATAACCTCATTTCTGGAAAGCATCCAGTCCAATAAGTGGTTTTGATATAAAATGTTTTGCTTTTGATGAGTAAACAAATCCATGCATAAACCATGATATAGTAGATAAACATGTATGTGATGGAAGATTTCACTAGGAAAATCGGATAATCATTAGAAGGAGACTTACCTACCCCAGGATAATTTTTTCTCATAATTTTTCTAATGATACCTTGAAAAGACAAATCATTCAGAAATCACAAAAACATAGGCACACAAAGGTAATTAAATGGAATAAGATCACATCTAGTACCAAAATCCCAAATAGAAACTATTTTTTTGAATCAGTAATACCCTTACCAAATAAGATGAAATATGTTCTCCACATAACCTCTGGCCTAAAGAATATAGTATAATGAGAAATGAAATTCATGATTTTTTACACTTTATCCCTTAGGGGAAATTTATGATATCATCTTCATTGCATAGGTGATTACGTAAAAGATCCCCTTATCAGTAATACTTGATTTACCTTTTCCATTGGCTTCAATAATGGAAAGAAGTCTATTGAGATTGTCTATAGTGACCATGATATATAATACATGGATATTACATAATTTTAGATGAATATTCATCACATTAAACAAAATAAAAGAATGACAAATAGAATATATTAGTTATATTGGAATCATGGAAACATAATCATATAAATTGGTGAATGATATTCAAAATATTCTTTAAATATCTTCCTCTTTGAATACTTTTACATAAAACCATTGTTTGTAACCTAGGGTATGGAAACATGTGAATGGGGTGATCTCAAATTCAATGTGATGGTAAAAAAGGGAGACATGAAAGCATAACATGATAATTAGAGAATTATTACATGTTCATAACATTATAAGTTCTTACCAGGCATATGATTTATCATAATAAAGATTCATGCTTTAAAGATTGGCAGTTTATAAGACATGAATCCTAAGGAAATCAATAGTATATTATATAAGATAATAAGAGAGTAATAAACATAAAATTATGGCATACACCTAAAAATAGTAAATAATATTTCATGGATTCCAAAAAAGAACATAAAAACTTTTATGGCATGGTCTAATCATTTTTATACCTGCATTAGGATCGGATTCCCTCTCATGTACCCTCTTGTTTAAAGAATTGGCGGACCTCTCATGTACCCTCTTGTTTCTGTCTTGGGATACCATCCCAGGTACCCTATTATTTCGGTCTTGGGATTCCTCACAATGAAATTATTTTCCCGGTCTTGGGATTCCCACCCATGTACCCACTATTTTTGGGGAATGGAATTCCCTCCCATAAACCCTATTATTTTAGTCCGGGGGTGGACATCCAAGTACCCTCTTTTTCCAAGATTGGGATGACCTCTCGTGTACCATATTTTTTTTCAAATGATATTCCTCTATGAACCATCTTGTTTTGTGATTGGAAACCCTCACATGTGACCTATTTGGGCTCATAAAACATTTTGAATTACCCAATGCATTGATGGGAGATATATGTCCCACTCATTAAAAAAGGGAATAACAGATTCATATTCCACAAGATAACAAAACTTATAGCATATCAGGACTAATGAAATGAAATGTATATCATTAACATTTTATAAAATCATAACACAAGGAAAATTGATAGGTTTCATAATTACTTCAACAATTCATAACCTAACATAATATGTAGGTTTCAAAAGAATATAACATGTGGAATGGAAATAATTCTTATATTCCCCATTCAATCAAAACTTAAACCATTCTAGGAATATTATGAATGGTATTAATAGAAAATATCCCTATAAAATAATAAACTATAATGAAGATGTGAAACGTTAAAGGAAAATGATTTTGAAAAATCACATGGAATATTTCACAGGCAAAATTTGAATTCTTTGAATATTATTCTCATAAAACAATTTCAAAGGTCATTTCCATATAATGAAATATTCACTATATCATTTCAAATATATCTTAAGGAAAATGAATTTTCTTCTTTCAAAAATTATTTTTTAAACATAGAGTATTTTGAAAATCATTATATTTTGAAATATCCATGAATTATTATAAAGGATGATTGAAAATACGGTTAATTTTTTTTTACTATAAAACACCTTGAAAATTCATGAAGAAAACATGTGAATATTTTGATATCTGTTTTCATTAAAAATTAATTGAAAACATAAAATTATTTCATGATGTGATTTTCAACCCATATTTCTAGAAAATAGATTTGAAAACATTTAATGAGTGAGTTAAATCTAATAAAACATTTTCTTTGAAAATAAACCTTTTCAAAACTATTAAAGTAAGCTTTTAAAATTATTTAAAACAATTTTTAATCATAATTGATTTTGAAAATATTTTTAATAAAAAATAAAATCAACTAATTTCATGAATATTAGGAATATATTATATTTAAAAATTTTAATTTAATCATATAATGGATGATTTATGTAAATTTTTTCAATGATGATGGATATATCTATAAATGCCGAAAATTGTTTTTTTACATAAAAAGGTTATTAAAAGAACCTTGAGGAAAAAAATAAAATAATATTCCATTTTAGACAATTTTAATAGTAAAATGTGGTTAAAAATATAATTTAAACATATTATGACACTAGTAAAACAATTTTTAATTTTTTTTTTCAATAGACAATGTTTTGAAAAAGCATAGATTTCCTACCAAATTGAGAAATAATGTAATATTTTTATAAAAACATTGTATAATTATATAATGTACAATAGTGTGGAAATGCGGTACAATTAAATTTATATTAAATGAATAAATATATTATAATAAAAATATTTATATCTCTTATATGATAGAATAAAACAATTCATCAATGGAGGCACAATCGTAAACAATCCTAATAAACAATGAGATTGTAGCAATTAACACTTACCACATCAGTATATTTAAATAAAAATACAAAAATACAGAATAAAATTAAATTAATATTATAATATATATAAAATTATTATATTCATGATAAATATTTCCAATGTTATAGTATATACACTTCAAAAAATAATATAGGTGTACAAAAAACATGTGTCTTAAAGAAGGGAAATAGAGAAAAACTACCACACCATTTTTGTAAATTTTTAAATGTAAAACCTATGAAATAGAGATCAAAAAATTTATTTGTAAATTCATATAAATATATGTATAATTATCATATAGTAAATATATTTTTATCATATACAACACACAAAATAAATAGTTATGAAAATGGGATGTATGTCACCGATATATATAATGAGATGAGAAATCCATTGAAATATATTTTGACATTCTGGTAACACATTTTAAAAGCGTGTATAATAAATTTAGGTTAGTTATATATATTAAAAATAACTATATTTTCATATATAACACCATATATGTAACTTTTAGGACTCTATATTACCCATTTATTAATAACTTCTTTTTAATGTTATGTTTCATTTAATATCTTCTTTTTTTATGTTATTTTAAATTTTTATTCCTGATCATCTTACCTAGATCATGTTTTAAATATTTTTGGAATTTAAATATTGCTTTAAATATCATATATATTCTTCATTTATATAATTATAAAAATAAATGAAATATAGAAATATGACATGGAATACACTATTCGTGGATACGGTAGGTCGTACGTATGCATGATCGATGATTCCGTTTTCTTATCATATTAAAAGAAAAGTGAAGAAAATAAATCTATATATATAATATCATTAAATTATAATTATTACATGATATATATCAGATAATTTTACAATAAAAATCCTTAATATTTCCATGTAAATTGTGAATGAATCACATCACATTGATGTGGTGGTAGTCTACACATCCAGAAAAAATGTAATCATATGTTGAACAACATGAAATAATTAATGGTTATTTTATATCATAATTAAATAATAATAAATAATTAATATATGTCATATAAATATATAATTTACATCCTAATTACCATAATTTAGTAGTGGTGGTAATGAAAAATGAACAACATCATTTCACGATAAGGTACTCGGTTGGACACACAAACTGTGAGTTTGTTACCCTTTAGATTGATGTGATTATTATTGTAGGTTGAACCCTTAAAATTAAAAAACATCACTATATTATTAATAGATGTTTTATTATACAATATTCTAATAATAATATTTTTTGGGGTGGTTAATTAAAATAAATAAATAATATTCTTAATGGATGTTACGTCTTCATTTATTAACTCCAACTATTTATCACAAAATAGCACCTTGATTAAATTTATTACTATAGGGATGATTGAAGGATATATTTTGGGATGGTGGTAGAATATATTGGCAGATTTGTTTCTAGCCAAATGGATTGACATTTTTTAATAAGAGGGATAGGTTAGTTTCTTTTTATATTGGAGGGGGAGTGTCATTTTCTAAATCTCTGTTATTAATTTATATCGCTTTCACTAATATTTTTGGTGAGAAACTATTTCAAAGAAATAAAAAATCTTAAATTAATCAGATTCCAAATATTTAAAAAAATTCAAAATTTCAATCTCATACGTGGTGGAAATTAATTTATATTTTACCCATCAAATGGGGTGACAATGCGGGTTTTAATGTATAAATGATCAAAATATTGAAATGTTTTTATATAAAATATCAATGCGAAATTTATTATAATGACATAAATTTATTTTATATGTTAATAATATATGTAAATAAAAAAAGAAAAATAATTTTACAATTTATCCCAATAAATTATTTAGAGGAAAAGGGTTTTTTTGAGTTAAATTTCAGTATTTTCACTATTCATCAAAAAATTAAATTTCTTATAAAAATTCCACAAATTATCCAAAAATAAATTTTTATATTCCAATTAAAAAATGGGATTTATTTTTACAATTGAAATTTATTAGTTTTTCAAAATTTATATTTAAAATGGATTTACCATTAAAAGGTCATACATTTACCTTTTATAAAAATACATATTTTTATTCATGTAATTGGATTTATTCTAATCATATAAATATAAAGTCTATTGGATGAGTTTAAAAAATAATTAATTAAAATATAATATATATGTTTTATTAAATACTTTCAAAAAATTTTATTTGATTAATTTTTTTAGTTAAAATTGTGATTGTACATTGAGAAATCATTTTCTTTGAAAAATAATTTAATTTTTCAATTAGTTATACCATTCATTTCTAACTAATTTATAACAAAATGATTAAATTTCTTTACATGTGAAAACAAATTTCTCACAATTTGTATAAAATTATTCTTAACTTCAAATACAATAGTCATATAGAAACTCAAATAATATTTTAATAATAGAATCTATAGTTTATTGATGTTTGGTTAAACCCAACCTTACTAGTTTCAAATACGAGTTTTGTGTGTAATGAAAACCAAACATAGTGTTTATTGTAATATAATAAAATATATGTATCATGGGTAGTCATTATTCACTTGTTGTTGCATTTAAGACTTGAAAAACTTATGGATTTTATAGAGTAATAATTATATTTGGTGTTGTGTAAAATAAAATCAATCATAGTGATTAAATTAATTAGAAACAAAAATTTAAAATATATTTGGGTTTTCCATTCATCACCCCATAAAATGAATTTCTACATAGATTTTATTTTTTTATCAATGGTTTCAAACATTAAATTTCCTTTTAATGAAACCCACATCATAAAAATTAACACTAAATCATTATTTAAAAATGGAATGTTAGAAACATAACAGTTACCCAATATAACCCAATACTAGTATTACACAAATGAGAACATATTTGGGATGTGAAAACATGGAAATGGAAGAGAAATATAACCATAATGTTCGAATAGTGAGTGATAAACAAAACGGTTATGTTAGTGTTAATTTTCATAAAGTCATAAAACAAAGAGACTTGTAGAGGTCATTGAAAATATTAAAAAGGATGATAACATGAGAAAACATTTTGAATATTCTATTCATATAATTGGATAATTTTATTGAAAAATTGTACTAACATTATTTTAATCCATTTCATAAGAATAATATCCCATTTTTTAATGTCATTTCCAATTTCAATTCAACTATTTCTCTAAAAAAATTAAAAGACTAATTTTTTCATTAATCATGACTAACTTATATTGAGTTCCATTGTAATTCATCCCATATATATTCAGTTACCATCAACAAAACATGTTTAGGATAGGTTGTAGAATATGCATATGTTATAATATGGTGTGATAATACATTAATCTCCCAAAATTCATCTAATTTTTATCCGAAACATTGTGGTTATCATTATAAACCATCCAAAAGGTTAAAATAGAAAATATTAGAAATGAAGTCACTAAATAACATTAACTATAGAGACCTAGGATTTCCAATTAATATTTTTTTAAATTTATGGGAATTTTACGAGTCAGTGAAAATTGACAGCGCATAATTCTAATGCCTGGAGTTCCTGGAATGAATTTTTGAACTTTTTTTCAGGTACGTTCAGTAAACATGCAAGTGAGATCTTCTAACATTTAAACCGGTACTTGAAATTGAAATTTGAGGACATCGTTGAACTCACAATGCTAGTATTTGATTAAAGAGACTTCCTCCTAAATGGAATTTGGTCAAGGGTGAAAGTTGTTTTTGGGTATTTTCATGTAATAAATAAAATAAAATAAACACATATTTTATTTTATTTATTTGTAACCACCGACTTGTGGAAGTTTGGAAGTCGAGACTACCACACCATAACCACCGTTGAGAGGTTATGGTGGTGGGGACCACCCAAACCTAACCACCCATGAGAGGTTATGGTGGTAGGGACTACCCCAGGCCTAAACCTCTTCAACTCCCTCATTAATGTGGTGGAGCCTCTTGAGCTTCCTCCACATTAATTATGCCAACCCTCCTCCACAATAATTAATGCCAACGAAAAATTATTGGCTCATCACTTTATAAATTTTATGTAACAACGTAATTGAAATTTTGGAAGGTTCCTAATAAATGAACCTTCATAAATTCCACGATCGTTACATACCTCCCCCCTCCTATGTATATGGAGCATGGGAAGTGGATTTTGGATTGCTTCACCAAGAAACAAAGCAGTAAAAAAGTGTCGTGATGCCCAAAACATGGATTATTATGCTCTCCTACGAAGAACAATACACTGAAAAAGAACTCTGACGTTGACTTCTTCATCAGGACACCCATAAAGGAGGAACATCTTCAATTACAATGAACAGACGGATGAGCTTGGGATTGGAGGTGTGTGGAGGACGCAATGAACGATGAAAACTGCACCATCTTCCTTCTTCATCCACATCATAAAACGATCATGTAGGGGGTTTTATTTTCATGATAATACTTTTCACATATTCTTACCTTGGTTTCTTTTGCGGTTTGGTAATGAAATGGTAAGATAATTTGTAAGATTGACGTTCTTCTTTTTTGTTGATCCATATGTTGTCACCCAAACGCGGTGGGTATGGCCCAAGACAATATGCACCGACCCTTTCCAAAATCTTATGTTGTTCTTCGTGAATGTGGAGGATGGCGACCAACCACGAAGGGGTAGGAGAATAGAGGTTGGCATCCCCACCAGCCCCGACGAAGGGGATGACGCAACGGTGTCGCCCTGCGGCCGACGTCGCCGCCCCATGGCCTCCATGCCGACAGCAGCCACTGCCACTTTCAATGGCTCCAAACCGCCC
This sequence comes from Viscum album, assembly GCA_963277665.1. Lineage (NCBI taxonomy): Eukaryota > Viridiplantae > Streptophyta > Magnoliopsida > Santalales > Viscaceae > Viscum > Viscum album. Next base: position 1,995,805,941 of record OY728135.1, on the reverse strand, counting down.
CACGGCCAAGGCACCGCCCCACGACTGAGGCACCACCCCGAGGCCAGCTGACCCACCCACCCGCGGCCGATTCACCGATACATGGTCGGTCGATCCGTCGGCCTCCTACCGGTCTGCCAACCCATGGCCAGCCGAGCTGCATGCTCACGGTCGGACCACTGACCCCTAGCTGGACCGCCAGCACACAGTCGGTCCAAAGACCAGAGGCTGGATAGCCATCCTACCACTGGTCCACCAGCACGTGGGGGACTGTCAGCCCGCGGCTAGTCCACCGGCTCGCGGGCGGACCGCCGACCCGTGGCCTGTCCACGCCCTCGCGACCGGTCTCCCGCACCTGCATCTAGTCCGCTCCCTTGTGGCTGGTCTGTCCTATTGTGGTACTTGAGACCATTCCTCACCCTCTAAGTACCCTACATGACGGTCTTCACTATGGGATAGGCTAGAACTAAAATATCGGGCCAAGCCGGGTCAGGTCAGTGCGACTGGGTCAGACCGGACCAACGCCCACTACGACCCATTTACCTTCTTTTGACCATAACTTTGGCACCTGACGTCTGTTTGAAAAACCATCTGTGGAACTGGAAACTTTGGAGAAAGCTGGACGCTTTGAGTGATTCTGTAGTAAGTTTTGGATTGAGATGGGATATTTTCAGGTTGAATCGAGCATGAATCCAACTAGGACCCCGGGACTAAAAGTGTAATAACTCACAGACCGGGCGTCTGATTGACACGCCGTCTATTGCCTTGTGACCCATATAATGTGGAATGCCTTTCAGATACTTATTCTTTGGACATAGTTTTAGTTTTTATATCTAACAGTATATTCTCAGTGGGATCCTCCTGGAGACAAGCATGAATTTTTGCGGGAACCTTGTAGCTGGCTGAGACTTGATGGCTACTGACTGTTTGACTTGGGGTGACTCGACTGGTTAAGTGGGGAGTGCCTTGGTGATGAGGAATACCCACAGTGGGGATTGCCTTGGTGACGCGGCATACCCAAAGTACTCGTCAGGAGGAGTACCTAAGCAGGCTCTACGAGGGAGCACATCTGTGTGATGTGGCAGACCCACGGTACTCGACAGAATGAGTACCTCAGTAGTCCTAGGGTCGTGGGAGTGCCTTTGTGTGATGCAGCTATCCCACAGTACTGAATGGAGGAGTATTTATCCAGCATCTGAGGGTTCATAAGGTAAATTTTTTACTATCCCTAGAATAAATCTTGGTATGAGCTATGTCAATATCTTAGTGTTTTCCTCATGATTTTGATGGATTACTTAATAAAATAGGTACATGTATGGGAATATAACTATTTAGGATTATCTGTTGATTTCGTTATTTTTGTTTTATCCTTGATGGATTTTTGTGTGCCCTTGAGGGTCTTGGGGTCCCTACTGAGTATGGTTACACTCACCCCAACACGGGCTATGCCCGAACCTCATTTTTTTGATTGCAGACAATGGACAACGCTGACTGAGGCTGAGAGTACCAGGACAGTATGGTGCCCGGAGGTGGACCATACGACATGTCAATACGCGAAAGAGATGACTGGTAATAGAGTTATAAGGAGGGGATATATTCCTACCATTTATGTAGGATCCTCATAGGATGACCCGGTAGATGTCTTTTTCTCTATTTTCAATTGTATTGTATGTCAGTGGTACTTGTACCTTTACTATTGGGCTTGTATTCTGGACCCTTTTACTTTTTAAAAACCCTTTTGTTATATTTTTTACTTGTGTTGGTATCTCGTTGTGTACATGTTGGTTATTGTTTACCGGTTATAAAGGAAATTCCTTCCTTGTATACAAAATTATGACTTTGGTGCTAGTCACCAATCCCTAGTATATGGAAGGTGGGTTTGGGGTATTCACGGCAAGGGTGTTGGGGGACGGACCATGAAAAATTGGTATCAAAGTAGTCATTTTTACCGCCTAACATAGGACTCTGATCTATCTTTTAAACGACAATAGGGTTAACTGTATTGAGTGTGGATTTTAGTTTTGGGAGTCTAGTGTTGGTGCGGCTGCCGACGTATTCACAAACCAGGACCCAACATCTGATATTCGACTCAGTGCACAAACACATTGATAGTCTCTGTGTTCTCAAGAGTGTTCTTTGTGAACTCTTTGAGTCAGATCCTCTTTTTTTCTCACCTGGAATAATGTTTTAACCGTGTCGCACCGGTTTTTTTTTTCAGAATTCCTCCAAGCAGGCAGCCACCTAGGTTTCCGAGAGTTGTATGCACTGATAGCTGACCGAGTGATGAAGGCTCGATGTAGGTCCTTTATACGTTAGAGGCACCAATAGAGGCACCCGTGGTACCATTACCCATTGGGCCACCGATGCCACTAGCCACAATAGGAGAAGGTGCACACCGCTTCAGAACGTTGCACGAGTTCTAGGGCCATAGGCCACCCATGTTCAGGGTAGAGATGGACCCACAGGTGGCTGAGGATTGGCTAGAGGCTGTGGTGAGATTCATATAACTCGTAGGGACAGTAGTCGATCTCATGGTGATCTTTGACACCAGAAATCTATAGGCAGCAACAAACAGATAGTGTAGCATGATGCTCAATGTTCACTATGAGGTGAGGCTTCTCTTGGAAGACTTCAATAGCCTGTTTTGGGCAGAGTTTGTCCCATCGACTCTTTGCACAGTGCGCATACAAGAGATCATTCATCTATAGTAGGGAAGCATCAGTGTGGATCAATATTCAGCAAGGTTCACCGACCACAAATGCTACTCTATAGCAATGGTGTGGGACCCATTATTCCGGGCCCGGACCTTCAAGCGGCGACTCAGGCTGGAGATTCGAGTTTCAGTGATCTCACTCAGAATCCCAATGCTGTAGGGGGGAGTTAGGGAGAGCCATCTTTGTGGAGAGTTTCCTTACTGGGTAGTCACCAGTGAAAATACCCACAACCAGTCATCACGTAGTAGAGTCTTCTACAGGAGGTAGTAAACAGACATCATAGAGGTCCAAGAGGACCAAACATACAGGTGGATGACCACATGACTAAGGATCGGTAGGGTGGGGTACACAGAGCAGAGCTAGTCATTCCAGGAGTGGGTAGTGTTAGGCTTGTAGCGGGAAGGGTCACATGGATCGTGACATTCCGACTAGTCACAATGATGATCCGATGACGGTCGAAGGACTACCCAGACAGAGACAGAGATTCGACCGAGGAGGTCTATATGGAGCATGAAGTTGTGATAGAGGAGCTAGTCATGTAGCTGGTGGTGGCCAGAGATTCATGATATTGCTGCCACCACCACCAAGAGGTCCACCCCTACCACAAGGTGCAGGTGGATAGGGGAGAGCTAAACTCTATGAAGCTGAGGATTATAATCAGGGCGCTCTGGAGATTATACGAGGTATGATCTATGTATAATCCATTATAGCTACAGTACTTATTGTCACAAGTTCCGGTCATTCTTTTATTACCACTACCCACTTTCGATGCTTAGATATTCCAACAGTGTCGTTGGTTTGATCATTATGGATAGAGACTCCTACAAGAGAATATTTGATGATTATGCAATGGTGTTGGCATTATGAGCGTACTCTAGTAGGCGAGAGCATTGGCTGAGATCTCCTAGTAGTGACGTCATGGCCTTACGCCATCATCTTGGGTATGGACTGGTTTTCTATAGTCAATTCTCAAATAGACTTTATTAGGTGAAATGTTCAGTTTGTATGCATGGATGGAACCATGTTTACCTTCACCGATAAGAAATGAGCCTTTACAGAGAATTATGGTCCTATCTAGAGGAGGGTGAGGATGATTACACATTAGTTGGCTAGCCTTACCCATAGATCCATTTATGTGGAATGTTCGAGATATCCTGTAGTGGTGGAATGGTACCTGGATTTTTTCCCTAATGATGTCCCAGGTCTCCTCCCTATAGAAAGGTGGTGATTTACATTGACTATTATCTTCGGATGACACCGATAACTACACCAACATATTTGATGGAATTGGTGGAGATTTGTGAGTTGCGGGTATAGCTAGAGGACTTGCAGGGGAAGTGATTCATCCGGCCAAGTGTATCTCATTGGGAAGCCTTGATTCTATTCGCCCTGAAGGATGATGGGAGCATGAGGTTTTATGATGAAATTCATAACCTGAACCAGATGACCGTGAAGAACCAATACACACTTCCCATGATTGATGACCTATTTGATGATCTGAAGGGAGATCGATGGTTCTCAAATTTGGACCTCAGATTAGGCTATCACCAGCTCAGATTTCGAGACAGTTATGTGCAGAAGACGACCTTCAGGTGTCGGTATGACCATTAAGAGTTCTTGGTTATGCCATTAGGTGTAACCATTTCTCTAGAAGTGTTCATGGGACTCATGAATTGGATCATTCATCCATACCTTGATCGCTTTGGGATAGTCTTCATCGACAACATACAGATCTACTCGGCTACTAAGGAGGAGCATGCCTAGCATTTGAATGTATTACTGGAAACTCTCTCTCAGCACTATATTTATGGTAAAATCTAGATGGTCTAGTTCTGGATATGAGAGGTTCACTTTATGGGACATGTCATATCGGAGGCTGGTGTTGTAGTGGATCCAGCGAAGATTGAGGCGGTAATTACTTGGGAGCCACCCAGGAGTGTGATGAAGGCACAAAATTTCTTGGGTTTGGCTGGATACTACCGATGGTTTGTTCCATACTTCTCCAGAGTTACAACTCCACTATCAGCATTTAAAAAGAAGGGGAGAACCTTTTTGTGGTCGGAGAAATGACATAAAAGTTTTCAGGAACTGAGGCATTAGCTAACTAGTTTCCCCATAATGTGGCTTCCAGTGGAGGGGGAAGGGTACATCGTTTACTGTGATGCATCAGGGATTGAACTCAAGTGTTTCCTAATGTAGTAAAAAGTAGTTATTGGATTTGGCTCTAGACAACTGAGAAATCATGAGCAGAACTATGATAACCATGACATGGAGTTAACATCAATTGTCTTCCCCTTGAAATGTGGAGACACTATTTGATGGGCGAGCGTTTTACCATGCAATCTGATCACAAGATTCTCATGTATATCTTCTCTCAAAAGGACCTAAAAATGAGACAATGATTTTGTCTTGTGTACCTCCAAGACTATGACCTCTAGATAGTCAATACTCATGGGAAGGGGAACAATGTTCCAGATGCACTCAGCAAGAGATCTGGTATACAGCTTCTGGGTGAGGCCACAAAGTAGCTCGATGCTTTATAGATATCCTTTGTGGATGGAGATGATGCAGACTTCCTACAGTCTCTTACAGTCACTCCCCCACTTCTTCGGAGAGTCCAGGAGGTGCAACTTGGGGACACTAACTGCAAGACATGACATGCTCATATATCCCTAGGACAAGCACCTAATGGCTTTTCTGAAGGTGGGGAGCATTTCATCCTCTTCAAAGGATGTACCACGGAACTAGTTTCACTTCAGGATGATGTGTTGAGGGAGTTCCAAAAATCCTCTCTAGTGTTACATCCAGGAGTGGAGAAGATGTACCAGGATCTCTGACGATAGCACTGGTGGCCGGGAATGAAGAAGACAGTAACAGATTTTGTCTCTCGATGCCTCACTTGTCAGCATGTAAAGGTGGATAATCAGGTACCATTGGGATTGGTTCATCCTTTAGAGGTCCCAGAGGGGATGTGGGATGGTATATCCATGGTCTTCGTGACAAGACATCCATATACATCTAGGGGACATTACTCAATCTGGGTGATCGTCGACTAACTCATCAAGTCGGAACACTTCCTACTGATCAGAGAGCATGGGTTTAATACAGAGCTTGGGACACCTATATCTGTTGTAGATTGTGCAGCTACATAGAGTAACATTGACGGTTTTCTCTGATTATGACACACAATTTACTTCCCGACTATGGAAGGGGTTGCATGAGGCTTTTGGGATGCATCTTTTTCTGAGAACCACCTTCTATCCTCAGACGAATGGTCACAATGTGTGGACCATTCACACCCTAAGGACATGTTGTGTGCTTGTGTCCTAGAATTCGGTCGCAACTGGGAGGATCACATCCCTATGGTGGAATTTTCATAAAACAACAGATATCACTCCACCATTGGGATGGCACCCTTCAAGGCATTGTATGTGTGACCTTGCAGATCACCTTTGGGATGGACTGTCTCAGGGGAGTCAGTAGTTGTAGGACCAGAAATGGTACGGGCTACCATGGAGAAGGTGTAGATCATCCAGGAGTGGATGAATACTACACAGAGACGACATTGCTCATATGCTAACAGGAGATGGACACATCTGGGGATTGAGGATGGCGACCAAATGTTTTTATGGGTCTCACTCTGACGAGGTTTACATAGTTTTTGTTGAGGTGTAAAGTTATCTCTGAGGTTCATCAGACCTTTTCATGTTCTCACTAGTGTTGGTGAGGTAGTATACCGCTTAGCACTTCCACCTTAGTTGCACCGGGTGCACGGCGTCTTCCACGTATCCTAGTGGGGGATATATGTGCATGACTCTTTTCACATCATCGACCATGGAGAGATGGATGTCTATGATGGGGATACTTTTATGGTGGTCCCAATAGAGATTGAGGAACATCAGGAGTGGGTCCTTCATGGATTTTCCATACCCCTTGTGCGCATTCACTGGCAGCATGGGAACCTCTAGGAGAGAACTTGGGAGTGGAATGATCAGATGAGTTCTCAGTACCCCCAATTGTTCCCTTTGTTTGAGTTATAGCTTATGTCGACTTAAAGCCCATAGGTGAGAAGAATAAAAAAACCCTAGATTTCAATGTAAATGATTTGTTAAATTTTTCGGAATTTTACGGGTCTCTGAAAATTGACGGTGCATAATTCGGAGGCCTGGAGTGCCTGTAATAAATATCTGAAATTTTGTTCTTTTGAATATAGTAAACGTGTGAGCGAGTTTTTATAAATTTGAAATAGGTTCTCAAAATTAAAATCTGAGTACACCGTTGAACTCAAAGTGTCGATATTCATTTAATGTTACTTTCACCTTGACAGCAGTTGGTCGACGGTGGATGTTAGTTTTTGGGTTTTTGTGGAATTCATAAAATAAAATAAACACATATATTAATTTATTTTGTAGTATCCAACTACTTGTGGATGTTGGGAAGTGTGGACCAATAGACCTTATCCTCACATTAGAGGTTATGGTAGTGGTGATCACCCAATCCTATCCTCCAAAGAGAGGTTATGGTGGTTGGGACCACCGATGATCCAATCCTCTTCACCACCCTCATTAATGTGGATAAGCCTCTTATTCATCCTCAACATTAATTGTGTCAACACTCCTCCACAATAATTTATGCAAATGTAAATTAATTGGATAGTCTCTTTTTATATTTTAAGTAACATTGTCATTCGAATTTAGGATGGTTCATAATAAATGAACCGTCATAAATTCCGCAATCGTTACTTACCTCCCCCATCCGATATTTAAGGAGCATGAGAGGAGGATTTTGGTTGGCCTCACCATGCGACGAAGCAATAGTCAAGTGCGGCGACACCCAACGAATGGAGGAATACTCTCTCCAATGAAGAAAGATCCACCGATGAAGAATTCCGACTTCTAATTCTTCCTTGGGACACATTTCAAGGAGGAACACCTTCGAATACGAAGAACCGACGCACAAGCTCGGGATTGGAGGTGTGCGACAGACATGATTAACAGAAACAACTTCACCTTCTTCCTCTTCAGCGACCCCATAAAATGATCAGTTAGGTGTTTTATATGCATGATAATACTTTTCCCATATTTTTACCATGGTTTCTTTTGTGGTTTGGGAATTAAATGTTGCGGAAAGTAGTATGATTGACGTTCTCCTTTCTTGTGGGGCCACATGCTATCACCCTAATGCAGAGGGTACGTGCAAAACATAAATGGATTGACCCTTCCGCAAATCTTGTGGTGTTCTTCATGAAAGATGAGGATGGCGACCAACCATGAAGGGGAACAAGAATCATAGTCGGTACCACCGCAGGCCTCGGTGAAGGCTGCAGTTCCACCCCACGACCACCCCTACCGCCATGCGGCCTCCACTACCTTCCGTGGCTCGACACTGCCCCGTGGCTGAGGCACCACCCCTCTGTCAGTCCGCCGCCCACGAGCAGATCATCGGCCCACAACCAGTCTACCAACCTGTGGTAGGACTGCCTACCTCTGGCCGGGCTGCCACCTCGCAGTCGGACCACCGCGCCATGACCAGTCCACTGACCCTCACCCGGTCTGCACCCTCATGGTACCCGTGGCCCGTCTGTACCCTCACGGTACCCTTGGTCTGGGGCTACACTTCGTACCGAGCCATACAAAATGGATCGGGCTGGGTCGATTCGTGTCGGTCTGACCAGGTCGGACTGAACCTGGGCCCACTATGAACCATTTACCTTCATTTGGCCATAACTTTGGCACCAGATGTCTGTTTGATGAACCATTTCTGGCACTGGAAACAATGGAGTGAGATAGTCCCTTTGAGTGATAATCCTCTAAGTTTTCGATTGATATGGGATACTATCAGGTTGCATCAATCACAAATCTGATCGTGCCACTGAGACTAAAAGGCCAATAACTCACTAACCCGGTGACTGATTGACACGTTCTCTATTGCGTTGAGACCCCTATGAAGTGGAAGACAATTGGGATACTTTTTCATGGGACTTCATGGAAGTTGGAATATCGACCAATAGCTTTTGGAGTGGATCCTCACAGATATGAGTGGGCATTTGTGAGGGAACCTAGTTGCTGACCGAGAATTGGTGACAGCTGACCGTTTTACTTGGAGTTACTAAACTTGCCTACTGGGGAGCGACTTCGTGACGAAGAAAACCCACATTGGGGAGTGTCTTGGTGATGCGGCAGACCGACAATACTTGACAAAATGAGTACCATAGCAGGCTATGAGGGGGAGAGCCTCTATGTGATGAGGCAGACCGATGGGGGAGAGCACCTTTGTGGGACGCAGCAGACCCACTATACTCGACAGGAGTAGTACCTTATGAGTCCAAGGATAGATGGAAGCACCTCTGTGTGACGAGGAATTCCCACTGTACTCGATAGAGGAGGAGTTCTCCAGTAGCTGAGGGATCATAATGTTACTTATTACTACACCTATAATTAATCCTGGTATGAGATGAGTCTTTATCTCTGTATTTTCCTCATGATTGAGATGGGTTACTTGATATCTTAGGTATATGTATAGGAATATATCTATGTAGAGTTATCAGTTGATTTCTTACATTGTGGTTTATCCTTGGTGGATTTTTGTGAGACCTTGAGGGTCTTGGGGTCCCTACTGAGTATCGTTATCCTCACCCATGCACGACCTATGCCCACACCTTTTTGTGTTGGTGGAAGATGATGGACAATGCTGAATGAGGCAGAGAGTACAAGGACTAGACGGTGCTCGGAGGTGGAACATGCGGCGTGTTTGTAAGTGGAGGAGACAGACGGGCGTGGAGTGTCGAGGAGGTGATCTGTACCTACTATTCATGTAGGAACCTCAGAGTATGACCAAATAACATCCATTTTATCTATCTTCAATTGTATTGTATTTAAGTTGTACTTGTACCTTTACTATTGGGCTTGCATTCTTGCCCCTTTTACATTTCATCACCATTTTCGTTATATAGTTTACTTGTGTTGGTATCTCATTGTGTACTTGGTTTTGAGTGTTTATAGGTTATAAAGGAAATGTCTTCCCAATTTAGGTAATTACACCCTTAGTGCTAGTCGCCAACCCCTGGCCTATGGACGAAGGGCTTGGGGTAGTCAGGACACGGGCCCTAGGGGATGGCTCATGACATTAACAATTATCACCCATATATATTAACATAGTTATTGGTTTTCACATTGAAAAAATGATAATACATTCATTGTATATTCCATTAAAACTCTATAATAACAACAATTACAATAAACAAATTATGTAAACAATCATTGCTTTATTATTCTAATGACTACTGGATTTAGACCATAAATCTATGAAGTTATAAACATACTCTTTGATAACATGGATCAAAATTTCAAAAAATACATTCTCAGTTATAAGGTCATAAATACTATCTATTTTTCATTATCCACATCATCATCTCTTTATACATATAAGATATCATTTTCATCCTTATGAATATGTTTGGTGTCACCTTTCCATAATAAAAATATCATATTTCCATTAAATCACTTTTCAATGACATAAAATCTCTTTGACACATCCATTCAAATCCATAATGATAAAAATAAAATAAAAATACTTATAAATTTCAGGCTTCATATTAAATAATAATCTAACGGAAAATCGTATGCACATAAATCTTAAAACATTAATTTTAAACCATTACACATGATTTATCTTCTCATTCCTTAATACATAGTTTCTTTAATAAGAAATATGAATAGTTCTTTATGTTTACTCAACCAAAATTTTATCTTTTTTCATACGTATAATGTAAAAAATATCGTATGAACATACCCTACTATTCACTTGTCATTTGTGGTTCATTTATCTTTAGCTGCATGAAAAATACTTGTATCACATTCCTGTTCATATTCATTATATATATACATTTGAAATCGAGTTATGTAATGCCCATACATTTCGAATCAAAAATATTAAATTTGAACCATGTTTTTGGAGTTACATCCATTATCTAAAACTACAAATAACAGTGTGAGAAATACTTAAAATATAAGAAAACCATATATAAATGAAAAATTAGTAATTGGTTATCTAAATAATTAATTTAAATTCATTAATATAGTAAATCAAATGATTATCCTTAGTTTCCCATATACATCATCAATTTAAATATTTAATTATATGTTTTAAGGTGTTTCTATTTTCCAAAAGAATGACGCTATGGAGTTTCAAACTAGGTGTACAGAAAATCCCATTGTTATTCACCAGTTATAGATAAATCATAAATAAATATAGTGTTTTGGGGTTAATATCCCTATGTATATCTATTCAAAATCCACATCCACTAATAGTATATAGATAGGAATTTATCGATAGAAAACCACTCACTATTCCATTCGAAAATTCTATGACAATTACCTATTCTTTAACACATCCTTAGAATGATCCTTAGAGTCATCCCTTGACATATGCACAGATATATTCCAAGGAATATCATTAATTTTTATTGATTATAGATTCCCTAGGATGAAGAAACCTAACCATTGATACCAATTATAATCAACACGGGCTTAAAAACATGGATATTTATGTATATTAAATGAATATTCAGAATCTTATAAAAATTCAATCTCATGGACCATGTGAGTTTGTTGTATTTTAAAACAAGTAATCATAATTTCCTAATTTGGTGAATGACAATTAAAATATAAATTAATTATCTTACCATTTTAGTACACAAATAAAAAAACTTTATTCATAACCTGGGTAATAGATTCATTATAAAGGGGTGTGATTTGATGCTCAATTGGTTAATCAAATGAGATTTGTAAAAAAACATGATAATGAGGGTGTGAAAACATGATAATAATGTTAAAATATTATACCATGCAAATGAAACATCATAATCATGATTTAAGGAGTAGTTATTGTTTATTCATAATATATGAATACAAAGGGAATCACTAGAAAAATCTATGAGGGAATAATAGATGAATAAAACATTGAATTGTCTAACACACATAATCATAGAAAATCCTATGTCAATGATGACTTCCAAGACCTTCATAACATGTTAGGATTGTTATAATCACATGTGTTACTAGTTTAAGATAGAGATTCCCACTCATGTACCCTCTTATTATGGGATTATGATTCTCTCCCATGTTCCATCTTTTTCCAGGCTAGGTGTTCCCTCATATGTACAATATTGTATCGGTCTTGCGATGCACTCAATTATACACTAATATTTCGATATTGGGATTCCCTCCTATGTACCCTCTTGTTTTAGGCTTGGTATTCCCTCCCTTTTACCCTTTTAATTCAATATTGGGATTTCCTAATGGGTACCCTTTTATTTAGAGCTTGGGATGCTTTATAGTGTACCATCTTGTTTCAGGATTATGATTCCCTACCATGTAACCTCTTGTTTTGGGCTTGGTATTCTATCTTATGTACCCTATTTGAGCTCAAAAATAATTTATCAATACCCAATTAATTGGGGGAAGATATAAGTACCACACATCAAATAATTAAATCACATAGGCATGTGTCACATGATAACAAAACAGTCATCATATAATGAACAATGGAATGAAATGGGTATCATTATAATTTCATCAAATAATGACATCTTGAAAATAGATAGGTTTTAGAATAATTTAATCAATGAATAACCATTGAAAATAATTTTTTTTTCCAAATCAATTAACATATTGAAGGGAAACTGGTGCCACATACAACATTCCATAGACACATAGACCATTCAAGAATTATTATTAATTGCATTCATGGATAATATAACTAGTAAAGCATAAATTGTAACAAAATATGTCATCTTTTATGAAGTATTATTTTTAATGATAACACAGATAATTTCATAATTAAAATTTCGTTTCATGGAAAATCAATTTCCTAAAACCATTTTGAAAATACATTTCTTATATATAAATATTTAAAATTTAATTTCAAAACATTTTTGAGTAAAATATCATATCTTTATTAATTTTTTTTGAATATATCACAATAAAAACATATTTCGTTTTATATAAATTTGAAAACATATAATGTAATCCTGAAAATACATTGAAAACCCTTTTCTCTAAAATCACATTGAAAATTCATAATGAAATATTAAAAACAATTTGAATTTTTTTTGTAAATATTTTAGAAACATATAAGTAATGCTTCAAATTACTTTAAAAATCCATTTATATAATATTTTTAAAAAAATTATTATGTAATCTTGAAATAATTGAAATACATATCGTTGATTTTTTTGAAATCATATTAATGAATATTTGTAAATCATTTAATACACTTTTGAAGAATAATTCATTTATTAAAACCAATTACATTGAAAAAAAATTCAAAATAAAAACCTTCTGATAATATTTGGAAATAAATTTCAATAAAAATAATATTTTAAACCTAAAAATGAACCATCAGGGAAATTATGTTCCGGACCAAAAGTATGTTAGTACCCACTAAACTTTCCTTCTGCACCTTAAAAGGATTATAAAAGAGTCTCGATCAAAAAATAACAATAATATTCTGTTTTAATTATTTTGAAATGATAAAAAAATTTATAATATCCATTAAAAATCATAGGATAATGTGAAAAAATTGGGACTATGTTTTAAATAACACAGTTTCGAAAGAACACCTATTATGGATAGAATGTAGAAACAATGTATTATTTCTAATAAATAGTTTTATAAATTATCATTAGTATATAAGAGTGGAAAATTTCTACCATTAAATTTATTTAACATGACATAAAAACTATGAAAATGTTCATGTGTTTTCATAATATATGGATATATTATTTCATAAATGAAATCAAATCATAAACAATCAGGATTAAGGATGAGATTGTGTTAAAAAAACTCTCACCACTTTGGTATCATATAATGATAATCCTTATGATATAATAACATTAAATTAATATTATAGTATAATTAAAAGAATAATATTAATTATATAACATGTTAATTGGATATTATATACTTGTAAAATAAATATGTGTATTGAAAAACATGGCTCTCAGATAACTAAAATTGAGACAAAGCTACAAAACCAATTTGGTGCCATTTGAAATTTAAAACAAATGATTGGAATATCATAAAATTTATATTTAAATACACATAAATTTTCATATTTTTTTAATAAATTAAAACTCATTGTATCATATAAACCATAAAAATTTTATGCTGAACCTAGAATATATCTCACTGATATAAAAAGTCAAATTACAAAATCCCTACCTTAAATATTGACATTTTATATACATTCTCAGACCTTCGGAATAATATATATGATTATTATTAATTTAACAGTTAACAATGTTCATTAATCTAATAACATATATTCTTTATCCATAAGTCTACATTACCTGTTTATCATCAACTGCATTTTAATGTTACTTTTCAGGTAATATCCACATTGTTTTTCTTAAAAGTTTTGAATATTAAATCTTGATACTATTTAATAGGAAAAAATATAATAATTTTAAAAATTCATAACATGATATAAATATCATATATATTAAGTATATAGAGAATTATAATAGTCAATAAATGATATAAATAATAAATGAAATTCACCATTCATGAATATTGTAGGTGGAACATAGGAATGAACATTGTTTCCTTTTTCTATTCATGTTGAATGAAATGTAAATGAATTATATGTGTGTGTATAATATAATTATTTTAAAATTATTATTTTATATATATGTTATAATATCAGTAAACTCGTCCTTAATATATTCCATGTAATGTGTGTTGACGCTCCTTTTTCGTCACAGAATCTAAAGATCGGAAAAGGGAATATCTGAGCTCAAAGTGATTCAACCTTTGAAGAAAACATCAAAAATCGACAAAGGCATGAACAAAGGATCAACAGCAACTGCACCGCGCAAGTTATCTTACTGTCGCACAAGTACACTTGCGCGACGCTCTTGGTCGCGCAAGTGACTTGCGCGACCTATGTTGTAACCGCCCAGTAACCGCCCGAGGTCTTCTTTTGCCTATAAATAGACCCTGTGGGCCCACCATTCGAGAGGATCTTTTTCCAGAAACTCGGATTGAAGCTCCCGACGCCCAAGTCTCTTCTCAAAGCTTCCAGAACACTTCTAAAGTAATTTCTTACCTAGAACGGAAGATCTAAAGAGAAGAAGGAAGGCCTAAGTGTTGAAACATATCAAAAACATGTGCGCCGACTTATTTCCTTCAATATAACTTACGCGTCCCTTTTCTGGAAGAACCTCAAGAGGATTCTAAAGAGTTTAAAAAAGAGTCGCTCAAGTATTTCAATGCTGGTTGAAAAATCGCGCAAGTACACCATGTGTCGCGCAGGTATACCTGCGCGACCAACACTTGTGCGCCCACGGAAGACTTGCGCGCCCCTATTTTTTTGAGTGCCCATCTTGCCCATTTTACCCCTCTTAAGCCATTTCAACTTTCCTTTTCAAGATTCAGTCTTCAAGACACTCTTCAAAGCCATTTATGGCATGATATCTTGATTTGACTTCCTTATCTGAAAGGAATTCTGTGGAATATCTCTCAAAACCTAGTGATTTAAATATCCTTATGTCACTAATTATGGAGAGTTCATTCATTTAACCTCATTCTTTAAGATGAGATAATCCTTAACTTGGGTCTCCTTTTTTTAGGAATAATCCCCAGTTATAAATCCTTTAATTTGGGCATCCTTTTTTAAGAGTAAGCCCCAAATTCTTAAAGTTCCCAAACTTGGGCATCTTCATCAGGAGTAAGCCCCAAACCTTAATCCCTAACCTGGGTCTCCTTTTCAGGAATAATACTCAGTCATAATCTTGGGCTTCATTTTCAGGAGTAAGCCCCAAGTCCCCTAACCTGGGCCTCCTTTTTAGGAGTAAATCCCAGTCATAATATTCGGTTTCCTTTTCAGGAGTAAACCCCAAGCCCCCATAAATTTCTCTTAACTAGTCCTAATTTACCCTTGATTTGGGTTTCCTTTTCAGGAGTAAAACCCAATCATAAGTCCCCGCCAAACTTGGGCATCCTC
The DNA here is from genome assembly GCA_963277665.1 of Viscum album. NCBI lineage: Eukaryota > Viridiplantae > Streptophyta > Magnoliopsida > Santalales > Viscaceae > Viscum > Viscum album. The sequence goes on along the minus strand of OY728135.1, from coordinate 1,995,790,243 downwards.
TTTAGGAGTAAGCCCCAATATTAGAGTATTCAAATCTCCATGAAGCACATATAACATTATGGACGTTGTTCATGGATTTTCTCCCTAAAACTAAATCTTAAACCTTCATCTATCTGGGCAGTCATACATACATAAGCCCCAAACAAATTCTTATGATTTCATCTTTCATGGAACAATTGTCTAATTTTTACCAATACCTCTTGTTTCTCACACCGAGCATGACTCATGTGAGCTTAGAGTGAAAACGTAATTATGACATTCTTCTTTGAGCCATCAATCATAAACATCATACTCCATTACTCGAACTACGTGGGTTCTGATTCCTTTTCCAAAACAAAGGATACGTAGGTAGCCCATTTTTGGGTTCGATCTCAACTTTGAAATAATCCCTGTCCTTCTGAATGACGATAAACTTCAAGTGCCCCACTGAGTGGCTTTAAAACCAGCCTGGTCATCATAATGACCAAGAGACTTTTATATAAATGTTTTGAAGGATACCATTGACCAAGAATCTCTAAACAGATATAGATTAGTCTCTATTGATGAAGAACCTAGAATACATATAAAAGATTCTCTAAATTTCTTGCATATTTAATCATTGATTGTTAAAACTAAAGGAAAGCACATTTTATACTTGGAAATGTAATAAGGATTCTCAAACATAACTTAAATCTATAAAGAGAGTCCCAGAGTAGACAATAATTCCCCTCAAAAAGGTGTGATGAGTTCGACCTCCCATCCTCTCGACCAATGAAAATTCCTAAGCCTCATCAGTCCCCAAGCTAATGAGCGCCTGCCTTTGGAAAGTAGGTCCAAACGGATGTGGAATCATTGGATGTTTCCGGTTCTACGAACAAACCCACTAGAAACCGATCGGAATGTTTGAATCTCCCGTCCAGGTGGTCATCCCCGAAATCCGGGAGGAAACAAAAATGGTGAACCCGACGTGAATCCTTAACCATGTTAAAGTGATGTTCTTCCTAGTTGTTAGGCCCCTTGGGCCAACAAAGCAATCATTGACATATGATCATCCAAAAGATGCAGTGGCCGGATTCATCTTGATTATGTCTGTTATATGGAATAGGCACTCTTTTCTCAAGATCTTCTGCAAAATGGATTTCCTTAAATTCACCCCTGTGAATGCTGCTGCTGTGAACACCTCTACTGTGAGGTCTGCTGCTATGAAAACCAATGCTGCTACTCCTGCTGGAACGTCATCCGCTCTGAGGATGAAATCACCAACTCAGCGTCCTCAACACTGGGTTTATAATGCACTGGTTAAGAAGTACCGTCGCAACGGTACTATCCCAACTCTGGAGGCCGCTCGTCAAGCCCTCCAAGTTAACAACTCTACCTGGTCGTCCGGACAATGGCGACCAGCGATCAAGAAGCAGGCGGTACTGACTACCGTCTCCAACCGTTTCGGGTCGTTATCCCCGGAACGCAATTTCCATTCACTCCCTTACTCTGAGGAAGTGAATGAGCAGGTCCAACAGAACCTTAATTCAAAAAGACAGGAGTCCTTCCCAAGGGCTCCCATCAACAATCGCCGCCAGACTCGTGCGGTAGTGCGCCCTCAACATGATGAGGGTACCGACTCCAGGCATTCAGCTCAGGTTCCTCGAACCCGAGAAGGCAAGATGAACCGCCAGAGACAGAATCCGGTGAACAATGGGCAGGTTGTCATCCCTACCATCTCCGGAGAAGTCCACCAACCTAATTTGGTGGCGAACAACGAGCATGCATACACAACTGTCCGTTTTAATTCCGCTGTCCAGCAGACTCGTCTGGCAGCATCACGCCAATCCCGCCAGGCATTTCCGGCAGAGTACCATAGGCAGGAACATACACCTGCTTATACATCACCAGTTAGTCAGCTGGCTCGTCTGACTACATATGATGGATCTCGTCAACCGCTTTTGGCAAAGTGTAATCAGCAGGCACATACACCTGCTAATACTAATCAAGCCAACCAACAGTCTCGCTTGGTAGCTCACGGAGAAGTCAGTCGGAAAGCCCCGACGACAAACAGGTGGCAGACTCAACTCTCTGCCTCCACACTTGAGTACTGTCAGGATATCATAACAGCTTCAGCATCATCTCAGGGACAGACACATAAATCTATCCCTAGCAGTGGAGTGACACATCAACGATTCACTCCAGAACAGACACACACATTTGTTCCAGTCCTAGAGGGTTATGGGGCATACTCCCCCATATCAAACGGACAACCAAGTCAGGCACATACACCTGATTTGAGTGGAGATCGTCAGCCTAACCTGACCATCTTTCCTGATCAGGCACATACACCTGCTCAGAGTAACCACTTTTGTCAAAAAATGGTTTCTAAAGTGAGTAAGAAGGCATCTAAGAAAAATATCCGCCCAGCACAGTCAGGAGATCAAAGGCCAATCTGCAACAAGGCCTTACTCGATGCTGGAGTTCATGAAGCCCTCAGACATTTATCTGTCGGAATTCAAGATTCTACTCCCTCAGTTCTCAATAACGGGAACATTAATTTCGAAGGTCTTCAATAGACACTTCCTCATGAAGGCTTGCTTGATGAAAGTTCGGTCAATCTTGATGTTTCTTCTTCAGATGAGAGCCACAGGAACCCTATGTGTGGTTAGAAGACCAAGGAGCAAGAGATTTAATATTTTGCTGTAACCCATCATGACGGTCCTCCTCATGGTGATGAACTTCGCTGCGAAAGTCCTCTCCGCATTAGTGATTCACGTTGTCTTGAAAATTCATCAGAAGGCAATGTAGTGACGAGAAATCCCTCCTATCTCGAGGCACTTGCAAACGTAAAACCAGTCATGTCTGATGATTTACTATCGGCAGGTGAAACTCTTTCTCCATCAGAAGATAACCTGGGGTTCAGGTTATTCTCCGAACCATCCCTGGGTCATTCATCTTCCAACATGAATAGTGATTTCTCTACCAATCTTGTTGAATCCGATGAAGCAACAAGGAAACACCAACTCTGGTCCAAACAGGTAGAAGAATATTCATTTAATGATAAAGAGGAAATACTGAACATGAGAAAAAAACTGGCAAAAGGTGAAGTACCAGTCATGTTTTGGCCTTTGGCTGACTCCCAGTACGACATTCCAAAGATGTTGACGGATTATGGAATCCATGATATTCGTCTCAACATATGGAAGACTCTTTGTCAATTGAAGAATAAAGTATTATCTTACGGTGATTATGAAAATCACATTAAGATAATATAAGGGTTACAACGCCAGATTGATTTGGAATCTTTATCAGTCTCTCGGTATCCGAAAGTTGAAAAGAAACAAAGAACCCTTCAACGTTCATGCCTTGGCACACTAAGAAAATTGCGTCAGTTAATTTCCAATGCTCCATTTAATGTTCATATCAGAGGATGGGGTGTTCACGGAGCACTACATTTCACAGTGATTTCCAGTCAGCAAAGCCCGCCGAAAATGGTCTCATGCAATGTTATTGCCCATGGCCGACCACAGTCAATGGGCTTTGTTCATAATCAAAAGCTTGCTCAAGAACATGCTTCAACTAGTTCCTCTCAAAATCAAGTATATAGAGAACAAGTTGTTGAATTGCTCCTACATCAAGCAGGCGAGAATATTGCACAAGCCTCTCGTCTGGAGCAAACACGTCATCAAATGACAGAAGTTTCGGAAATCAACCAATGGTCTGTTGAACCAGGTGATAAAAGTGGATACAGGTTAATGCATCCAGCTAATTTCTGAACTAAGATTCGCAAGATCAAGAGAGATTTTAAGAAGATCTCAGACATAGCATGTCAAGAGACACCCCAGCTTGTCAGACTGGGGACTTCTCTAACCCAACCCTCAGAGTCAACAAATGGGATTCGAGGAGTTGAGCGGAAGCAGCAGGAACATCCCCAGTCCACCAGACTGGGGACTTTTTCAAATCCTCAATCCCTCCCTTAGAGAAAGTCAGTATTCTCTCGATTAGGGAATAAGCCTCAAGAGGAACGAAGATCCAAGCTATCAGGAGATTCTCTCCAAGTGACGGTTCTCCAAGAAGTTCCTGAGGGATCAAGTCAACGGAATACCATGTCTCATTATAGACATGGAAGAAGACAATATCACAGAAATGCTGATAGAAAGGATTCCATGCAATATGCATCCATTAATGTCATTAATTTCGTTGCTGCTGATTCATGAGATGAGGCTCAATAAGAGGGATCAGACGAAGAGGTTCCCGCTCAAGAAGTTGCGCACACAGACCTAAATGAAGAAGGTCTGCGCACAGGTAATCAAAGGCTTACCCAAAATCTGAGTATTCCTTCAAGTAACCCACTTCCCCTTCTCCGAAAAGGATCCAATAAGGGGAAAGGAAAGAATCAGTTTACTTCTCACCCTTCCTCTGAAGGAGGTCAATCGGTCTCATTAGAGAAAAGGTTTGCACAACAGGAGGAAGAAATGAAAGAATTAAGAAGGTTGAATGTAGAACTACTTCAGAGTAGTCTTCTTTTTAAGGATGTTGATGTCCAACAGCCGAAGGAATTTGTTGTAACTACTGAGATGGATCAGTAATATCCTCCTTTATCAGTACACCCTCAGAGGTCTAATCCTACGGGTCAAACGCAACAACGTTTGGCAGCACTACCATCAGTTGCAGCACCAACCACCACGTCTGTCCAAGCTACATTCATCACACCTACCCAAAACCAAGTTCAACCTGATATTTCTCAAAAGTTAATAACTACTATTGAGTCATTAACAGCTCGGTTAGAAACTATGGAAGGGAAACGGGCGCAAGTTCAACCTGAAAAGAAAGTTTACCATGAATGGGTAGATTCAATTTCTCCTCCATCTAGTTTTGGAAACGTTGTTTTCCCTACTTTCAATGGATCAGGCGACCCCGAACAACATTTGACACATTACGTGTCTTGTTGTGATCCTATGATGGGAACTCCAGAGCAGCAAGAAGTAGTGAAACTCAGATGCTTCGTGCGAACCTTGCAAGGACCAGCTTTTGTCTGGTATACAAGCTTGCAATCCCAGTCAGTCATCGGATGGGAGGATCTTCATCAAAAATTCCTTCTTCAGTTTAGCTCAACTTTTCCAAAAACGACAGTTTTCTATCTTACAAACTGCAAGCAAAGGGAGAATGATAGAGTCTCTGATTTCATTGCTCGTTGGAAAGGATTAACGTATTCCCTGAGTATAGAACTCCCTCAGGAGGAATTGTTGCCAATCTGTGTGGCAAATTTGCATGACGAATTATGCACGCCATTGATCACTGTGAAATACACAGGAGGGTTTCGAGACCTTACTTCAATCGCTCAACAGATTGAAGATTCCCTTATACAGGCTAAGGTTAAATATCGTATAATTCCATCAGCTCCAGGAAGGAGAATGGTTAAAGCGGAAACTGCTACAGTTATGCTTAAACCAGCACCTGTACCTATTTCTACTTCAAAACCTTCATCTTCTCGAAGGGCTCCACCTCATGAACGCCAACAACAAAGGCTGTTTCGTCCAAATGATCAAAAAGATCAACGACGAAAACAATTTGAGGATATGAAGAGTGAAACATACTCTTTCCGAAGTGAGAAAGTTCCTGGTTACTTCATTTCAGCTCTAGAGAATAATTTGGTTCAATTACCAGTGCCCAAGAGGCCAAACAAGGAAGGAGATGAAGATCGTCCCAATTATTGTCCCTTTCATCAAATGTTGGGGCATCCCATCCCGGAGTGTTTTGTCTTTAAAGACCTCCTGCAAAAGATGGTCGACTTGGGACAAGTCAAATTGAAGGTTTCTTCAGCTCATGTAGCGTGTATTACTGCTACAGATCCAGAGGAAGGAGGCGAGTGGCAGGAAGTCAAAAGCAAAACTGCGAAAAAATATGATGATTGGATGGTCAGAAAGACAATCAATTAGACCCATCCATTTTGCGAACACAATTGAAGAAGCCAATTGTGTCTCCTACAAAAGCTGCAGTAAAGCCTCCATCAAAAGATAAATCCTCAAAAGGACAGCGCAATTCAAAGAAGAAATAGGAATCAGGAGAAGATGTGTATGTATCAAAGCCTAAATTGTCTTTGACTCTGACAGATTTCATGCCATCTACTTCAAAGCCACGGGCACCGTCCCACCAAACGGCACAGCCTAAACAGGCTAACCAGGCATTGTCTTTATCAGACGAAGAGTTAATCTTTGGTTCTGTTAATATGATTCAATTAACAGATCCATATTCCAGTCTTGATGAGCCTGAATTCCCTGTATCAAATAAGGGAATCCGAGGAGGTTCTAGAGGTTCAGGATACAGTGGAAGACGTGGATCTTTCCGAAGCCACTAATCTAATTTTACCCCTGCTAGCACTGTATATGCAGCAGAAACTCATGGTAGAGCCCTTCAGCGAGCTCAAAAAGAACAAGCAAGTTCTTCTGCCAATGGACAACTCAGTTTTGGCACAGTTATTTTGGAAGACCGATTAAAGGTTCCATCTTCTTTATATCAGCAAGTAAATGAATCTTATCAGTCTAATCTTCCAAAACCAAGGATGTTGCCAACTTCAATACAAGATGCATCAGCTTCCAAAGCATCTGCTTCCAAGGTACCTGCTAAACCGCATATTCTTATTGGGAAACACAGACCTCTAGATCAAAAGTATGATATATTGAAACACTTGGCCCAATTACCATCCAAGTTATCAATTTTGGATGCTTTGAATCTGTCAATATATCTTCGGGAAGCACTCATCGAAGCTTTGTCATGTCCTCAGGAGTTTGAAGCTGAAATTGCTGCAGCTGAAATCTATCACATAGAGAATAATCCTGCAGAATTCCATGCAGTGATATCTTTTACTGATAAAGATGATGATGATGTTTTGCATGGGCACATAAAACCTTTGTACTTATCTGGAAAAGTCAATGGTGTAGATGTTCGAAGAGCTTTCATTGACAATGGTTCAGGAGTCAACCTCATGCCCATTCGTACGCTTCGTCGATTGGGCCTCACGGAATCCGATTTATCTCCTTCTACCATGATGTTACAAGGATATGATAAAAATGAACAAGAACCACTGGGAGAAGTTACACTCAGAACTCAGTTTGGAGATCTTGTATCAAAAATCTGATTTCATGATTGTTGATCAAGACTCAGCTTTCAATATCTTGCTTGGAAGACCCTGGCTACATCAGCATGCAGCTATTCCTTCATCATACCATCAATGTCTCAAATACTGTTTTGATGGTCAAGTTGGAACATTGTATGGTGATAAGGCCCTGTTCAAGACATGTGAGTCTCAATACATTGAGGCGGAATTTTATCAAATGAAGGGAAGAGAAAAATCTACAATGAAGGAAATTACCAAAGTTAATGCTCCATATGGTTTGGAGAAAATTCCAATAAATCCATTTTCAAATGTGAGTACAGATTATGTATTACCTATCAGTCAAATTGACAAAATAAGCCCAAATCAAAATACTCTTATGGAAAGATCCATAATGTCAATTATGGCGATCGAGCCCGACAACATGGGAGAAATTGGTAACCTACCAAGCAGTGATGAAAGCATAAGTGGTGATGAAGTCCAACAAGTATATACTTCACTAATCAGGCCAGAAGAAGTTATAGCAACACCAGAGGTGAATAATGATGTCGATTCTTGATCCATCATATCCTCTTTATTTCCCAAAGAAGACCCTTTATCATCAATAGTGTCGGAAATGGAAGCTTCTTCTTCAAAATGTGAAAATTTTGACATCTCTTATGATCATGAGAATTTCGTTTTTTCATCTACTTTGCAAGTAGAAACGGAAGAAATAACACATGATGAAGAGGAAGAGGAAGATCTTAGAGATGCTCCTCCAGCATTTGAAGAGGGTATCTCTACCACTGTGGATGAACTCAGAGAAGTAAATCTGGGTACAGAGAAAGATCCATGCCCCACTTTTATTAGGGCGGCCATGACCCTTGAAGAGAAAGAGATGTATATTTCTTTTCTAAAGAAAAATAAAGATATTTTTTCTCGGAATTATACAGAAATTCCTGGGCTTGATCCTGATGTTGCTACTCATCATTTGGGTTTACCAAAAGAACATCGAGGTTTTAAACAATCCGCGAGAAGAACACACCCAAACTATGCTTCCAAAATTGAAGCTGAAGTGGATAAGCTGAACAAATCAATCTTCGTCAGAGAAGTTCAATATCCCAAGTGGTTGGCTAATATTGTCCCTGTAAAGAAGAAGAACGGACAAATTAGGGTTTGCACCGATTTCCGAGATCTTAATCGGTATTGTCCTAAAGATGATTTCCCAGTTCCGATTACAGAACACTTAATTGATGCGACGGCTAGCTATGAAGTACATTATTTCATGGATGGATATTCTAGATATAATCAGATCCGAATGGCCCTAGAAGATGAGGAATATACAGCCTTCAGAGCTTCTCAAGGTGTGTTTTGTTACCAGGTGATGCCCTTTGGTTTAAAGAATGCAGGTGCAACATATCAACGCACCATGCATCGTATCTTCAAACCTCTTTTAGGGAAGTTTGTTGAATGCTATGTAGATGATTTGGTGGTTAAATATAAACAACGTTCTAATCACTTGGTTGATTTGGAAGTCATATTCCACAATCTTCGACAACATAATTTAAAGATGAACCCCTTAAAATGTGCTTTTGGGGTAACCTCAGGAAAATTCCTCGACTTTGTTGTACACCATCGTGGTATTGAAGTCGATCCTGAGAAGACCAAATCTATCCTTGGTATGTCACCTCCTCAAAATTTGAAAGAATTAAGAGTACTTCAAGGACACTTAGCCTACATTCGGCGTTTCATCGCTAATTTGGCAGGAAAAAGTTTACCCTTTACCAAATTATTGAAGAAAGGAGTCACTTACCAGTGGACTGAAGAATGTCAAGAAGTATTTGATGTTCTCAAGAAATACCTCTTGAGTCCACCAGTACTCATGCCACCTGTTGAGGGTAGACCGCTTATCCTCTATGTGACAGCTTTAGAGTGATCATTGGGTGCCTTTCTCGCTCAAAATAATGATGCTGGGAATGAAAATAGTCTCTACTATCTCAGTAGAACTATGCTTGAAGCTGAAACCCGGTATTCAAGTATTGAAAAGTGCTGCCTAGCATTAATCTTTGCAGTTCAGAAACTGAGTCACTACCTGCAACATCATGAGGTCCAATTGGTATCTCGTAATAATCCGCTCAAATTCATCCTTAGTCGTCCAATGCTTATAGGACGTCTGGAAAGGTGGGAGGTTATTCAACAGCAGTTCGACATTCAGTATGTGTCTCAAAAGGAAATTAAGGGCCAAGCTCTGGCTGATTTCCTGGATCAACATCCTTCAGTGGAAGACACGTATTCAGATTTCAAACTCCCTGATGAGGAAGTTTTCTCTATTCAAGAGAGTCCTCAAACATGGGAAATGTATTTTGATGGTGCTTCTAGAAGTCCAACAGGGAAGAAAATTGAAAATCCTAAATTTAACAAAGTTGGTTTAGTAATTGTGCTCATTTCTCCAGATAAGGCAGTGTTACCTTATTCCTTTTTGTTGTGGGAAGGTGGTACCAATAATGAAGCTGAATACCAAGCTCTCATTACAGGCTTAGAATTAGCACTTCAAGTACAAGTGAATCACTTAAAGGTAAAAGGTGATTCAGACCTGGTAATCAAAGAAGTCAATGGGGATTATGCCATCAGAAAAGATGAATTAATCCCTTTGTATGATTACGTCAGAGAGTTAATGTCGGAATTCCCTTCAGAACCGACATTTTCTTATGTCCCAAGATCACAAAATGCTCAAGCTGATGCACTGGCTAATATAGCCACAGCTTTAGCAGATCCAAATCGGGACGAGACAACCATCTGTATTGCCCACCGTCGTGCAATTTCACCTTATGTTCAAGTCAGAACAGAGGAAATTAATGAAATTAGTCCCATTCCTGAACTGTATGGTCATACTACAGGATGGATGTCACCTATCAGGGAATACCTTCAAAATGGAACACTTCCACCTGATAGAGCCGAGAAAGAACAAATTTGGCGACGTGTGGTCAATTTAACTCTTTATGATAGCCTAAACCACCTTGAGAAAATTCTCTACAAATGTGGTTTTGATGGAGTTCTCTTCAGATGTATTGATGGTGAAGAGACAATGGATGTCATAAAAGAAGTGCATGCAGGAGTCTGTGGTGCCCACCAGTCTGGACATAGACTGTCTGATAAAATTCGAAGGCTTGGATACTTTTGGCCTTCAATGATACAAGATTGTGTTAATTTTACAAATAAGTGTCATTCATGCCAAGTATATGCCAACTTAATTCATAAACCTCCAGAGTTGCTTCATACAGTTAAATACTCATAGCCATTTTCCATATGGGGAATGGATGTGGTGGGACCTTACCCTTCAGCTACGACCAAGCAGTTTAAGTACAATCTTACTGCTACTGATTTCTTTTCCAAATGGGCAGAGGCAGTACCTCTCAAAGAAGTCAGTTCTAAATGCATTGTTAGCTTCATAAAGTCTAACATCATTACTAGATTTGGTGTCCCTCATACCATATTGACGGACAACAGCACCAACTTCTGTTCTTCTGAGGTAAAGAAATTGTATCAAGAATAAAACATTAATTCCCACCATTCATCTCGATATCATGCAGCGGCTAATGGCCAGATAGAGGCCTTCAACAAGACTCTTTCAAATATACTGCAAAAGATGGTGGATAAAGATAAGAGGTCATGGACTGATAAACTCTTTCATGCTTTATGGGATTATCGGACTACCACTCGCAATGCAACGCGGTCAACTCCATATTCATTGGTATATGGAACAGAAGCAGTCTTGCCAATTGAAGTTCAATTGCCCTCACTCAGAATAGCCATTTGTGATCAGTCATCTACAGATGAGCAATCCCAAAAGTGGTTGAATGAATTGGAAAAGTTAGATGAGAAACGATTGTGCACTTTTCACCACTTGGAAATCTATTAGAATCGAATAGCACGAGCTTTTAACAAAAAAGTTCATCTTCGTTCATTCATTCAGGGAGAATTGGTATTGGTTCTCAGAGCACCAATGATACCAGGAAAGAAGCCTCCCAAGCTTGGACCAAAATGGGAAGGACCTTATTCAATACATAAGGTCTACTCTAATGGAGCGTATTGTCTAATCTCAATGGATGGAGAACACATCACGACTCCAACTAACACCCGATTTCTGAAGAAGTATTTTGTATAAACACAAAATATTGTTCCCAGATCCAAAACAATCACATTGGTTCATGTTTGTACTACAAGACACTAAACTGTATTATGTCCTATCTACATGACGTTAAACTGTACAAAAGTTCCTATATTTTGTCCGAGATGACATTAAACTATATTATGTCCTAGCAACATGACATTAAACGGTGTGGCACTTCCAACGTCTAGCATGACGATAAACTGTAAAAAGTCCCCAGAATTGATATCCTCTTATTGGTTCACCTTTGTCCCTGCTACATGACACTAAACTGTGCAGCACCAATAGTCCTAGCTGCATGACTTTAAACTGTACAGCACCAGTTCGTCCTTGCTATATGACGTTAAACTATACAGCAATGGTCCAGTATGACTTTAAACTGCAACTTCGTCCCACACGACATTAAACTGTGAAAAAGTTCCCTAAACCATCCAAAATTACCTTAAACTTCATCATCCCTGGTCCATGTATATGACCATAAACTATTTACAAATCCCTTATGTCGAGCAAGACGTTAAACTGTGACGTCCTAACTACATGACGCTAAACTGTATAAAAGTACCTCACATCCGGAAAGACGTTAAACTATATAATCATCAAAGGTCCAGCATGAAATTAAACTAAACCATCCACGGTCCATGAATATGACCTTAAACTATTCACACTTTCGTCCAACATGACATAAATGGTGTGTTATTTTGTCCTTATTGCATGACATTAAACTGCACAATCCCCCTTTCGTCCAATATGACGTTAAACTGTATTGTCCCCATCGTCCTAACTACATGACGCTAAACTGTACAGAAAGTCCTTGATATGTCCTACATGACATTAAACTGTTATTTTGTCCCTGCTACATGACACTAAACTGTGCAGCACCAATAGTCCTAACTGCAAGACTTTAAACTGCATAGTCCCTTTTTTTATGTCCTACATGACATTAAACTGTGCATCGTTAAGGTTGTTATTACCTCTTATTTCTCACACCGAGTATGACTCACGTGATCTTAGAGCGAACATCAACCATAACACTTCATATGGGCCGCTAACCATGTCTATGTCCCAACAACATTTTAATTAGATCATTGTCCCCAAGAACAACTTGACCATTAATTCATTCTTTAATTGAACTACACGGACTTTGATCCTTTCCCTCCAGGCTAGGTATGTAGGCAACCTCCCAAGGTTCAAGCCCAAAAAAAACAATCTCCTCACATCGGTTCACCACCATCTCATATGATGTTGATTCGTGAAACCGCCCCTAGAATCAATATCTTTACATTGATTCACTTTCGTCCTTGTTATATGACATTAAACTATACAACACTTTTGTCCGGTACGACAATAAACTACAATATTCTTTGATTTCCTCATTTGAGAAGGAACCATTATTGACATTTATTTTTAAAAATCATGTTTCATTTTCAAAAGACTACATGCATACATGGTAATGCCTAAACTTTTTATCTCAGGTTAAACCATCATTGCACTAAAGTCCCCTTTCACCCTTCACATGTACGAACCAAATTTGTACAAAGGGTAATTCTAGAACTACATGGGCTTGATTCCCATCCTTATGGGATACGTAGGAATGTTCGAGTATCCCTCGAATCCAACCCCAAGTCTTTTGGGCCTAACCCCAAATTTCACTTTCAGTCCCTTGGCTGAAAAGTCCTCATGAAAACAGACACTGTGTATTCATTATTATGGTATGAATTCTATGACCCTAAACTAAGATTTCTCATACTTTCGTCCTGTACGACGTTAACCTGCATTTCAAGAACTACGTATGGCTTGATTCTCATTCTTATGAGATACGTAGTGAAGTCCAAAATTTCAACTCAGGACCCAGCCACAACATGATTATGGTTATCATTGAGCTATGTATCTCTATATACATTGGACAATACCCATATTTATGCATTATAATCCTAACCTTAAATATTTTCAGATCTTCATAACCCTTTTCATGACTTCTAGTCACAAAAATGTCAAACTTCCGAGAATTCTTTTGCCTAACTATGCAGCACGTGCCCATAGGTGGCCTTGCATAAACAGTCCAAATAACAGACTTGTCAGCCGAAAGATGCTATTTATTTGACTATGCAGCCAATTCCCTTAGGTGGCCCTGCATATTTCAACCCCTTAACGGGTTTTGTTAAATAATAGTTACTTTATTCTTGGTTAGAATGCCTCTTTTGTCCTTATTTGTCTTAAACGACAGTATGTAGGGATCCGCAAAAAACAGCCATCCTTAACATATTTGTCCCATATCCTTTTTCATGATCTGAAAGTATTCAAGTCTATGGTTTATTCTTCTTCCCTACGTTTGGGTCAGACCTTCGTAGGAGTGATATTTATCCAGTTCTTCTATATTCTTGTTCGGAAATATCTTTTCCATATTCAAGTTCCTTTTTCCATACAACAAACTCTATACTTTAGAAAATTTGAATCTCCATAAACTTTCACTGGCTTTTAGCACTAAGAAAGAAAATTTCTGGGAGTTATTTTGCATGACTATGCAGCACGTGCCCATAGGTGGCCTTGCATAAACAGTCCGCATAACAGACTTGTCAGCCGAAAGATGCTATTTATTTGACCATGCAGCCAATTCCCATAGGTGGCCCTGCATATTTCAACCCCCTAACGGGTTTTGTTAAATAATAGTAACTTCGTTCTTGGAAACTACTTCTTCTAATTCCTTTTAGCTCTTTTTCATATCATTCCCGAGATTCAAATATTCTTAAGCCATAATTTACATATTTTCTCTCATACTTGATTATGGTAATAATTTTTCAGATAAATTGTCAAGGAATTGAATCCATTTTAATCCATTTTGGTAAAAGCTATTTCGACCTTTAACATTAGCCCCTTTATGTCCGGCGTGCATGACTTTAAACTGCCCACACAAAAGACAAAGGAATTCTGAATAAAAGTCAAGTTCCAGCTCACTAAATATACATTTTTTGTATGATTTAGGTAATATTGAGCAATTAAAAGGTTCAAAGATTGTAGGATTATTTGTAAAAATCCTACTAAAAATCAAACTTTAGTTACTGGGCCCATTGGCTTATGTAAATTTGAAGCAGGTAGTGAAAAGAATGCAGGTACAAATGATTGAAGACAAAAGTGTTTTTCATTGATACACAAGAGTTAGAAGGACATCCACAGACTGGAGTCTCTTCTCTTTTTCGAGAATTACAAGGGGATTTCAACATAACACTTCATTTGAATTACGACATCCCGAGCTACATTAGAAACCACCTAGAATTTCATTCATTCAACTGGATACAATAAGAGATGCAGTGATACCAGCTCTTCTTGGAACAATTGTAAAAGGATGTTCTTGAGTGCGGTTTGAGAAAATTTTCTGCTGATCAAACAGTGACTCTGTTTCTGTCCAAGAGACTTGGAAGATGGATACATGGATTTGAGAATGGAGCATTGGAATTAAAGAGCCATTTGGAGAGAGTACTCTTTTCAGATATTGCTCTAATACCATGTTTGTCTTCTCTCCACCAACCATTAGTGGAAAACATTTCAGCCCATGGGTTTTCCATTTTCATATTTGTAAGGAAATGACATGGAGGAAGAATTTGAAAGTTCACACCATTTTTGTTACTCTTAATGCACAGCATAACCGAAATAGAGAAGTAGCAGTGCGGCTGCATCTCAGGTGTATAATTGTTTGCATTTGGAACATTGACTACTTGCAGATGACCATGACCACACAGAGACAGGTAGATGCTCTGTGGGAAATTAAGATGATATTTCTTCAAGTACTTATCCAAATCTGGGAAAGTGATGTCGTAGATATCATAGTAATCATGTCCAATAATGTTCATCATGTCATCAATCTGCTTGCTAGACAGTTCATCAGCCGTTCCAATTCCCTTAGGATCCATTGAATCTGCACAAAAATTGAACAAATTTAACTCTTAAATGGGTTTATTTTTCATATAATTTGTGAAAGAATTTGTAAAAAATGGCCAAGGGATTAAGTCGCACAAATCTAAACAATGGCGCGCAAGTATTTCGTGTGCCGCGCTAGTTTTTGACGTGCAAGTATAAACCGCGCAAGTACGAATACCTTTACAGGAGCGCGATAGAGAGGGAACAGTGGAAAAAGAGACTTGCGCGGCTTAGGTGACTTGCGCAGCAAGATCTTGAGAAGGTATGAAGTCCGGAAATCCAGATACTTGTACGGAGGTGAGGCCGTGTATTTATAGGCCAGGAAGCCTATCTGTGCGCCGTACCCAGAGCGCTTAAGGCCTGCGTGACGCAAACTTGCGCGCCACCCTCTGTGCACTGAAAACTTGTGCGCCACCCTTTTCCTTTGGATGGATTCGATTTCCTCAGAGTCAAATCCTCATTTCTCTCCGGATCCAACTCTGAGGGGGGACTTTTGTTGACGCTCCTTTTTCGTCACAGAATCTAAAGATCGGAAAAGGGAATATCTGAGCTCAAAGTGATTCAACCTTTGAAGAAAACATCAAAAATCGACAAAGGCATGAACAAAGTATCACCAGCAACTGCACCGTGCAAGTTATCTTACTGTCGCGCAAGTACACTTACGCGACGCACTTGGTCGCGCAAGTGACTTGTGCGACCTAAGTGGTAACCGCCCGGTAACTGCCCGGGGTCTTCTTTTGCCTATAAATAGACCCTATGGGCCCCCATTCGAGAGGATCTTTTTCCAGAAACTCGGATTGAAGCTCCCGATGCCCAAGTCTCTTCTCAAAGCTTCCGGAACACTTCTAAGGTAATTTCTTACCTAGAACGGAAGATCTAAAGAGAAGAAGGAAGTCCTAAGTGTTGAAACTTATCAAACACTTGCGCGCCGACTTATTTCCTTCAATATAACTTGCGCGTCCCTTTTCTGGAAGAACCTCAAGAGGATTCTAAAGGGTTTAAAAAAGAGTCGCTCAATTATTTCAATGCTGGTTGAAAAATCTCGCAAGTACACCATGTGTCG
The DNA here is from genome assembly GCA_963277665.1 of Viscum album. NCBI lineage: Eukaryota > Viridiplantae > Streptophyta > Magnoliopsida > Santalales > Viscaceae > Viscum > Viscum album. Next base: position 1,995,774,046 of record OY728135.1, on the reverse strand, counting down.
CGCAGGTATACCTGCGCGACCAACACTTGCGCGCCCACGGAAGACTTGCGCACCTTTCAAGACTTGCGCGGCCCTATCTTTTTGAGTTCCCATCTTGCCCATTTTACCCCTCTTAAGCCATTTCACCTTTCCTTTTCAAGATTCAGTCTTCAAGACACTCTTGAAAGCCATTTATGGCATGATCTCTTGATTTGACATCCTTATCTGAAAGGAATTCTGTGGAATATCTCTCAAAACCTAGTGATTTAAATATCCTTATATCACTAATTATGGAGAGTTCATTCATTTAACCTCATCCTTTAAGATGAGAGAATCCTTAAATTGGATCTCCTTTTTTAGGAATAATCCCCAGTTATATATCCTTTAATCTGGGCATCCTTCTTTAGGAGTAAGCCCCAAATTCTTAAAGTTCCCAAACTTGGGAATCTTCCTCAGGAGTAAGCCCCAAACCTTAATCCCTAACCTAGGTATCCTTTTTAGGAATAAGACTCAGTCATAATCTTGGGCTTCCTTTTCAGGAGTAAGCCCCAAGTCCCCTAACCTGGGCCTCCTTTTTAGGAGTAAGTCCCAGTCATAATCTTGGGTTTCCTTTTCAGGAGTAAACCCCAAGCCCCCTTAAATTTCTCTTAACTAGTCATAATTTACCCTTGATTTGGGTTTCCTTTTCAGGAGTAAAACCCAATCATAAGTCCCCTCCTAACTTGGGCATCCTCCTTAGAAGTAAGCCCCAAGATTAGAGTATTCAAATCTCCATGAAGCACATATAACTTTATGGACCCTGTTTGTGGATTTTCTCCCTAAAAGTAAATCCTAAACCTTCATATATCTGGGCAGTCATACATACATAAGCCCCAAACAAATTCTCATGATTGCATCTTTCATGGCACAATTGTCTAATTTTTACCAATACCTCTTGTTTCTCACACCGAGCATGACTCACGTGAGCTTAGAGTGTAAAAGTAATTATGACATTCTTCTTTGATCCATCAATCATAAACATCATACTCCATTACTCGAACTACGTGGGTTCTGATTCCTTTTCCAAAACAAAGGATACGTAGGTAGCCCATTTTTGGGTTCGATCCCAACTTTGAAATAATCCATATCCTTCTGAATGATGATAAACTTCAAGTGCCCCACTGAGTGGCTTTAAAACCAGCCTCATCATCATAATGACCAAGAGACATTTATATAAATGTTTTGAAGGATACCATTGACCAAGAATCTCTAAACAGATATAGATGATTCTCTATTGATAATGAACCTCGAATACATATAAAAGATTCTCTAAATTTCTTGCATATTTAATCATTGATTGTTAAAACTAAAGGAAAGCGCATTTTATACTTGGTAATGCAATAAGGATTCACGAACATAACTTAAATCTATAAAGAGAGTCCCGGAGTAGACAATAATTCCCCTCAAAAAGGTGTGATGAGTCCGACCTCCCATCCTCTCGACCAATGCAAATTCCTAAGCCTCATCAGTCCACAAGCTAATGAGCGCCTGCCTTTGGAAAGTAGGTCCAAACGGATGTGGAATCATTGGATGTTTCCGGTTCTACGAACAAACCCACTAGAAACCGATCAGAATATTTGAATCTCCCGTCCAGGAGGTCATCCCCGAAATCCGTGAGGAAACAATGTGTCATATTATTATATCCCATTGATGAGGTTGCAGTCCACACATACACAAATGAAGTTATCATATTTAAAAAAATGTAAACCATGCAGGTATATATTATATAATGTTTAAATAATCAGAAATAAATCAGAAATATCATATATATCTTATAAAAATAGTATTTCCATTATTATTTCTACCCATGAACGTTAGTAACATAAAAACATACACTATCGTTTCATGGGGAAGTAGTCTAATGTATACACAAATCGTCTGTTTGTGAACAATTAGATGGATGTGGGTTTAATGGACGGTTTTATCCTCAAAATAAAATCATATTATTTTTTTATACAAATGTTATAATATAACCAATGAATTAGATTATTTTATGGGTAAGATAATTAAAATAAAACAAAAGAGCTTTTAAAAGGATGTTACATATTCATTTAGTAACTCCTCTTGGATTTTACCAAACAGATATATTGATTATATTTATATTCAAATAGGGGATTTTAGGATGATATTAATGATATTTAGGGGATATATAGAACTTTTTAGTTATGTCGATGGTTTTGATAGGTGTGAATATGTGGAAGGGGTGATTTCCTTTTTTTAGTGGACAATGAATCTCATTCTTGTATATTTTTTAAAAGGAAATTCCACACAGGTTTTTACCATGAAATGTGGATAAATTATTATTAAAAATCCAAATAAAATAATTTTAGGGTCGAAATATGGATATAAAATCGATGTTGTACATGATTTGAGGTAATTTTTTGCCTTATGTTTAAGATTCAGTCCATTATTATGAAAATATTACTTTTAATTGAAGTAATTATTTTTAATGACATTCCCTATTACTAATGGTAAATAAATATTTTTATAAGGCCCCGACCATAAACCTTACTTAATATTGAATTAAATGAATAATTCACGTTGAGGATCTTTTCAGGTTTAGAGTTTTAGAGAATTAGGACATAACTATTACATCTCACAATATTACAAAGTAGAAACATCTACTAAGTTTCCATAAAATAAAAACTCTTAAAAAGAAACATGTCTAGTTCCATGTTTTAGATAGCATGACATTCCCTTTATCCCATCATTGACCCTATTCCACATTAAGTCTTGTGAAAAAAATTTCAAAAAAAAAGTTGGGGTGAGCATAAAAAGCTCAGTAAGGGTTATAAAAATATGGAAAGGAAACATGAGTACATGTATACATAAGAATGTAATCATACTTTAACCATAAAACATAAGCACTTTAACATACCTCATCAAATCATGAATAAATCATATAAATCAAAATACATAAAGGTAACTTGAGGAATTCATAACATTCTTACATAGGGAGTAACCCTCTTGGTTACATTTGGAATACCCATCACAGTATATTCCCTAAATCACTTTGTATAAACCATAACGTTTAACTCCTTCACATTACCCGTGAATTGGAGAGCTATATCGGGCACACCCGCCCTTAGTTTATCACGGAACCACCCGTCTTCATAACAATGTCCAAGAACAATAACATAATCGTATCACATAAAACATACATAAAGGAAACATAACATTTCTACATTTCAATCACAAGATATCAATACAACACATTGATATAATAAAAACATTATGAAAACAATTTTCAATACCAAAATAAAAGAGAAGGGAAACATGGTATTTATTTTTCTGTTAAAAAAAATGTATGGCTTGTAGAGGAAGCTGAAACTCAAATAATGGTCACGGTGGTAGAGAAGTCATTGTCGCAGCATACGTACGACAAACACATTCCCTTTTTCCTTTTAGTAAAACGCTTCGTATAAAAAAGATTCCTTTTAGATAAATGTAAAATTCAAAGGGGTTTATACACCGTATGAAAGAAGGTTGTGTATAAAACAAACTATGCCTCAATGAAAGGAGATTGAGACGAAGTCCCATACCTCGGGTCCGACTTGACTAGATCATTCTTTAACTTCCTGAATAATAAACTTGAGTTAATTTATACTTGGTTAAGAACCTTTTTCAAGTTAATTATTCCTTTTATATCACTTATTACCATGTCATGAACACTATGTAATTATTTAAGATAATAACGGTCGTTTTAACGATCATTGGTACTTGAGTCAAAAATAAACTCTTTATAATTACAAGTTGTTCATGTATCCATTATATCCAGAGTTATACTCATGATTTAGATATCATATATATCATATATATCCAGTATATACATGCATTTATAATATTACATAACGTTTAGAGGTGTGAAATGAAATGCACCGTTCATGGAGACGGTAAGCCGTACGTACGCATGAACGCTACTTTCATTTCTATTTCATATTTTATGGAATTGAATCATAATGATATAAAGGTATATTAGAATTACAGTATAATATCATATATAATATCATTAATTGCATCTTTTATACGTCCCACATATGGTATTAACGAATCAAATCACTTTGAGGGGGCGGTGGTCCGTACTTCCTAAAATGAAGATATCGCGTTTAGCCATACTGGAAACCAGAAAGGTATGACATAAATGAAAAATTCAGAAGCTTATGGAAAACATAAACATATTATTTATCATATATAAATGTAGTGACATCTTAATGGCCACCTTTTAAGGTCTTAAAATAATATTGAACAATCATCGTTTCAGGAGGCAGAAATTCGCCATCCACGGAAACAGTATGTTCTTTAACCATTAGATGTAGGTGTGTGTAAGTTTATCACTAATAATTCTTATAAAAACATCCTAGTATATGTAATATACTGGTTTTTTAACAAAATAAATGAGAAAAAAGAGTTTAGGGGGTTGGAGATGAAAAATGAAACATAAGAACACAAGAGAAGACACTACCTTTAAATCGGGTAACACTTTTTGATTTGAGCTCAAAGGCTTCCTTGGGAAAACTTATGCCCAAAGTGAGAATTCTAGGATTTAGATAGGGATGGAGAGAGACAAAATGGGCAGTGGTTGGTGGAGCCAAAGGCTTTGGAAGTGTGGGTAAGTTGGTAGAGGTGGGGCCCTTTTATAAGAGGTTAGGAGGGGCACTCTTGGAAAGTTACGAAAAGATAATTTATTATAAAATTATTTTCGAATAAAAAGGGTCCCAAAAATATATATTAAGAGGATATGGTGATAAGAGTTCTAAATCCACCCATAAAATATGTTTTTGACATGTGTAGGTCTTATATTTTACATTATCATTTCATTTTATTTAAATCGTTAAATAATGAGGTAATCGCTACATCATCATGGTGTCATAAACAATTAAATTTATTAAATGTCTAAAAATTAAAAAAAATATCATGATGTAGAAAATCTTTTTAGAATTCTAATGAATATTTATAGTCAAAAATCTGACTTGTATGATCCCATTTAAGAATTGTTTTAGTAAAACAACTCATGTTTGTGTCATTTTTACTTTTACAATAAATAAAAAGCATTAATGCCTTTATCTTACCCAAGAGGCTCCATGGTGTCCCAAAAATCGACCCATGGGTTTTCTTGGTCGTCCATGACACATCCAATAAGGTTAGGACATGTTTCTATGTCATTTAATATTACTAAAACATTACTTTTACCTTAAACTACACAAATTATCTCTAATCGCGATTAAAACTTATAAGTTACTATTCAAAAAAAATTATTTTAATCCCATTGAATCACATTTTACATATTAATGACAAACATGTATGTCGGATTTTTGAAATTCAATACACAGAGGTGGTAATTTTTCATTTAAACGAAAAATCAGTTTTTTAAGTACCACATAGTGGTTTCACTATTCATCAAAAAATTGATGTTTTTCAGAAAAATACTAAAAATTCACCCTAAGATATATTTGATATTCCGAATTCAAAAATGGTGTCTATTTTAAAAAATTCAAAACATATAAGTTGCATTAATTAGTTTAATAATTAATTCTCGTTGTCAAAACAAATAGCGCGTTTTTATGAAACAAAAAGTAGCAAATGATTGACACTAGTTTAAGTCCGATTTCAAAGTGAAATTAATTCCAACGACAATTATTTGATTAAATGGTAAAAATATATTCTAATTTAAATTTAAAACCAATTAAAAAGATAATCTAATCATATAAATAAATTATATTAAAAAGAGTTTTTGAATTAAAATACAACATTTTTCACTATTCATTAAAAAAATGAATTTTATCAGGAAAATACCAAAAATCTATACAAAGTAAATTTTGATGTCCCGATTCTAAAGAAGAGTTTTATTTGGTCCAATAGAAAGTATAAGAGTGACCAAAACTATATTTAAAGAATGTTCGCCATGAAAAGGCGACAAGTCGACATTTACTGAAAATTAGAGTATATATGCCTAAAATTGAATTCTTTTCATATTTTCATCCCTTATCCTTTATTGGATAAATAAAAAAACATTTAACAAACATATATAATCATATTTTAGTTATTTCTATTCATTCCTTCCAATACAACGGCTACGTGTTAACCGCCATTTAAAATAATATTATTTTATTACTAGTGTGTAATGTAAGATTCCAACGAAACTCTTTGTTGCATATCGGGTACGCTATCAAACATAGAAACCCCTTTAAATTAAAATTAATAATTAATTCGCAAATATTAATAAATATGAGAACATTTTATTCTTTATTTACTTGGGATGTTACATCCCCCCCCCTTTGAGAATTGCGTCCTCACAATTTTATTCACTTTTCAAAATAAGTGGGGGGTATTTATCCCTCATAGCATTTTCAGATTTCCATGTTGCCTCTTCAACGATATGGTTTTTTCAAAAAACCTTTACCTGGTTAATTACCTTATTTCACAACACTTGATCTCTTCGGTCAAGAATACGAACTGGTTGTTCTTCATAAGAGAGATTCTCTTCCAACTGAACTACCTCTGGGCTCAAAACATGAGATGGATCTGGCATATACATTCTCATCATCGAAACATGAAAAACATTGTGTACATGAGATAAACTCGGAGGTAAAGACACTCGGTAAGCAACTTATCAAACTTTCTCCAGAATCTCATATAGTCCAATGAACCTTGGACTCAGATTTCCTTTCTTACGAAATCGCATCACACTTTTCCACGGTGAATCATTGAGAAAAGCATGATCACCTACCTCTAAAGATAGATCCTTCCACCGGTTATCCGCATAACTCTTCTGCCTGCTCTGAGCTGTTCTCATGTGATTCTAAATCAACTGACCTATTTCTTCCATATCTTCTACCAATTCTGGTCCCTCTAGCTTCCTTTCACCCACTTCAACCCAAAAAGCTGGAGTTCGACACTGCTTCCCATATAATACCTCAAATGGTGCTATCTGTATACTAGAATGAAAACTGTTATTATAAGAAATCTCAATCAAAGAAAGATGTTGGTCCCAACTTCCCTGATAATCAATCGAACAGGCACGTAGCATATCCTCCATAGTCTGAATTTATCGTTCTGACTGCCCATCTTATTGAGGATGAAAAGTTATACTAAAATTTAATTCAGTACCCAACGACTTCTGAAGGCCTTTCCAAAAGTTAGAAGTGAACCTCGAATCACGGTCAGATACAAGGGAGAGAGGAGCTCCATGTAACCGGACTATATCATTATGATACAGACGGGAATGATGATCTAGGGAACATGTATTTCATATGGCAAGGAAATGAGCAGATTTAGTCAAGCAATCGACAATAACCCAGATTGCATTATTACCTCGAGGTGTCTTCAGCAATCCCACAACGAAGTCCATGGATATATTCTCCCATTTCCACTCTAGTACTGGTAAAGGCTGCAGCATCCCTTTTGGTAACTGCCAGTCTACTTTAACCTGCTGACAAGTCAAACACTTTATATTAAAATCAGCAATATCTCTTTTCATTCCATCCCACCAGTAATACTGCCGCAGATCTCTGTACATCTTAGTACTTCCATTGTGAACTGAAAATGGAGAACAATGAGTTTCACATAACAACTCTCTATTCAACTGTAAATCACAAGCCACACACAATCTCTTCCCAAATCTCAAAACACAATCATTATCAATGTTGAATTCAGGCAACTTACCCTTCTAAACCAGCTCTACCTTTTTCTGCAACTCACTGTCTTGCTTCTGTGCTTGCGTGATTCTGTCTAATAGAGAAGATTTCACTGATATCTGAAACAAAACAGAAGGACTTCCTGCACAAACAACATCCATGCCAAAGTTCATCAAATAAAAAACCAAAGGATCTCATTCCAAACGTAGCATGGTTAATAAAGCATTACTTTTTCGACTCAAAGCATCAGCCACTTTATTTTCTTTTCCTGGATGGTAATGAATTGTATAATCATAATCCTTGATTAATTCTAGTCATCTCCTACGTCTCATGTTCAATTATTTTTGAGTGAATATATACGTTAAACTATTTTTATCAGTATATATTTCACACTTTAATCCATACAAATGATGCCTCTAAATTTTTAGAGCAAAAACAACTGCAGCTAATTCCAAATCATGTGTAGGGTAATTTACCTCATGAGTTTTCAACTGACGTGAATCATATGCAATTACCTGATCCTTCTGCATAAGGACACAACCAAGTCCTTTTAATGAAGCATCACTGTAGATAACAAACTCACCATTCCTGGAAGGAATTTCCTATACTAGAGCATTCACCAATCATCTTTTCAGATCTTGAAGAAAATCATCACATTCTTTTGTCCAGATAAATTTAACACCCTTCTGAGTTAGCTTAGTCATTGGACTAGATAACCATGATAAATTTTCAAAAAAGCTTCTGTAGTAACCTGCCAAACCAAGAAAACTATGGATCTCAGTTACATTTGTGGGTCTTGGCCATTCTTCAACAACCTTTGTTTTTGCAGGATCAACAGTTATCCCATCTTTAGAAACAATATGACCAAGGAAAGAAATTTGTAGCAACCAAAACTCAAAATTGCTGAATTTCCCATACAGTTTATTTTCTGTTACGGTTTTCAAGATAACCCTTAGATGACTTTCATGCTCCTCTTTACTTTTAGAAAACACCAAAATAAAAAAAACCAACATTTTTCACCTGATTCAACTGAGCCATCACTCCAACAAACTGTCTAGTTCTGATTCTGACCATCTCAGGATACTGATTTGAAAGGTCATTTCCCTCTATATGTCTTCCCAAAAAATCTGTTTTGTTTCCTATATGAAAAACCATTCTTAACACCGAAATATCTTAGGTGGAGAAACATGGTAATCTTTAAATGCTATATCATTTCAATTTTAACAAAAAATATTTTTGGATAAGCATTTAATAGAATTCTAAATCCTAAAGTCATCTAAACCGACCTCTGTTACCAACTATAAGGCCCCGGTCTTAAACATTACTTAATATTGAATTAAATGAATAATTCACATTGAGGATCTTTTCAGGTTTAGAGTTTTAGAGAATTATGAAATAACTATTACATCTCACAAGATTACAAAGTAGAAACTTCTACTAAGTTTCCATAAAATAAAAACTCTTAAAAAGAAACATGTCTAGTTAAATTTTTTAGATAGCATGAATTTCCCTTGATCCCATCCTTAACACTATTCCACATTATGTCCTGTGAAAAACATTTCAAAAAAAAACTTGGGGTGAGCATAACAAGCTCAGTAAGTGTTATAAAAATATGGAAAGGAAACATGAGTACATGTATACATAAGAATGATATCATACTTTACTCATAAAACATAAGCACTTTAACATACCTCATCAAATCATTAATAAATCATAGAAATCAAAAGGCATAAAGGTAACTTGAGGCATTCATAACATTCCTACGTAGGGAGTAACCCTCTTGGTTATGTTTGGAATACCCAACACAGTATAATCCCTAAATCTTTTCGGAGAAACCTTAAAGTTTAACTCCTTCGCGTTACCCAATGCATTGGAGAGCTATATCGGGCTCACCCACCCTTAGTTTATCACGGAACCACCCGTCTTCATATCAATGCCCAAGAACCATAAAATAATCGTATCACATAAAACATACATAAAGGAAACATAACATTTCCACATTTCAATCACAAGTTATCAATAAAACACATTGATATAATAAAAACATTATGATAACAATTTTCAATAACAAAATAAAAGAGAAGTTAAACATAGTATTTATTTTTCTTTTAAAAAATGGTATGTCTTGTAGAGGATTCCGAAACTCAAATAATAGTCACGGCGGCGGAGAAGTCGTGGTCGCCGCATACGTACGACAAAAGAATTCCCTTTTTCCGTTTAGTAAAATGCTTCATATAAAAAATATTCATTTTGGATAAACGTAAAATTCAAAGGGGTTTATACACCATATAAAATAAGTTTGTGTATAAAACAAAATATGCCTCAATGAAAGGAGATTGCAATGAAGTCCCATACCTCGGGTCCGACTTGACTCGATCATTCTTTAACCTCCGAAATAATAAACATGAGTTAATTTCTACTTTCTTAATATCCTTTTTCAAGTTAATTATTTCTTTTTATATCACTTATTACCATTTCATGAACATTATGTAATTATTTAAGTTAATAACGGCCGTTTTAACGATCATTGGTACTTGAGTCAAAAATAAACTCTTTATAATTACAAGCTATTCATGTATCCATTATATCCAGAGTTATACTCATGATGTAGATATCATATATATCATATATATCTAGTATATACATGCATTTATAATATAACATCATGTTTAGAGGTAAGAAATGAAATGAACCGTTCATGGAGACGGTAAGCCGTACGTACGCATGAATGCTACATTCATTTCTATTTCATATTTTATGGAATGGAATCATAATGATATAAATGTATATTATAATTCCAGTATAATATCATATATAATATCATCAATTAAATCTTTTATACATCCCACATATGGTATTAACGGATCAAATAACTTTGAGGGGCCGGTAGTCCGCACTTCCTAATATGAAGATATCGCGTTTACCCATAATGGAAACAATAAAGGTATGACTTAAATGAAAAATACAGAAGCTTAAATAAAACATAAACATATTATATATCATATATAGATATTGTGACATCTTAATGTCTACCTTTGAAGGTGTTACAAGAATATTGAAGAGTCATCGTTCCGTGAGGCAGAAATTCGTCATCCAGCGAAACAGTATGTTCATTAACCATTAGATGTAGGTGTGTGTAAGTGTAGCTCAAATACATCTTATAACAACATCATAGTATATGTAAGATACTTGTGTTGTTCCAAAATTAATTAATACAAAGAGTTATGGGGTTGGAGAAGCAAAATGAAACATAAGAACACAAGAGAAGACACTACCTTAAAATCGGGTAACTCTTTTTGATTTGAGCTCAAAGACTTCCTTGGGAAGTCTTCTACCAAAAATGAGGCTTCTAGGAGTTATAGAGTGATAAGATTTCTAAATCCACCCATCCAATAGGTTTTTACATGTTTAGGTCTTAGATTTTACATTATCTTTTCATTTGATTTCAATCGTTAAATAATGAGGTAATCGCTGCATCATCAGGGTGTCATAAATAATTTAATTTATTCAATGTCTAATAATTTTAAAAAAATATAATGATGTATGAAATCTTTTTAGATCTATAATTAATATTTATATTCAAAAATCTGACTTGTATAACCCCATTTAAGAATTGTTTTCGTAACACAACTCATGTTTGTATCATTTTTACTTTTACATTAAATAAAAGCATTAATGTCTCTATCTTACCCATGTGGCTCCATGTGGTCCCAAAAATAGACCCATGGGTTGTCTTGGTCTGCCAGGACACATCCAATAAGAGTAGGACATGATTCTAGGTCATTTCATATAATTAAAACATTATTTTTACCTTAAACTACACTAATTACCTCTAATCGCGATTAAAACTTAAAAGTTACTATTCACCAAAAAATTGTTTTAATCACATTGAACCACATTTTACTTCTTAATGACAACCACGTATGTCGGATTTTTTAAATTCAAAACACAGAGGTTGTAAAATTTCATTTAAACAAAAAATCAGTTTTTTTAAGTACCACATAGTGGTTTCACTATTCATCAAAAATTGAACTTTATCAGAAAAATACCAAAAATTCAACCTAAGATATATTAGATATTTCAAATTAAATAATGATGTCTATTTTACAAAATCCAAAACTTATAATTTGCATTGATTAATTTAATAATTAATTCTCGCTGTCAAAACAAATAGTGTGTTTTTATGAAACAAAAAGTATCAAATGATTGACACTAGTTTAAGTCCAATTTCAAAGTGAAATTAATTCCAACGACCACTGTTGGATTAAATGGTAAAAATAAATTCTAATTTAACTTTAAAACCAATTCAAAAGATAATCTAATCATATAAATAAAATAGATTAAAATGAGGTTTTGAATTAAAATTCAACATTTTCACTATTAATAAAAAAATGAAATTTATCAGAAAAATACCAAAAATCTACACAAAGTAAATATTGATGTCTCGATTCTAAAGAAGTTTTTTATTTGGTCCAATAGAATGTATAAGAGTTACCAAAACTATATTTAAAGAAGGTTCTCCATAAAAAGGCGATAAGTCGACATTTAGTGAAAATTAGAGTATATATGACTAAAATTGAATTCTTTTCATATTTTAAGCCCTTATCCTTTATTAGATAAATGTAAAAACATTTAACAAAAATATAGAATCATATTTTAGTTATTTATATTCATTGCTGCCAATACAATGGCTACGTGTTAACTACCATTTAAAATAATATTATTTTATTACTAGTGTACAATGTAAGATTTCAAAGAAATTCTTTGTTGTGTATCAGGTAGGCTATCGAACATAGAAACCCCTTTAAAGTAAAATTAATATTTAATTCGCAGATATTAATAAATATGTGAAAGTTTTATTATTTATTTACCTGGGATGTTACAATTTTAACGTTATTAGAAATTAATAATTATGATGATTAAAATTATAGAATACTTTTTTCAAAATTCCGATCACAAAAGTGGAATAAAAAATTTAAATTTTATCCCACAATCTGGATGATAAGCATGTGTTTAACGTAAAAATGTTCAAAAGTGTCAAATGTTATTATATAGATTTCAAAAGATAGATTTATTATAATTGTATGATTTGGTATAATTTATACAATATTGTTATAAATAGTAATTAAAAACAATTAAAAATATTATTTAATGGTAGAAATTATTTGGACAATATCGATGATTTGAATTAAAATTCAGTATTTTTCTCTATTCATAAAAAAATAATTTTATCAAAAAATTATCTAATATAAAATAATTGTATGGTTAGAAAACACTATTCCAAAAATGAATTCTATGTTTTCCAAAATTTAAATTTATAATGTTATAAAATATACATTAAAATTTTTTTCCCATTAATTGCTCAAAAATTACTTTTAAAAAATACTTATTTTTATTCATCAAATTGAATTTATTCATATCTTATACATTTAAAATATCATGGATAAATATCAAAAATAATGATTGAATGTATAATATAAATTTTTTTTATGTCATTCAACTATTTGGATAGTCTAATTTATTGAGATAAAAGATTGTTTCTTCATAGAAACAATGTTTTCTTAGAAAACTAATTTTATTATTTTTAAATAGATCATACATTCATTTATATCTAATTGATAATGAAAGGATTGATTTCATATACATGTTTATATCATCTTTTCACAATATATTTAATTTTATTCATATCATCCATTCCATCAATGTCGGGGAAGTTATAAAAATATTTAATAACAATATTAATATTATATTGGTGTTGGGTAAACCTTGACCATATGTGTAAATAAAAATATCATAGTGACTCATTATTGCACATACCACAAGTCAAAAATAGTGTTGTCTATACCTAGGTTAACATTGGTAGTATGTGAAATTGTGGATATAGAATAAAAATCTATCCATCATTCTCTAATGGAGAGATATATAGTACATAGTTAGGAAAATATAACCACCAAAAAACTGAAACCAAATGAGGATATAAAAAGGAAATTGAGATCATCATAAATGATGATAATGGGGAATTTTTTTATTTGAAGGCTTTTTTTCAAAAATATTATAATTTCCATGCATCAATGTACATGTGTTTATTCCATTTCATAGAATACATTTCACACATTCAACGTGTTTTGAAATATTTTCACGTCAAATTTTTATCTAAATATAATGTTCCACTTTTTTGTTTCCTAAATAACTAAGATGTCATGAGATCAATGATATGTCATCCCATTTATATTTAATGACCATAAATATAGTAAGGTCAGAATAGGTTATCCACCATGTATAAATGCACTTTTGATTAGATGATACATTAATCATAAAAACTCAATCCAAATGTTTACTCAATCTTCAAAAATGTATTAATCCTTATATCAATTCATCTATAAGAAAATAAAAATTATTAGAAATATGATCACTAAATCATCATAAAATTTATTCCCCATAAATAAAAAAGTATATCATGGTTTTCCCATTCCAAAGATGTGAATCATGATAATAACATACCATAAAACCTTTTAGAAAAGTTGCATTCTTCCATATTCCAAATACTACTTGATATATTTATTAATTAAAATAATTTTTAACATCATCCATAATAAAATTTATAACATTGGAAAAAATGCATTATAATTTTTTAGTTCACAAGTACTATCCAATTTTCTTAATCCATGTCATTATTTCATTATCTATATAAAATATAATTTCTCATCCCATGTAACTTCTTATGGGCTATATTTATTTAATCCAAATATCACATATCTATTAAATCAATTTTCAATTTCATTAAAACATGTTAACATCTCATTTTAAATCAATAATGAAAAACTGTTATAGAAAATACACACATATATCATGATTCATAAACAAAATCATCTAATTCCAAAACATATACACATAAATCATCCTATATTATTCTTAAAACATTTATCTAGGTTCAATATATTATTACATCAAACTCATATCATATAATATGTAATATGACTTGTTTCATAAGGTTCCTCAACCTCAATTTAGTCATGATTCATAAGTTTAATATAAAAACTATTTTAAGATCATCCCATACCGTTCATGGGTCATTTATAGTCCCTTTAATACCAACAGTAAAACCCATATTCATGTCACCTTCCTAGTTCTATTAATGAGATATATACTTAGGAAATAAATTTTAATAGTTCCCATAAATTCCACATTAGAAATATTAAATGTAAACCATGTTCCTTTTGGTCCCAGAAATCAATAAAACCATGAATCATATTTTGAGAAACACTTATTAAAGCATAAAACATCATAATAATGAAAACTAACATATAAAATCACAAAATCCAGAAAACTAAATCATTAATCTATAACACCATCATTTTATCCGATGATATTCATAGTCATATACTATTTAAATCCTTCATTATAATTCATAATGTGTATTTTAGTTACCAAAAATTATATCCATTGATATGCAAACTAGGTGTGCAGTAATTCCCATTAGTGTTCACGAGTTCCTAATTTATTATATCTAAATATGTTATTTTCAGGGTTATTACCCTTATATATAAATATAATGAATCTAAATCTAATTTAAGTATCTAGAAAATTATTTAATTCCAAGATAACGTGTTCCCTATCCATTTTAGAAATCCTAGGTCATTATACAATACTTAAGATCATCATTAAATTTTTCTTTAGAGACGTCCCTAAAACAGTCTGATGAAATATTACGAGTGATCTAACTAATGTTTTCACATTATACATTCCAATGTTTTTAAAAACCAATATGTTGATACCCAATACAGACAATAGGGATTAACAGACATAGAAATTACATCATTTTAGATGAATAGTCATCACATTATGATAATATGGTGTTGAGGAAAATAATCATTTTGATTATTTTTTTCATGGAAACATTATAATCTATCATGGTTAAGGACATTCATAATATCCCTTAAATATCTCCCCATTTTATTATTTCTACTTAAATACATTATTCACAACCTCGGGAAAGTAAACATAATATCGGGATGAGATACTATGCTCAGAAATGATAAAAAAATATATATTTATAATAATTTCATGATCATAATGTTATTGAAAATAGATCATAAAATTAGAATATCATACACATATAATAAGAGAATTATAATCCGGAGATTTGGAATAAAGAGTTACATTTCATAACACATTAATCATAAGTGAACAAAGAACATGATCTATTAGATAATAACAGAGGAATAAGACATTGAATTTTGTAATATAGATAAGAATAGAAAATACTATGTTAATGTAAAATAAAAATACATTCATAAAATGTTAGGATTAAGGTAACCACCCATTTAATTTTTCTGGATTCAGATTCCATCCCATGTATCATATCGTTCCAGTCTTCAGAGTCACCACATTTTTGCCTCTTGTTTAGGACCTAGGATGCCCTCCCACATACCCTATTGTTTAGTAATTGAGATTACCAACTTTGTACACTCTTTTTTTGGGTGAGATATTTCACTCCATTTAATATTTTATTTCAGGAATGTGATTCCCTCCCATGTACCCTCTCATTTCAGGCATTGGATTCCCTCACATTTAAATCATTGTTGTGGCCATGGTATTCTCTCTCGTTTACCAACATGTTTCAAGCATCATATTCCCTCCCGTGTACCCACTTGTTTCAGCCTTGGGTTTCCCTCAAGTGTACTCACTTTGAGATCAAAAAACAATTATATTTACCCAATGAACTATATGGAAACATCATTCCCACTCAACCCATAATGGAATCATATTTTCATTATCCATAGGATAGAAAACATTAATTATATTATCATTGGTTAAATGAAATTGGTATCACTAAAATATCATCATATCAAACCATATGGAAAATAGATAGGATTGATAATGATTTCATAAAATCATAACCTTTGAAAATATATTGTTTTTAAAATCATATAACATGTGGATGGGAAATATCGATTTTAAACATTATTCTATCCAAACATAAACCATTCCTGTAAGAATATGAATAATTATGTTAGATCAATATTTAATTGAATCTTAAACTATAAAAACTAAGTCATATTACATGGAAAGTTATATTGAATGAGCCCATGGAAAACTTCTTAATAAAATTTGAATTTAATTGAGAATACGTTTTATAAAATATTTTCAAAAATAATTTATATAGAAATAATGAAATAAAGAATCATTTTAAAAATTCCAATTGAAAAATATCGTTTCTAATTTTAAATATTATATTTAAAACACAAAACCTTATTAATGTAATTTTCATTAAAAATATATATAATGGATTATAAAATAAAATAGAAAATATTATGTAAAACTTTTACATTGAAAATTCATAAAAAAGTTTGAAATCATTTTCAAAACCCATTTCATAGAAAATACACTAATAACCAATAAATAAGGCTTAAAATCATTTTAAAAACACAATTATAGAAAAGGTTTTTTAAATAATAAAATGAAATATCTAATTCATTGAAATCATTTTCATTGAAAATAAGCATCTAAAGGCATATAATTGACTATATTTATATTATTTATAACACTTTATAAACCTAAAACATGTTTGAAAACATTTTTCATTAAAAACCCCTAAAAATAACCACATTTCCAGAATATTACAAACTTTTATTTTAATATAAACATTTTAAATTTAATGTAATATTTAAGGAAGTGATTTTAATGAATGTTGGTATGTCCGTACAATCCGAACATTCCTTTTTCACCTTAAAAAGTTTTGAAAAATACCTTGAGTAGAAAAAGACATGAAAACTAGTTTAAATTTTTTTTAAAAAAATTTATAGAATGGGTAAAATTTCTTTTAAAAATACTACGATAATAGTAAAAATTGACTATTTTATTTATAAAACATGATTTTGATAGAAGACATATTTCTGATCGAAATGATAATTAATTTCTAATTTTTATAAAAACAACTTTATAACCCTCATAAGTACCAATGAGTGGATAATGGTACCATTACAATTATATAACATGAATAACCTTATAATATGAAAATTAACTAAAATTATTAAGAGAAGTATTATATTATTTCATACATGGAACCATAATATTAAGTAATATAGATAAACTATTATATTATAGAAATAATCATTTACTACAATGGTGTCTTGACATAATAACCCTTGAGATATAATAATATAAAATGAAGCAAATAGAATCATTAAAAAATAATATTAATAATAAAATTATTCAATGGGGTAGAATATTCACCTCTTAATAGAATATATGTGTATATAAAAACATGTGTCATGATGAAGAAAAATTGAGACAAAACTACCTTATCAGTTTTATAAACTTTTAATCGTAAACCCTGTGAATGTGCGATCATAAAATGTATATGTAAATAATCATAAATTTTAGTATATTTATAATATAACATTTTCATGGTTATTATATATACTCAACAAACAATAAATGAGTGTTCAACATGGATTGTGTTCTATAGATAAAAAAAGTTCAATGAGGAACCTCTTACCTTATATATTGACATTATTCGTAAATGTTCAAAAATCCATCATAATAAATATAATTTATTGATACATAAAACAAATGAAAATATTATTTTATCTAATATCATGTATGGTTTATTTATGAATCTATATTACCATTTATTAACAACTCCTTTGAAATGTTACGTTAGAGGTAATATACACTTTTGTTTTCATATATGTTTTGACCTGTTATTCTGAATTATCTTACCTAGAACATTATTATTTTATTTATATAAACTAAAAAATGTTATAAATATCTTATATGTTCATTATATGGATAGTTATAACAATATATTATGAACATAAATATGAAATGGAATTCAACATTTACTGAGATGGTAGGTTGTTCGTACACATTAACATTGTATTTGTTTTCTTATCTTATTGAATAAACAGTAAAATACATATATGTATATATATTTAATTTAATTATAGTATAATTATTATGTTGTATATATAATATAATTTCGATAAAGGTATCCTTAATACATTCAATATATTGTGTGAATGAATCACAACACTTTTTTTATGTGGCATTCCATTCATCGAGAAACGAAGATATCATATTTTAAAAAAATGGGAATCCTGAAGGAATGTTTTATATAATAATTAAAAAAGAATAAATAATTAATAATTAAAATATATATAATAAAAAATAATATTTAAAACATAATTCCTACCAACGAGAGGTGGTAAAGCAAAAACAATCAATATCATTACCATAACTCGTAGTCTGATGTACAAACAAATGGTCATTTTATTACCCATTAGATGGATGTGTGTGTCAGTTAAGGTCGATGAATTAGATTAAAAAATTATTGCATATTAAGGATACTAATGTTATTTTATAATAATATAAAAATAATATTTTGGGGGTGGAAAATTAAAATTAAACCAAAGATCTATTGGAAGGGTGATACATCTTCATTGAGAAACTCTTATTGGTTATCACTGGATTTCATCCTTGAATAAATTTAATTGATTATGAAGGCATCTAGGACTAATTGATTGATGTTTGGAGGTGTTTCTGGCATATTATGGTTTTTATGTGGTGATTTATATGTGTGAATGTGTCTGTGGGGGAGGGGTAGTTCCTTTTTATATTGGAGGTGGAGTGGCACACATGTATATTTTTTAAAAGTAGATTCCCCCAATATTATCCCCCTGTAATGTGGATCAATACATTTGTAAATATCACATCCAATAAAGTATAGAATCTAAACAATTACATCCATTGCATTCTTCTAAAATTTTAAAGGTCATTTTGTGCCTTAAGTATATTGCTTAGTCATTCATTATGCTAATTTGTTTATTAACCTCAGTAGTTATTTTCAATAACATACATTAATTGCATTGGTAAAAAAATAATTACAAAATATTATATATTATAATTTATTCTTATTCCAAATATGGATTTTTTTACAAAATTACTATCAAATAACTGAAATAAATTAATATAAATTTGATTTCATAGAAAAAATGACAAAGAAGGTTTTCAATGTATGAATGTTCAAAATATTGAAAGCGTTTAATATAAAATTTCTATGAGAAATTTATTCCAATGAACTTAATTGGGTAAATAGATATATAATTTATATAATTAAATATTGTATCCAAATATAACTATTATTTATCTCTAGAAATTATTTATAAAAAAAGAATTTTGAATTAAAATTCAGTATTTTTCAACCTTCAGAAGAAAATGAATATTCTCATAAAAATACCAAAACATCACCAAGATTTAATTTTGATGTTCCACATTAAAAAATAAGATTTTTTTTTATGAAATATAATAGTATAAAAATTTATATTTAAAATGGATCTCCTTTAAAAGGTTGTAAAATTACCATTTACAAAAATATTTCATTCTATTATTAAAAGTTATTATATTCTTATATTATACTTATAAAATATCATAGTTTAGAATCACAAATATTTATTGATTTTATATTAAATAAATATTATTTCAAGCCTTCACAAAATTTTCTTCTTCTAATTTTTTAATATAGAATAGTGTTTTTACAGTGAAAAATTGCTTTCATTGAAAATTAATTTCATTCTTTTTAAATAGCAATATAAATAATTTATAAACAATTTATAACCAAGGGATTCATTTTATCAACATTTTTAAAAAATATTTTCAAAATGTAGTAAATATTATTAATAACACATAATCCAAAAAATCATTGGTAACTATAATAATATATTAATATTGATGTTAATCGTATATTGTTGTTTGTTAATAGTTAAACTAGCACATAACATAAGATATTGGACGAAAATGTTATTATTTGTACCACAATAAAAAAATTAGTGTTTCATAGGTAACAATCCAAGATATGTGTTGAGTGTAGTGAATGATTATCTTTTTGCATAAAACAAAATCTAGGAATAGTAATTTTTTTAATAAAAGAAATATTCATCACTGTGTGAAATGAAAAATATTGTAAAGATACCATTTGTTAACATAAAAATCCCAAAATTATTAGGGTATTATATAATCCACTACAATGAAAACAATAACTGATGAAAGAGGATCACCTTTTTTGACACCCTAAGATCATGAAAAGTATCATTCATTATAGCTATTAATATGAATTATGATACAAGCAAGTCACAAAACTATATTGTACCAATTATTGAAAAAACATCAAAACAAAACAAAAGAGGAAACCTTAAAATGTAATTTCAATCTTATATATGAAAATATTTTTTCGTATCATGGTTTTGTTAAATGTAACCTCTTATGAAGTGATTTTTGGGAAGGTTAACAAATTTTTATATAGTAATATGAAAATCATAAAATATACTTCCATTAATGATGGTAAAATTGATGTGAATGTTCAATCTAAAATGAAATAGAGGATATCCTATCCATAGTCATTTTTCTGAATATTTTTTTAGATGGTACTCCCAAAAAAATCATGTATAAATAAATGGATGTCATTGGTACTATCCACATTTGGAATAAGAAAAATAATTCGTAATTAATCCCAATATGAGGAGAAAACCCATTTAAAAATATGAAATTGTAATAAAGACATAATATTTGAAAACATAGAAATATGATTTGAACTATAATTAGGTCAGTCAATATTGACAATGAGAACTTTTAGAAATGACATCAAAAGAAGCTCCCTAAACTCTGATTCAAATGGAGGAGAAATGTGCCATTAATTTTCCACTTGATTCTCAACCCTCGGAATAACACAATCAACATGATCAAAAATTATATATATGAACTATTGATGATATAATTATATTAATACAATACATGATCAAAGATGGACGTCTGATTATCCATAATCTGATCACCATTTTTTGAGTAAGAAGAATTTATTAGAGACCATTCTATATCTCTAATGAGAATTCATGAATATATAATTCATATATCCCGCATTCTGCTACTAAGCTATTATAATGTCCCGGTTCTAGAAACCACCCAGAGGCACCCCATACACGGTTGGTCACATGACCTCAAGCACATTTCCCTGAATTCCAGAGGCATCCGACTAGCAATTAGGGAATTAGGTGTAATAGTGGGGAAACTATGCCCTCATTGACAGAGTAACACAACAGAAGAGAAAAAATATACAATAGTGGAAGGAGTAAATATCCAACAACAATAAACATCAGAAGACTGTGATAATAAACAACTGGAATACATATATATATAATGATGCACGGTATACATGTCAAGGATAACAGCCAAACAAGTCACAATGTTGAATACAACCAATACTAAAACAAACTGCAAAAGAAGGCAGATAAAATCCTCAGCATCGCATGCCACAGCTTGGTCCCAAGCTCTCCATCTCCACAGAAAATCAAGTACTAAAAGTGGAAGGGTGCTTGCCCTTGTCTATATCTGCATAAATATAAGTTGTTTTGGTTCAAAAGCATGACCCAAACAGGTTGTGAGACTAAATACCATTAGGAAACCACCCAAAGATCTGTTCCTAATAGTCTGTGAGTATATAGCAGGGTAAAAGTACAGAAATTAGTAAACAAGAATTACTCAGAAGAAAAATGAAATCCACAGTTTCAATATGAAGCAGTATCTAAGCAAGTAGCTAAATAAAATATGTAACCCTCTGGATATTACTCACATCCTATCCCATATGGTTCTTCCCAACAGGTACCAGAAACCCTCTAGGAAGCACCCACAGTCTCTCCCTTCTGTTATAGCTAATGTATCGACTCTCTGGGGTAGCACTCATAGTTAATTCCCCCTATAGTCTCGAATCATACTAAAGGTGCTCTGGGGAAGCACTCAATTTCAATTAACCTAGTGGACCATGTTGAAAAACTGCAGACACTCTCAGGAAGCACTGAACACCAATTCCCCTTGTGGTCTCACATCGTATAATTATAGAGACGCTCTGGAGAATCCCTCAATGTCAATTATCCCTATGGTATATATAGTTGGTTCTCACGAACCTGTGTAAGTTAAGAAAGTGTACCAACACATAACAACCAAGGTAAACCTCATGAAATAATTTTATAGCATTCTACAGCACAACAGCATAATAGAACAATAGTCACACTATCCTACAAAACTAGTAATTAGAATGTAAATAGTAGCCTAATAGAAAACCAAGAGCGAAAGGTCAAAACATGAAAAAACATGTGTGGAAATACAATCAAAACACAAAAATTCACCCTTTTCACAATCAACAATCTTTTACTAAGTCATACTAGAATATTATAGAAACAATAGGGCTAGAAGGTTAAATGCACAATACCCCATTTAGGGGTATTGGGAAATTTGCACATAAAACTCGATTGCATACAACAAAAAGGCACAAACCACCTACCTTGGGGTTAGGAGATAACTATATGTGATCCTTGAAGCTTGAATCTCCTTAGAACATTGAAGATCTAAAAAAACATCTAAAATGTTCAACGCACGATTACATGGAAAAGAATAGAAATCTAAAGATGAGGCTCAACAAGAAGGGATAACTCACCAATGCAATTCCAACGCAACCGGCGATGTTTGATTTGGAGGATGGACGAAGGCACAGTGGTTTGTTGAAGATCCACAGCCGTACCCTCAATCTGAGACGAACCAGACCTAGAATAAGTGGGTTATTTCCATCAGACATGACCCCAATAAATATAATGAAAAAAGTACAGGGCATGTACTTTTTTAGTACATGACTTATACTCTCCTTTTTCGTACTCTTCGTTAAGTGGCCTCCAAGTGACTCCCATACAGTCGTGTGTGTGGCTACTACATGGCCAGAACACAGCCTCTTGCGGCAAGGCAGTACATGTCGTATACATAGACAATTTCTAGAATTTATTTTTTCTATAAAAACGACCATAAAAGGAAAAACATAATTGAAAAAATGTCCATGTTTTTAAAAATATCCCCCTTTAATGAAATATTTCCTCGAGTTTTCCCAGCGCGTCATAGAGGAAGAATCCCTGAAAAGTTCTGACCACTATTCTTGTACATTGGCCTCCCTCTCCTAAGTCTCATCTAATACCAGCCCATGCTTCCATAACACTAGTACCAATGGAACAGACCGGCCATGAAAAACCTTTGTACTATAATCCACAATCCGGAAAAGATGCTCTTCAAACGACACATCCACTTCGAGCTCAACCGCCTCTGGTTGAAAGTCATGTGGTGGGTCTGAAAAGTATCATCAATGATGAGAAATTTGGAAGACGTTGTTCATAGATCAGTACCTCTAAGGTAACTACAACCGGTAGGCAACCGGGCCAACTCCCTCTAACACCTCAAATGGCCCGACGTACCTCGGTGAAAGCGTACCCTATCATCTAATCGTCTTGTCTCCCAACCTCGGTGTGACACGTAGAAAAACTTGATCCCAAACCTCAAACTCTAGAGGCCATCTCCAATGATTAGCGTAAGACTTCTGATGAGACTGTGTAGTAGCCATCATCTTCCTAATCAATTATATTTACTTCGTGGTCTCCTGCACAAGACAAGGTCCCAAAAATGTTACCTGTCCTGCCTCCATCCAACATAAAGGTGATCGGCACGACCAATCATATATAGCCTCATAAGGTTCAATATTAATAGTTTTTTGAAAACTATTGTTGTAGGAAAACATCACAAGGGGTATATTCTACTCCCAAGAATCTCCAAAATCCCGAATGCATGCTCGGAGCATGTACTCAAGCACCTGAATCGTACACCCGGATTGGCCATCTGTCTGGGGATGGTAATCCATACCCAAAAGTACATGTGTACCCAAGTCCTTCTTAATCCCCTACTAGACCCAAGAAATATAACGTGCATCCTGGTCTGAAACAATTAAGTGTGGAACTCCATGAAGACATCTCGGTGACATAACTCTACAAGGTTAAGTGCACACCTTAGATCATCATTAATAGGGAATGAATTAAAGAATTTTAATAAGAAAAAAAGAGAAATAAAACATTCATGTTTTACAAAACATGACTACATGGCATGTACACTTCCTACACAACGTGCTCCCTGAAGTCATTCACATGGGCGTGTACTCCTTTCTAAACTGGTCGTGTAACACCCCAAACACAAGGCGTGTTGTCTAAACACACAGCGTGCACTTGAATCCTATTTCCTTTCCTGAGTTCTTCTACACGGTAAATCCACATGACATTCTTAAAACAATAATACATGAAGTGTTCAATATAGACATGCCATGTACTAGACAAACTTCAACATGCCTGTGTTGTTAGTGAAATGACCTGACACACATGTAAAACTACACGATCTATTCCAAGAGGACATGAAATGTATCTGGAAGGATGAAAAAAACCATTGTTGATAGTGATGCGGCCAGGTACCTGGGACATACTACACAGCATGATCTAACCTGACACGGCGTGTTCAAGAAGAGACTCCATCGACCCGTGATGTTCGCTACCCGGGCGGGTTCCTAGGAATACACTTCACGACATGTTCAACTCATACACGACATGTTTCTGTAAATAATTCATCATCATGTTTCTCTTACCACACAGCCTTAAAAATGGTCCGAGACTACACGGCGTGTACATAGAGTACACAACGTGTATATAAGAATAATTGTTTCATCCCAAAAAGAAGAACACATGGCATGTAAATAACATTACACAGCATGTATTCTTGGTTTTTCTAGATAGTAATCCTCAGAAACTACTCTGGAACTTATAAAAAGACTGAGAAGAACATTCAAAGTGCCAAATTCTGATCCATGAGATCCTATACTCCCCGTAAATCAATTTTTGGAATCTTACTCATCTTATAAACATGAAAACAGTGCAATGATCCACTAAATTCCGGTCTATGAGGGCCTATAACAGCTCAAGAACCAATGTTTTGCGTTCATTCAATCAATAAATTACACACACAATCCTATCAGACAGTAGGTATTTCTATCAAGGCATCTATCAAAATAGCATCCATATTCTACACAACATCACATGCAGTCACTAATGCATCCTAGATGGAATGGAATGAATGTATGGCATGCGATTTCTGACAAGTGCATATATGATGCATGAGATGGAATACCCTCATCTCATTGGGATGTGATAGAAGTATAACCTCAATAATATCAATGGTTACCGCACAAAACATTTGAATCACCCAACGGTGAAATCGAATCAACTGTAAAATTACAAACTAGAAAAATTGCAATCTCAATGTAGATTGGATTTTCACTGTACATGGGTTATCAACTCTCATATATCGATTATTACCATGTACTTATTCCATCTTTTCCCTGGATAAAGGCTCCAAAGAGTATGTCATGAGAAAATTATCCTTTGATACCACTTTATATCATCCCGGTTCCGAAAGCCACCCCGATGCGCCCTGTACCCGGCTGGTCACATGTCCTCAAGCACATTTCCCTGAATGCCAAAGGCTGTCGGAAAGCATCGAGGACCTCGAGTGTAATAGTGTGGAAACTATGCTCTCATTGGTATATTAACACATCAAAAGAGAAACTAATATACAATATCAGAAGAAGTAAATATCCAAAAAAAATAAATAGTGTAATAATGTGATAATAAACAACTAGTGCAGATATATATGAAATGATGCATGGTATACATGTCTAGGAAAACATCAAAACAATTCACAATTCTTAATACTACTAGTACTAAACCAAAGTTTAATAGAAAGCAGATATAAGACTCTGCATCACGAGCCACAACTTGGTCCCATTCTATCCTTCTCTACAACAAATCAAGTACCAGAAGTCGAAGGGCACTTGCCCATGTCTATATCTGCAGTAATATAATCAGTTTGGGACAAAAATCATGACCCAAACAAGGTGTGACACTAAATACCAGTATAAAACCACCCGTAGATCTGTGCATAACAGTCAGTGAATATATTGTAGGGAAAAAGTAAAAAAAAGTTCTAAATAGGAAGTACTCAGCAGAAAAATGTAATCCACAGTTTCAATATAAAGCAGCAGCTAAGCAAGTATCTAAACACAATAGGTAACCCTATGGGGAGTACTCAGAACCAAACCCCTATGGTTCATCCCATCATGTATAAGTGACCATCTGGGAAGAACACACAGTCTATCCCCTCTGGTTCAGCTAACGTATAGACTCTCTGGGGAAGCACTAACCGCCAATTCCCCCAACTGTCTTATATCGTTGTAAAGGATCTCTAGGGAAGCACTCAACATCGATTCCACTTATGGACCACGATATGGAACTAAAAACACTCTGGGGAAGTAGTCAAAATCAATTCACCTTGTGGTATCACATCGTATAATTATAAAGACACTCTGGAAAAGCCCTCAATGTTAATTCTCCCAATGGTCAATACACAAGATTCCCACGGCCTTTGGATGTCATGAATGTGTATCCAAATGTCACGACCAATGTAAATATCATAAAGTAATTGGCTAGAATTCTACAGCACAATAGCATAATAGAACAATAGTCACAAAAAAATACAACAATAGGCATGGGAAAGTAAACATTAGCCTAACAGGCAACCAAGACCAAAAGGTCATAATAGGAAAAAACATGCATGGAAATACATCCAAAGAACAAAAATTCACCATATTCACAATCAATAGTCATCTACTCAGGCATAGTAGCATAAAAGATAAGAAATATGTATTGAATAGTAAAGGCACAATACCGCATTAATGGGTATTGGGAAATTTGCACATAAAACTCAAAGAAATTCAACAGAAAGGCACAGACCACCTACCTCGGGGTTATGAGATCTCTATATGTGAACCTCGAAGCATGAATAACTTTATAACATCAAAGATCTACAAAAAAATCTAAAACATCCAACCCGTGATAACTTTCAAAATAAGATAAATAAGAAGATGAGGTTCAAGAAGAAGGGAGAAGTCACTAGTGTGATTTCAGCACAACTGACAATAATTGATTTGGAGGACAGACAGTGGATCAGGGGTTGTTCGAAGATCTATGGCCATACCCTCTATCTCAAATGAACCAAACCAAGAAGAATTTGGTTCTGCCCAGTAGAAATGACCCCGGTGTGTTTAATGAAAAAAAAAATAACACGACGTGTACTTTTAAAGTACACAACGTGTACTCACCTTTTCTGTACTCTTCTTTATAAAGCCTCTAAGTCACTCCCACATGGTTGTGTGTTTGGCTACTACAAAACTGTCACACGGCCTCATGTAACAAGGTAGTACACTTAGTGTACTGACAAAGTAAACATTGTGTATGTATAAAATTTACAGAATTTCCTTTTTCCTCAAAAACGACCAGAAATGGAAAAACATACCTGAAAAAAAGGTCTAGGTTCATACAAATATAAAATTACTTCTTTTCATGTAATCCTTAATATTAAGTCATCTATTAATATTTCCTTCTAACCCATCTTCATTCAAAATTCCCTATGAAAAATAATTTAAGGTATTTATCTCATGACCATGTTGAATATAAGCCTAAAAAGAGAATCCATCATAATCAAGAGAGATAAATTTATCCTTTATACCTTTTTTTCAAATTTATATTTGAGGAATTAATGATTACTAATTTAATAAAACACACCGTTCATATAAGTATTAGAACTCCAAAATTATGGATCAATTTCACCACACTCAGAATGATTCCCCGTGACAATGTTGAACCTAAAAGGAAATGGAGTTTAATTTCTTGGATGACAAGATTAATCATGATTGGATGATGATAAGAATTTAGAACTTATATGTTTCTTCTTTAAATAGATTATAATTTTTCATGATCTGAATCATTAATAAAATCCCTATCAATTTTCCTTTCCATCAATCAATTTAGATTATTCTTATACTATATGTAATTAATATCCACATGATTCAATTCCATCGTGAATTTATGATCAACACAATATGTAAATTCCCAGAAGGATTTGGAGCTATTCATATCTAACATTTATTTATATATATTCATAATTTCATTAATGATGCCACAGACATCCCATGCACCAATGATATAAGCATTGAGGTACTCAATTTCACCCAAATACTATTATGATTCTAATACATATTGTTGTCATTTATCAAGTAATAAAAGTGTTGGCATCCCAGAAATTCAAGGGAACGTGACACATGCTTCTCGCTAAAGTAATAGAATGAATTATAAACTATGGAGGATTTTTCCATAACCAATTGGGTTTTAACCTCAGTCAAATAACAATTATAATCAAATAAATGGGAGACATAATTTTCCAAACTAAAACTCTAGTGAAAAAATTACTTTTAGTCATAGCTAGTCTGATTCGAACTAGTTTATAACATTAGAAATGAAGAATTATTGATATTTAACTTTGATTATTATGCAACCCGCATAAAAAAATATTCAATATTTTGAATTTTCATTAGAGTTGGAACCCTATTTTCCTTTTTCATATACCATCTTCATTCCAGATTGTAGAGGCCTTCCAACACTAATTTATAGGTACTTTCTCCTTACAGGGAATTTATAAGAATAATGGTGTAGATAAATTCTAATCCAAAATAATCCCTTTGAATTTCTCAATCATTATTCTAATGAAAGGAAAAAAATCATGGAACAATTTGAGTGATCTATTGGATGGAAGGAACCCCACTCGTAGGCTTATTTCTATTGTGATTTTAGACTTGTTGTTTGAATATAGTGGAAGATAAGAATCAATGTGGATCGCTTGGACTCTATGAGGAATCAATGTCCACAACATCAAAATTAATAAGTAAACATCTAAATAGATTGTCATCATGGATGCATTTAGTAATATAAATTTCCTGAATCATGATAACAAGCTCTCAAAGTGGGAGAGAAATCTCAAGGATTAGATGACAATCTATAACCTCCTTCTACAACATGTATGAAAACTCATCAATATCCTTGTGAACATAAAAAATAGTAGTTTTATCATCTATAAAATTTAATTTCATTCATATTGTGTCCTTATATAACCTAATTATCTAGTGAACACGAATGGTCCAGAAATATGTGTCCATCCACATCTACCTATACCATGTCAGCCCACGATTTTATTTTGTGATGAAAAGGGAATGAATGACCTTATTACTGATTAGTGTTCTTCAATTTATTTAGAGTCCCCTACAAGTAATCAAAAAATTTTATTCATATTTATAATATTACACTTCTAGTCCATGTCCTTGTGAACCTCATTTACCATAATTTGAATCCCACTGCAATTTGTAACGATATGACCTGAAATTTTATAGTCATAAGAAAAGAGGAACATTTTCGCATTCCACCATAAAATGAATCTAATGGTCATAGGATATAAGAGTAATAACAATTGGATTCTTAACTGGAAGATCAATATCCACTATAATTCATTAAAATAATCCATGATCACCTTCCATTGACCATTGATCCATCATGATATGGGTGTCCAAATAATAGGAATGATCATTATTAATTTCATGGTTTCAATGAAAAAATATCATTCCCTAATGGTTTCCACACACATGATCATTGAAATATTTATTTTCGATTTAATAAGAAATAAATTCTATTTAGAGGCTATAAAACTCCTTAACTAATCTTCATGTTTCCAATATTACATTCTATATTGAGATCTACTCTAGAATGGAATATACTATGCACATATCCCATTCTTATTGAAATTATTTTCCAATCCTGATTACTCCAAAAATGAGATATCATTTTCTTATGATTAAAATAACACCAAGAACTGCCAGCCTTAGCCAAAATGACCTGACCCAAAAGGGATAAATGACACTTTTAGAACTACTATAAATGAACTTCTAGATTCCCCACACTGATAACCGACCACCTTATAGTTTTTTTATTACAGATGATCCAAACACAACCATTTATAACAGATCACTGAAACTCAACAATGAATTTTTGAATGAGTCACCATTCATTATCACATAAGGATGATAAGGTGAATTCTGTCTTGTTTCCCAAAAACATTTATCATGATCAATATTCATCCATAAAAGAAAAACATATAATAAATATAATATGATTCAATGTATAAAGATAATTCATAGATCTAGAATCATGAACCACCACCATCACCAAATTCAATATCATGGGTTCTCAGTCTCACCATTTTTTCAAAACATACTCCCATAATCCCCTCGTTAGGTCAATAGTGATAAATCATTCATATTATTATATGTCAATGTTTATAAATATATAAAAATCAATATTTTTTAATCATTTTATTGTATTCATCATTCACCTGTAAGGGTTTATGTCTATATAGTAATTAATTCAACGTAGTTTTGTTATATATTGGTGATAAACTATTCCCTAACATTGAGACTATAGTGTTAACATGTTTATTCGTACATTATAGTGGTGTTTTTATATCCTACCCAATATTAGTCCAGTTATGGCGAAAAATCATTCAACTTATTATGAGTGGCAGTATGTACAACAGTATTGTGATGTAAAATGGATGACCAATTTAACCACACTACATCATATAATGATATCCCATTTGGATTATAATGGTAGTTTTAAGAAATTAACTCATTTGATAGAGTCAACCCATCCACTAATATTGTTATATATTGACAATAAATCAATAACCATTTTATGAACTATAATTGCATCTCATTGTCCAAGTCATGTGTTTAGAGTGTTGAAGAATTGTTCTAACATACTATAGTTGATAGTGATATCTATTTCATTTTATTAATCATGGTAGTCAATCCACTAATATATTCATGAAATACTTATATCCAGTTCACCTATTTTTTGATTATGATGATAGTCCATTTTCATAGTCATGTGTTTTGTGTAGTGATAGTTTATTCACTCATAATCCCTTTGATGTTAAAATATTGTTCACCATATTAGGATTATTGTGATAAGCACATTACTTATTGATTGATTTTGGTGCAAAAATATTCAAATTGTCCAATGTTATGAGTGGGGATTACCCATTATATCCTTCTATCGTAGTCATTACTAAAATTGATACCTCATTAATCAATAATATTATTGTTAATATGAATACTAAACTATCCACTATATTGAAAGTTTTATGTTACATACAAAGAATATTTATTGAAGGGAGGATATTACATTCATTTCCAATCTATGTTCTATGGGAACACCCTCCTCCTACTATACTAGTCAAGGAAATTATTTTACCTTTTATGAGTTCATTTTTATTTCCCATGATTTTATTGTCTACATAATATCATTTTTTTATAATATCCATCGTGAAACCATGTCTATTAGATGATTTATTCAAGGGAATGTTAGTTTTAACTGGTGGTGTTTTACTCAAGCCATGTATATATATCCCATTCCATGTATAGAATTCATGATCAAATATTCACGTGAGGGAAGGTTCCATGTTATAGATGGTTGATTATGGTGTCTACATTATGAATAATTATATAGGAATGGGTAGAATTTGGAATTCAATTTTTTAATGTACCCATTCTTCTTTAATCATTGGATCATTTTTTACATAACTAACTCATTGGATAGTCCAACATTGAGATTTTTCAATGTTGTAATTACATTGTATCTCATTTTTTTAACATTTTATGACTACATATATATGTTTATATTATTATAATAATATATATAGATTATGTTATTCATTATGGATGCTAATTACTCATAAATAAATTATTATTTTGTTTTATATGCTATATGGTATAGTCTCCCCACACATTTATCATTGACCATCAATACTTATCGGTAGCATTGGGAATACGAAGAGGCACACTTGATGTATGTGTTGGTATCAAATAGATATGGATTGGATTAAATGGTATTGGGAATAAATAACATTATATATTTATATCATTCTTATTATTTTAATGAAAATTGATCATTAAATGAATCTTGATTTCATTAAAATAATTTAATATGTTATAAAATAAAAATTAGATCTACGATTGAAGGGATCTTAATTAAAGGTATGAGCTACATGAAAAACCACTTCTTCTAAGATGGTATGATTTGTTTAATTGTATTAGCTAAATCAATGGTGTTTTGAGAATAGGGCCTCATAAAATAATTACATATAAGCTATAGTTTATAATTACTTTTTTGTATAACTATAAACATTGTATATTTTATGAAAATATAAAAATAATATAATAAGTATTTACCATATATACCTTATAGATTGAGGATTTTTCATTCATATTTATATGGTTCTCATTATAAAACCACAATAATGGGGATATTATGTAGTGATAATACAAAATAAATTATTAACAATAATCACATAGGTATGATCATGTGTAATCGATTTTCAAAGGAAAAAATGGGTAGTGATTCAATGGAATGATGATGATTCTATCTAAACAAATATACGAATTTTAATATGAACTATTTCATAACCTTAAGTAATTAAAAGATTATATGTGCAGAATCACTATCAAGTAAACTATTTATAGAAATTAATCTTTGTTCTCATGAAAAAAGTTGGCCAACCATTACCCCTTATTCAACCAAAAAACATCATTATTGTTAATTTAATATTAGATTATTTTCAAGGAAATGATTCAATATATGTGGATGAATAATAATATATTCATAATATTTATATCCATAAATATATAAAAACATTTTGATTTCCCCAATTCAATAATATTGGCAGCTTATAAATATTAGCCATGAAATACTAAAATATACCTAGAAAAATGTATATTGTTAGAGAAATATTAAAATATAAACATACAACAAATGGACATGTAAAGAAAATATTTTTTTGGCATTTAATGTTTATATAAATCAAAAAAAATTAGAAAAATTTAATTCATTAATGATATTTAACATACAATATTTGAAATATTTTGGTAACAAAAAATGAAATTTAAATTATCCATCAGAGTGACACAGTTTATAATTAAATTGATTATAAAAACACATAAAAAATATTTCACTAAAATATACACTATTTAAATTTTATCATTATAAATAAACATATCTTCATGTAATATTTTTTTACAACAATTACATAATCCTCCATCTAATGGATCTTGACCATATTGTTTCTATTAAAAATAAACTATTGCCTCACAAAATGATGATTGTTCATTTCTCCTTTACCAATAATCATGGTGGCCATTTTAATTTGAAATATATTTATATATGGAATATATTATATTTATTATGTCTTTATTATTTTTTATTTCTTTTACAACAAACATATTTTTACCTTCCAATTGGTGTTAATAATATAATCTTGTTTGAGGAAATATGGACTACTTCCCCCTCAAAGAGTAGTGATTCATTCACAAACATCGTAGAATGTATTAAGGATGGGTTTAATTAACTTATATGATATATATATATATATATTATATTCATGATACTATAATAATTCTATATATATATACATAAATTTATATACATATGTCATTTACAAACATTCATTCAATATGATAATAAAAATCAAAAACATCGTTCAGGAGTACGTATGGCTTACCATCTCCATGAATGATGTATTTCATTACATACATAACAAACAATACATTATTATAATATTCATATAATGGATATAACTACTATGTAAATTATTTTATACATTCTAGAATCACGATATATGTAATGAACCAGGCCTTTTTCAATGCAATTTCTCCCATATTATAGTAACGTCATAATCATTCACATTAGGAAAAAAAATGACACATCATACTTAAATGGACTACTATGTGACCATTTAACATAAATTTACCACTCAGGAGTTGTGAATTTTGATAATTTGATAAACACAATTATGGTCAGTAAGAAGTTTGGAGTCACATATGAAAAACATAATTTTTCTTGAATATTTACCAATCCTTATGAATAGTAACATACCCTTATGAATAGTAAATCTTCCAAAATATTAGTAATCTAACCAATGAATGATTAAATAAAATTAGGAAACTTATATGTAATATTATGACTACAATAAAGGTTTTTGTAATTTTGTATGTCATAAATAATTAACTATTTTTAATTAAATAATTTAATAGAAAATTATCATCTTCATTTTTTTATATAAAAATTCTATGTCTTATGGTTTTATGTAATTTTATAATAACTTATGTTATATTTTAAATAATTATAAAATAAGTTTTCTTTTTAAAATCTGTATTTTTGATGTAAAATATTATTTAAATTAAAATTTAAAATAATCATATTTATTTTATTTTTTTTAAAAAATAGAGTTCATTGTTTGATTCTACATGTCAACAAATGGTCAGGGTGAGTATTTGGGATTTTTATGAAATACTTGAATTTTTTATGATTAGTGAAATACTATAATTTAAAAAATAAGTCAAATACATTAATTATAGATTCATGGATGATGTTGTGATGATGTAAGAGAAATGGTTCAAACTCACATCCACATATTACTATTATTGGCCATGGAATAATCACTATTTCTTGTCTTGTGGAAAAATAATAAATTAATGAATATAATATTGAGAAAACACCACTCCCTTCCACAATAAATACTACCACTCACACCCTAATTACATCACACCTCTCAAGCTACATGAATTGTAATATAGCTACACAAAATAGTTTCCATGGTCCCTTCCACTCTTTTAGAATACCATTTTCTGATTGGAAGACCAAAACCTGTTCCGTAATGAGGATCTCAAATAAGATATACTCAAGATGAAATTTCTCTCTATTTTCATTCAATTTTCTGTCGAAATTCATTACTTTTATTATCTTATCCTCAAATTATCTTATCAAAATGTCTTAATAATTCAAATATTATTGATATATTTGTATGATATCATGTTAATGGTTTATTATTATTCATACCCCTCCCTCTTTTTTTATAGAAATGAAGTCGTTGTTCGTGATGTGTTAATTTACTAAAATCATGTGTGGTGAATTTCTATATCCCTTCATGTACATATAGGTTGTCAATGAGACCACTAAAAAGATGAAACAAGATTTTATAATGTCTATTTTAACCACTTTTATTTTTATTAAATAGATTTTATTCATAATAAAATTGATAAAACAAAACATGTTTGTTTTATTCAAAAAACCTCCCAGATTAACCTAAAACTATCATCATTAGATTTTATCTAATTATGTGTTCACATGGTATGTAAAATAATTCTTTATAATATCATTTCAATTAGGTACAATCATTTATAACATGTAATTTCATTTCTATATGATTATCTATGTTCTATAATAACATTCATTCAAGTGTATTGGTGAATAGTTCATGAAAACTAAGAAAAAGAACACTCACAAACAATAGATTTACACTCTATAAATTATTCCTCCATCTACATTGGATTCCTCAAAATATAAATATTTTATAAAAACCATGTTTATTTATATTTTTGTAACATATTCATTACATATATCGTAAAAAAATAAAAAAAATAAATTATCATATGGAATTATAATTTCTTTACATTTTATTTTTTTCCAAATTACTATATGTATTTTAATTCAATCATTTCTCTCATAATAAGAAATCTTACAATTTTATCCAAATAGTTCTACCTTAGAAATAGTATATCTCGATAAATGAAAACAAATGGTTTTTGTCACTATTTAATATACTCAAAAAAATATCAATAGAGGATCCTGTAAAATGGTTATTAACATAATGACTATTATCTCTCTAATTATTAATGAAAAGGCCTCTCTTTTTATAAACAGAACCTCTCATCTTATATAAATGAGTCACCCTCCAATAAAATTTAATCATACATGAAAAATATAATATAAAATCAAGAGATGTTATTTTTTACATAATGTTCACCATATACATATTTTTATATTTAATATTATTAATGAATACTTTAGGAATATATTATGTCTATTTTAGGTAAAATTATCTACAAATTTATTCATTTATTTATGAAGATAAGGTATCTATCACTACAATGTTTTACTCCACTTACACATCTGAAAATATATAAATAATATTTTGGAATGTCTTAGTGACAAACCATTTTATTTTTTTAAAAAATTTCATACACCCATTCAATTTCTCTTCCGCCCTTAATTCTAATTTTAGAGAGGTTTTTTGAGTTTATCGTCACTTTTTGAAAAGAATGAATAAATTCTATCTTTGATGTTCATTTAATAACTTTGTATTTCATAAAATTCTAATTTATGAAAATGTTCCTTCACCTTGTATACTTCACGGTATTATTAGATATATTTATTTCATATTTTTCGAAATATAACATAACATTAGATATTCAACAAAAACATGAAAATATTTGAGTTGAGTCTTTATCAATGTAATTTTTCTTTCCAATTTTGATGTAGTGACATACTCTAACATGATGGATCTAAATGAATTAAAGGATTCAATAAATTCATTAAATGTCATGATGATTCCACAAATTAAGTCTTATCTAGAGGATTGGGATTTATATCCATCCCCATGACTAGATTTTGATGTAATTCTTTAAAATTCACACATTGCATTATTCATATACAATAATTATTCATTTATTCTTTTCATAACATAAACTACGATCCCATTTTATATTATCAATTTTTGATCCTTTGGATTGGAAATATAATATTCATTGTTAGTGATATAAAAAGATAATATATAGACTTGATGTATTCATGTACAACAAACATCAAATTATTTAGTCAAAATCATTCTCATACATGATGTACCCTCTATAATCATTACAAATTTTTTTATCAATTGATAATTTTTTAGATGAAACTTTAGATTCTTTGAGATGAAATCATATCAAAATCAGAATAACACTATTTTCACCATAACTAAAAAAATAAAAATGGCATTGTTAATTTATCAAACCATCAGTAAAATCATTTAATAAATTTAGGAAATGTCACGAACCAGGCCGGGTCGCCATCCGACCCGGCGCCCGACCCGGTCTGCGGCAAGGCCCGAAGGGCGTTCCCGACCCCCACGGGCTGGCACAAGTGCCCAGGTATCAAGTTTAACAGGTGGGAACGGTTTTACCCAAAATACAAGATAGAAAAAAAACAACTAACAAGATGGATAAACTGAAATTAGAAATAGACAACAAAACGTGCCTTTAAACTATGAACAAGTTTAAAGACTACAACTTGAAGCAATAACTAAAAAGAAAAGACAACAGCGGGAACTAAAACTCATATCTGACCTCCCGGCATAAGTGAGACCACATCAACACCATTCTGCATGAGAAGACCAACTGCAACCTGAACCACCATCACTGAGCACAAAGTCACAACCTGGAATACACAAGAAACAAAGTCTACATACACCCAAAGGTGTATGTAGGGTGTGAGCCAAAAGCCCAATAGGACATCACCCAATAAAAAGGTTCCATGCCACAACATCAAAAAGACAATTTAATGTGTTTATTCAAAATTATACTTTCAAAATGGTTTTAAAGAAAACGTTTACAAGCCAAATGCTAAAGGAAAACACTAAAAAGAATGCATTTCACAAATAGGATCTTTGAGAGGAAGGGAAAAGTTTAATATGGGCACACACACACACACACTCTCACGCACACACACACACTCTCACACCCATACACACACACACGCTAACCCGAATGGTCCTCCATATGCTGATGGAAGGCTCCATGCCACAGATGGTAGAGCACTATAGGTAAAACCCCTAAGGATCATCTAGCTCGAGTGGGACCCTAGAAACCTTGTGTCTCAGTGAAACGTGGCTTAGAAGGCCACGAACCTCAGAAAACGTGGCTTAGAAGGCCACGACCCTCAGAACACGTGGCTTAGAAGGCCACGACCCTCAGATATCATATGTTCAGTTAGTGTTGCAATCGTCAATCCAGCTAAGTGAAACAGGGACGATACCCATCCGGTTCACTAGCACACTAGTTCTAGTCTGCCCACCTAGATACCCAGGGTTTCCCTTGTGCTCAATCAAGTTTCACATTCACATAATGCACCACTTTCACATTTCACAAACCAAGCTTGACATTACACAAAAAGTCACCGCTTTCATACCAAAACACTATTTCAAAGACACGCACACAAAGGACATGTCACATTTTATAATAAAAATACACCACTTTAAAAATGAATGTGTATTCAACTCCTTTAAAATACCATTTTCACATCATAAAAATGTACCAAAGAACCATTTGAGCTATTAATGAAATTGTTTCAAGAAAACCCATGAAGACTTTACACTTCATTTTAAATTTCAAAAGTGAAGAACAAGGAAAACACACCAAAAGTGATTCATATACATTGAAAATGTCTATTTAAATAAACAAACACCTAAAGCGACTTAAAAACACCTCTCACACTATCAGACAACCTTCAAAACCTTTCAAAATTGTTTGGAATCCCAAATACCACTCAAATAAACAATTGCTTAGTTTAAAAAACATATCACACGTATACCATAAAACCTCACTTCAAAACACACAAATCATTCCATGAAAAGAACATTTTAAAAATCAATTAAACACTAAACTTTTCTAAAACCTCATTTACACCATTTTCACAATTAATTAGACACTTTAAAAATTTACCACAACAAGGTCGAAATAAATAAATAAATAAAAACATAACCATCTCTAAAGAGAGTGCAATTTTTACCACGCACGCATGTCAAACAATTTTTAAACCGCATTCCGTGCAACTTATAAAACACAACCATTCATTTATACAACAACACATATAAAACACAAAAGCATACCATTTCGGAAATCCAATCTTTATCAAACGAGCATGGCAAAGCATTATAAACAAAGATAACACCATGCAATTAAATCATAGAACTTATCAAGTTTAACTAAACAAACAAATTAGATTATCTAGATGATGCAAAGGAATGGAACCACCTACCTGTGTGTAGTGACTTCAGAGGAAAAAAAAGAAACAGGTACGCGACTCCAATTGCACACCAAAATCACCACAACGAACTCAGAAAAAGAACCTAAAGAACAAAATATCGACTAAACAATTAAAATCAGACCAAATTAAGCACAAATTGGACCCCAAACCACATGAGACTCTCACCGGCAACTCAAAAACTCAAATGTGAACCCTAAACAATAGATCAAACCAACAATAATCAATATCAAACCATAAAACAAACATCATACCCGCTGGAAAATGAACATATAATAAAAATAAAATAAAACTCACCTAATAGGAGGGGTTCGGCAGGGGTTCGGCTGGGCAAGGAGGAGGACGGCAGGGGGGATGCAGAGGAGGTCGGCCGAGCGGGGAGGAAGTAGGAAAAAAAACGCGCAGCAGGGGAGGGATCAGGGCGATGCGGGTCGCGTTGGAGGGGAAAGGTCCGGCGGGTGTGAGGGTGCGGCGCAGTGGATGAGGGGAGGACGGCGCAGGGAGTTGCAGGGTGGCCGGGAGAAGGATGAGGCGGGTGTGCAGTGGGGAGCTGGCCGAGGCGGGCGAGCAGGCCGAGAGAGGGAGAGGTGCAGGGCACCGGATCTGAGTGTCGCCGGAGGAGTATGGGGTGCCGGAGGCGGAGCGAGCAGGAGAGGGCCATGACGGGGAGCCGATGGCGGGGCGAGCAGGCCGGCGGTGGGGCGAGCGGGAGAGGGTCGGTAACGCGCAGGGTTAGGGTTAGAGGGGAAGGTGGGGTGAGCCGCGGCGAGGAGGGGGGTAGCAGGGGGATCCGACGGGATTGAGAGGAGGAAAAAAACGGAGGGAGGAAAAGAAAGGAAAAAAAAGAAAGAAAAATAAAATAAAATAAAATAGAAAGCAATTAAAATAAAATAAAATAAAATAAAAAGGAAAATAATAATAATAAACTAAAATGAATAAATAAATAAATAAATAAATAAGAAGAAATCCTAATAATAACTAATGTTAATTATTATATTCATAATTATAATAAAGTTTATGATAACTTAATAAAACTATAACCATAATAATAGTTTTAATAATAACTAATAACATAATTCAAACATTAATAATAACAATAATAATAAGAATAATAATAATAATAAATCAAAATAGGGATAATATTAATAATAATATTAACATCCCCCAAAATTAAAACAAACCACTAAATCATTGTCACGTTTCTTATTTAATTTTTATTTTCGTTTTGTCCCTCATAAACTTTATTTCATTATTAATAATCTCTTTATCTAATTGGTTGCACATCAAGAAGGCGTGCGGAGGACCGAGCGATGTCACGCGGCGACCCAAGCGAGGTCGCGCGGCTTCGACAGCGGCGCACTGAAAAAGCCAAAAAGGCCACAAAGTGCGTTTCAAAATAAAACTCAAAAAAAAGTTTTAAGTTCGGGCCTTGACCTGAACCATCTGATGCCCAAAGAAAATAATAAAATAAATAATATAAAAGGGCAGGTGTGACAATTCTCCCCACCATAAAGCTTTCCGTCACCAGAAAGCCACAACTAAAACAAAACCACAGAGCAGAAAGCCACACTTCCTTTTATTCAAAAGGGGATCCCCACAACATCAAGCAAAGAAAGGAAAAAGCACCGTGCTCAGAGAGAGTGACTCAATGACGACTTCATGAAAATCGTAAAAAGACTTTCTCATATGTGCCCCCACCATAGATGGCCAAAACACCTCCAGTTGACTGATCAAGGAAAAAGAATCTCGCACCCGCGAAAACCAACCTCAGAAGACGAAACAACTCAAGCACTATTAGACCGAAACCACGCCATCTGGCTAGAAAAAACAAATAAGGTCAACCCACATCCACGGAACATTCTTACCACTTATCACCAAACCATATTTAAAAACAGAAGCAAAAGATCAACATGGGGAGGCCCGAGGGGCTCCCCACCATTAGGAAGTCACTGACGCTCGAAACGAGACTGGAAAACTGGCACGAAAAGCTTCGAGCAGACTCCCCGCCAGTAAAGAAAAGTCTAGCACTGCTTCATTCTAGAGACATTCGTGTGAGACCAACTATGGGTCTCCCCACCATTAGAACTGACAACAGATACAAAACTTTATAAATTTCTCGACGGGGGCTAGGCACCCCACCACAAGGGGCGGGGAGGGTCGGGCCCAACTACCGGGCGTCAACCCACGACCCAAGACGAACCAACATCTTCACATCCCTAGATGAGTTCCATTCCAATTTGATACCAATTTAACCAACACATCTCATAGGGACAACAAAAAAAAACAATTACCTTTGATAGAACGCAACCCTCAAGACCTTAAGATAATGAGACGACCACGACTCCTTATAGCCACATGAAGCCTCACGCAACCAATCGGGTCGTTCGGATTGGAACCACGGAAAACAAGTTTAAATTTCCTTCACCTTCATTAACGAAGACAGAGATAACACTGGGGTATCATAAAATCCTGGGAATCCTGACCACGCACCAGCTTCACTCCGAGGCCTATGGCTGGAGCCCTGATGTTTGAAGCATCTCCTGCCTCGCAGTCAGGTATTGAAGACTCTTGAACGGAGCATCTCCTTTCGGTGTAACGTGCAATCATACTGCAACCGAGGTAACACCATCAGACAGAACACAACATGACATCCAACTGATCATACACAAAACATTAACCAACACGAAAGCTGCAATGGTGCATGAGCACCACCCTTTGTCACATTGGATGAGAACACGACACCACAAATCATCACCTGAACATGACCATTGCAGTTGAGAGGAACATTATACAGAGAGGGACTTCAAACTGAGTCTTAAACAAAGTGTTATTACTACAATCGACCGTAGCATCCCCACGTGACTAGGTCGGCCACACTAGTGGCCTAACGCAGACCTCTTAAAAGAAACCACCAAAGGACCAAAAGTGACTTAGAATAATGGCCCGCACCAACCATTCTAGGTTGCCTCCACCTTTTCCTACTGGGATCTCCTTCACCATTTCCAAACACAACATTCATGTTAAAGTGGTCAAACTTCACCCTTTACTATCTAAGAAAACTCATACTGCAAGACGCCACAAACATGACCCTTGCAGCCGAGGGCAACACTACAAACCATTCAAGACATTGGTAAGCACAGATAATTCTGAACCGCCTTCAACCTTCCCCGCTGGGATTCCTTTCACCGTTTCAAGGGGGAAACCTTCAGACGCGATGACGTCAAACATCATAACCGACGACTTAGACAACTCAAAAAGACCGAAACTCCCTTCAACTCCCCTCGCATCTGTCATTTTGCTGCGAGAGGATCCGCTTAACTGAAAGAAAAAGGAATAAACTTAGCATTGTCAATAAATGAAAGAGTCTTTACTTTAGTTAACTGGAGGGTCGGCCAATGGCGAACCATCTGTGGTCGCACGTCATTCGCACATTAACTCTTTATTGGGGGCGTACACTAGCCAATAAAGAAGACCATGGACCCAACAGAACTGGTCCAATGGTCGAGATGTACCACAATTGAACGCTACACATGCAGGGGAAACCACTGCAAGGGCTTACTGAAGCACTTTTCAAAAGAGACCATTAACCACGTGCTTTCGCACCAACTGACCAACTTACAAATAAGAATTCAAAATCAAAACACAAGTCAGTTCAAAAGGATCCTCGCCTCGAAACGCTTAACACACAACATTTTCAAAACACAAGGATACACCATGCAACCATCAGTTACTAAAGAACCAATTTTTTTTACAAGCCAAATGCTAAAGGAAAACACTAAAAAGAATGCATTTCACAAATAGGATCTTTGAGAGGAAGGGAAAGGTTTAATATGGGCACA
Organism: Viscum album; assembly: GCA_963277665.1. Lineage (NCBI taxonomy): Eukaryota > Viridiplantae > Streptophyta > Magnoliopsida > Santalales > Viscaceae > Viscum > Viscum album. Next base: position 1,995,730,798 of record OY728135.1, on the reverse strand, counting down.
CACACACACACACACACACTCACGCACACACACACACACACTCACACACCCATACACACACACACGCTAACCCGAATGGTCCTCCATATGCCGATGGAAGGCACCATGCCACAAATGGTAGAGCACTATAGGTAAAACCCCTAAGGATCATCTAGCTCGAGTGGGACCCTAGAAACCTTGTGTCTCGGTGAAACGTGGCTTAGAAGGCCACGAACCTCAGAAAACGTGGCTTAGAAGGCCACGACCCTCAGAACACGTGGCATAGAAGGCCATGACCCTCAGATATCATATGTTCATTTAGTGTTGCAATCGTCAATCCAGCTAAGTGAAACAGGGACGATACCCATCCGGTTCACTAGCACACTAGTTCTAGTCTGCCCACCTAGATACCCAGGGTTTCCCTTGTGCTCAATCAAGTTTCACATTCACATAATGCACCACTTTCACATTTCACAAACCAAGCTTGACATTACACAAAAAGTCACCGCTTTCATACCAAAACACTATTTCAAAGACACGCACACAAAGGACGTGTCTCATTTTATAAAAAAATACACCACTTTAAAAATGAATGTGTATTCAACTCCTTTAAAATACCATTTTCACATCATAAAAATGTACCAAAGAACCATTTGAGCTATTAATGAAATTGTTTCAAGAAAACCCAAGAAGACTTTACACTTCATTTTAAATTTCAAAAGTGCAGAACAAGGCAAACACACCAAAAGTGATTCATATACTTTGAAAATGTCTATTTAAATAAACAAACACCTAAAGAGACTTAAAAACACCTCTCACACTATCAGACAACCTTCAAAACCTTTCAACCTTGTTTGGAATCCCAAATACCACTCAAATAAACAATTGCTTAGTTTACAAAACATATCACACGTATACCATAAAACCTCACTTCAAAACACACAAATCTTTCCATGAAAAGAACATTTTAAAAATCAATTAAACATTCAACTTTTCTAAAACCTCATTTACACCATTTGCACAATTAATTAGACACTTTAAAAATTTACCACAACAAGGTTGAAATAAATAAATAAATAAAAACATAACCATCTCTAAAGAGAGTGCAATTTTTACCACGCACGCATGTCAAACAATTTTTAAACCGCATTCCGTGCAACTTATAAAACACAACCACTCATTTATACAACAACACATATAAAACACAAAAGCATACCATTTCGGAAATCCAATCTTTATCAAACGAGCATGGAAAAGCATTATAAACAAAGATAGCACCATGCAATTAAATCATAGAACTTATCAAGTTTAACTAAACAAACAAATTAGATTATCTAGATGATGCAAAGGCATGGAACCACCTTCCTGTGTGTAGTTACTTCAGAGGAAAAAAAAAGAAACAGGTACGTGACTCCAATTGCACACCAAAAGCACCACAACGAACTATGAAAAAGAACCTAAAGAACAAAATATCGACAGAAGAATTAAAATCAGAACAAATTTAGCACAAATTGGACCCCAAACCACATGAGACTCTCACCGGAAACTCAACAACTCAAATGTGAACCATAAACAATAGATCAAACCAACAATCATCAATATCAAACCATAAAACAAACATCATACCCGCTGGAAAATGAACATATAATAAAAATAAAATAAAACTCACCTAATAGGAGGGGTTCGGCTGGGCAAGGAGGAGGACGGCAGGGGGGATGCAGAGGAGGTCGTCCGAGCAGGGAGGAAGTAGAAAAAAAAACGCGCAGCAGGGGAGGGAGCAGGGCGACGCGGGTCGCGTTGGAGGGGAAAGGTCCGGCGGGTGTGAGGGTGCGGCACAGCGGATGAGGGGAGGACGGCGCAGGGAGTTGCAGGGTGGCCGGGAGAAGGCTGAGGCGGGTGTGCAGTGGGGAGCTGGCCGAGGCGGGCGAGTAGGCCGAGAGAGGGAGAGGTGCATGGCACCAGATCTGAGTGTCGCCGGAGGAGTATGGGGTGCCGGAGGCGGGGCGAGCAAGAGAGGGCCATGACGGGGAGCCGATGGCGGGGCGAGCAGGCCGGCGGTGGGGCGAGCGGGAGAGGGCCGGTAGCGCGCAGGGTTAGGGTTAGAGGGGAAGGGGGGGGTGAGCCGCGACGAGGAGGGGGGTAGCAGGGGGATCCGACGGGATTGAGAGGAGGAAAAAAAACGGGGGGAGGAAAAGAAAGGAAAAAAAAAGAAAGAAAAATAAAATAAAATAAAATAAAATAAAAAGGAAAATAATAATAATAAACTAAAATGAATAAATAAATAAATAAATAAATAAGAAGAAATCCTAATAATAACTAATTTTAATTATTATATTCATAATTATAATAAAGTTTATGATAACTTAATAAAACTGTAACCATACTAATAGTTTTAATAATAACTAATAACATAATTCAAACATTAATAATAAAAATAATAATAAGAATAATAATAATAATAAATCAAAATAGGGATAATATTAATAATAATATTAACATCCCCCAAAATTAAAACAAACCACTAAATCATTGTCACGTTTCATATTTAATTATTATTTTCGTTTTGTCCCTCTTAAACTTTATTTCATTATTAATAATCTCTTTATCTAATTGGTTGCACGTCAAGAAGGCGTGCGGAGGACCGAGCGATGTGACGCGGCGACCCAAGCGAGGTCGCCCGGCTTCGATAGCGGCGCACTAAAAAAGCCAAAAAGGCCACAAAGTGCGTTTCAAAATAAAACTCAAAAAAAAGTTTTAAGTTCGGGCCTTGACCTGAACCATCTGATGCCCAAAGAAAATAATAAAATAAATAATATAAAAGGGCAGGTGTGACAGGAAATATCATATATGATTTTAATTTGTGATGAAAATATTCAAATGGTATTTATTCATCACATATTAAGATAATATCATAAACATATACAATAAAAAAGGATGATATGATGTTGGGATATTCCACATAATAATTTCTATCAACATTAACCTTTTCAGGCTTCGTTCCCATAAAAAATAAATTATCATGAAATAAAATGTTATTATTTATTTTTTAAAAAAAAAATAGTTTTCAATACATTCCATAATTTCATACAAATTTATTAATAATACGACCCATTAAATTGTAAATGTGATTTTCATTATTTAAATCCCCATTCATAAAAAAAATAAATTACAGATATTTAAAAAATGTCAATTTTTATATATAAAAAATGTATAAATAAATATTATGATCTAAAAACGAATATATGAAAAAATTTCATTGAAATTAGTTCATTTAACTTGATAAAATCTATTTTATTTGAATCCTCCAGAAAACATTTCAACCAAAATATTATAATTTTCTAGGTTTCTATAAACCAATTTTATTTCAATGATGATTGGATCACTATGTTTGGGTGAAATATTTCATACCTTATTATTTTTAATCATATTGATTTATACATTAAAAAATTAAATAATGACCTTGTACTTAAAATGTCTATCAATAGTTTTGGGTTCCATATCCGAATAATGAAACGTTTTACAATCTTATTTGATGTTATTTTTTGTTTTTACCACTTCATTTCATTCTCTAATGATGTTTTCATTATAATCAAGATTTATAATTATAAAAAATTTACAAATAATATTCAAGCTCATACCATTATCATTATAATCTATTGAACCTTTTTAGTCGAAATTCACTTCTTTAATATCGTTAATTTACACTCTTATTTCAATAAAAAAATGTATTACCCTCATCATAAACCATAGAAAATTTATTAATATGGTATTAATTCTCAAATATTATCAAATAATCACCATTAATAATCCTTTTATATATATTATTTTTGATGTGTCAGATATTTCAATTTTTTTTAGAAATGGAATATAGAATATCTATCTATCTCATTATATTCTTAATTTTATTTTTTTCCATTTTGAATAAGAATAGACTCCCAAACACATTATGGTGTTTTATATATGTATTCTACTTGATCAACATTTTATATAGATTCAGATCTAAATTCAATCTCAAAAAATAAATTTCTTGAATAATTTTCTCAATCCTAATATATTGTTTCCATAAAGTTTGTTAGGTATCATGCCTAATAATATTTTCTTTCTATACGGCAAAACAACTTCTCCATGTTGTAGATAATCTATTTTTTTCATTGTATGGTGTTATAATATAATGAATTTTTTTATATTTTAAATGATATAGTGATAATTTCCTTCAAATTCACCCCCATTATAATATTTCATCCTAATTATTATATAGCACATTTTTTTATATAATATTAGGAAACACTTATATATGATCATTTCATTTATTTATTATTATATAAACAATATACATTTTATTAAATTAAACATACCAATGAAAGTGATGGTATATAAAATTCTATATAGTGACATCATTCTTATGTACTGAAAAACATTTCATTTAATCAACTCTAATTGCCTTTATGTTTTAATTTATATACCTTTATGAATTTTAATCACCACCATACATTTTCACATGTTTTGAAAATATTTTTAGTTTTCTTCTTCAAAAAACATTATTTCTCTTATCCTACTCCTTAATTGAAATTCTCCTTTTTTCCTTTGGGTAATATGACCGTGTCTTAATTTTTGAGATTTTATTATTATTCATTCTCATATAATAATATGGTTTATATAATGGAGTCAAAAATAAATATTCCATTATAATTATTATTGTTTAATAAATTTAACATATTTATAATTTATTCAATATGATTCTATTGTTTAATAATATCATCACCTTTCTATCATTCCAATACATTAAAATAATCTCCATGTCATGTTTCATTCCTTCAATAAATAGAAATTTGTTAGAATTGAGTTAATATTGGAAAATATTAAATAATATGGATCCATGGATGTAAAATGATTTGTAATTGTAAAAGAAAAAAAATAAACTCTATATTTCTGATCCATTTTGTATTATTCACATATCCTATTATTGGAAAGGGAATAAATTTTTCAAAATATGAGGATTCTCAGTTTTGAATTCCATCTAGTGAGATTAAAAAAAATTGGTTCAGACTGGATTTATTATTCTCTGAAAATTTTTATAATTTCAAATTCATAATATGTTAATAAATATGTATATTGAAAAATGTATCATAATTATGTTCTTCCTCGTCACACCATCAATAAATATTATTCAGTTTCTGAAATTTTTCATCATCTCCCCTTTAATATGGAAACCCTGAGATGTTTTATAGTACTTTTTTTGGTTTTTTCTTACCTTTTTAAACAAGCTATATCATTTTTCTTAATACTAAAATATAGTAACAGTATATTCCACACCCTAAAATCACACTCCAAAATTTGGTTTTTATAAATAATTTATTTATATATAATTTTTTGAATGAACTAAACTAACATAATTTTAATCATGAATAATTATAATATTAATTAAAAATACTGGGTTTCTTTTATTTGAAGGACCTCTAATGTTTTGAATTCTAATGTTTTAGAGGAAATTAATAATAAATCACACTCTATTAAAATTTCACTTTTCTATTTGATGGTGTTTAATTTGCTGTTAGCAAAATTTTGGAAAATGTTTTTTGAGTTGGGATATCATTTTCAAAAAATACTATGATCTGTGTCTTGATGTTTTTATTAAATTTCTAGAAGTTCATGAAGGTATGAAATGGTTATAATTATATCAAAGGGATGTATAGGTAAAGGGTTCCATTGATGATGTACTATTTGAAAATATGTTGTACAACAATATCATATAAGACTTATCGTGATTCAATATGTTCATAATGATTATCATTGTTGGAGGAGTAGGTAATCTAATGACATGAGTTCACCTTAGGTATATTCACCTACATTCCATTAATCTAATGTATTTTCACATATTAACATTACCAAATGTATTCTCACCAATCATATGTTCACTAAATGTGTACTAACCTGATGTATGTTCACCAAAATTACATACACCTAATACAAATTCACAGAATGTATTCTAACCAGAAGTAAATTCACGTTATTTTTTTCCATAAAAAACTCATCAGAATATTGTCCACTAAATGTTATTTCACCATACATATGTTCACATAAAATATTATCACCTAATATTTGTTTACCTAATATACATTGATAATAATTAAATTCACTTGTAGCATGTTCTACGAAAGTAAACTCACTTGAATTATGTATTCCACAATCCTATTGACCTTAAATGCATATGTATCATCATCTTATTTACGTTAATTAACATCATTTTTGATAAATATAAGTGGGAAATTATCAAATTAATATATACAGATAAATTTTCATTATTATAGAAATGATATATGGTTGATTTGAATATAGCTTATGTTGATTTTTTCATAGGAGTTAAAAAAGTAGAACTATAATATTTTTAGACCATATTCACCAGTAATGACTGAAATTTTTTAATGAGTGGGGATTTAAAATTATATAATGTGTTCTTTCAACCTTTATCATAGAAGGTATATTATAATAATGGAAAACCTCATTTTGAAATTTTTTGTGGTTTAATATGACATTAAAAGTTATGATATTTTACTTTATTGAGTGAAGAACAATTAGAATCTGAACATAATTCATTGGATAGAGAACACCGAGTTGAGATATCTTTTAGAACAAAGATCCATAAAATGATATTCTTGAGTATGAAACATGAGATGAAAAAATAATTTCTCCTCCAGGATGCAGTAATGATAATTCGTATTTTGGATACCGGAGGGAACCAATATAATCCTATGTCATGAGACTTTCTATGAGAGATGGAATGTTTGGTAAAGATTGGTCCCATTACATACCATAGTATGTATTAGGTTATTACAATGGAAAATCGATGACTCAATATTTTTTATCACTATATAGTGTAGGATCCCTCACAAGGTCCAAACCATGTGAAATTATTTGTTCACTACATTATTTTCAACTTCACAACATGTGGTAAGGGAGTTTCTTTTCTTATTAATAAATCATGGAAACATCAAATTTTATCGGTATAGTTCAAGTTAAAGAATATTTTTTTTAAAAATCCATTCATTATCCTCCTTTTTTATTGGATAAACACATTTATAGGTATTAGAACTTGTATCATATGGATTTTTCCCAAAATTTAATGGATTTGATTGACTAAATAACACGTATTAAAAAAAATTTAATGGTATTCCGAACATTGATGATAAAACCATTCCTATAATGAAAAATATGATGGTACACCATCACAAATCTATTCGCATAGAAGTAGTGGATACTCCTTCAGAAGGTTTTCCAACAATTTAAAAAAGACGAATCTCTAAAAAAAATTGACAAAAGGAACATAAATGTTGATATTAATGATTTAGTTTCAATTATATCGTCCTTTTCTACATTGTAATTTGGAAAGCTAATGGGTCCAAAAAACTAAGGATACATTGGAGAAGAACGAATGTATTGCTGATGGTAATGATTACATTATTTTTGAAAAAAATTGACATGTCATTTTCCAGACCTGATGATATCTAAATAATATACCATTAAATAAATTTTTATAATTTCAAATGGAATAATCAGTAACATCAGTGGATTTGGAAAAACTTTTCTTGAATGAACTATTGTGAATAAGTTTTTGTGGACTAACCCAAATAATTTTTTCTTAATATCATACCCCTCTAAGACAGTGATGGATTATATATTTATGATCATTATAATATTATTTTGGAATATAACATTCCATAATTTCAGAAAATGACTTGCAAATAGATTGATATTGAAGAAATTAAAAAAAAATTAATTTTTCAGATGTGGTATCATCTGGTGAAATTAATGATGATGTGAAGGATTATAGTGATCAAATAATAAAAATGTGTCATTTCTCTCTAAATGTCATAATGTGTAAAATGATGTATAAATGTATTCTTTAGTTGAAATGTTTTTACTAGGGTTGAGTTAGATTCCATTCCATCAATTAATAAAAAATATTATATAAATGAACAGGATGATATTGGTGAAATATTTCTGATAAAAATGTAGGTTATGGATATAATTACTATTTTATAATTAGGTAAATTCAATAATATTTCTACTTTGTAGAATAAGTGAATTACACTATAAAATTATAATGCAATTTAATCATCAAATTATTTATCATTAGAGTATGAACATCAAATGATTCTTGAAAATATCATATATCAGATTAAACATGAAAAATCCATAAGTGAACATTACATTTTTTATTGAGGAAAAAAGAATAGTTTTATTGGTGAAAACACTCACTATGGAGAGTATATTACATTACAACATCATTAACCACAACATATCGGTGAATGAACATAAAAAATATTGTAAGAAAAAATGAGGAACTCATTATTGACGAAGTTGAATTAGGGAATATATAAACAAAAAATCACAAACATTAACTAAAAATAATGACATTTCAAAATAATTTCATCAATGAAATTTATGTTAAACATTAATCACTCGATATAATGGAAAATCATGCAATTTTTGTTATTTTTAAATTAAAAAATTATTAATTTTTTAGTATCAATATAGGATATAAAACCATATATAATTAAAAAACGATCATGAATAAAATATTATGGACTTCAATTACCCAAATACATGTAATTTATAAAATTTATAAATAGTGTTCACATTGATGAATGTAAGAAGGAATTCATATCTACCAATGAACTATCATTTAATTTTATAATACTAGAACTTTAATCGATTTGGATGGTGGAGTTTACATGGATATTTTTTTTGCTTCAAATAATATTGGCACCAATCCTTTATCTTATAGAATAATAAGTCACTTCCATGGTTTTGGATAATTTTGAGGGTGAGTTATTTTTAAAAAAGAACTATTTGATAAGACGTGATATCCCATGGATAGTTGAATTAGAAATTCTAATCAATTTAATATGAAATTAAATTTTTTATTTAGGTTGGGAACATATGGATGGTGTGGTTAGACTAATAATTATACTGACAAATGTATAAAAAATCCTTTAGAAAGGCTCCCTTAATCAGAAGAAAATATATATGGATAAATAAAAGACTATTGGAAATTCCCAAATTTTGGAAGTCTCCATGAAATCCAATTGGAAGGAGAGTTCATCGATTTTTTATTGTGGCTTAGAATCAAATATAACTATGGATTCTAAAATATTATGAATTATTGATGATTATAATAGAGGATATTTTTATTTTGGAATTAATAGTACATCAAATGAAAAATAAATTTGAATAACTATGACAGATTATTGGAATTTTGAACCCAAGGATGGTTTTTTTAGAGATGAACTCAGGAAAAATATACTAAATGAATTTTAGTAGTCTAATAATGGAAATATGGTGATATTAATAATAAATATATACTTTAACATTTTAATTAAGGCTGGATACACTATTTAGGATATTGTATTAACTAAAGGAAACCATTAAAATATATATAAAAACGTAACTCATGATTACAAATCAATTGTTGTATATTATGATATTACATCATGGGCATGATATAATTGGAAAAATGTCATTAGAAGAATCTATAAGATATTCCACATCAATAAAAATATAATTATTCAATTTGATGGAAGCATGTTGGAAATGGATGATAAAATTATGAGAACATATAAGGATAATCATTCATTTCTTCTAATATCACCACATTATACATTTTTTTCGCTTTGTACTAATGATACTTCATTCCACATTGGGTGATTTATAATTTATCTCTTTTAAAGAATAATTAATCTTAATATCAAATGATATGTTTTAAAACATAAATACACTACTCTGTAATTGATCAGTTTTTATAGGGGAAGAAGTAAAAATAAATATAGATCACATAAATAGAAGATAAAAAATGAGAATAAAATAGAATTAAATTACATATATATAAATATTATCTACAAAAGATGAATTAATTATTCAATATAGACCTCCCTATTCATCATTGAAAAAATGGTTCTTTATAAATGACAAAAAAATCAGTTGAAATTACAGTGCCAATGGTGGCTGTATATAAACTACATAACATCATTTGGAGTGTTTCCATATACAGACATTTTCTTATTAAATTTATATGCATTCTTACCCTGCGAACACCAATTTTTTCATTTAATTTTTTTTATATAGAAAGCAATGTTAAAATAAATTAATGTTTTTTAAGACATTTTTTATGAAATATTATAAATTCAATATTATGGAAATTATATTAAAAATATAATGATGTGGTTTTTTGGGTTACAAATCCTATAGAAGAAGGTACATATTCTAAATTAAATGGTTACAAAAAATCATGGTATCATGTATTGGTAAAGTAAATATAATAAGTCTAAATTAATAGAAGATGATAAATATGAATATTATTAAGAATTAAAAATGTATCCAAAACATATTTTGGATGAATGGATAATGAATGAATAATTCATAAATCCAATAAAAAAACATGTATTAATGAATATAGTGATACCATTTATTCAACCAAAAGAAAAAATTTAATTTTATGTCAAATCCCAAGGAAATTAAAACTAGTTGTAAAAATATAGTTCGGTCAGGGTGAATCCTTGGTATGTGTAATCAAGTGTCTCTTATCTCTTAGAATGAACATTAGTTTGTATTTGAAGTATTTGTTTCCTATGGAATGGTTAAAATCCATGAATGTGGAATTACATCAATTTGAGAATAATGGCACATATAAAATACTCCGGAGAGAAGAAACAAAAAAATCATTGAATCTATGTGGGTCTTTTGTAATGAGTTCAATGAAACTGGATATATATTACTAAATAAATGGAGATTAATTTATAAGAGGAGCTCACAAGTGTACTATATTAATTTTGATGAAATATTTCCTCTACATTATTGAAAAAACACCATCTATACTTTTTTAAAATTGATAACAGCTCAGTGTAAAGGGATTATCATATAGATTTGATGTCATTGTTCTAAAATTGTGTGGTTGAAAATAATCTCTACAAAAAAGATCCTAGGGGATTCAAACATATTATTGATGGTATTATTTTATATACCCTCAATAAATATTTATATGGGTTAAATAAGTTCTTGATCTCATGGTATTATAGTCATGATAGCCTCAAAAAAAATTTAAATTCATTATATGAAATCATGAAAGAAAAGTATTTTTGAAGGAACACTGTTATGTAATTGGGATATACATTTACAATAATGATTAAAAAATATACATTCTACTCAAAATGAGGATACATGAATAGAATTCTCATAGGAAATGAAAAAATACATTAAAATTTAAATTATTTGGAAGATGAGTTTCTTTCTAGAGATATATGATAAAAAATGTAATTTACTACTTTCAGTAATCTTAAAACTATGCGTGGGAGTTAATGAGAATGTTTCACAAGGTAGATTTTATAAATTTTAATACTATGATATTTATTAGAATAATTTTATTAAAGGGAAAATTATGTATACATGACAATAAAATAATGTTCTATGATTTATTCATATGTTTTCATTATGTAAATATAGCATTACTAGACAATGTGTATATAGTCACATTGTGTTCCAAATATCAATGTGATCTAATAGATTCCCACATAATGGATGATAAATGAATTTAAATATATATTAATGGATGATTAATTTTTTTTCAATCATAAAATTATTATGTAAATGTTAGTTGGACTAACATAGAATTATTTGGTCAATGATTTGGATTATCATAATTCAACATCCAAAGGTATATGATTTTTATAATAATGTTGTTTATTTACTAATAGTAAAAACAATGACATAGTAAATTTAGCAATATTGGAATCATAATATATTATATCCACCTATTTCTATGATTAATTTGTTTTGAGTAATCGAAGAATATAATTTGAATTTTGAACATTCAATGATTTTTCTAGGATAATCAAATTGTTGTTGACCTGTCAATGTTTCTATTTTAAACCTCTATATCGAAAGATATTAATGTATGTTTTCATTTGATAAATAAAATTATTATTGAGGAAGATAATCTTGAGAATATTTCATGAAAAAATAAAATTACAGAATATTTTTAAGGTTTTCCAATGAAAAGGTTTGAGAATCTAATTCAATAACATCTAGTTCATCTTTATCCATATACTAAATTAATATCTGTAAGACCACCCCAATGATCCCTTCATTATATTTTATAAAACAGGTATAAGAAAAACCCAATTTTTATAAGTAGTTGTACTAAAAGTTTTACCTCTTATGATATAATGATTTATTTTTTATAATTCTGGGAAGAATAATTATTTTCAATTAATATATGGTGGTACCTTAAAATAACATTGAAAATATTTTCTGGTCACTTATATGTGGAATTAATAAATAGTATTTCATTATCCATAAAAAATTTTTCCAAGATTTTTCATCCTAAATAAAGCTATAATAATATGGAATTGGTATTTATTATGATATCTAACTGGTTATTGATTATTAGAAAACCAATACCTGGTATAAAACTTCTCCTTGGTTTTTGATGGTGTTTTATTATTTGAATACAACGTATCATTTAATTATTTTTAATAGTGATGTAATGTTTGAAAATAAAATTAGGCATATTCAATTGTTATATTATATTCAATATTATTTAATTAATATTGTAAGGATTGGATGTATATCAAATGGATCATAGTTAAAGTATCCATATGATGCTTTATTCTTAGATAAATGAAATTACATAAATATATAAAAATATCAATAGTGCTTCAATATTATAATTCTGTTAAAGGATATAAGATGATGATTTGAGGAAAATATAAATGTCAAAAAAAGTATCATTCACCCGATGTATGTTACCATGTAGTATGATCATCAAAATTATGATAACCAAAATTATGTTGACCTAATGTACATTTACCTGAAGTATATCCACATTAATTACATTCAAAATAATTATGATCAACATAAGTATATTCACCAATAAAGAATTAAATTAACTATTTTCACTCTATGTACATGCACATGAGGTATGTTCACCCAAAAGGACATTCACTATATATATGTTTACCAGAAGCGTATACACTTGATGTAAAATAACTAAAAGTAAAATTACCAAAAATATGTTCACCAAATAAAAATTTAACTAAAGGACATGATTATATTCATTTAAATAATATGAAGACACTTCAGTTATGATAATAATTATATTGACAGTCAATGTCAAATATTCGTTAATGAAATTTCATGACACTAGATTATTTGTATAAATTAGTTGATGATAGATAAAATTACATTTTGAAAAGGATTTAGAAATATAAAATTTTGACATCTTCGATAGATATTCATTGATTATAATTCAATATTTAAAGTTAGTGGGATTTTAAAATCAGATCTCATATATTTCCTATACATATCATAGAGTTAAATGTTAGGTTTAGGGTGTTTTGATTTGGTAAAATGTTTTTTAAGATCCTCCAATTGCAACATATGATAATTATGTAGTGTGATATAAGGAAAATAATAAGAATCCAACCCTCACTCATCAAAATTAAGAGATCATGGAGTTTATTTTTCATAAGAAAATATTTTTTTGACACTGATGTTTTAGATATAAAAACAAGTAATCAGAAGATGGTTTTATATTTTGGAAGATTGTAAAATTATATAACTACTGTAATGTAATGGGAACAAGAATATTATAATTTCAATAGACTCACTATGTGGGATAAATGAATTTGTAATGTCCTGTCCCTACCCATTCCATATAAATTATCGATTAATCATATTTGAATATTTTTTAGTTGATTATTCTGATAACATCAAGGAATTGGTTCCCTCACTTGGGCCAAAACTTGTAAAAATGTTTTATTTCATTCATCATGGTCATTATAGATAATTTGTAATAGTGTTTATATTAACATGAATTAATCATAAACCAAATAAGTCCCAAATCATAACATTGAATATAAAAGTTATAAAAATGTAACAATTGACTCAACCCCACTTCTCAATTGATTAAAGCATTCATTGGTATCATAAATGGTATTAGTGGGATAGTTCTCTCTATTGGATCTTAATGATATATTTGATAATGGAAATTATGTTAATAGTATAGGTTTTCTATCCATTGATGGTAAAAAATTTCATTTATATAATAATATTATAACAACCAACAATTTATCCCATTTCATAGAATTAGTGGATGATACCACTGATGGATTTATACTGAGTTAAGGAAATCTGTCTAAATATTTTATTAAAAAAAGTGACATGGATGTTGATGATAAGTAATAGAATTAATATATCATGTGTTTGGAGAAATATGAAATGTATCATTAAATTTAACACTTATTTTAATGTAGAAATAATTCTGGTATAGAGAATCCAGTTTGAGAACCTAAATATAGATTATAAAGAAACCAAAGATTGATTTTTCATCAGAGTAAATGAATACATTAGTAATGTCATAGGATATGGGAATCATTAATTGGATAAAATATTATGAAGAATATAATGAGAAACATCTCGAATATATTTGATTCAAATTTCTCATTCCTTTATGGTACAAATAAATTATCTCTAGAAGAACATAAAATGTTTCTTAAGTCATGTTAAATGAGGAAATCTCAACAGTTTAATAAAATATTTAAGAAAGATTTTTATTTTTATTACATGAGAAAAATGAAACCCAATTCCATTTAATTTGAATCTTTTGATAAATTGGACAATAATATTATGGATTATAAGGATCATTTTAATATAAATCCAATTTTCTATCATTATTTATGAAAAGTTAAATATATGTAGAAAACTAATCTTACTTTGAAATTTTATGATTGTGGAAAATATTGGAACAATATTATTAATTTATCCCAAAACATTAATGAATTTAATGATGACTATATTGGTTAAATACTAAATAGAAGATTGCATGTCTTTTTTTTATTATTATAAAACATTGTAATCTTGTAAATAATATTTTCAGATCTAGGTGTTAGTTATTATGGGATTCTAGGGCTCGTGCAAACTTTGTGTCGATATAATAATGATATTAAATATATTATATCATGGACATAATTTTTTTATAACAATAATGAATAATTACTATATATTTTACCACGTTTTAAATTTGAGATACATAATGGTTTTTAACGAAGGTTCAATATAAAATTTCTAAGCATGAGGTGGTTGGCATAATAGTTGTCGATGGAAGATAGATAAATAAATAAATTAATATTTTATTTCATAAATTACCTAAATCTAATTCCAAATCTATATTATCAACATCTTGGGAAGGACTTTGGGTTAGACACATAACCCTTTTGATTAGAGTGGACCATGAAGTTCATTGATAAATGTAGACAACATGGGTTTATGGTCTTTGTGCTAATGATTTCATCATAGAAAAAGTTTTCTCGGATATATGCATTGTCAAAGTATCGGAATAGATCTTCATCAAATATCAATAAAATCATGAGTAAATACTTTTACTCTGTTTTTTATCCTTATACCTTTTATTCCATGAAAATGATGAATCAATTATTCTAAAAAATAGATTCACTGGTATATTGTAGATTTATCATTATATAACATTGAATAGAAAATTCTTATTAATCCATTATTCTTATTTCTGTAAAATTATTTCTACATAATAATATTGATTCCATCCATAACAATGTATAATGTATGTCAATCAATTTTGGGGTTTTTTCATCAATCATTCATCAAGTGTTGATATTTTGTATTACAGTTTGTTAAAATGCTTCAAAATACCTAAAAAGTGATCAATGTATTTCATTTTTCTCATAATGGATTTTTATGAGGGTTCTAACAGGGTAGTGATAGTAGGATTAATGAATAATTTAGTGTAATGGGATATTATTAATATTTTAGGGTCTTATGATTCAAAAAATTTTGTTTTCAATTACGCGGAATAGTTAGAAGATTTTCCCAATTATGTGGATGGTCAGAATGTTGCCACTTGTTGCATCTTTGGTGCCGTCATCCATATATCCAAGATCTGTAGGAATTATTTTTGATAGAATTATCATTAATATTTTTTTGGGGTGGATTTTTTTAGATTTATGATTTTCACAATGTGTACTTTGTATGAACATATATTTTGTAGGCACTTTCTAACAAAGATATAGTTTTTTGAATTCAACATATCACATTAAACCATGTGACCAAAAAATTGTTAAAACCCATGTATTTATAGGTACAAGTGCACAAAAACATTTAGGTATAAGGTAATCCTCAAATTCCCCTAACACATCCTAAGTACATTGACATGTCCATGTACACAGGTAAGACCATTTTACATTAGCACACCCTATATCCATTGGCATGGGATGATAAGCAATTTCATTGAATCATGATGGAACAGATATAGAATCAAACTCCTTAAACTATCTATATACATCTTATACTACAATTATTTCAATTTTATCCTTGGATTACTTCTAATTAGTCAAACATTTATAAGGTGTGTTCCCTTGGTCTGTCATTACAATGGTATAGTGAAATATCCCATCATGTAAATATGTAGATGGGTCCCCTAAATTAGTTATTCACATATAGAGTAATCTTCCCCTCCATAAGGAATGAGGTGTGATCCTATATCATTATTTCCTTGGTTGTGTTAGCTATCTCTCTAACAATGTTTATAGAATGTGATCTATATCATAGTTGATTTCCCTTAGTAGGGTAATAAATCCCCTTTAGCCTTTGGTGTGACCCTCTATCAGTGTATCCATATCTTTTTAGTTCTATTGTATACATGTTCCTTGCAAGGACTGAATGTAGTGACCTCTTTGATGATAAACCTTAGAATTAGAATGTCAAATGTTTCGAGTTTCTTTATATGCATATTATCATTATACCTCTTGTAGAATCATTAAATGGTAATGTGGTTGTGATGTTGATGGGTACATAGGTTCTATCATTAGTATATTGGGATTGATTTTATCTTTTATTATGATATTACTATCTTGACTATTTATTTTTTTATGATTTATAGGTGTCTTACTTGGTATGTTATACTAACACATAATTGTGTGTTTTCATAACACTTTACAAATTATATGGAAAATTGTAATTTCCTCAAAATACTATATTTTCCAAGAGTAGGTTGATTATATTTGAGATATACAAGTAGTATTATTTTCATTGTATTACATTTTCCTATATCCCCCTTTTTTCTAGCATTTTGTACTCTATTTCAGTTTTTTGGGCTTTTGTATTACCATTTTCCCATCATATCCTCTTTTTATACTGTTTTATGTGATTTAGATGTATATATGAATCTCTGAATCAATATTAACATTAATTTCTATATTTTATTGGTATTTATAATAGTTTTTATATTAAAACTATCCTTTGGATAAATCCACCTGTGTGAGATTTGCATTTATTGAAATTTTCATTGGCGCATTGCCTATTGGTGGTAGTCTTGGGGAGGGATGCTCCACATTATTCTATCATGCCATGAAACCAGTGGGTTGACTCATGATGGAGTAGTATAAATGAAAGTCATATAAACACTGGGGTATTGATATTTTATATCTATGAGGATTTAGTTGGGAACTCATGAAATATTGTTAAATGTAACATCTTTAATTAATAGGCTATAGACTCCTATTTTATTTGGCATCCAACGTATCCATTAAAAATATTTATGTTAACATCCTACATGGCTCATATGCATAGGTATTGGTTGTAGTGAAAGAGTTTTTTCATAATTTAAATAATATTTTTTTGTGGTTTTCGTATCGTTATTCAATTGGGTCCAAAAATATTCATTTTGGTTGTGGTGTTTATTAACCTATATATGATACCTCCATGATAATAAATTACATGGATTTAGTTGGAGGATCATCACTCTAATCCTACATGATATAATTCATCTGTTCTTGGCCTTGTATATGAGGTGGTACCAACGGGTGGATTTCCTATCTCACCATTACCCATCAATAATCAAGTATCTATAGAAGTTTCATCCAAGGATGTTTAATGACTCACAATTCTCTATGAGTTCATTAAAAATATAACCCTTAGGATTCATGGTGGTTAAGACCACCATTTGGAATATCACTAGATCGATAAATTATTATGAGTTTTCTGCCTTGTTATGGCCCATTATTACTTGATGGTGGTCCCAATAGTGAGCCTTCTCCATGGATTTTGGAGGTGTTGGTGGAGTATAGTAACTTAGATGCATGATGAGGAATCTCTCAAATATATTGATTTTAACCCTCTATTTAGGGAGAAGTTTTAACCACCTATATTGTGAGCTATATTCACCCAATATTTTAAAATTTTCGTGCATGAAATATTTTTGGTTACATAGTATTCATCAAGGTTCATTAACATCTCATGATACACTAGAGACATGGTACATGATTTGAACTTTTGGCCCTAGGATATTGATCATGACATACACCATGATAGCTGAGATACTGTGGTATCTATTTTAATTACTACATATACATGGTTATTATAGACATCCATTCAAGAGGAATGATTCTTTGTTGAGTATAAAATAATTATTAGTAGATTTTGTGGGAATATTAATGTTATGACTACAATAGTTGGCATCCGATTATAGAATCAAGGATTTGGGAGTGCGTGGAATTTTTGTAGAATGTCTCAAGAAATAGGTTTTGTAGTTCTGTGATCATAAGAAATTTATAGTTAGTCGCCAAAGAGGAAACTTTACTCATGTTCAGGGTGGGAAAAACTAACATTGGATTTCAAGACTCATCCAGCATATGACATAGATTAAGTCGATGGGCTTCCTAGGTAGAGATAATGTATATAGTTGAGAGGTCAATAGCATGGAATATGTAGCTAAGGATCATGGTGAGTAGAAATAGTGTCCTACATTTTGTGATATTGGATCCACTGCCCATAGGTAGCCCAATCCATGATTAGGGAGATATTTTTCACAGATGAGGTGAGTTTCAAGAATCTTTCAACCATGTCACAGATATAAGATCAGATGATTTTCCCCATGAAATCAACCATTATCAAATGTGATTATTTATTTAGATCTGGTAGATGCACCATAGAGGTATAATTGTTCTATATGAATATAGGGTTACAAAATAATAATGGATAAGGATACAGTGTAATGGATTCCTCATAAAGTATTTGAATCACAAAGGCCAATTTTATTTTCAAGTGTTCAGTTTCTATGGGTTTTAAAAGATGGTTGTTTGGGCAAGGGTTTTAAAATTTTAATGATTGAGATAGTTTTCCCCAATAGAGAGAATAATGATAATATAATAATAATAATATAGTAATATATACCATTGGGGGATCAGCATATTTTTTGAAGGAGATGTGGGAGTAAATTAGACTGTCAGATGTTGTCTAAAATGGTTTTGTTTTTATTTTCCAATTTTTCATTTTGAAATGGTGGAATGTTTATTCAATTGTTTACAATAATTAGAGTATGTGTGAATTCCATTTATTTTTAAATTTTTTGTAATTTCAATTATATTCCCTCAGCTATGAAAATAGTTCATCCATGATTTGTGAACCATCAACAATGAAAAAAAATCCCATTGAACATGATGTTTCATATTTAAGAGCATGTGTATGACATTTTTTTCTGTAATTCATCATTTATGTTTTCCATTATGTTATATTATTTTCATTTAAGTAAACATTAATTTTATAAAATATTATCCAAATGATAGAAATGAAAATTTGGTGTCTAAAATCAATTTAATTAGTTGAAATATAAGGTGATATCTGACATTACATCACCCTCTATCTTGATATCAAACTAATAGTATACACATTAGATTAATCACCAAGAAGGAACTATTAGATATCCCTAGTAGTCATTTATTTTTTAAAAGGAAGGAGTAAATAATTCTGGGATTCTAAAAAAAATATTTCTTATTAAGTCATATATATGTCTAATGTTTCAGTATTTTGAAAAACTATCCCATGACATTAGTCCCCATCTCATCATCTGTAAAAATATAGTACATGAATTTTTTATATTTAGATTACTTTTGTTTATTTATTTTAATTAGTTAATTTAAATTATTAATTCACAAGAAATTAAGGACACCAAAATAAATAGTTCAAAAAATGTGATTGGGTCTCTAGCTTCCTTGTCAGATTAACACTACTCACTCTACTATTTTAAAATTTAGTTGTTTTTGTATGTTGGTTTAATGATATTTTTAAAATTAGAAATCCAATAGCAATAAAAATATCATCCTAACACAACATTTTAATATAAGATATATATTGTATTCATGGAGTTAACACAATTATTATTTCAAATTGTGATTCTTCCTTCAAATCATTATTTCGAAGAGGATTATCAGTGGCCTTTTGAACTCAGTTTTAGTTGAGCATGGTGTTTCACCATCATACATATTGTCAAACTATGTGAAAAATTCATAAATAGGCGGATGTGATTCGAGGATTCATTTTTCATATTGGTTGTAGTTGGGATGATCTCTAAGCCATAGTGTCATTCATGTATAACAACCATTATCATTCCACCATATGGATAACACTATTTGGGACCTTTTATGGGATACCCTTGAAGAAACAAATACGTCTAAATTGTTGATGAGATTCAACACTCAAGGATTTATAGTTGGTGACAGAAAAATCTAGTAAGGGTTAAAACATATAGTTTTATATGGCGACTACCAATAGCTATTAATTGTCTTATGAGGTCCAACGATGTAGGGAATTATTGTTTGACAAGGGAGACCATGTGTTCTGTAAGGTATCAGCACAATAAATATTTTAGAGATTATTCAACAGTGAAATGTTATCTCTATGATTCATAGAAAATTTTTAGATACAACATATCATTGGAGAGGTGGTATAACACTTACCCCTTCCACTGTAGATAAATATGATATTTGATTTATTACATGTCCTTCAGTAGAGATGATATGTTTTTGACCCATCACATGTTATTTACTATGGATAGAGAGTCATAGAGGAGATATATACCATCATAGAGTACCCATCATAGGATGATGATTCATAAGAGAAAATCCATTATTGGAGACAGATTCCAATGATGTCTGTATTATGGAAATATAGCATTCATAAAGAGAGAACATGACAGTTGGGGAAACAGATACGATTTTAATACCTTCTCCAGTTATTATTTTTTACATTAAAATCTCTAAGGTGTATAGAAACTACTGAATCAATTTTGTTCATGAAAAAAATGGAAAATATTATATAATATTGTTGTGCTAGGCTTGGAGTAAACACGACACTTCAAGGCTCGGGGAGGCTCATTTTTATATAATAAAATTATAAAATATATTATATCATGTGCATGTAGTTTTATGAAATAAAATAATATAACGTTGATAGTGTTTTGATGAGATATATAAAACCACCATTAAGACTAGATTTGCAGGTTATACCCGAGGCATAACATAAGCATTATGTATGTCTCGTGTTTTCCTTAATAATTTTATTTGGAGAATTTATTTTGAGATAAATTCATTGATTTATTTATATTTATTAAATATCCAAGGAAAAATTCATCACTTATATAATAACTATTATGAATTAAAAGAAATGGTTATTTTCAAAACCCTTGTTTTTATAGTGTATCATGGAGAAGATCATTTATTAACATTGAGATTATGGGTTGATGATCAGTGTAACATTGAGTTTGTCTTTGACTAAAGAGTTTTGAGATCTCGATAATGCAACAAAAAGAAAATGATTATTCATCAGGAATTGATCCAATCTAGAGGTATGAATTTTTAATATATAGAATAATGCATGTTACGTTTATTACATGTTAAACAAGAATATATTCATCTAAAAAAGTATTCACAACATTATTTGGTATTTTTTCCATAGAACTATGAATATAAAATGATTGTTAATTATTGACTATTACATTCCATCAACATTTTCTACAACATCTACTGAAATAAAAACTGAACAAAATCAGAAATCATGATAACAATTTGTGGTTCTTTATTTTTCCAATTTTTATTCAAGAATTTTTCTTTCCCATTTCATAATCATCCTGATAAGACCAAGAAAAAGACGATTTCATTGTTGACTATTGGAATATGGATTAATTATATTGGGTTCTAGTTAAATTTTTAGAGTAATACTAATATGTGATATGGTGTGATGGTAAATCGTAATTGAATCAATGATATATGGTTTATTGGACTTGGGGTTCAGTGATGTAGTGTACCAAGATTTTTTTCCCAAGAGTACGTGTATAAAAAACCTACACTTTATTAAATACATAAACATGATTTATTATATAAAACAATGACATGATTCAATATAGAATATTTATATATAATTGTATTTGGGTATTAGGAACATTACATAAAAACCTACAACATAGGACATAACATCTTATAGAAAACAACGTTTACATGACCACTACATTCCATCAAACGTAGCATTTCATGGGATAACATGAGAACATGCATAAAAATGGTGTGATATAAAGCCCAATAAGGGAGTAAAAATTGTATAAAATTAATATTACAATACATGTTAGGAAATGGGAAAATCTATATATCACTAGAGAAATAAGAACCTAAAGGTATGATATAGAAAGATTATTATAACATGGAAATATGGAAATAACACCTCACATGGAATTTGCATGAGCCATGGCTCATTTCATATAGAGCACGAGAAAACCATCATTGCACCTAAAGCATGAGTATACCATCAATACACATTAATTATAATGAGTCAATACTCACTACACATGATGTATTATGATAATATACTTTACCCAATGCATTGGGGCACTATGAGGGTGCACCCTTTTTAATCATTTCATTTCATGCATAAGTGTTCCAAATGGATCATATAATATGGATTCATTAAACATAATAATTAATTACAAGATAAAGGAATTTTTAGTTTATACATTCATATATTTAATCTATAATTAATTTTCTATAAAGGTGAATACCGTTGATAGAAAAATGTGTATGATATTCACTACATAATGACTTGTCTTAAAAATATGCTGTAAAATTTCAGCAGCATAATGGCATGTCATAAGAATTCATAAAAAGGTTGATGTGATAGAAAGGAGTGTCTAATTATATGTACATGAAATGGACAGTAAGGGGGTTAAATACATATATATATATATATATATATATATGTTTGAACTTATGTAATGGAAATTGGAATCATAATACAAAAGAATTTCTCGAATGTAAATGAGGTGAGAGACAACCCTTATGGAATTTTAATATAGTAACGGGTATACATGGAAGTCATCAATGAGAGATAAAGGGGTATCTCATAATTAAAACATAAATAAGATAGTTTATGGGAGGTTCAAAATCATACCCCAACATTTATAATTGAATATAAAGATGCATTATAATATTAAGAAACATCGATAAAATGATTAGTGGAGGAATCCCATACATAGAAGTTTCATCCCAAAGGCTTGGGAGGGATTGAGAGAGGATTCATGGGAGCTTGGGATACCTCAGGTGGATTCTATAGAGAGGAGAGAATTGGTTGGACAAAATATAAATTCTTTGAGTGAAGAGGATGTCAGAGCTTGGTTGAGTTTATATAGGAAAAGAGATGGATTTCTTTATTATATAGGTTTGCGTCACCACAACTTAAACTAATCCAAACCACAAAAAAACCCATGGTTTTTTCTATAGGGTAGTGGAAAACTATATTTTATAAGACCGATGGCCAAAATTCAGAAAATAATAAGGTTTCTTATGTGGTGGTGAATCACACTCTCAAGATAATCAATTTAAAAATCTAGCATGTTTTATAAGTCTTGGATGGTCCATAGAGCTTTGTAAAATAAATCATAATAATCATAAAAAATATTATTTTAATTTGAAATAATATATTGACCAAAAATAATGGTTTGGTATTTTATTACATCTCTATTGGGTTGTTATGATGTCATAAGACACGTTTTATATTTAAAAGGTATTTAATTATTGATCCAAAAATTTGGCTGTATCAGATAATAATGAAAAATTCACAGTTGGATAATTTCGACATCCTAATTCCAAAAAAATTTCATTTTATCTAAATAATTTTATAAATATTTGAATGTTTACATTTTAAATAAAAACCAACATTTATAAGAAAAAAATCACGGGTTTGGACAAAAACAACTTTAATAAAATAAAAAAAATTACTTTTGCCTGCATAAAATTATAAGATCATTCATATTTAATAAAACATATTTATTAATAATAATAATAATTTATTAAAATATTATTAAATTCAGAAAATCCATTAATTCACCAGAATATATTCCTTTGTTGAATATTAACTAAAAAAATATTTTTTCTAAAAAAACTATTTACCAACTAACAATAATAAAATGAAAGTATAATCATTATTAAATAAAAAAATATTGTACATAATCATAATGATATGGTCTTGTTACACAACCCCTTAAAACACCCGCATATGTCCTTAGGATAAGGTGTGTGATGGTGACAGACTCTTGGAGTGGTTCGGATAACATCGCCCGTGTGGTAATCTCTATCAATATACATTTCTACAGTATGTGGTTTCTCTCAAGCTCAAAGTATCTAGGATCATCTGGGGATTGTTGTAGAAAAAATCCCAATACATCCACTTCATTTTCGGGCTCCAAAAAATGTTCTTCGTACAGGGAAATCTACTGGATGAGGTCACCACTTCATTTTTCTCAGTAAAATGGATTTTGTAAATCCCTATATTTATATTAATCATGTGATCAATGTTCAATGACTATATTAGAAACTGTCACAATTCTTAATGGTATTTTATAATCCAAATTATAAAACTAAATAAGTACATATGTTTTATATAATAATAAAGTGACATTTAAATATTCCAAGAGGAATTTTCATTAATTAATTTTTGGGTCATTAGAATCTTCCCCCCCATATGAAATTTCACAATTTTAAAATTCATTTACCCACACTAAAACAGATGTGGGTAACTCTTCTTCATCACTTATTCGGATTCCCATATCTCTTATTCAATCTAGTGGTTTTTCCATAACACCTAGATGAGAGGAATTGTCTTATTTAGTAGAATTTTTCTCTATGATCTATGAACTTCACTGGTTTATACTCTTAATAAATAGCATCCTCTATCTATACTACCAATGAAGATAGAACATGTGAAGGTTTTGGTATGTACATACTTATGTGGGATATAAGAAATACATCATGCACTTTTCCTATGGTGGATAGAAGTTATAGATGACAGACCACAACCCTGAAACGATCACGAATCTTGAAGGGTCTGATGTACCTAGGTATTAAAATCCCCTTATATTTAAACCTCATGACCTTAATCCATAGATATATTTGTAGAAATACCATTTATCCAACTATAAACTCATAGTCTTGCCAATGGATATCTTCGTAATTCTTCTTTTGACTCTTGGATTCCTTGATATTTTGCTGGATGGTTTTCACCTTCTACACCATTTATTAGACCATTTCTAGTCCTAGCAGTTTATGCTACCAGGGTTTTTCCAAACATATTAATGTTTTCACCTCTTCCCATATAGGGCTACATAAAGTGTCAATCAGATGCTCGATTGGAATCATTTATCATAGGAGAATTAATCTAGAGAAATATGTTGATCCCATCATCCTTTAATGTCCATTGAACATGATCTTAACATATAATCTAATGTCTGAATAGTTCCCTTATATTGGCCATCAGTTTGAGGATGATAGGTAGTACTGACATTCAGTTTTGTATCCAGTACATGTTAAAGACATTTCCAAAACATAGAGGTGAATCCTGGATCTCTATCAGATACAATAGTTTGTTGTACACTATGAAACCTTACCACTCCCCCCCCCCACACACATATATATATATATGTTCCAATTCATCCAATGAGAACTCCTCCCAATTTGAAATTATGTGTGGAAACTATGTAAGACGATCCACAACATCCCAGATTTCATTGTTTAATTTGGATGTCTTCGGATGTCTAGTGACAATGTACATGGTGATGTTCTCCCATTTCCATGCAAGTATAGGAATCTGTTGCATCATTCCCATTAACTTTGTCCTCTTTTCCTTCACTAGATAACTCACCAGGAACATTAATGTATACTCAGTGATCTCCTTCAACAAATTATCTCACCAATAATGCACTTCGAGATCTTGATACGTCTTTGTGTTTCCTGGTGAATAGAGAAATTTAAACTCTATGCATAATACAAAATTTCATTTTCAGTTCCAAAAATGATGGAGCACATAGTCTTTTCCCAAATCTAGTAATTACATCCGTAATAACATTGAACTCCGAGGATTTACCTATTCTGATAGCTTCCATTTTCTTCTGAATGTCCACTTCATCATTTTGATCATCCTTTATCCTTTCCAAAAAAGATGGTTGAGAAATAATTTATGAAAGGATTGTGGATCATCCATTATTTATGATTCCCATATCCATCTTCATCAAATCAATGATGATTTTATTCTTCTCAATTCTCATCAAAGATATAATCGTTGGTTACTTTATTCTTTGAGCATCTTCCACCATATTCGCTTTCCCAGGGTGGTAATGGATTGAGCAGTCATAGACTTTGCTCATCTCTAACCATCATTGTTGATGAATGTTCGACTCTTTGTTTGTGAATATATACTTGAGACATTTTTGGTTCTTATATATTTAACACTTCTCCAAAAAGAGATAATTCACCCAAAATGTTTAAGCGATGATCACCACAACCAACTCCAGATCATGTGCTAGATAATTATTATCATGAACTATCAATTGCCTAGAAGAATATGCAATGACTTTGTCATTTTCCATCGACACACAACCAATTCCCTTCATCGATGCATCACAGAATACCACAAAATGTTCTCCACATGTTGGTAACATGAGCATGGGCACAATGACAATTCCCATTTTTGAAGTTCTTTATGATTTATTCATATTCATCACTCCAAGAATACATTACTCCCTTTCATGTTAGCTTGGTAAGAGGGTTGGACAATCGTGAGAAATTTCTCACAAATCGGAAATAATATCCTGCTAATCCCAAGAAGTTACAATTATCTGGTAGTGATTTTTTACTCTTCAATCTCTCAATTATAGTTGTCTTTGAGGGATCCATTGTTATCCCATTGAATGTGATTATATATCTCAATAATTAAACTTCCTTCATCCAGAACTCACACTTGCTGTACTTTGTATAGAGATTCTCTTTCTATAAGGTCTCTACTAGAGTTCATAGATACTCTTCATGATCCTCCTTGTTTTTGGAGTATTTTATAATATCATCTATAAAGACTACAAAATATTTTTCGACGTGATCCATAAAGGCTCAATTCATCAATTCCATGATGATTGTTGGAGAATTAGTGAGTCCTAAAGGCATTACTATGAATTTATAGTACACATATCATGTACAAAAAGAAGTCTTGTGGCTAACATTCTACATCACCCTTACGTGATAATATCCCAAATGAAAATCTACCCTAGAGAAGTATTGTGCTCCACATAGCTGATCGAACAAGTCATCATATTGTGGTAGAGGAGACGTATTCTTTATCGTGATTTTGTTAAGCTTGTGATTATCAATGAAATGCTTCATTGACCCATCTTTATTCTTCACGAATAGGACTGCTGCACCCGATGGTGAAGCACATGGGCGTATAATCCCTTTATCTAGATTCTCCTTTAGTTGTGTCTTCAGTTCCTCAAGCTCCTCAATATCTGTTGTTTACAGAGTCATGGATTTTGGAAACACCCCAATAAAAAGGTCAATTGAGAATTCAATATATTTTCAAAGAGGGAGACCAGGAAACTTATCAGGAAACACTTCAGGGAATTCCTTCAGAATAGGCATGTCTTCAAGGATGGTTCCTTCCATTGAATCTATCATCTTATCCATATACATGTGTTCATAGGACATTAATACACCTTCCTGAGATGGTGGAACTAATGAAGATTCATCTTCGTCATTGCACTTATATAGAATTGGGGGTCAATTATCCACAAGGAGAGTGATTTCCCAATCCTGGAAATTTATGATGGGTCTATATAAGGGAAGAAAATTCATGCCATGAATTGAATCTAATTCCACAAGAGTGAGTATGAAGTGGTTCGTTGGAAAGTTCAGTCAACAAATTATGAAAGGGGGGGAGTTACATTCATGGGATGCATATATTACCCCATTTTCCATTGTCAATGAGTTCTTTACATCAGTGAGTTATAGTGGTGTTGGTATTGTTCTTCTAAACCATCAGGATATAATAGAATGCGTAGAACATGTATCAAAAAGTATATTCACAAATATTGAATTAATAAATAGCGTACCTATAACCACATCATTGATTAGGTTCACCTCGACGGTAGTAAGGGCCAAAGATCACCCTTGATGCCTTGGAAGATGTTGGTTGCCTCCGAAAACCCTTGTCATATGGCACTAATTACCATGATTCCCTAATTCATTCTAGTTGAAGCAATGAACAATGCGTTGATAGTTTAACAGAGCATTCCTCTCCTCTATTGAATCCATGGGTTTTCATGTCGATAGTTAACAACTAGGTGTCCTTCTCTTCCACACCTAAAGTATCTACCTATCCCCTTTATGCAATTTTTGCAGTGCTTATTTCTTTACATATAGCAAGTGGGGTGATGGATCATCTTACCGCCATTGGATTTAAGTATTTGACCGCTAGAATAGAATTACACCATAAAATTCTTATCCCCATGATACCCCTAAGATTCTCTAATAACTATTGCATCCTTGAGGACACATTAAACAATTTCATCATAGCTGTCGAAGTCACAAATTAGCTGTGCTTTCTGTATGCTAGGTTTTAGCCCACCCAAGAAGTGGTAAACCTTCATTCGGGGTTAATGACTAATTCAGAGGTCTATTGTGAAATCCTTGTGATGTTTTCCATTTATGCTCTGATAGAATTGTCATATTATTTTATTGAGTGAATGAATGTCCCTTTCTCTATTAAGTCGTAAGGTGCACGGAAAATATTTATCAAAAAACATCTTCCGGAAATCCTTCCATTTTGAAGCCCTGATCTCTTCCCCAGGCTTCGTTTATTGTTCAATTTCCACTATTGATGTGATTAAACATCTATACGAGAAAAATCTAGGAGAACTTTTTCTTTTTCAGAACATTGAAGGATTGAGAAGTTATTTTCGATGGAGTTGATCCATTGGTCGACGATTGAGGGATCAGATGATCCGTTAAAAGTGGGAGGCCATTTTCTCAATAAGCACTCGATAGAAACATGTTATTTCAAAGGGGAGTGAACATTCCTCCTAACCCATGTCACTATTAAATGCGTGAGTAATCTTATAGAGTATGTTTACAATGATTTCTATTCCCACTCCCATCAGAATTGGAATCTCATTAGCACAATCATCACATTGATCTTCACTTCGGTTGCTAGCCCGAGTCCTCCAATTACCATCCATTAGATGGAATAAAAGGAAATCTAGGGGTAACAAATAAATGGAAATCCATGTACAAAACATATGACTTATAAATACCTTTTATTTCCTTAACTATTGAATATATAGGCTTCAATCTATGTTATCCATGGTCAAATTTATAACATATATTCTTAGGGGGATTTTTTTAATTATTTTAACAATGGTTCATGCAAAGCTTGTGAATTTACAAATTCATATCCCCTTGTAGTGTCATCACCAAGAGTGCATCAAGGCTTGTTCTCATGAAACAACATACCTCAGGTCTAGGCTGAAACTCCTTGTCATATTTTTCAATCCTTGGTACATCTGTACCAGAGCCACCTCTACCTACTAGTATCAATAAATGGATATATATTATTGATAAACCACATACTAAATACTCACCAAAACATAGTGATATTTTTTATACATAGTCATGTCTCTAAATATTCCCTAGAGTTTTCTAATCATAATCCCAAAAATAACGAATCCTTTTATATAATACCAACTATAACAACCATTCTCTTTATTACATACATAATCATGATTTATTACAAAAACCCTTCACTTGATACAACATATAAGAATGATAGGTCTAGTGTCCTTGTGGATTAGTAATATTACATTACAACATAAAACATTGAACACAACATCTTCTTAAAAACATCCTTTACATGACCATAACATTCCATCGTTATTTTCATTATATCAGATAACCTGAGGACATGAAAAAGAAAAGGGTGATCTATAAAGCCCAGTAAGGGAGTTGAAAAGGTATAAATTGAATATTACAATACATGTTAGGAAATAGTTATATCAATGTAACACAATAAAAACATAAACATCATGGCATGGTATAACATGATTATCATAACATTGAAATGTGCAAACAACACTTAACATGGAATTGTCATGATCCATGGCTCATTGCACCTGAAGGTTGAGTAAACCCTCAATTAACATGAAGAATGAGTAAAAATTCATTATAATTGAATTATCATGAGCCAACACTTGTTGAACATGTCATATAATGACATTATACTTTACCCAATGCATTTGTGCACTATCAGGGCGCACCCTTATTAATCATTTCATTTCATGCATAAATGTGCCCCGTGGATCATATAAACTAGATTCATTAAACATAATAATTTATTCCACAATAAAGAAATGTTTAATTAAACCATAAATATCGGTAATCAATTAGTAAATTTTTATAATTTTGAATACCCATGATAGAGAAATGGGCATGAAATTCAGTTCATAATGCCTTTTTAAGGAAAAACGTAGTTCAATTTATACAGCACAATGGTGTGACATAAGAATTCATAAAAATGATTTATGAGAGAGAAAGTAGTGTCTCATTATATGTAAATGAAATGGACAAAAAGGGGGTTATATAGGTATATGTCCCAACATAAGCAATGGAATTTGGAATCATAATACAAAATAATTTTTTGAATGTAAATGAGGAGGGAGAAATCCCTTATTGAATTTTGGTATGGTAACAAGTATACATCGAAGGCATAAATGAGATAGAAAGGGGTATCTCCTAATTCAAACAGAAAGAGGACAGTGTATGGGAGGTGTGAAATCATACCCAAAAATATATATTTCAAAATAAAATGGCATAATAATATTAAGAATCAAAGAAAAAATGGGAATGGAAGGAATCCCTTAAATGGACGTGTAATCCCAATGGCTTGGTAGGGATAGAGAGAGGCTTCATGGGAGATTTGGGCACCTTCAGAGGATTATATAGGAAATAGATAGTTTGTTAGAAGAAATATAATGTCTTTGAGGGAAGAGGAAGTAGGAGGTTTGGTGGATTCATATATGAAAGGGGAGGTAATTTTTTATTATTTAGGGTTGGGTCACCATACAATAAACAAATCCAAACCAAAAACTATTCCATGGTTATTGAAAAAGGGGACTGGAAAAATATTTTATAAGGCTAATGTATGATCTTATTAAAATAATATGGTAACTTCTGTGGAGGTGAGTTGCAATCTCAAGGAAATCTATTTAAAAAGCTAAATTTTTTTTATGTCATGGAGGGTCCACAAAAGATATGTAAAATAAATAAAAAAACCTAAAATCACATTATTTTAATGGTAAAAAATATATTTTCAGAATATAATGTTTACTGTATTTCATTACATCACTATTGGATCTTTATGATGTTATAAAATACATTTTATATTTAAACGGTATTTAATTTTTACATAAAAGTTTGATTGTCTCAATAAAATTATGAAAAATTCACCATTAGATTATTTCAATGTTTTGATTCCAAAAATAATATTTATTTTATCTAAATAATTTTATAATTATGTGAATTTTACTTTTAAAATAAAAACTAACATTTATCAAAAAACCATCAGTTTTGACAAAAAGAGCTTTAAAACCTAAATAAAAATTACAATTGCATTCATAAAATTATAAGATCATTTATTTCTTATAAAAACTATTTTAATAATAATAATAATATTTTATTAAAATATTAATTAATTTAATAAATCTATTAATTTTCCATTATAGAGTACATAGTGGAATATTAAATACAAATATTTTTTTCTATAAAAACTATTTACAAAGATATAATAATAAAATTAAAGAATATTATTTATTATATACAAAAATAGTGTACATAATCATAATGCTAGGGTATTGTTATAAAACACCTTAAAACACTCGCATATGACCGTAGGGTATGGTGGTCGATGGTGATAGACTCTTGGGGTGGCTCAGATAACATCTTTCGAATGGTAATCTCTATCCACTTCCATTTCTCCTATAGGTAGTTCTGCTCAAGCTTAACATATTCAAGATCAGATTAGGCATGGAAAAGAACTATTCCTAATCTCTCCAACTCTATTCCATGAATCAAAAATGGGTCTTCATTCGGGGCAAGTCTACAGGATGAGGTCATCGCTTCTATTGTCTGGGTAAATTAGTTTTGTTAAACCCCTATATTTATACTAATCATTTGATCACTGTTCAACGACTATATTAGCAAAGGTCACCATTCAGAATGGTATATTAAAATAATAAACAAAAAAACATATAATTTCAATAGTTTTACATAACTTTAAGAAGAAATTAAAATATACCATGAGGAATTTTCATTAATGAATTTTTCGGTCGTTACAATTGGTGGATAGAACCTGGCCACTAGTGATATCTTGAGTGTGGTCAACTATGTATCTTGGATCTATGAGAAATATTCTCATCAGAATTAGTGATGATGGTATCTTGGTAAAATCAATTTTAAAGAGATTTTTACACCAAAAGACATTACAATATTTTCATTATGGAATGAAATTAGAATATATTTTCCTTTATTTATACAGAACACCTTGTAAAGCATGCACTACAAACTACACTGAGTTATATTTTGTTACATACATGATGAAGTTCTACCTCCATTAAATGGAGAACCTATTTTTAAACCAAATTTGAAAATTCTATAAACTGAATAAATATAAAGAGAATATTTTTTAAATTTTTATTTTCAATGTTATCTTTAGGTTAATTTTTCGTATTTTCTGGGATGTTTCATTTTTTACGAAATACTGAAAAACAGTGTTTTCTAATTAAATATTTTATTATTGTTTAAATAATTTTTCTTGTTATGATATATTATAAATATGATTTTAATTTCAAATTACGTAAATTATATTTATATTAAACTAATTAAGGTTATTGTAATAATTTTTATATGAATATTGGATAAAAAACATATAGAAATATTGAATTTTTTTACATTTAAACTCATTTTATCACTATGCCTTAGGGATTAAAGTTAATCATAATTTTCCACTTATGTGGTTTGATTTTTGAAAATAGAAAGAAAGCGTGATAATTAGTATAATGTTTTTCCCTAATAATATTAACATAAATTTTTAGAAAAATTATAGTGAAATTGATTAAAATTAATTATAGTGATTAAGATAAAATTATTCTTAACAAGGGACAAAAACATAATCTTATGGCCCAAAATTGACATATACCCTTGTCCAAAATAAATTGGATGAAAAATGTCCAAACACATCTCCACATGGTTCGAATTTTAGGGTTTATTGAGATAATATTGCATTAATGTCGCTGATATGATAATTTAATAAATGAAGAAAAATCAATAATGTAGTTGTCTTTAACATTGACATTTATAAAAAATTAAAATATGTAAAAAAACATCATATTTTCAGTTATAGATATTATTTTGAATGATAAATGGGTTATTTATATCCCATGAATTTATCATTAATTTCTATTGAAGAATTAGTTATATAAAGTGTTTATGAAATTCTTATGATGGGATTATGTTGTTAATAATCAAAAAATAAATGATAATATAAATATTAAAAGTTAAAAAAATTGATTTAAATATTATATGTACTTATTTTCTATAAAAATTAATATATTATTTTACACTCATGATAACATACTATATTTGAATTCCAACTTTTTTGGATATTATTAACATAAAATAATTTAAATAGTCTCAAAATTTACATTAATTTTATTATACAATAATTTTATTTTATTAAATGATTTAAAATTAATTGATTCATATATTCTTAGAAGTAATGTTTTATTGGTAATAAATATAAAATATTGGAAATTTTTGTACCAATTTATAACTTATATATATCATATGTACCCATAGTTTTTAAAAATAATTTATGCTTGGTCTAGGATAAACCTATGTTTTTGTGTGTTTCATGCAGTTATTTTAAAATTATTTTCCAACAAACTTCGGATTTTAATTTTGGTAATTTTTTATCATATATATAATTAGGTATCTATATATTTTATAATAAAACTCACTTTATTTTAGTCATAATTATCAAATTAAATAGGTTATAAAACTAGTTACTTTTTGAAATTTAAAATGATATAATTGGGAACAAATATATTATAACGAAAAAAATATAAAAAATTCACTTATTTTTTCTATAGTGGAGGTTTTTCTCAACAATGAATCCTTATTATACCATTATTTTTCAATTTTTGAGGCACAATAGTAAAATGATACCCCCAATTAATGTTTACATTTTGTGTGTTTACCACTATGCCACTCATCATCTACAATGGAAAGGCCGCCTATCCTCCCAATTCTCTACACCTATCAATCCACTATGGATGAACAAATATCATTCCAAATAGCACATAAAAACACTCCCCTAATCATATAATTCTCTCATTAGGAATAAATACATCTATGACATCACGTTTTTTCAAACCAAACAGATCTACATAAATAATAGTTGACATATTTCCATATGCTGTTTAGTTTTCTTTCCATTATACACCACAAAAAAAACTTATTAATAAATGATTATATATCAAAAAAAATTATTCTAAAAAAATTCTTATTTTTTATGAAAATTTTTCTACCTACACTCACAGACAGTTCAATATAATGGGTAATAATCAAACATTATATGTCCATGAAAAACTAATGCCTCATGAAATGAGGGTTGTTTTTTTCCTTTAACACATTTCATGGATAAGAATTATGGGGGAAACTATTTTTATATATTTTATATATTAAAATTATTATGTATTTATTATTATTTAATTACATTAAACAAATACCCTTGAACATTCCATTTTATGTAAATATGATAACGTCTTATGTGGATGTGTGGACAACCACCCCCTCAATGTGATGTGATTCATTTCCATTATACATGGAATGTATAAATTATTGGTTTAATTGAAAACATGTAAAATAAATGAAATATATATTGTATTAATATAATATTTACATATTTTAAATATTATATGTCATATTATTTATTACACTTTTCAAATACTGAAAAGTGATAACATCAGTGGTGGAAGAGTGGACTATAGGTCCCTCTACATAATGTGATTCCATTTACATCATAAGAATACTATTTAAAATTATATATGATTAAATAAATTTAAAATTATTTTATAAGGATAATTTGAGAAATATATAGTGTTTATTACATTTTTTCCATAAAAAAATGGAAAAATTGGATCCTTACTCTTGTATATGTATTCTATTCTATCTATATGATTGTAAGGTTTGTTAATTTTACATAAACATTTTCTAGGATTGGTGATAAAATTAAAACGGATATATAAATAGGGTAATTATATCATTTTTATTATTCCGTAATTTTTTTTATAATGAATTATTTGGCCATAGTCTATCGACTAATGTTGTTTTTGATTCCTTAAACGATTCTGGTCAAAACAACACACGTAAATAAAATTGTCTAAGAATTAGTTTTCAACATTGTAATAAGTGATCTATAAGAAAAAATAACCATAAAAATATTCTCAAGTATGTAAATAATTAAAATATGTTTATTATTCATTAATATAATGTAATAGGATACATATCGGACTAATGTAATTTTATTTCTTATCAATTGATTTTCCATTGGGACTTATTTGTTTTTATTCACCAGTTCACTTTTATATGGTGTATATACTACACTTTAACATGTTATGACATGAAACTAATAATTTTAATGACATTATTGGTTTCCATTGATGTTATTACTTCAATATTCATAAATTTTAATATAATCCCCCGACCTTAAACATTACATATTATTGAATTAAATGAATAATACACATTTAAGATCCTTTCAAGTTTAGAGTTTTCTAGAATTAGGTCATAACTATTACATCTCATAGATTACAAAGTATACACTTCTAATAAGTTTCCATAAAATAATAACTCTTAAAAAGAAACATGTATAGTTCCATGTTTTAGATAGCATGTCTTTCCTTGATCCCATCCTTGACCCTATTCATCTTTATGTCCTATGGAAAACATTTAAAAAACTTGGGATGAGAATAAAAAGCCCAGTAAGGGATACAATAATAAAGAAAAACTGTTAGTTTTTCAAAACAACAAGTAAACTAGGATTACATTATCAAAGTAATACTTTTCACCTTTATGAAGTAGTAAGAAAACTCTTCACTGAATAAAAGATCATTACTTACCATTTTGTAACCAAAAGTTCACCATAAACCCCATATAAAAAACACAAAGCATATAAAGGTAACTTGGGACATAAACATACATAAATGGAATAACCATATGGTCAACTTCTACACATATCACTTAATGGAATATCCATACGGCCGACTTCCATACCCAATGCATTGGAGGTTATAACGTAACCACCCATCCTGGTATTCACGGAACCACCCGTCATATGGTTTATCACGTAACCACCCGTAAAATGTCCAAGTACCATAATTACATATAGAATATTGAAAATATAAACATTTCAATAATAAAATTTCATTTGAAATCACAATAAGTAATTCCAAGATATTGAATTAATCGATCCATTTTCAAAAACCATTTAAAAGAGATTTTTGAATCAAAGTGTCCCATACCACTTTAAAGCTTTTAATGGAATTATAATTTTAAAACATTAATGTGCATATAAATAATTACTTAAAAACATTTTCAAAACATGGACATTAAAGATAAATATTTAGAATAATGAATCTTTAAAACATTTAAAACGATATTTTTGTTAAGGAGTTTTTAACAAAATGAGAGACTCTTAAAAAAATAATTTTGGAATATCATTTAATCTGAGCTTTATAATATCATGATAATAAAGGGATTCATGATATAATATGTCAAAGGATAGTATACACACCATATAAGAGTGAATTATTGCATAACAACAAAGAATCCTCAATGGAAATGTAAATTGATATGAAATCCATCATAAAGATGGTATCCTTAAATTAAGGATAAATCTATCACATAATTATGCATGAGAAATATAAATACACCCAATATAAGTGTATATTAAGTGTGAAACAATCATAGGTCATTCACACAAAATCATGGAAAAATAAAATCAATGACATAGATATTTAACTCAATGAAATGAGATTGAGTTATGATTTCCCATTCAAGTTTGTAAGAATTTATCAATGAGATGATTATGTGTAGATATAGTATATCTACACAAAGGTTTGTGGAAATTAAAACATAGTGATTACACAGATAATATTGGCCTAATAAAATAAATAGGAAGAGGTTTAACCCAAATAATTGAATGTGGGTTAATAAGTTCCCTTACAGAAATCCAACAGACTAATGACGTCACTTTAAAATTCAGAAAATGAGTTGATGAGAGAGAAAATGGTATCCCATCACTTTTACATAAAATTTACCAAAATAAGGATATATAAGAATATATCCCAACATAATAGTATGTGAATTAAAAGACATAACAAAAGGAGTCTTTTAAAAATAGGATTTTGAAAGGTCCCCTTACCGAGTTGGGTGACTTTCGAAACGTACACCCCATGGAAGAAGGGTCATACAATGAATATGTCAATACCCATAAATTAAATTATACTACACAAAGTGTATAATAATGGTCAGTACATACACCACTCAAAGGATGTAGTGTCAAACGTATCATAAATGTCACGGGAATAAAAGTGAGATGAAAAATCCCTTACGAAAACTCGGCAGCATAACGACGCCACTTAAAAATTCTAAAAATGAATTGATGAGAGTAAGAGGGTGTATATCATAATATGAAAATAAAAATTACAGTATGGTAAATATAAAATATCATCCTCTAACAAAATAACATGGATCATAAATGAAATGACATAAAAGAGGGTACTTGAATAGAAAGAGAGAGGTCAGATCCCTTACCTCAAGTCCGACTTGTCTTGTTCATTTCATTATATTTCTGAATAATAAACTTTGTTCAATTTATAATTTCATATGTACCTCCTATATAGATTATTATTTAGTTAATATCACATATTATATTGTTTTAATAATTGTTTAATAATGTTAGTTCATATCAACCGTTTTTGTCGATGTTTGGTACATGAGTCAAAAATGAACTTGTTTGAAAATGATTGCCCAAGTAGTTATAAGTAAAAAATTTCCAGAATAGTGTTAATGATTAAAATATCATATATATTCAGTAAATATTCATTTAATTAAAAGCACCATTCTTGGAGATGTTAGGCCGTACGTACGCATGAACACTAATTTCATTTTTTTTCATATTAATGGAATTAAAAATAAATGAGAGATATATATATTATAATTCTAGTAAATAAATATGTTATATAGGTCAAATATGTTCATTAATTTGATTCTTTATACATTCCATGTATTCCATGACCAAGTCACATCACTTGAGGGGGTCGTAGTCCACACTTCCTCATATGAAATTATCGCATTTGAACAACATGCAAAGAATAAAGGGATGTTATAAATATAAATTACAGAAGATTATAGTAAACATAAATACCATATATATAACATATAAAATATAGTTACATAATAATGGCCACCTTTAAAGGTGATAAATGAATATTTAACAATCATCGTTTCGTGAGGCAGTAATTCACCATCCAGAGAAATAGTATATTCTTTAACCATTAGAAGGATGTCTGTGTAAGTGTAGATATAATAATTATTATAAAAACATACAAGTATATTTAAAATACTGGTGTTTTTATGAAATAAATTAATAAGAAAAGTTTTGTGGGTTGAGAAGAAAAATAAAACAGAAGAACACTAGGGAAGACTTTACCTTTAAATCGGGTAACTCTTTTTGATTTGAGCTCAAAAGATTCCTTGGAAAGACTTCTGCCCAAAGTGAGGCTTTTAGGAGTAAGAGAGGGATGTGGAGAGACAAAAAGGTCAGGGGTTGGCCGATCCAAAGGCTTGAGAGGTGTGGGTAAGGTGGTAGTGGTGGGGGTCTTTTATAAGAGGAGAGGAGGGGCACTCTTGGAAAGTTATAAAAGGTTACTTTATTATAAAATTATTTTCGGATTTTAAAGGTCCAAAAATTATATATTTCGAGGATGTGGTGATAATAGTTTGAAATAAACCCATCCAATAGGTTTTTGACATGTGTAGGTATTAGATTTTACATTCACTTTTCATTTTATTTAAATCATTATATAATGAGGTAATCGCTGTATCATCATGGTGTCATAAATAATTTAACTAATTTAATGTCTAAAAATTATAAAAAAATATAACATGATGTAGGAAATCTTATTGTATTTCTAATGAATATTTATATTCAAAACTATTATTTTTATAACCCCATTTAAAAATTGTTTTAGTAAAACAACTCATGTTTGTGACATTTTTATTTTAACTTTAAATAAAATGTTATTTATGTCATTTTCCTACCAAAGTGGCTCCATGGGGTCCCCAAGCTGACCCATGGATTTTCTTGGTCGGCCATGACACATAAAATGAGTGTTGGACATGTTTCTAGTTCATTTCATATTATTAAAACATTATTTTTACCTTAAATTACACTAATTATCTTTAATCGCGATTAATAAAACATAAAACTTACTATTCACCAAAAAAATATTTTAATCTCATTGAACGAAATTTTATTTCTTAATGACAAACATGTATTTTGGATTTTTTAAAATCGAATCATAGAAGTGACAAATATTATTTTAAACGAAAAATCAGTTTCTTTAACTGCCACTTAGTGGTTTCACTATTCATCAAAAATCGATGTTTTTCAGAAAAATACAAATAATTCACCCTAAGCTATATTTGATATTCCGAATTCAAAAATGATGTCTATTTTAAAAAATTCAAAACATATAAGTTGCATTAATTAATTTAATAATTAATTCCCATTGTCAAAACAAATAGTGTGTTTTAAGAAACAATATCTATTAAAAGATTGACACTAGTTTAAGTCCAACTTCAAAGTGAAATTAATTCCAATGATCAATATTATATTAAATAGTAAAAATATATTATAATTTCACTTTAAAACTAATCCAATAGATAATCTAATCATATAGATAAATTAGATTAAAAAGAGGTTTTGAATTAAAATACAACATTTTTTACTATTCATTGAAAAATAAACTTTATCAGAAAAATACAAAAACATTGCACAAAGTGAATTTTGATGTCCCGATTCTAAAGAAGAAATTTATTTTGTCAAATATAACACATAAAAATGTAAAAATGTGGATTTAAAAAAGGTTTGCAATCCAAAGGCGGTTAATCGACCTTTTAAAGAATATTAGAATGTTTATGCTTAAAAATTGTGGTCATTCACATGTTTAATCCTCTAACATTTATTGTAAAAAGTAAAAATATTTTACAAACATATATAATAATTTTTTAGTTAGTTATGTTAATTCCCATCATTACAACCGATAGGTGTTAACAACCATTTAAAATAAAATTATTTTATTATTAGAGTGCAACGTATGATTTCACAGGAACTCGTTGTTGCGTATTGGGTAAGCCATCGAGAATAGCATTAACTTTAAATTAATATTAACATATTATTCACAAATAGGGATAAATATAAAAATGTCATATTCTTTATTTACCCGTAGTGTTACATCCTTCCCACCTTTTGGGAATTGCCTCCTAGCAATTTTAAAATTGGGCTCGGAAACATCATTGAAAGTCCAACATCGGAACAAGAGTCGGTAAAACAATCACTTTAAAAGAATGAAGGAGAAGTACATAGGTCACCTGAGTTATCCCATACTAGGATCCCATGAAGGAAAACATGGATATGGAAGAAAAATCAAAGGGTCATGTTCTGAGGGAGAGTGATAGAAAACATGTTTAGGAGAAAGTTATCCACAGGAAAATCACAAACTTGTGGTGGGTTAAAAGGTATTCGATTCCCCATTAGGAAAAGTTAACAGACAAGATTTTTGTTTTTAAGTTACTTTTTATTGAGGAATTTATATATGAAATTAACAAAAACATAAGGAAACATACTTACTTGTGATGTTGAATTTCAACTTTTACTAGATTTCTTACACAGACTCATATTTTCTCCAAAAGATGAGTATTTTGGATTACTTCTTTACATTAAGAGAGCTATAATCAACTTCAATAGAATCATCTAATCCAAAAAAGATAACTATATACTTCCAATGTCTTTAGACCATAACAAAAACTAAAACCAAAAAGGTTAGTATGAGATCAGATAATACCCAAAAAGGATAATCCTTTATAAAAAAAATATTTTCTTAATATCAAAAATTTGTCAAACAATACCCAAAGTTCAACAAAGACCATTCAATAGAAATCTATCCATAAAATTATTCAAAGTAATCAAAACTAAGACTGAAACCCAAATCTATAAAGGATTTAATCACAATGTATTCCAAGATAAACCTTATCATTTATCATCAAATAACATCAGTTACTCTTAAAGTCTCATACTGAAAAGTAATTAACCTAATCAAATATCTTCCATGATATGTTAATAATTTCCATAGATAACCCAAAATCACCTTATTCTAGATTCATAAAATCAACTATCTAAAATTAGTTAGTCAATATAACCAGGGACTTCACGTAGTCCAGTGGTAGGTGAAAAATACCAGTCGCACTTTGGTTGTGGGTTCGATTCCTACAGCTTTGTCCAACGCGACGAGTTATCACACAGTCTTCGTGCTGTCCTTTTTCCATAACTATATAATTCTTAAAACATCCCCCAATAAGAGATAAAATCATCAAAAATAACCATAACATAATTTAAACTC
The DNA here is from genome assembly GCA_963277665.1 of Viscum album. NCBI lineage: Eukaryota > Viridiplantae > Streptophyta > Magnoliopsida > Santalales > Viscaceae > Viscum > Viscum album. The sequence continues at coordinate 1,995,688,860 of OY728135.1, read as the reverse complement.
AATTTTACCTCATGCCTTTCATCTTCCATCATAACATATAGTAACCCATAATTACCTCAAAAGTAAGGATCATATAAACCCGAATGGTTACCTTTATAATTATCACATGAACTTCCACATCGAGTTGGTTCTATCGTACAAGAGGCATTAGAGAACTCGCCAACGGTCAAGTGGTTGATCATGACTCATGATTGTTGTTTTATAATAACCACAATATTTCTCATTGAATACGCCATTTCATCTAGTGTCTTAATCAGAGAACCACCATAGTTTCCTTCAAATCCATTGTCACTTTGGCCCCTACTAGATCCATCCATTTACTAAAACCAAAAATGTTAGTGTCTGTATATCAACAAAATCATCATTTAATATTGAGGAAGATAAACACTAAGATATACTTACTCATTAACTTTATCAAAAAACATTGACTCTTTCGGAAATCCTCACCATTATGGTAATGTCACTTATGATTAAAGAATATCCTAACCTCTAAAGTTATCTAAACCGAGATCTGATACCAAATATAAGGCCCCGACCTTAAACATTACTTATTATTGAATTAAATGAATAATTCACATTGAGGATCTTTTCATGTTTAGAGTTTTGGATAATTAGTACATAAATATTACATCTCAAAGATTACAAAGTATACATTTCTAATAAGTTTCCATAAAATAAACACTCTTCAAGAGAAACATGTCTAGTTCCATGTTTTAGATAGCATGTATTTCCTTGATCCCATCCTTGACCCTATTCATATTTATATCCTGTGGAAAACATTTCAAAAACTTGGGATGATCATAAAAATCCCATTTAGGGATACAAAAAGAAGGAAAACTGTTATTTTTTTCAAAATAACAAGTAAACCAAGAATACTTTATCAAAGTAATACTTTTCACCTTTATGAAGTAGTAAAAAAACTCTTCACTGAATAAAAGATCATTACTTACCCTTTTGTAACCAAAAGATCACCATAAAACTCATATAAAAAACACATAACATATAAAGGTTCCATGGGACATTAACATACTTTACATAGGACATTAACATACTTTAAGGACCTCTCCAGTTTTGGCTTCAATGACTCCTTTATCAAAAAAATTTAAATCATCCTCAACTCTGCCAACATCTCTGTTATTATTAATTTCTCACCTAGGGGATATTTCAAATGCTCCAAAGGTGTTAGGCAAGGAGATCCACTTTCTGCTATCATTTTTTCTATCGCCAAAGATTATCCTAGTAGACTGCTCTCCCTTAATGTTGAGGGAGGTAAACTCAATCCAATCATTGCTTCTAGAAATCTTCATGCCCCCTCACACCTGCTCTATGTCGATGATATTATTATTTTCCTTCAGGGAGACAAAAGAAATGTTAATAACCTCAAAACCATCATTTCTCACTATGAGGAGATTTCCGGCCAATGCATTAACTAGCAAAAATCATTCATTTACTTCGGTAAAAATTTCCCCTCTAATAGGAAAACTCATATCACCAATGTTTTATGGGTAAAGGAAGGATCCCTTCCTTTTAGCTATCTTGGTATTCCCCTTTTCTGGGGTCGACCAAAAGCTTGTTGTTTTCTTAGCATCACTAATCATACTCTAAAGCAATTTTCTTCTTGGAAATGTAAATCCCTTTCAATGGCTGGAAGAATTTGCCTTGTAAAATCCACTATTGCCTCTAAGATCGTCTACTCCATGATGGTCTACAAATGGCCTTTGGGGCTGATAAAAAGACTGAATACAGATATCAGAACTTTTATCTAGAGTGGAAGTACACTGGAAAAGAAATTGGTTACGGTTTCATGGGCCACATTCTTTAAGCCTATTGAAAATGGAGGAATCGTTATTAAGAATCCTAAAATTTTTAATGAGGCCCTTCAGGCCAAACTCACATGGTCCCTCATTCATAATAACTCTCTTTCCATGAGTTTCCTCAAAAACCGCTTCCTTGATAAACTTAAGTCTGGATCTTCTAATTATATGACTTCCTCTATCTGGCCATCGATCAAAGATTCTTTTCACTCTATCATGGAGAATTCTAGATGTCTTGTTAGTAAAAAATATTCTTTAAATTTCTGGTTTGATAACTGGACTGGCTACCCTCTCGTTTCCGATATGCCAAATACTTTTTCCCCTAATACTTTAAATTGCTCTATTAGGGAGATGATCAATTCCCCTGATTCTCAACATCTGAATCATATCAAGGGGATTGTGGATAATTATTATTTTACCTCCAATGAGGATCTTCTTGTTTGGGAACCTGGTCATAATGGCCTATTAGACTCTAAAAAGTTCTATCGCCATCAATTCTCTAATGAGGATGAAAATTTTCATTGGCTTTCTAACTTCAATAACGCTTGGATTAAGCCTTCTCGACTTACTCTTATGTGGCGTATTGCACATCAAAAAATTCCAACTGATGTTTTCCTGCAATCCTATGGATTTAATCTATGCTCTATATGTAGATTATGCAACCAACATCATGAGGACATTAATCATATTTTTCTATCTTGTGATACTGCTATGGACCTTTGGCATTACATTTTTGACCTTTTTAGATGCAGATCAATTTTAGATACTTTTATTCTCTCTCAACTGAAAAGAACGTTGGAATTCCCAAGATATTCCCAAATCAAGAATCTCTTCCTTACGGTTGTTGTGGAGCTTATGCATATTTTATGGTATGGTAGAAATGATTCCTATTTCAACAATAATTCCTTTAATATTAATGCAGGAAAAATGAGGATTTTGCTGGCAATGAAGGAAGCGGCTACGATCCAAAAGGATTGTTGTGACAATTCTGTCATAGATTATAAAACCCTTCGCCGAATTGGCGTCAAAGGTATTTTATCGAAACCTCGATACACTTTTGAAGTTTTCTGGCAGGCAACTTGTCCTGGTTGGATTAAGGTAAATGTGGATGGAGCTTGATAGGGCAATCCTGGTCTTGCTGGATGCAGGGGAATTTTCAGAGACCATCAGGACCGGATCCTCAGATGTTTATTTGGAAGCTGCAGAATTGCTTCTAAGCTGGAGGCCGTAATGCTTGCTACCATTCATGATGTCTCCTATGCAAAGCTCTTCAACTGGAAGAATATCTGGATAGAGGGAAATTCCACTACCATTGTGCAAGCCATCTGGAAGGGTGACGTCTATCTGGTATGGCCTTTTTCCCCCAGATGGATGGATTGCCTCGCTACTCTTTACGACCTCAACTTTATTGCCACGTATACCTATCGGGAGGCTAATATGATCGCGGATGGGCTTGCCAACATGGGAGTCTCTCAGGAGATCACTTGGATGAATGAACTCCCGCCAGAGTTAATCCCTTATTTTATGAAGGACACTATAAAATTTCCCTCTTTCCATCTGTTGTAACCTGTTTGTGACTTTCCTTTTTTGAATAAAGCTCTATGTTCTAGTCTTTTGACCAGAACCCACCTTTAAAAAATAACAAGAAGTAATTCCAAGATATTGAATTAATCAATCCAATTTCAAAAACCATTTAAAATAGAGTTTTGAATCAAAGTGTCCCATACCACTTTGAATCATTTAATGGAATTAAAATTTTAAAACATTAATTTCCATATGAATAAATACAGAAAACCATTTTGAAAACGTGGACATTAATGATAAACATTTAGAATAATGAATCTTTAAAACATTTAAAACAATATTTTTGTTAAAGAGTTTTTAACAAAATGAGAGACTCTTGAATAAAAATAATTGTGGAATAACATTTAATCCGAGCAATATTATATAATGAGAATAATGGGATTCATGATATAATATGTAAAAGGACATTATACACACCATATAAGAGTGAATTGGTGCATAACAACAAAGAATCCTCAATGGAAATGTAAATTGAGATGATATCCATTATAAAGATGGGAAACTTAAATTAAGGATAAATCTCTCACATAATTATGTGTGAGAAATATGAATACACCCAATATAAGTGGATATTTAGTGTGAAACAATCATAGGTCATTCACACATAATCATGGAAAAACAAAACCAATGACATAGATATTTAACTCAATGAAATGAGATTGAGTTATGATTTCCCATACAAATTCGTAAGAATTTATCAATGAGATGATTATGTGTAAAAATAGTATATCTACACAAAGGTTTGTGGAAATTACAACATAGAGATTCCACACATAATCTTGTCCTAATAAAATCAAGAAGTAGAGGTTTAACCTAAAGATTTGAAAGTGGGTTAAGAAGTTCCCTTACAGAAATCCGACAGCCAAACGACGTCACATTAAAATTCATAAAATGAGTTGATGGGAGAAAAAATGGTATCTCATCACATGGAAATAAAATTTACATAAATATGGATATATAAGAACATATCCCATCAAAATAGTATGTGAATTAAAAGACAAAAAAAGAAGTCTTTTAAAAAGAGGATTGTGAAAGGTCCCCTTACCGAGTTCGGTAACTTTCGAAATGTACACCGCATGGAAGAAGGGTCATACAATAAATATGTCAATACCCATAAATGAAACTATACTAAAAAAAGTTTATAATAATGGGTAGTAAATACAACACTCAATGGAAATAGGGGAAAACTTATCATAAATGTCACGAGAATAAAAGTGAGATGGAAAATCCCTTACGAAAACTCGGCAGCCTAACGGCGCCACTTAAAAATTAAAAAATGAATTGATGTGAGTAAGAGGGTATATCTCATCATATGAAAATACAAATTACATTATGTTTCATATAAAATAACATCCTCAAAAATAATAACATGGATCACAAATGAAATGACATAAAAGAGGGTACTTGAAAAGAAAGAGAGAGGTCAGATCCCTTACCTCAAGTCCGACTTGTCTTGTTCGTTTCTTTATATTCCTGAATAATAAACATTGGTCAATTTATAATTTCTTAAGGACCTACATTAATTGTTATTATTCAGTTAATATCACATATTATAATTATATAATAATTTTTTAATAATGTTAGTTCATATCAGACGTTTTTGCCGATATTTGGTACATGAGTCAAAAATGAACTTCTTTGAAAATGATTGCCCATGTAGTTATAAGTAAATAATTTCCAGAATATTGTTAATGATTAAAATGTCATATATATCCATTACATATTAATTTTATTCTATTCCATAACATTTGGAGATAAAAAATGAAAAGAACCGTTCATGGAGACGGTAGGCCGTACGTATGCATGAACACTACTTTCATTTTTTTTGTCATATTAATGGAATTAAAAATAAATGAGAGAGATATATATATATTATGATTCCAGTATAATAAATATGTTATATATGTCAAATATGTTCATTAATCGCATTCTTTATACATTCCATGTATTGCATGAACGAGTCACATCTCTTGAGGGGGCGGTAGTCCACACTTACTCATATGAAATTATCGCATTTGCAAAACATGCAAAGAATAAAGGTATGTTTTAAATATAAATTACACAAGAATATAGTAAACATAAATAACATCTATATCATATATAAAATATAGTGACATCATAATGTCCACCTTTAATGGTGTTAAAATAATATTGAACAATCATCGTTTCGTGAGGCAGTAATTCTCCTTCCACAGAAACATTATCTTCTCTAACCATTAGACAGATGTGTGTGTAAGTGTAGCTCGAATCCTTCTTATAACAACATACAAGTATATGGAAGATACTGGTGTTATTATAAAATAAAGGAATAAAAAATGTTTGGGGGTTGTAGATGCAAAATAAAACAAAATAACACTAGGGAAGACTTTACCTTTAAATCGGGTAACTCTTTTTTATTTGAGCTCAAAGGCTTACTTGGAAAGAAATATGCCCAAAGTGAGGATTATAGGAGTAATATAGGGATTTTAAGAGACAAAATGGGAAGGGGTTGGTAGAGACAAAGGCATGAGAGGTGAAGGTAAGGTGGTAGAGGTGGGGGCCTTTTATAAGAGGAGAGGAGGGGCACTCCTGGAATGATATAAAAGGTTACTTTATTATAAAATTCTTTTCAGATTATGAAGGTCCAAAAATTATATATTTCTAAGATAAGGTTATTAGAGTTCAAAATACACCTATCCAATAGGTTTTTGACATGTGTAGGTCTTAGATTTTACATTATCTTTTCATTTTATTTAAATCTTTAAATAATGAGGTAATCACTGCATCATCATGGTGTCAAAAATAATTTAATTTATTTAATGTATAAAAATTATAAAAAAATATATCATGATGTAGGAAATCATTTTATCATTATAATGAATATTTATAGTAAAAAATATTTTTTGTATAACCACATTTGAAAATTAATTTAGTAAAACAACTCATGTTTCTGATATTTTTATTTTAACTTTAAATAAAAGGTTATTTATGTCATTTTCCTATAAAAGTGGCTCCATGGGGTCCCCAAGTTGACCCATGGATTTTATTGGTCGGCCATGACACATCCAATTAGGTTAGTACATGTGTCTAGTTCATTTCATATAAATAAAACATTATTTTTACCTTAATTTACACTAATTACCTTTAATCACGATTAATAAAACATAAAAGTTACTATTCACCAAAAATAATTTTAATCTCATTGCACCAAATTTTAAATCTTATTGAAAACCATGTATGTCAGATTTTTTAAAATCAAATCACAGAAGTGGAAAAGTTTCATTTAAACGGAAAATTAGTTTCTTTAACTACCACTTAGTGGTTTCACTATTCATCAAAATTGAAGTTTTTCAGAAAAATACCAAAAAATTCACCATAAGCTATATTTGATATTCCAAATTCAAAAATGATGTCTATTTTAATAAATTAAAAACATATAAGTTTCATTAATTAATTTAATAATTAATTCTCATTGTCACAAAAATAGCGTGTTTTTAAGAAACAATATCTATTAAAAGATTGACACTTGTTTAAGTCCAACTTCAAAGTGAAATTAATTCCAATAAACACTATTGGATTAAATGGTAAAATATATTATAATTTCACTTTAAAACCAATTCAAAAGATAATCTAATCATATAAATAAATCAGATTAAAAAGAGGTTTTGAATTAAAATACAACATTTTTCACTATTCATTAAAAAAGAATTTTATCGGAAAAAAACAAAAAATTTACACAAAGTAAATTTTGATGTCCTGAATCTAAAGAAGAATTTTATTTTGTCAAATATAACCCATAAAATTGTCAAAAAGTGGATTTAAAAGAGGTTCCCCATCAAAAGGCAGTTAATCGACCTTTTAAAGAATATTAGAATGTTTACACTTAAAAATTGGGTTCATTCACATTTTTAATCCTCTAACATTTATTTTAAAAATTAAAAATATTTGACAAAAATATATAATCATTTTGTAGTTATTTCTGTTCATTCTCGTCATTACAATGACTAGGTGTTAACTACCATTTAAAAGAATTATTTTATTAGTAGAGTGCAATGTAAGATTTCAAAGGAACTCGTTGTTGCGAATTGTGTAAGCCATCGATCAAAGAATTCCATTTAAAATAATATTAACATATTATTCACAAATAGGGATAAATATAAAAATGAAATATCCTTTTTTACCTGGGTTGTTTCATTTAAAATGTATCAAAGTTTCATGGGACACTTTTAATTTTTTATACTTTATTTCCATCAGGAAAAATTTTCCAATCCATTTGCATTCATCAACATCAAAAACCCGGGTTATTAAATATCCTTAACTAATAAATTACTGTTGAATATTTATTCTCTATTATATGAGGATATTTTATAAATCATATCATATATTTTGATTATTCATTATGAGAAATGGTATAGACTAGAAATGATGAGTGTGGCCACATATTATTTATCCCCTAGATGCATCAAAAGGTTTGAATGACACAAATAAGTTGGTCATGTTGTAAGAGTTTCATCAATCTTGTAAAAGGTTTTAATAGGATAGGTTTCCCTGTGCCTCTATCATGAATCCCATTATTTATTAATATATCTCATTTAGGCTCATTTATAAATTATCCAGGAGATTTTTCAATGACATATCTGTGGATGAATTATATTCACATATTTTTTATCAAGTGTCTTTTGATTTAATTTCTATACTTTCCATATTGATTTTTCTTTGTCGAATTATTTTAATGGAATGTGTTATTAATTATTTACATTTCCATGATGATTATTTTCATTAGCTTTACGTACCCTTACTGATAATTTGATAACACCCTTATTATATTTCATTCATGAGGTTATGAAGAATAATCCATTGAATTAGATTCCAGGATGATTTTATTTTGAATTTTATTATGTATCATGTTTTTATTTTCTCTTACCAGATATATTATCAGTAACATTTTGGTATACTGGTATTCAAAATCTTCTAAACTGATCAGGTTTTTAGGATTTGATTCCTTTAAATCATTACCATGTAATAAAATAATGTATATGATTTACGATTATAGGCTTGGGGACATTGAGTTTCTTTTATATGAAGTTTAGAATAATCATTCAAAAATAGATTTATTAAACATAGATCATATAGAAAACCCTTAAATAGCCATCAAGGAAACGTATTGAAGAAAATAATCTAATTTTGGTAATGTAAAGATTATGTGGGTCTTCCTAAAAATACATATATGTTTGGATAATAAAAGTGGAGGTTGTTCAGGAAGGATATACCTAGGAGTAACTTCCTTGAATATGGGTGTCAGGCCTTACTCAATGTATCCTGGTGCATGACAATGTGCATTATTGCACACTTGATTTGACATTCCTAAGGAATACTCTTATGATAATTTAAATTTTCCATTAGAAAACATAAAGTAGAATTTACGTATAATGTGATGGTGAATAACTCATAATAGACAAAAAGTATCCTAGATTAATAAATTACTATCCATGAATTATTAATCATATTTTAAATTTTACATGATTATATGATTTTATTTCTGGATACATTTTTCTCACAATATGGTTTATTGTTTTAGTAAATGCTTGGAACTATAAGGAACTAGATTTAATTTGAATGTGATAGAAAATTTTCTAGTTTTATGTTTAATTTAATGATAAAAAGAGTTAAGGATGTTGAGATCATTAAAAATAAAATTTCATGGAACATGATAAACATGGTTCACATTATCCAACTCATATGCTCTCCATGGGAGAGAATAAAAGTGTTCACTGAGTGTTCGTGTAATGGAGGCCATGGTGGAAATAAGATTATGTTTCATCTATTTTAGGAATATGGAAAGAATACCACAAGTGAATATCTTAGAGGTATATGAATATGTATCATGAAACAGTAAATGTCAGCCATGAATCAGTTACCTGATCCAGTACACATCAGGTCCTGATGGGCGTTCCCGATCCCCATAGAATTGTGAGAAGTTTCGGGCATCAAAATTTTACAGTTGGGAATGATTTGTCCAATTAAAAGAAGTTAAACAGGTGAACATGAATAAACTGAACAATAAAAGAAAACTCTAGAAATGGGAAAAAATAAATAGAATAACTCAGCATACCTCATTGTGAGCATAAAGGTCACTACCAAAAAAAGAACCAAGTTAACTCATAGAGAAATATGGCAGTAATGAAAACTAAAACAAAAAGATAATGTAGGGGGAGAACAAAAATCTTTAGTAGAAAAACATTGCATAATCCATATCTTTTCTACTATGAAACATTCCATTAAAGATAGATTGAAATACATATTTAAAAATATTTTTTTTTCACAATTTAATAAATCAGAAATCATTTATCAATTTTAATGTCTGACACAAAGAAAAATAATTTTCCAATTCTATGTGCGATTTGAAAATGAAAACCAAACAGGTGATACCAATGATGTGATAACATAAACCATGTAAACTCTGAAAACTATAATTTAACCTGTGTCCGAGAAAATTAATGGGTGATCCTAATCAACCAAAAAATACCACAATATGTACTCAGATTGGATCTACCTATTGGCGTATGGTGAAACTCGTAAGTCTACAACCAACAGGCCACCCTAAAACTGGCTAAAACCTGTAGCAACACCCGCCTGGCCGAACAACAAGTCCAGCGGGTACCAACCCATATAATTAGGTTGGATCACCAACCGTTACACGATGATCATGAAGACACCATGGAACCCATTGTGGAAGTAATAACAAATATGTAGGAGGCCCTCATATATGTGACTCAACTCCCAAGTCGTCACCGCACATGCCTCACCCAAACACAGAGGCTTCCTATGAATTCACCCATAATGGGTTACCAAATATATGAGCACCCCATATACATATACATTTATATGAATAAATTTCCAATATAAAGAGTTTCAATTGGGCCGTCACATCATTTGATTGTCCAAAACACATTATAAAAAACTTTGAAATTGCCATCTGGCATTCACGCTATATAGAAAACCAATTTTTATGCACAACAACAAACCCCCTATTAACCGTAAATTTCCAACAGACCAATTTCCTGAATGTGTCATAAAAATTCAACTACAAAAAAAACCATGTTTTAAATAATTTATTTAAAAAAATGACTTGTCACACACTTACCTTATTGAGATTAAAGTAAAATTTAATAATGTAAGGTTCAAGAAGAGCATCATTCTAATGTGTCATCATCACATGAATGCTCATCCATGTTTCCACCTTCTGCAACCATGGATGTGTTGTCATCCTATAAATACCTCCATATCCATGGAGGATCAAAAACCATTTTCATCTTCAAAATAACACTTCTTTTTACCAAACCCATCAAAATAACATAATCTCAAAATGAGCGAATAAATATTTTCAAATTCATGGGATGTATTCAAGAACAAATATCAATCCAAGACACAGAAACACTGTTTTTTAAATAAATGACCAAATCAAAATTCTTCCATCAAAACATAACAATTTTAATGGGAAAAATGTCACACAAATCATCTAATCTCACTATCAAAACCCAATTTACCTTCAACCATGCACTGTTGACACCTGCCAAAACAAGCATTACTCGAGACTATCATTGAAAATGATTTTTAATAAATGATAATATAAAAAATAAAACCATAATGAATTTACTAATTGTGTTTCCAGGGTGAAAACCATACAAAAAAATTCATTAAACAAGATTGACCACTCAATCAAACACATTAAGCTTAAGCATGCTTAAACATATATAGAAAACACTGTAAAATCTATTTTTAACTATCTATAAAAATATATTAACACTATAAATGACTAATAATATATACCATGAAGCATCGAATCATGTAAAAATAATAATTTATGTACTATAAAACCAATTGATTTCTTTAGAACGTAATGGGATGGAAACACATACCTCAATGTCATGAAAACACGCCGCCACTTCTATTGAAGGTATAACTGATCCTCTCGGTCCCGTCACACACCAATGAAGGGGGTTCAGGGTCAGGATAGGGTTTTCCAGCATAATATTTGTTCACACTGGGGTAGCATTCACCAGGCATGGGGATCGCGCACTAGAGTAGACAAGAGAAGGTGGAAAAGCAAGGTGGATTAAAACTGAAAAAGGATATATAGCTAGAGAAGGGGGTTCAGGCTTTTGAAGGGCTAGTCTGATGCATAAAATTGTTGATGACGCAAAAAGGTGAAACTAGGGAAAGGAGCTGTGTGGATGGAGCAGGCCAGATTAATGCTATAACTAGGGATGTTTCCGTGATATAAGTTTAATTGAAGGGGGATGTACATCGATTAGAGGTGGTGCTGCTGGATTGGGGGGGGGGGTGGATGGCAATGAGAGTGATATCTCACATAGAGCATGCAAGGGAAGACCGTTAATAAGGTTATCTATTGCGAAGTTGTGTAGGAAGGAGGGGAGGTTAGCATGGTGAATGGTGGTAGTGCGCTGCATGAGAGGGGTAGGGCAGAAAGGGTGGGATGCGGTCGTCCACACATGGTGGGGGCGCATGTAGAAAGGATATGGTAAATAAAAAATAATATTTTAATAATAATAATAATAATAATAATAATACTAATTTGGAAAACATAATTATAATAATAATAAATTAATTACATAAGTAATCGTAAAAATAATATTTATATTAATAATAAAATTATAAATATTTTAACTATTTTTTTATTATTATTAAAAGAAATTCTAGAAATATATTTTATTTAACTTATGTTTATTTTTCCTTAATTTACCATTTAATTATTTAATTCAATTATTCTGAATATCGGGTAGTCATGTGCCTTGCATGCTGTCAAAGAGGCTGTGGAGTAGACTGTGCTCGAACTGTGCCACACAGCACTGACCACGTACATGTTCAAACTGTGCACTCGTCGTTCATTGATTATAAACAATTCACAAGCCACACGTTGTGGCTCTGACCCCAATGTACATTCGCGCCAGAAGAAAATAGTTATAGTTAACCTTGTAGGCTAAACGCACAATAGGGAAAGAGCGTCTGAAACAAAAAAAATATTTAATTTAAAATCATTAACTAATAAGTTCGGGGGTGTCAATTTCAACCACCACAAACACATTCTACTTCCCAAAACTCTCCAAGATAAAATTTAACCAAAACTCGACCCCATTCCTAGAAAAAACTGAGGAAAACGAGAATCCTAAAATGAATATACTCTCCTTAGATCACACCCGAATGATTATGAAGAAACCATAACCATAAAAATGTGAGACCATGAAATTTTTCTCCCCACCATATGGATTTAACTTCCACCAAAATTTAACACCAAAACATATCAACCCAGGAAGGGGGATATGAGAACTCCCAACTGATCCAAGCTTTCTTCTATAGGGTGATGAAAACAAGACCTCTATTGAAACATGGAATTATCAACCTAGACCAAAAACCCCAAATACTACATAAAATCTCCTACATGAACAATAACCAAGAAGTGAATCCAAGAATAACCCCAAAAATCAATTCTTTCATAAGCACTTCAATATCAAATGAACATAGCTAATCCAAGACCGACATGGAAAAGTGATAAACACAGATTTAAGAAAATCAATTGATTCATAAATCCTCATCCACTCAATAAAAACTACATAGATTACAATAAAATTAGTCCATTATATGTTCATGAAAAAAATTTAACATAAAAAATTTGAAAACAATAACATGATAAAAACAATAATGGAAATACATTATATGATTCATTTATATAATGGATCACAAAACCCAAATAGAGGCTTTATGTCCCTAGAAATTCCTAACTCTGTGAGAGATTCACCCATTGACATATGGCCCAGGCTCTAATGGCTATAACATATCATGACTCGTAGTCAGAACATGGATTGTTATGGTCATATCATATTCATTAGGTGAAAATTGTTGAAAAACTTATATAGATGATTCAGACACCAGCAATTACGGCACGTCTTCCGATGGATGAGAACTAATGGCTTCATGACCCCTAAACATTCACACTAATGGCACACCACTAAAAGGACTTATAAACTAGAATTCCTAACCACTACTGATATCTCTTAAGAAATAATTCCCTCTAGCACACCCTTCTCTCTATATAGGGAACCTCTATGAGAAACAGGATACACAGGATTTATAACGACCTATGCTCTGGAGACCAACTCAGCTAAGAATGCTTCATCTACTAGTTAATAAAAACAATGGTCTTTAGATGGGAGGACACACTCATTGATCTCTATAAGAAGACCCCCAATTAAGATATAAGTTCTCAGGAAATCATGCGATGCTACCTCTATGGAAGGGATACAAGTTCCATGAAATGGTTAATAAATGCATTCACCGACTATTATCCTTTTTGAATATTCCCTAGCTATGCCCCTTTCTTCATCTACATATATTCTGGTATAAACGATCAAGAGAAGTGGAATTTAAATATATCCCACATTATCCCAACATGCCTTGATAGTTGGGAGAACAACCCCCATTCGTCCAGTGATAGTCTTTCGGATAGACCCAAAACAGCATGCAATCTGACAACATCGGGGGTTCCCAATACCCTGAAAATGTTCTCGACCTCATCAGGACACATTTATACCAATAATAGACCCTGATCACCTTGAATGATAAGAAATTTCTGATAAGGACCAATGATTGGGAATGACTTAACAAAAACCCTAGGGTCCTTTCTGGGTGGCATTTTCTAATCAACATATAAAACTCAAATTCAAAATAGATATCAAAACAATGTATAATTAAAATTAACATTCGGAGCCAAAAAAAACTAGCTCAAAACCCAAACAAATACAAAAACAAGACAAAATTCCATTTTTAAAACCCACTTATAATTTTTAGATTTCATAAAAACCTTCTGTCATGGCCCCATTCCAAATACCAAACCCGCTTTTAAAACAAAATTAAATTTCCAAAATCATTTCATATTTTTAAATCACTTTAGATAAACAAGTTCAAATTGTTAATTCAATCTACACACCCCAATAATCTGATGAACCTTTTCAGTTTTCTTCATTCGATTTCATCCATATGAACAAACATAGACTTCCCATGCATCACCTCACATGTTAAAATGATTATAAAGTCTAGCTATGGTTGCACCCAATCCATTTATCTACTAACTCCTAGAAAACACCGTATTTTTAGACCCAGATAATTTGGTTTTAAATGCATTTCATAAAATTAAATCTATTTAAAAGAATTTTTTCTCATTTAAAATGACCTTTTCAAAATTTAAAAAAATACTTACACCAACCAGAACCAAGGCGAAACTCGACTTTCTTCAAACTACTAGAGTGAGGGACTAGTAGTAATGCTTATCCTCGAGACATGGTAGTGGGCCATGACCCAAGTAAGAATCAAAAAATAGGATGAACATAAACCATTTACTTGAAATCCACATGGGTCACTACTCCATGTAAAATCATGATTTAACATTGGATTTACTCCATTGTCATCCCTCAATCAAAAACAAACCAGAACGAGATAAGGACACAATTCCCATACTACCCCTGGTAACTTGAGGTTCGAAATGAATGAGGGTTCATTACGCCCTTCATATACACACCACATGAGTGCTGATAGTCCTAATATACATTTAACAGACATCCAAATAACAAGGGTATCCTTCGATAAAATTTTGTCATTAAACAACCCGGGTGACCCAGAACTGGTACCCCGAGCCGGTCAACGACTTGTCCCGAGGGGATTTCCCCATCACAACAAGATGGAAACTATTGTCGGGCATCAAAATGTAACTATTGGGAATGATTTTGCACATGAAAAAAATGATCAACAAACAAACATGAATAAAAAAACAATAAAATTAAACTATATCATTAAAAAAAATATAAATAGATCATCTATTCATACCTACATGTGTCCTTCTAGGTCACCACCTAACTCAGAACCATGTTCACTCGGAGACAGATCCGACAGTAATGAAATATGAAAATGAAATATAATGTATGGGTGAGAAATGAAATTATCAGTAGTAAATACCATATAATTCCTACCTTTCCTTCCACAAAACATTTCATTAATTCTAGATTGAAATATAAAAATAAAAATAGAGTTGTTTCTCATTTTTTTAAAACAAAATTCATTTCACCATTTTAATTTCTGAAACAAATAAGAATAATTTTCCAAAGCCAACATTCATTTGAAATGGAAAACCAAATAGGTGATAATATTTCTTCACAATGATAAAACATGTAAATAGGGAAAAATGAAAATAAAATAGTTAAATGGAAAGTAAAAAAGAAATGTAAATAATCATGTAACCAAGGGTGATCTAAAATACCCATCGAATTCCCCTTGACATATTCGGTTTCAAACCAAGTGCTAACATATGTTGAAGCTACAATGTCTATAACAAACTATGCCCCATAAAACTAACCAAATCTACAGAAAATGTTGTCATGGCTTAACAACCAATCCTCAGGGTACGGACCCATCTAATCAATGTTGATCATAAACCAACACTCAATCATCATAAATATTCTCAAAACCCATGGTGATTGTATAACCATGTATGCAGAAGACCCTCACAAGTGTGATTCAACTCACAGTTCATCACATCGCATACCTACCACAAACACAGACACTTCCTATGAATTCACCCATAATAGATTTCTCTGGGTAGGAGTGCCCCATATACTTATACATTTTCAAGCATACATGTAAAATATTAAATGTTCCAACTATGTGATCATGTCATTTGATAATCAAACAGACTATATAAATAAATTTGAAATATCCAACCAGCATTCACACTATTTAGAAACTGAATTTCTTTTGTAAAATGAAAAACACTAATTTTATGCTTAAAATGACAACAAACCAACACAAAGAATGTTTTAAAGAAATATTATATTTTAAAATCAGCCATGTATTAAATAATACATTTAAAACATCATGACACGTCAGAGACATGCCTTTTTTAGATTGAAATACCTTTAGAGAAACTATGGTTCATGGAGAGCATTGTTCCAAAGTGCCATCTTCACTTAAATGCACATCCATGTGTGAACCTACTACACCCAGGGATATTCTATCATCCAATGAAAGCCCCCAAATTCAATGAAAGAAAAAAATATTCATCTCCAAACCAACACATCTTTTTACCAAACCCATTAAAATGATATAATATCAAATGGTGAAAATGAACAATTTTGAAGTCAATCGATGCTTTCTCAAAAAACATACAAGCGATTCCATAAAACACCTTTTTCGTATAAATGTCGAAATCAAAATCTGACCAATGTTTCATAAAAATTTAAAGGGAATAAATATCACATGAATCATCTAATTTCACTTTAAAAAACAATTTATATTCAATGGGACACATTCGAAATATGAAAACATTAGAAAATCATATAATTTAATTCAAAAAAAAATTATAATAAATTATAAAATCGAGAAAACACCTGAATGAATTTACTAAGTGCATATCTAGGGTGAAACCCATAATTAATAATTTATTAAACAAGATTTCCCACAAAATCATACACATTGAGATTAAGCATGTTTAAATATAAACAGAAAGCACTACAAGAACTATTTTTATCCAGTTCGAGAAATCTACGAATGTCATTAAGTACTAAGTAGATATACCATGAAAAAGTGAATAGAGTAAAAATAATAACTAATGTAGGACAAGTAATAATTAATTTCTCTGGAATTTAATGGGATAAAAACACCTACCTCAAAGTCGTGCATTCGCGACACCGCATCCGTGAATGATATAACTGATCCTCCCAGTCCCATTGCACACCAATGAAGGGGGGTTCATAGCTAGGAAGGGAACTGTCATCTAGGGGAGGGTTCACAATAGGGTAGCATTCCATGGGTAGGAGGTTTGTGCACTGGATTTGGTATTAGTAGGGGGAAAGTAAGGGGGTTCGCCGCCAAAAAATGTTATCTAGCTAGATAATGGGGTTCATGTTTTTGGATGAATAGTGTGGGGATGTGCATAGGTGAGGATGCAGAAGTTGCGGTTGGGGAAGGGATTCAGGTGACTAAGGCATAACAGACGGATACCAAAGCCAGTGACAAAGGAGCGTCGCATGTCAAATGGAAGGGTGTTGTGTGCCGAAGGGAGGATGCACTACTTGATGGGAGAGGGTCAGGCTAGGAGCCAAGTCGTGATGGGAGACCAGTGGAGAAGACCGTAGTGAGGGGTTCTTTTATTTAAATGGGTTTTTGAAAAAAATTGTAGAAAATGTATACCATTTCAACTATTTTTAAAAATTGGTTCGGAGATGCGTGAACCCCGTTCACAAATCATCGGTGCAGAGAGATTCATGAACATGCTTCATACGTCATGGCCATTCGTCATAAAAGATGCATGAGCCTCGTTCACGCTTCTACACATTCCAGGAAATGAGAATCGGGTTCACGCATCCTTTCTATACATTATGAAGGATTCACAGACGCCATTCACGCATCTTATAGAAAGATTAAATTTTTTATTTTTTTTTATTAAATTTTTTAGTTTTATTTTTCTATTTTTTAAGTTTATATATATATATATATGAAAAAAAATTTAGCAGAACATATCTTCTATTTAATATTCAACAGTACTTTCATTACAACAGTCTAGATTTTGACAGAAACCCTCAGCCAGGGCTCTCTTTTATAAGAGGGCTTTCCCAGGAAATCATTCTGCATTTTTGACGTGGGGTTCATGTTCTCTCTTTCCTTCACAGTACATTCTGCATTTCAGATGAGGGTTTCTATTTCAGGTACCTGACATTGAAAGACTATAAAATACAAACTATAAGAACAACATAAATGAAACATAAAAGATGAATTAAACATATAATAAATAGTTGAAAATAAAAATAACTTCGTAAATAATTTTAAGAATAATAATTTATAAGCTTTCAAAACCACCAATAGGATACTTAAAAATGTTTTATGTACCTAGCTTTGAATGACTATAAAATAAAAACTATAAGACCAATATAAATGTAACATAAAATATGGATTAAAAATACATGAAATAGTTGACAATAAAATGAATTTGGTAAAACATACTGAAGAAAAATAATTTATAGGCTTTCAAAACCACAAATATAAAACATAAAAATGATTCAAGTACGTGGTTTTGAAATACAACAAAATACAAACTATAACACCAATATAAATGAAACGTAAAGCATGGTTTACATATATAATAAATAGTTAATAAATAACTAGTTAATTACTAATATAATTATTAATTAGTTAATTAATAATATATTTTTTAATCATTAATCATTACTGATTTATTACTAATATATAATAATTAATTAATTATTTAGTAATATTATTATATAATAATTTAATATTTAATTATTATTATTTTTTTAATTATAATTACTAATTATTATTTATATAATAATAAATTAGTTTTTTTATTTTAATTATTAATTAAAAAAACAATAAACTTGTAATATAATTAGTAATTATAAATATTCATTATAATTATTAATTATTAATTATATAATAATTATTTAGTTAGTGATTAATATAAATATTAATCATATAATGATTAATTAGTTAAGAAGTAATATAAATATTAATTATAATTAGTAATATTATTATTAATTGTAATTATTAATTATTAGTTATATAATAATTAAATAGGTAATTATTAATATAATTTTTAACTCTAATTAGTAATTTATAATATATAATAATTAATTAGTTAATTAGTAATATCATTATATTATAATTAATTATTTAATTATTAATATAATTATTAATTATAATATTATTAATTAATAATATAATTATTAATTAAAATTATTTATTATTAATTATTTATTATTAATTATTAATTATATACTAATTAATTATTTAATTAAAAATTTAATTAAAAATTATAGTTAAAAATTATTAATTATATAATAATTAATTAGTTTTTTAGTATTATAATTATTAATTATAATTATTGATTATAATTTTTAATTTTTTATTATTAATTATATAATAATTAATTAGTTAATTTGTAATATAATTATTAATTATATAATAAATAATTAATTTTTTGGTAATATGATTACTAATTATAATTAGTAATAATATATTAATTATAATTATTTTAAATAATTTTATAATAATTAAATAGCAAATTATTAATATAATTAAAATTAAAATTTATATTATAAATTAACTAATTAATTATTATATAATTATTTATTATATTACTAACTAACTAATTAATTATTATATAAATAATTATTAATAATTATTAAATAATAATTTTAGTGAATAATTTTAATATTATATTATATTACTAATTTACTAATTAACTAATGAATTATTATATAATTAATAATTATATTTCTAATTAAATATATTATTAATAAATAATAAATAATTATATTACTAATTAAATATGTAATTATTGCATAATTAATAATGATATTAATAATTAACTAATAATTAACTAATTAATAATTATATTACTAATTTAATAATTAATTATTAACTATTTCTTTTATGTTTAATTCGTGTTTTCTGTTTCATTTTCATTAGTCTTGTAGTTTATATTTTATAGTCATTCAAAGCCACATATTTGAAACATTTTTATGTTTCAAGTTGGTGGTTTTGAATGATTATAAATTATTATTCATCATCATTTTTAACGAAATTCATTATATTTTCAACCATTTCATATATATTTAATCCACGGTATGAGTTTCATTTATATTGGTCTTATAGTTTTTATTTTATAGTCTTTCAAAGTCATGTACATTAAAGAGAATCCCACATTTTTTATATTATTTTTATCAACTGTTTTTTTAATATTTCATTTAATTTTTCTTTATTTTTATTTACTTTACCATTTATTTAATTTAGTAATTTATTTTGAATATTGGACATCCGCATAGCTTGGGTGCAGTCAAACGTGAAGATGAGGAGATTGTGAACGAACCATGCCACACGACACAACCCACTTATAGGTTGAGATTTCACACTAATCATGTGGTGTTTACAAACCATGCGCAAGGCATGTTCTATGACTCAGAACTTTCTGGGCATCTGTGCGGGCAATGCACAGTTACTATTAATCGTGACGGTTGACCGCACAATAGTGAAAGAGCTTCTGAAACACAAAGTAATTTATGTAATATAAAATTATTAACTAATAAGGCAAGGGTGTGACAATATGTTTTGATTATGGAAAATACGAACCCATATAAAATAATTAAAATTGAAAAATGAAGAGTTATATTGATGAAATGGATGTGAATATTTTCCACTCAAACGAATAATCAATAATTAAATCATTTATATATTGAATGAATGATCATTATGAATAACGATGGTCCGTGTGTAAATATAAATAATATAACCATCTAGGGTGTACGAGTATTGTTTATATTGAAGATGATGAAGTGATTACTACAAAAATTTTAAGGGGTATAGGTATTAATTAATTTAATGCGGTAGAGTTGTTAATTGATTAAGGATAAAGTTGAATAATTGATGTGTATTTATATTTTGAGACCTGAAATATATGATTTAAATATTTTACCAGTGATGTATTTTTTATAAGAATTAATAAATATATGATGATTTTATTGTAGTACTTATTCTTTATTATTTTGAGATCTTATGTTAACAGGTACTATGAAAATTTATTTAGTATAAATGAAAACATTGTTGAAAAAATGGTTGAGAGAAGGATAGCCCTAAATATGTTTTTAATGATTCAAAAATGATTTTGTGCTAATGAAATGATTGGTTTAGATAACATAAATAAGATAACTGCTTACTATATTGGAACTGAGTGTTGATTTTTTAAAAAAATTTGTTTATTCTATCATTTGTGTTGTTTGAAAAACATTTGGATTGATGGAATATATCAAATAGAATTTGTCTTACATAAGAAATAAATATGAATGACTTTTTTATCAACATGATTCATGGTAATTAATGTTATTACCAAATCTATATAGAATATTTGAATAGGGTGTTCAAAATAAATGTAAGCCATGGTAAAATAACTACTTCCTAATTTTAAAAGGCTAATGATAAGTTCATTTTCAAAATTCAACGACCTTCTTTAAAATTTTTGGAACACCAATTGTTTGGTATTGTTTAACACATGTGAAATGGTTTCATGTATTAATTCACTATTTGAATCATATTGTGCTATGATTTGTAGTAGAAATAGCTCAAGTCAAAACTGAAGAATACAATTGTTCTGATAAAATTACACTAATTATATATATATATATATATCGATTATTAGAGATTTAAATAATTTCTTAAATGTAGAAAAATGATATTGAAAAATATAGTTCATAGTACTTTCATTTTTGAGGCATCAAATAGCCCCTTAGATAATATTTAATTAATGGATTTGGGAAGGCTAGCATTATCTTAATCATGTTCTCTATCACCCTCCATCAGAAAATAAATTTTATATTTTTCTACAATATCTATGTTTTCATTTCCCACCAATTTTCTCTTACTAACGAATCGAGTTAGGTAACCAGTGTAATTTCTTTTCTCTCTTGTTAATAATATGTCTCATGAACCCTATTTATGATGTATGTTTTATAACAATAATGTTTTTCCATTATCAAACTCATGATTACTATGTTCATGTTTAAATTACAATTATAAAATTTAATGTTTATGGGGATAGTGTCACAACCCAAGTATTTACAATATTTTCATTTTGGAATAAAATTAATTGTTTTTCTAGATTACATTGTACAAAACCACATGTTAAACTTATATTATAGAAATCACTAGGTTGTCTTGAATTAAAAACAAAATCTAGTTTTACACCCATTAAATGATTAACATACATTAAATACATTTTTCAAATAAATATAAATATTATTTATCCAAATAATCATAATTATGGAATTCTGAATTTCAAAATTATCTTTTGGTCAATTTTTTTTAATTTTTTGGAAGTTTCATTTTTAATGAATAGTTAAATATACTACATTTTATTTAAACTATGCATGATATATTATATAATTATTAATGTTAAATTATTATATAAATTCATTTTTATTGTTAATTTAGATCAATTATAAAAACAATAACTCAATGTAGGCCATTAGAATCATTTTTATATTGAAAATGTAGATAAAAACTTTTTAATCATTTCAATGGTTCTATTTTTAAAACTCAATTTCTCACCATGTCTGTGGGATTCATGTTAAACATAATTTTCCAACTTCTGTGATTTGAATTTTGAAAAATTGATGAACACTATTATTATACAGATAAATTTGTTTTAAAAAAAAATCAAACTAAAATTTGATCAAACAAATTAGTGAAGGTTATTATAATTAATTATAGTGATTAAGTTAAAATTATGCAGAACAAGTGAGTAAACCATAATTATAATGTCCAAAATGTCCTAGAATCTTGCCCAAAAACCATTGAAATCCAAATTTTCTACTATATACCCACTTAGTTCTAATTTAATTGTTTATCAGGATAGTATTTCTGGAAATTTCACATTATGATAAGTTTTATAATGAAAAAGAAAAAAAGGGATCCTTCCTTAGCTTTCAAATTTATAAAACTGGGAGACATGTACAAAACATCATTTTATTAGGTATAAAAATACATTTTAAAGATAAATTAATTTTTTTAATAATAACAATTTACTATTAATTTTTACAGTTTAATTACTTACACAAACATCTGAATAAATGTCAATGGAGTGATTATCTCGTTAATAATTAAATAAAAAAATTATTCTATATATATTAAAAGTGAAGAAGATTTATTCAAATATTTTCTGTAACTATTATTATAGATGTCTATATTATTTTACAAAGCATTGATATTAAGATATTTTAATTCCATTTTTTTCATATTTTTACTTTAATATAAATAAATAATGTCAGAATTGAGATTAATGTTATTTTATAATATATTAAAAATTATAACATGATTTAAAATTTATATAAATATTATAGTCTAAAAAATTATTTTTTATGTACTAATAATATTAAATATGGTCTATTATTTTACCAATTTCTGTTTTATAATTAACCTATTCACTCATTGTTTGTAAAAACAATTTGAATATTGTCCAAGTTGAAGTGGTGTTTTTTTACATTGCACGTGTTTGCTTCAAAATTATTTCCCATCAAACAAAGGATTATATTAAATTTTTACATAATATATATAATTATCTATCAATATATTTTATAATAAATGTCACTTGAATATAGAATACATTTTTTATTTAAATTGGTTATAAAACTAGTTTATTCAATAAAAACCAACATGACAAAATTGGGGAAACATATAAGTTAAGGAAATAAAAAAATGGATATCTATTGATTTTATGGATGTTTTTATCAACCATTATCATCATTTTAAATGTTCTTTTTCCAATTTTATTCCATAGTAGGTAAATTATACCTCCCAGTAAGGTATACAGTTTCTTATTTACACTAGTGAGACTCCTCCTCTAATATAAAAAGGAAATCTCTTCTCCCAAATTATCACACCAATGAAGACACTATGGATCAACCAACCACTACCCAAATAGATACCAAATATCCCTACCAATATACCAGAATCCTCCAGTTTTAATAAATCCATCCAATAAAGACCTTTTGTTCAAACCAAATGGAGTTACCCAAATAATAGGTACCATATTTCCTTATTCTCTTTAGTTTTTTTTCATTCCCCACCCCTCAAGTCCTATTACTACATTATTATATAAAGAAAAATGTATCCTAAAAATAATAAAACATTATTATGGTAATAATATTACCTAAACATAAATAAAATTCCATATAATGGGTGATGAACATATTGTTTATCTGTACAGTGAACTTCCACATCATGAAATGATGATTGTTCAATTTTCGATTAACACACTTCATAGAAGGAAGTTATAATGAGAAATTGGATAATAAATGTTAATTATGTTATTAATTAATTAATTATTCTTATTTTATTATATTATAACTCATTTCCAATTACATTCCATTTTGTGTAAATTTGATAACATCGTTCTAGGAACTATAGACTATTGTCACTCAAAGCGATGTTATAAGGTCACACAATACACGGAACATATATTGGATTGTATTAATAGAAAATATGTAATACATATTAAATATATATAATATAATTAAAATATTTACCTTTATAAAAATATTATATATCACTTTTTATATTACCCTCTTTATATAATAAAGAGTGGTAAAGTTAGTCGTGGACTATTGGACTGTGCCTTCTTGACACGATGTGATTCCTTTTACAACATAAGAATTATATGTATAAGTATATATGATAAAATAAACTGGTATATATGTTATAATTATCATTCGTGAAATATATTTTTTTAATTTCTTTCATTCCATAACAACCACTGAAAAATTGGATCATTAATCATGCATACATACGGCCTACTATCTCTATGATTGTAACGTTGGAGAATTTTCCATAATCATATTTCATTATTTGGTTTTAAAGTATAATTTTTTATATATATTATAATTTTTCACTATAACTATTATAAATATTTTTATACAATTACCCATTTGACCATAGTGGACCGACCGATGTTGCTTTTGACATATTACATGAATATTGTCAAAACAATCGATGAGAAATTTTATGTTAAATTAGTTGTTCAAAAAAATTAATTTAGTGAGTAAAAGGTAATAATAAACATGAAAATAAGATAAAAAATATAAAATAATTTAAAAATATCTATTATTCATGAATACACAGACACAAATGAAAAGTCATAGTCAATGTAAAGGAATTCACCTCAGTTTTCATTCCATTAAGACTTATTTATATTTATGAACCTACTCACGTTATATGGTGTATGTACTAAAATTTTACAGGTTATATCATGAATCTAATTATTCGTAAGGTATTCTAAATTTAATTTTATGTTATACCAAGATATGTCTTATAATTGAAATTGATTCGATTTTGTATGGGACACATTGGAATGTTTAAAGATTATTTTCCCCAAAAATATATCTCAATGGTTTTTTAAATAATAAACTTAAATAAGAATAATTATTATTTATCATACACAGAGGAAATATTGATGAATCATTATTCTTCATTAAATATGGACAGTTTATCAGGCATATCATTTCTTTCTATTATACGATATAATTATTTCTTTGGACTGACAATGTCGGGAGGTGAAGAACATTATATAGCCCCTCGACATAATAAAAGGTTCTCATGAGACAAATAAGGTTATGAAATATTAATTGTTTAAACAATATTATGATATACCATGATGGTATAGGATTTCATGTTCCTTAGATAGGTTGACCAAATATTAATCATTTCCCTCATTTATACTCAATTATAACTTCTCCATTATATTTGTCATCGATATATCTATGAATTCATTCTATAATTAGTTTATTGAATAAATGAAATGTGTTTCGGGTTTTTACATTTCCATAATTAATCTTCCATATCTACATATTTTAATTACATGTGTTACTTGTTATATAAATTTCTATGATGATTATTCTCGTCAGTTCATTGTTGATTCCACTTTACATACCCTTATTGATAATTTGAGGTCACCCTTATTATGGTTCATTATAAAGACAATGAATATGGTCATTTGATTTAGATTCTAGGAGGTTTTCTATTTTATTTATAATGTACCATGTTAATATTATCAGTTTCATAATGAACAATCTTTATTTTATAAATAATTGAGCTTTCCAAAAATTATTAACTCATCAGTGCTAACAGATTTGATTCCCAGTAATAATTCAAAAGTAGTAAAATTATATTTCGGATCTAGGATTTTGGGGGTATTGGCATTCTAAAGAATTGGTTTCTAGATAATATGAGTTATAATAAATTTGATTGTGGTGGACACACTCCATTGTGAACCAATAATACATCCTCATGGGTTTTAATCATAGATAAAAAATAAACTCAATGTTATATGTACACATACCACATAAAGAAGATCTTGAGGCCCATCATCTACCCATGTGTACATGAAGATATATAGGGCTAGGAACATGATCATGGAATGATAAATTGTCATGATAAGGGTAAATTGAAATGTTTGGGTAGAGAGGAACAAACTATGTATATAGAAATTTCCAGATTACATGAGAATGGGAAGATGAACACAGACATAAAATTTAGTAGGTTCCAACTTATACAACCTCATGATGTTCCCTATTTACACATCGTGTACTTCATTTAGTTAAGATTTAATCCCTCTGTCTCTCTAGTTTATAATAATATCAATACTACATTTTCCATTGTTCCATCCCAATGAGGGAACAATGAATAAACCTATTCTAAACATTGGATGACTGATCCCCTCTACGAGTAAGTCTAGGATAAAGTCAGGTATAATATTATTTCAGCCAAAGTCTGATCCACTATCATTCTTCACCATGATTGTTATGTTATGAATTTCTATCATTCGAGGAATGTCAAACCCATCATAGATTTTTTTTCTTTGTTGGGTGAGGCATCCCCCATTAGCCACAGTTTTGATCTTTTATCTATGTATCGAAGTCATCTTAGTCACTATAGGTACATTTTATTAGTGTGTCTCAATATGAATTACCTATTAAATGAGATCCATAAATTTCTGCATGACATAATGAATGACTTCATAATGATGAGAATTCCTTGGAAAAAACATGTGGAATCCAATTATTGTATTCTGGTCTTGGCCTTCATGGAAACTCAGTGCCTATATTTAGTATATATGTCTTGTTATAATCCATTCTTATTAGGATAATATTTTGATGATTTGTTCAGGTTTTTTAAGGATTCCTATTTTGTGTTTTTGTATTCACCACACTTTGGTATATTTTAACACATATCATGTTTTATGTATAAAACATGCCATTTGAGGAAATACATTGTGGGATTAGATGTGGTGGATCATGGTTAAGCTATATTAACCATAGTCAGTTCTGTGTAGTTTATTTAATATAACTCCTATCCTAATTATAATTTTAAACTCGTTTAAGGTTTTTATGGACCTATCACTATCCATTTATTAATTCATGAACAATTTAGAAACTATAAATTTGGATTCAGAGTCATAAAAATATAATGGTGGTATTTATATCATTATTTATGGATTTTTTGTAATATGGATATGTGTTTTTGGGTAAATGTACATTATTTCATGGCTTGCCATTTTTGTGATATTCCACATTGGATCTTGTCGTCAGCCTGTAACCTATTTTAGACTGGCATTGTGAGTTATTATTGGCATCCTAACATATAAAAATTCCACATTGGTATTAATTAATTTATATTATTTAATTCAAGGATAAAAATGATTCTATAAAATCATCTAGGAAAAAATAAGTACACTCATAAATAAAATGGAAACTAACTTTTCAACTACAAAATAAATTGAATAATCAAATATTCTGTAATATCCTAACAACCTTCTAGGAAATTTTATAAACATTATGGATCATGTAAAACTATTGGATCCCCGCGTGAAGAATAATAAGTTAAAGAAGTAACCATTTTATAAAACCTAGTGATATAAGAATGGGATGATTGAATTGATAAACATATAAATATTCAATAGAACATCTAATTTTTGAAAGACAAACGATAAAAAAAATTAAAATAGATTATATTAACAAATAATAGAGAATACATACTATAATGAACCAATTTATTATTAGTGGGATTATATTATTATAATTAATCATTATAGTATAATCAAATTAAGATGCACAATGAAATATAATGATTTTAAATACCATGGGGCCATTAAACCTAATTTTACAATTCAATGTTTTAAATTTCAATAATCTGAAATACATGGTTGTGATATGTAAGATGTTCATAGTCGGATTTGACAAAGAGAATTTTTGGAGAATAGTTACCTACCCTTATGAATATTAACCTTCCCTTATGAATAGTAATATGGCCCTTATAGATATTAAATCATCCTAATTAATAGTTACCATACCCATGAATGAATTAATAAAATTTCAACATCATAAAAGTGACAATTTTACCATAGTAAAAGAATTTGTATTTTTGTAATTCATATATAATTAATTATGATTAATTTAGTTATTTAATAGAAAATATACTTTCCTAAAATGAGTTCAAAAATTAACAATTCTATGTATTCTGGTTTTAGGATAATTTTATAAGACCTTTTCTAATTTTTGAAAGCATTATAAAATGAGTTTTATTTTTAAAAAATATATTTTTCCAGTAAATTATGAATTTAATTAAAAATTAAATTAATAAAATTTTGAGAAATATTTTTTCAAAATTGACCTCATTTTTGAATTATAAACATTGAAAAATGGTTAGGGTTACTTTTTGGTAGTTTTTTGAAATACATGATTTTTTATGAATAGTAAAATACATTACATTACTATATAAATAAATTGTAATTTAAATCAACTTTTCTGGACATCACTGGTGATGTAAGCACCCAAATAATGTACTCATAAGACGTATTTACAGTTTTGGGTCATGGAATCATCATTATTTCTAATCTTGATGGAAATTAATTAACTAATGATTAAAATATTAATAGAACTCATCTCCCCTCCTCTATAAATTCCACCCATCACACCCTCATTTCCTCACAACCCTCATGATTAAATAAATGACTAAACTATTCCAAAAATTACCTTAAAAAGGATTCAAGAGGTAATTCCCCTCTCTCTCTCTCCTCCTTTAATTTCTTTTCAATTTCACGTTCCTTTTTTAATATATCCCCACGAATCCTCATGCACATGGTATGGTAACACCAGTATCTCACATATAATGGAATGTTATGATACTAATTAGAAAATATATAATCCAAAACCCTCCATTATATTTTTTATTTTATAAAATAAATCATTGTTCGTTTGGTGTTAATTTATAACCATCAAGAATGACAAGTTTTCTTTTTTTCTTTTCCACCATCATATTTGGTCATGAAACCATTTTTATGTTTGAAATATATTATATTATATATTTATATCATAATTAATGTTATATATCTGAATTATGCACAATTTAATAAATTATGAAACAAAAGAAGTTATTTGTGGTCGAAAAACCACTCAAATTAACCCAAATGATCATCATTAAATTCTTATCTATAGGGTCATTCCCATAGTATATTATCAAATTATTTTGAAGATCATTTCAAGTTCTATATGATCATAAATAATATAAAATTACAATTCTTGGTTTTTATCCATGTTTTAAATGAACTTCCATTAATGAATACAAGTGAACTATTCCAGAAAACTATAAAAACGAACATTCCTTAACAATGAATTTAAAAACTAAAACTCATCCCAAATCCCATCAATGAATGTAATAAAACCATAATAAATATTAATAAAGTATAAAAGGTTATTCATTTGTTAATTAAATAATATATTTTCATTATATAGGACATTAAAATTAATAAAGCATTCGGATACTTGGTAAGGAGAAATTCTCGAACCCAACATTCTATCTCCAGGTTATCCCTCACTAACTACATATAAGGTATGGGTTCTCCTTAAAAATAATTTTTTTCAGATTATCTTTTCTTTTCTAGGATATACATGTTCACTAATTGATTTTATGAAAAACTCAATGTTTACCAAAAGAACTCTATTTTCAAATAAACACACCCTTTTAACTTTTGGAATATTTTTTCACTCATAACTCATTTTTAATGGTTCTATGTAAAAAAATTTATTCCCTATTTTTTTAGAGAGAAAATATTTATGAATTCATGGTTTCTAATATGAAACACATTTCCTTCCATGGGATATATTATGTTCTTGTTTTACATATTTTTAATGTGTTATGGATGATAATGTAAATATTATGTTGTGACATATGCACCTCTAATTAAATAGTGATCCAATGCATTGGGTAATGTTATGAATATTATGATTTAATTTTAAATAATGTGTGAAAATAATTCTAGATTTGTTCACAACTATGTGTTCTAGTTGACCACTAAGACCCGATTTTTCATTTTTATTCTTTTCCACATTTCATGTATTTTTTGATACTTCCTCTCATGTTCATGATCCTTTACCTATGTTGTGACTATGCTCACCCATTGTTATATTGTTCATATCTAAACTCTAAATGAGACTTTAGCTCACCCCATTTTTATGTATATCCTTAGGTGACTACCTGTACAAAGGGGAGATAAAGAGCCAATAAGAAGCTATAGAAGTAAGAATTAAATAAATGTGTATTCTTGATGTTTTAAATGTCATTTTTGGTCATAGTTTCCCAAGACACTAAACCTTTGGATCCTCGATTTCTAAAACTGTTTTGTTTTTTATCATTAAAATAATATCATATTAATGTATGAAAAATCTAGGACACTAGAGTTGGAATAAGATGCATGGTTTAGTTAATTTTGGAATTAGTATTAGTTAACCACGGAGAAATCCTATAGTATGATTCTATGTACAGATATGAACATAAGATTCATTACATACCGATCCCATAACATATGATTTTTGGGAAAATAGTACAAATGATTATTTTATTTATTCATGAATTGATGACTTATTTTTTCTTATAACATTTTCTGTTCAATAAAATAGTAGGAACAGGGAGATACTGGTCCAACTACCCATGTGGGGGCCAATGCAATGATTTATCGAATGACATAAACAATTCTTTATGAGGTGGAGTTCAAAACCACATGGTGATGCTCACCCAACTATCATTGGTTAGGGGTACTAACTAGTATAATGGGTAACATCCTCCTTCCCCAAATATGGAGAAACTGTCAGTCAAGTGTTTTATGCAGCAAAAACCACCGATGTTTAGTGGGTCTTCTGATCCAGTAGTTACAGAATTTTGGGTCAACGCCATGGGGAAGATATTTTTTGTTCTTTAATGTTCTACGATACATAATACTACATTAGCAGTTTAAAGTCCAGAGGGGCATGCTGATCAATGGAGATCCTTGATTAAGAACACCAAGACTCGAGAATAAATTGATTAAATAAAATGGGAAGACTTTAAGTTCATTCATTAATAAAAATTATTTCCCATGAACTCATCATACGATGATGGATATGGAATTCATAAATCTCATCAAAAAATTAGGAGATTCTATTACGGCCTATAAATTGATTTTCACAAGTCATAGACGGTACTATTTTGTGTTTTGATATCTGTAATCATAGAATAATTGATACATTCATTAGTGGATTATAGCCACACCTTCAAAAGGATATTTCAATTCGATACTTTTGGACTCGTGATGAAGATATTTGGTGTGCCCTCAAGTGTAGATGATGTTTAGATAATAGTCCCATTGCTATGCTGATAATAAATTAAATATGGGGTTTCAAGATGAATGATCAAATGATAAAGGTGGAAGATAACTCAATGAAACACATGCCAGAAATGTAGGAAGTTTCATCATGGGAAATTCCTCAAAGGGGTGGAGAAATGCTTCAAATGTGGTAAAGAAAGACTCCATGCTCATGAGTGATGAATATACCTTGGAAGGCAATATAATTTAGAGGAATAAAGCAGAGCACCAAACATGGTCCATTTCTAAAACTGTAGGGAGCAACGACATTATAAAAGCCAGTGAACAAAACATCGAGTCCTCAAGTGTAATCAGCATTAGATTCCACAAATGAAAAGGAATAGGTGAAGGATCATGTCGTCATTACTGTAGAAGTGGTAAAAGAGAATGGATTCATACATTGTGCACCTCCTATTTACTCTAGAATGGAGAAAGTATTATTTCATTCTTGTTCTCACATTCCATTATATCATGATTGTTTTCTAGAACTATATAATTGAATCACTAAAACAATAATGTAGAGATATTGTTTAATACACTAGGTGGTGTAATCATTTCAACCCAATATTTTTACTCTTGTCATGTTGGCATATGTGGGTGGATTCTCTTGGTAATTCTCATAATATATCCCTTGGTTCAATTCGATGCTATAATGTGAATTGATTAGATCTCATTATATATAAAACATATCAAATGTTGGGAAAAAAGATATATATTTTCATACTTCAAACCATTTCATGATCCTCAACAAATGTATGTAATATCATTAATCTCCATTGAAAAAATATTCTACGATGTTGGTGTTGATTACCTTTGAAGAAGCATTCCACACCCAAATGGTTGAGTCAAAGGAAAGTGTCGTCCATACCGAAATTCCCACCATGAAGGAATGTAGTGAAGTATTTCCCAGACAGTTACCCAGACTTCACCCAGATCGTGAGGTTGGTTTCTCAATAGAACTCATACCCCGAGCTACTCCTTTATCAATGTGTCCATATTGGATAGATCATATAAAACTGAAGTTGTTAAAGAAAAAGCATTAAGGGCATTTGAAAGAAAGGTTCATAAGCCCTAGTTCATCACCTTGGGGTGCACCACAGCATTTTTTGGGAAGAAGGATGGAATAATGCGATTGCGTATCGATTATCGAGAACATAATAGGATTAACAAAATGAAAAATTACCATATTCCCAGGATTGATAAATTGTTTGATAAGTTATGAGGCGCTCAATTCTTCTTAATGGTGGATCTTCATTCTAGATATCATCAGCTAAAGGTGAAGAAGTATGATATTCAGATGACTGCCTTCCATACACGGTATGGCCACTCTGGGTTTCTGGTAATGTCCTAAGGTATTACTAATTCCCATCCTATATTCAAGGATTAGATTAATATATTCTTTATACATTACCTTGAATTTTTTTTGTAGTGTATATCGATGATAATTTCATCTACTCTAAGAGAAATAAAGAACATGTTGAACATCGATGACTTGTGTTGGAAACATTGAGAAAAAGAAGTTTTACTCCATGTTCATATAATGTGAATTTTTTTATGAATCAAGTCACGTTCATTTATGGCGGACAGATAGTGGGACTCTCCACTATGACAGGTTGATGATGGAAACCCCTAGGGTTGGTGACAATGGTGATCCCAAACTTCCTTGGATTCAAGAATCTCCCTTATCCCGGAGAAAACACATCGGCAAGTTTGACCATGTCACGCGACGCTGATCCTCACACCTGCACAGATGTGAGGAAGATGATGAACCTGAACTCGCGAACGATCTTGGATTCTGGATCTACCACAGAACATGAAATGCCAGACTCGCGAATTGCCTTGGAATCTGGTTCTACTACGGAACATGAAAATCTAGACTCACGAACGGCCTTGGAATCTGCTACTACTACAGAGAATGAATAGTAGGACTCACGAACGACCTCAAATTCTGGTTCGACTACAGATGACGAAAAGGTGAGACCTCAGGCCTCTAATCTGGTGTTGGCCTCTGGTTTTTCCGTTGGATCCATAAAAATGGGACCTTCGACATCACATCTGGTTGCAGGATCTATCGTAGTGGACGGATCTGAAGCACAATTATCTAGATTCCATAGACCTATCATCGAGGAAACTCTCCATGACCGGATGGAAGCATAAGGGTTCAAATTTAATCCCTTGAAGGCAGCGATGAAACACACTGGAGGAACGCATGTGGATGCCACTAAATGTTGTGCAGATTTAAAATCTAGTAGAGCTAGGTCTTTTAATCTACTTAAGGATTCATCTTCGGGAAGAATACTTTGCAAGGGTTCGTCCACCCATGATGAAGCTATTCATGCAGCTTTTATCGAAAGAATGAAAATTGGAATCAATTCCCTCATTTCCAGTATTTTTTTACCTAACGGAGAACAAAACTGGAAGCTTGATGATATGGTCAAAAGGATCTCAATTTGATGGGGTTTCTCTAATAGGAATTGTGTCTCTCTTGGAAGTGGTTTTTTTCACTTTTTATTCCCTTCCGAGGAACTGAAGCTTCGAGCATGGGGCATGGGTTCACTACAACTGAAACCTGGATGGTTTCACTTACATTAATGGTCTTTGTAATTCAATGTCTGACACACTCGAAATGCATTTTTTCAGGTCTGGGTGTGTCTGCATGGACTTAATTGGATTTTATGGAACCTAAAGATATTGCATGATATTGGCGTAGCAATTGGGACTCATATTCGGCTCGATAAGTAGACTGAGGATGTTTGGTTTGGTCATTTTTCTAGAATTCTGTTAGAGATTGATCTTAGCTCCACACTGATTGACAAGGTAACCCTTTCGACTCCCTCTGATAACATTTAAATTGATGTTGAGTATGAAAAAAAACCTATTATATGTTCTGAATGCATGGCTTTCGTGCAGTCATTGGAAAAATGTCATAAGAAAATATTAAGTGATTAGTGTGGGTTGAGAGGTCATCCAATCAACCTATGATGAAGGAGGTCAAATCTCAAAGGTGAAGACTTTCCAAAAAACATTGCTCATGATAATCCCCCTAAGGAGCTATCTAAGCTCCATGATTCCGAAGAGGCTAAGGGCAAGGAGCTGATGGTAGAGGATCGACCAAGTGATTCAGCTAATGTTGATGCCTCCACTTTTGGACCCAAATAGAAATCTTTGGATTACATTTTCTTAGAAGAGAGGAATGTCACTGATGCAAATTAGCATAGTAATGGTAAAAAATCTAGCTTGCAGCGAGCTCAGGTTCAATCCAAGGACAATGACAATAATGTGTTGGTTGAAAAAATCAATGAGAAAGATATTGAGGGATAGGTTGATCAACAACTTAATTGTGAAAAAATGGACGCTTTAGGTAATAGTAATCATAAATAAAATTTGGAAGTTCCACTCACTTACAAAATTTGTAATGATTCATCGAAACCTATCGTGGATAAGGAGGGCTTTCAACTTGTTTTCTATAAGAATAATAGGCCTTCAAGTGACCTACAAGCAGAGTATGAGCCAACAAAGGAGGAGACCAATCAGGTGTCTCCTCCACATATTGGAGATGTTTAGGGGATGAGGGTCAAATCTCCTAAAATGAATATTGAGAAGCATGCAGATAATTATGACTCTGACAGCACTAATGTCGAGACCCTATATGAGAGGATTAAAGATTTTCCACCAAGTGGAGGAAAATATAGAGGTTGGGGGCGAGGTTACGGAAGATATATTTCTGAATGGAATGCTCTACGTGTGGAGTAAAGAAGGTTAAGTGAAATATTGGTGAAGATTCTAGGACACTAGATTCTTTTATTGGAACTTTGTTTTGTACTCCCGCACTCTATCTGGTTTTTATGTTTTTCTTTCTTATTTTCAATAAAAGAGGCAATACCTCCAATTTTTTCAAAAAAAAGTCATTTTCATTGGGCATGCGATCACAAAATATGGAATTTATGTGGACCCTTCAAAAAACAAAGGTGATTGTGTAATGGCTCGGACCATACAGTGTCACCAAAATCCATAGTTTTACTGGATTATTGTTGTGATTTCTGTTGTTATGTGTGGTATTCTCATAATTGTCATGTCTGCAAACTATGTTAACAAGGATAGGGGTAAATTATGTTTGGATGGATGAATGTGAGGGATTCTTTGAGGAGCTACAGTGAAGGCTGGTCTCTACACCTGTAATCACAATACAGAAAAGTGGAGAAAGTTTTTGTGATATAAAGTGACACATCAAACAAAGGCTTTGGTTGTGTAATCATGAAAAATGATATTGTGATAGCATGTGAATCATGGTTTTTGATGATCCATGAGAATAACTACCCAACCCATGATGTATATTTTCATGTCGTGATTTTTTCCTTGAAAATCTAGTTGCAATACCATTATAGTGAGAAGCATGACATATGCACCGACCACAAGAGCCTATAGTATATATAAACACAAAAGGAGCTCAAATTGTGTCAAAGGATATAGTTATATTTAATCATGTACTATGATTTCTCAATTCAATATCATACTGGAAAGGCGAACAAGGAAACTAGTGCTTTATACAGAAATGAACCAACTACACTATCCATGTTACAAATAGAGAAATTACATTTCTTCTTGGTTATGAAAACGATGGATTTGGAAATCATTAGGGAAGGGGATACATCCTAAAATTCCAAAATAATTACACATCCATATACCCAAGAGATGATTAAGGAGGAACAAATGGTTGTTATGGAGTTAAAAAAGTAGGGTAATGCGATAATGAATGAGATGTTCCATGAGTTCTATATATATACGATGATGGTGTGATTTGGTTTGGAAGGCGGCTTTCTATACCATCATCGCCTGTTATAAAGAAGATTATATTGGACAATGCACATATCTCATCATTGACTATCCATCTTCGTACCTCCAAGATGTGTTGGGATTTCCAAGAACACTTCTGTTTGGAAAACATGAACAATGAGATTATAGAATATATCTCAAGGTGTTTGGTATGTCATCATGTTAATGAAGGTAAAAAAGGTCAAAAGGGATGATGAAACCATTTTTTATACCCATGTGGAAATCGGTGAATTTCACTATAAACATGGTCATGGGTCTCCTAAAGAGGTCGAAGGGAAATTATTCAATAGGAGTAGTGGTTCCCGACTCAATAAGACTGCCCATTTTGTTGCTTTTCAAGAAGATCTATCTCTTGAACAACCTGCAATGATATATGTGAAGGGAGTGGTGATACTGAATGGTGTTCCACTCTTGATTTTCCTTGATCATGATACAAGGTTCATGTATATATTCAAGAGAATTATTCAACATGCTATGAGTACTGTGTTAAATTTTATCACACCCTATCACCCCCATCGTGATGTCCAATCAGAAAGGACTGTTCTGACGTATGAAAATATTCTAAGAGACAAATCTTTTGAATTTAAAGGTGGATTGGACATTATATATCATTGGTTGAGTTCTCATAGAACTATATCTTCCACTCGAGTATTCAGATGGCTCCATATTAAACATTGTATGGAATGCGGTGTAGAACTCCAACCTGTTGGGATGAAGTTTGAGAAAGAAAGTTACATGGACCCAATCTTGTGAAAGAGATGATATAAAATGTTCATGTAATCCAGAAACACTAAAAAGATGCTCAGAGTCAGAAAAAATTCTTTGTGGAAAATCATCGAAAGGACATGGAGTTCAAGTATTGGGATGAAATATTCATTTAAATATCACTGTGGAAGATATTCATGTGGTTTGGATTGAAAGGGAATCTAATTCCATGGTATATTGACCCCTTTGAGATCCTCAACCGCATAAGAGTTATGGCTTATCGGCTTGAGCTTTAATAGAATATGGCTCATGTTCATGATTATTTTCACATATCCATCTTGAGAAAGTGCATACCACATCCCTCACATATACGGAACTCAGAGGTGGTAAAACATGAAGATGATCTCTCTTTTGAGGAGTAGCCAGTGATGATTTTGGACCAGCGAGATAAGGTTCTACAGAACAAGACAACCCAACATGTCATATTGTTTTGGACAAACTATTTGTTTGAAGAGGTAGTTTGGGAACTAGAGTAGGAAATGAAGGAGAAGTACCGTAACCTTTTTGTGTAAAATGATATTTCGAGGGTGAAATTCCATGAGGGTGGAATAATTTAATGACCCATGGTTTTAACATTGTAATTCATTTCTTTTAATAATTCCTTAAAGTTTAATTAAAATAAGAAGCACAATGACATATAAATATACTAAATAATTAGTGACCATTAAATATAATGTTTCCACTTCTATGTTTTGAATTTCTAAAACATGACATACATGGTTCTGATCAGTAATATGTTTGGAAGATGATATGAAAAATTAATTTTTCATGAATAGTAAACATCGCTTGTGAATCATATCAAACCCTTATGAATAGTATTATGAAACATAGGGATAATAAATTCTCCAAAATAATAGTAACTGTAGCCAAGAATGATTAAATAAAATTTAGGCATCTTATACGTTATAATTTGACCAGAGTAAAATAATTAATACTATTTTAAGTCAGAAATATGTAATTATATTTAATTATTTAATTTAAAAGAAAATGTATTTTCAAAAAATGTTTTAATAAATTAAAAATTCTATGTGTTCTAGTTTTAAGATAATTTTATAAGACCTGAAATAATATTTTAATGCATTTTAAAATTAGTTTTAATTTTAAAAACTATATTTTACAAGTAAATTAGGATTTCAATTAAAAATTTAATTAATCATATTTGAAAAATTATTTTGAAAAATGGGATATATTTTTTCATTACATATGTCCAAAAAATGAAGATGAATTTTTTGGATTTTTCTAAAATACTTGAATTATCTTAAATAGTAAAATACATTAATTTAACATATAAATAGATTATAAATAAAATGAACTTTTTGTGACATCATAAGTTATGTAGGAACCCAAATCATGAACTCACAAGACCTACAACCTTTTATTGTTCATGGAATCATCATTATTTTTTATCTTTGTGGAAATTAATAAACTAATTATTAAAATATTAAGAGAACCCCTCTCCCCCAACTATAAATACCACCCTTTTGACCATCATTTCCTCATACCTCTCAAGATTCAGGACATGTCTAAATTATAACAAAAAATAACCCCTATCCCCTCCCCTACAATAATGTGGTTTTATCAAAAGACTAATCCTAGGTTCTTAAAGGATGATCTCATGAGGAGGATTCAAGATGTAATTCACATCTCCATCTTTTCTATTAATTTCCATTCAATTTCATGGGCATTTTTTATCACTCCGCACCAATCCTCATCCACATGGTATGTAAACTCTAGTCATTAACATATAATTG
Source organism: Viscum album (assembly GCA_963277665.1). Taxonomy (NCBI): domain Eukaryota; kingdom Viridiplantae; phylum Streptophyta; class Magnoliopsida; order Santalales; family Viscaceae; genus Viscum; species Viscum album. The sequence goes on along the minus strand of OY728135.1, from coordinate 1,995,649,831 downwards.
ATTGTTATGATACTAATGGGACAATATATCATCCATCCTCATTTGTATCTTCATTTTATTTTAGAAAAGAAAACATTGTTCCTAAGGAGTTTATTTATCACCTCCAAGAAAAGTATGTTTTATTTATTCCATTAAATCATTCATTTCTGGTCATAAAACCATTTTTATGGTTGAAACATATTTTATTTTGTGTATTATATCATCTTCATTGTTCGGTATCTAACATTGGTACATATTACAAAATGATTAAACAAATCATGTTCATTGTTGTTGAACACCGCCCGAATTAACACAAATGATCATCATTAAATTCTTATCTAATGATTAATTATCATGGTATATAAATAAATTATTTATAAGATCATTTAACGTAATATAACATCATTAAATAAATTATAATTATAATTATCTATGTTTATTCACATTTTAAATGAACATCCACTCATGAATACAATTGAACTGTTAAAGGAAACTATAAAAAAGAATATTCACAAACAATGAACATAACCACAATAAATCACCCAAAATACAATATATGAACTTAATAAAACCTTAATGATTTTTATTAGTGTATAAAAAGTTTTTATTTGTTAATTAATGAATTTAAAGTCATTATTAATGTCATTAAAGTGAAAATAACGTTCAGATACAAGGTAAGGTGATATTCTAAAACCCAACTTTCTTACCTCAGGATCTCCCTCTTTCACTCCATGTTAGGTAAGGGTACTCCATAAAAATAATTAATTCCCCATTATATTACCTTTTTATAAATATACATGTTCTCCAATTTATTTTATAAAAAATCCAATGTTTTTCAAAAGAACTATTCTAACAAATAAACACACCCTTTTGACTTCTTGAATATTGTTTCATGCTTCACCCATGATTAATGGTTCTTTGTCAAGAAGTAGTTTCCATCTTATTTGGGGAGAAATTTTTATGAATGTATTCTTTGTTATTTTAAACCCATTTATATACATGGGTTATGTTATGTTAATGTATTAAATATTTTTTACTTTTCATGCATAATAATGTAATTATTATGATGTGGCAGGTGCATATGGAAATATACAACACACCAATGCACTAGGGAAAGTGATGAATCTCATGAGTTAAAGTAAAATGATGTGTGAATATTATAGTAGTTGTTTTCACAATTATGTGTGGTTGTTGACTATTAAGACATGATGTTTCATTTTAATGCTTTGCATATTTCATTTATTTTATTAATTCCTCCTAACATGATCATGATGATTTTGTTTTGTTGTCATTATGCTCACCCATTGCTATGTTGTTTATATCTATCCTTTTACTGGTCTATTATCTCACCAATTTTGGGTGTATATCCTCATGAGACTACATGTTCAAAGGATAGGACAATATCCAATAAGAATGCAGAGAATAATGAATTAAATAAATGTTTATGCTTAATGTTGTAAATGTTATGTTTGGACATAGTTTACCAAGACACTAATCCTTTGGATCCATCATGACTAATAATATTATGTTTTTATCTTTATAATTCTTTAATAGTAATGTTAGAAATTTCTAGGTCTCTATACAAACATTGTAAAAATAAATAACCCAAAAAATAAAGGTACTGACATAGAAACAAAGTCCTAAATTATAATATTGTGGTACTAATTGTAGTAAAATATTAATTGGGAAATACACAATTGATATTAATTAATGTTAAGAAACTATAATTTATTTGGAAAAATATTTTATAAATTTAATGAATGTTAATGAAGAATATTTATATTAAATTACAAAAAATTGTTATTTTTTATAATGGATGTGATGATAAGTCAATTGATAATAATAATTTTGGTTTCTCAAACAAAACTACGATAGTATGGATTGGGAAAATATGTGCATGTAAATGTATAAATAAAATATAATAGATACATAAATTTTAATTAATAATTATCCATAATTAATTTAGGATAATGTTATAAACACTATTAAAAAAATGGTATTTTAGAAAAGGAACATCTATGAGTTGTTATGGTAGAGGTCGAATATAAATTACTAGTGTTTCAAAAACAAGGGAATATATCCGACAACTTATGGCGAAACATTTATTTTTTATGAGATATATTTCATTTTATGGGGGAGTGAATTTTAGTGAAATGAAATTAAATTATTGAGTTTGGGGGTTTTATCTAATGAATTATGTAGGAAGATATTTTGCAATCTCAAACAAAATAATATTTATTGCATACAAGAAACCTGTAATATTTTAAATTATAATACCCACTGTTCCAAATAATGTATGAAAAATCATCATAGATATTCTAGATTAAATGATAGTTAATGTAATAAGTGATATAATATATGACTGAAAACTCTTAACTCTTGATATCTTATTGAAAAATAATTTATAGGAGAAACAATGGTGTATTGATATAGGTTTCCACTCTCATGTAATCTGGGAAGCTAATATATTATGAAAAGTTTATGATTACAAAGGTGGTGTTGATACATTTAGAAATAATATTTCCTTAAAAGTAAAAGGAAATGGCCCAACCATTATATATAAATAGGCATTCAAATATAAGGAATTTATATTTTTTATGGAATCAAATATAACGTAATAAGTGGAATTTTATTTTTCCATTATAAGAGTGAGGTGATCTATTAGTGATAATTTTCATAATACAATAAATGAATTATGGATAAACTATTTCTCTTAGAATATCAACAAAATGAATCCATTCTCAAATTGGAAATAGTGGTAACTCGGGTTACATAACTAGGAATGAAGATGATCAATTGTGGCATGGGAGGCAAGGATTCCATGGACATAAAAACACGATATCAATTGATGAATATACTTGATATTTACATCTACATAAAGTATAATTAACCATTTTTGGTTATTCATATGAGAAATGGAATCTTTCTATATGAAAACATAAAATACAAGAAATTCAATCCATCAAACCTTTTGAAATTATAATCTCTAAGGTTTTAGAAACAATGATGCCTCAATCCATGAAGGTTGATTTCCACTTTATCACTTTTATTATTGAAATCACCCCAAATAATTGTGTTATGTTTTTGAAATATAAATATTTCTTTTAGGAATGATTATCCACTATAAAATGGAAGATAAAAACAACATGGTACACATTTCTTGTAGATAAAAACATATAATTGAAATTATTTTACATGTAATTAAATGGAATCTTATATGTCCAAAAATGTATAGAAGAGTAAATATTGATCTACCTATACTCCAAATAAAAATGTGATTTTAGATAGGAAATGTTATATTTTTAGTTGGAATAGGATGTGCAATAGTTGCATAATATAAAATCCATAAGATTCTTCAAATAAAACCCACATATCTAGTTCAATGTGTTTAAAATACATGAACTTTTACAAAAAGAACATTCATTACCCTCAATAAGTTGTGATATAAGAATAAGAAAATGAAAAAATATTTTGATTTGGTTTTATGACACGGTCTGATAAAGTTCAGGAATTTAAAAATTGTAAAATTCATTGGAAAATAAAGTAATGATATTTTCATTGGTTTCCCGACCGAATGATAGAGCTACATGTGATGAAACAAATGGTCAAAAAATTATGTAAACTTTTTACGAGAAGGTAATTAAAAATATGAACAATCCAAAATTAGAATATAAATATTCACTTAATTAAGAAACAATATATATATATATATATAATGTTATGATTCACTAATTATTAATAAGTTTTTACAAATTCCTATAGAAAATAAACATGATTTTTTTAATCTAGTGAAAAATCCAATTTTAACAAATTTATAAATATATAATTAAATACATTAAAAAATAATGTAGAATCAATTAATATCGTCAAATGTTTTAAAACACAATTTACGAGAAGATTAATGATATGAATGTATAATCAAATGACCCTTATCCCACGTATTAAACCATCATAAATTTAATTATTATTTTTTAACATGAAATTTTTATAATTCATTAATGAGAGATAACATCAATTTTAAATTCATGAAACCTGTGACATAATCCCAATCGCATAATTGAAAATATTTATAGAAAAATTGTGTGTTTATGGAAATGATCTATTAAAAGAAAGATGATTTACTAAGTAAAATGGTTTGTTTAAAAGGTATACTCACAAGTGTAATGTGATTATGGTTTTTAATAAATTTATATTTTTTGTAGAAATGAGACTAACCTAATGTTTTTAAGAATTGAGGCTCATCTGATGTATACAGTTTATCATAAGAATGTAAATTTACTGTTGCAAAATTATGATGTTGATGATGAACTTTAAATTGGTCATATTGATGGATTAATACTTGATTAATATGGATGTATGTTTTGTAACATAACAAAAATTAATATGGATTGAATAAAACCAGAATTGAATAGTATTCTAAAAATTATACTATATTGAATATATTTATAACATCTAAAGGTAATGTTATTATGAACTTACATGTGAAGGAATCATGTTATAAAACTCTAATAGTGAATGTATACATTAATGACATAATCATTTATACTGAAAATTATTATTCATGTATGTAATTAAAAAAATAATTAAATGAAACATTTAAATATGGAATCATCAGATGGTGAATTTATTTTTTAGAATGCATGTTATAATCAATATTTCATTCATTTTCTTATTACATGAAAATTATTCCTAATAAATTTTGATAATGACTTAGGTGGTATATTCATTCAATGTATCTACTATGATTTATGTTATAGTATTGTTAACCAAGGATAAATCTATAAAATGTTTCAATCAATCTATATTCTTGATATTAATAATAATTTTTCTCAATATATAAATATCTCAACAAAATATAATGTATAAAGTCATGTTATATCTTAGATATTAATGTTATCCAATGAAGTCCCTCCTAGTGGATGATAAATGTTATTTCATGTATATAAATCAAAAATTATTCTTTAAGTTAATTAATTAAATAATTTACTAGTGGAACATTCTCATATTTAAAAATTCTTATTAATTGTTGATTTTAATGACCATATTTCAACAACCAAAAGTATATATATTTTATATATTTTTTTGTATAATTTCATTATAAGAAGGAAATATCAAAAACATTTAGTATAGAAGATTCAAAATAAATTTTTTTCGCCCATGCATTCTCTGAAATTATTGGAATAAATGATCATCTTGGAGGATTGTATGTAATAGTTTAACTTATGATGAATATTGTCTTTGATACCATAGGGAAATTGAGCTCAAAAAATGTAGGTTAAATACTATATAACATGAAATAATAATATAAGTCTTATTTTTTCATGAATAATGTAATTTTTTGGTATTTTGAAAATCAGAATATTTTAAAAATTATTATAATTGTATAAATTTTATCTAAATCAATCTCAGTGGATGGGGATGAGTTAAAAATTATGAAACTTCATGTTCAATGTTTTCCATTTATGTACAAATTTTCTGGATACCAAAACATTATTCCTTATTCTATTTTGATCATGGGGAAGAAATTTTAAACTATATTATCAATATTTAATTATACTAACTTATTATATTTTGTTGATTTATGAGGAATTATCTCATAAAGATGAAGAGAAATTTTAAATGGATAAATTTAGGGGGTGTACATCAAAAAAACTAATCAAAATATTCATATCTCAACGGAAAATAGTTATCTAAATAAAAATTCTATCTCAAATATAGTTGTTTTTGAATTTTGTAATCTAAGAAAATGATATAGTTCGATGAAAAAAATGTTATTTAGGATTCCAACAGAATTTTATTTCCATCTAATCCATAGTGTGGTATTTATGTTCCCCATGGTATTTGAAGGTGTTATATTTTTTCAATACCATTTGAGATAATATTTTTATTTATTGGGTTACAATATCTAAAAATATGAATATTAAAGTTTATAGGTTCTTCATAGTACACTACAATTTCATGAATTTTTGACTAGAATGATTTTTATTGAAGGGAAATATATATAAAATATTTAGAATATATTTTACTATTTAATGAGTCAATATAGATCACTTTTTCAGAAGAAAAATTGTTATTTATCTTCTCATTGGGATGATGGGTGTAATAGGATGAGTTTTTCTAATGATGAGGTTTCCCTAGAAGTACATCCACTATAAAAACATTATCCTAATTTACATTGACCTTAGTAAGTTTACCTGTGTTAATTTCACCTAATGTATGTTCACCTAATGTACCTTCACAAGAAATTATATTCACATCAATTGTATTCATCGTAATTATGTTCTCTATATGTAAATTCAAATGAAAAACAAATAATTAATGTACATTCACTATATTTTTTTCAATTGAATTAGTTTTCACCAAATGTATGTTCACCTGATGTATGTTCCCCACAAGTATAATAAAATAATTATTATTACTAAAACAATTTTCACCAAATTTATTGCCATTAGATATACATTTAATAATTTTATGTTAACAGTTACTATAGTCACTTAAAGTATTCTAAAATAATCATATAAATTATATGATGTTACATCCATTACGATTATTCTAACGTGTACATTAAGAGTTTAATAATGAAAATCCAAAGAAAACAATTTTTTGGAGAACTATGGGTGATAAAATTGTTTTTGATGCCTATTTATATAAGGTTTATAATATAAACAGACCCCAAAAATAAAAATAAATATATTCAAGGATGTTGATGGAATACTTTAATAGATTGTTATTTTAGTGTGGTATCCATTGTATTCAACATAGTAATTAGATATTGTGTTGTTATTTAAGTTATGGAACATCATTTGGTAAAATCACATCAAAGATCTATAATTTACACAACTAATATTGAGCCCATTTGAGTGAAGGGTAAAACCGATCATTTGACCTATATTAATTTAAATAATGAAATTTTATATTTGTTATTACGTGATGAATTATGTTCTAGACAATGAAAACCCCGAGGAGGATTCTGGTGATTTGATGTTGATTTTCAATACTAAAGTTGTAAAAAATTATCTAAATATTATTAAAGTGGGAGAACCAGTATAATCATATATTAAGAAACACTTTATGTAAATTCATTTTTTGTTAAAGGATGATTTCATTCTATTACTCTATAATTGTTGATTGTTCATAGTGGAAAACTAGTTACCCTAATGCCTTAAGCACACTGATGTATTGGTACCCTCACAATGGTCAATGACTATAAATTTCTTAAATACATTTCTTTTATTATTAAATAACAATTTTCAATGATATTTAATCTTTTTATATAAATTTATCATAAAAATAAGATTATGTTTCTATATTCCACAAAAATGATTAAATAAAAATTGAGACACTCACTCCCCACCCTCTCTCCTAGAATGTTCACCTTTATGTGTATCATATGTTTCATTATGTGGACAGATCTAAAATATAGGAGCTTTTTTATTGAATATAGATCTTAAATTTTGATAGAAATCATGGGTTTTTTACCCATGTGGTAAAACCATAAATGGAAGGAATAATTGGATTATATATATCATTGAATTCATTGTTTTAATGTTGTGGATGATAATATAAATGAATTTAAAATTAGTAAAATGATTCATCTATGAATTTCTTAGAACAAAAAAACATTAATGTTAATGGTATAGGACAAATTTCAATTATCATGTCACCATCATACTGGTTTGACATAATGGTAAATTGCCTCTAATAATCTATTGAAAGATGATTAAAGTTGGAATCCATATTTTAAGGTAACAATAATATTAAAGAAGAGAAATTTAAAAAACTATAGAAATCATTGTGATGATCTAACAATTGAAAATGAATAAAAAGTTGTTTAATTTTCACTATGAGTTGGAAAAATAACTTGTAAAATCATTGGATCGGAAGAAAAATTAAATGACTCAAAAATTATTATGAATTTAATGATGAGAATCTCATATATTTTTTATTCTAATATCTACACCCTTGAATATAGATATTAAATATCTATTGGGGTACATCAATGTAATCATATGGTATATGGAAGGGGAAAGGATCCAACATTTAATTAGTGGAAAAGAAAGATATTCTGTTTGATGCCATTAGATAACACTAACATAATGCATCTGAATTTAAGTCATTTGGTATAATGGAAAATGATTAAAATTGTGATAATAGTGTAATGATGATATTTTTACATAACTCTCTAAATTTTAGAAATGATTATTTTATATAAAAATGTAATATTTCAATGATATTTTTGGTGTATGGTGGGGTTTGGATGGTTCCCTCAAATTGAATAAAAAATAGTAAATGTGAAAAATATGAAACAAATGAATATCCTTGAAGGAATTCATGGAGTAGGGATACAAAAATTGATTAAAAGTATCTAAATGAAATGATTTCTTTACATAAAAGAATAAAATATGTTTGAAATGTAAAAAATATAAAAGGGAATCATCAGACGATTTATCAAGTGATGATGATATTCCAAGGAAATTGTAAAAAGTTATATGAGACATAAAATAATTGGAAACATCATGTGAAAAAACGAGGGGCTGTAGTAACCAACGTGGAAATCATTATGAAATTGTAAAATTTATAATCGATTTAAAAAAGTACCTATCATAAGAAATAAATGTTCTTGTTGAAAAAAAAAATTAAATAAATATATAAATTAAAGAAGTTTCTCTCAAAAGGGAAAACTGATAAATTGAGTAAATTATATATTGCATAATAATGTAGATTATTCGAACAAAATATTTAAGGATAAAAAATCAAAATCATTGTATAATAAAGGAATAATTTGATAAGGGACAATTTAGTTGTCTTGAAGTTAAATAAAAACAGATTAATTTAGAATATGATTTCATCAATGGAATTATTGTTATAGTATTTTATTCACAAAATATTTTTGATAAAAAACAAAAATTATTTTCCACTAGATTTGTTTCAAAATAAATTTCTAGTGAATTTTTTTTTCCTAACCATGATTATGGAATTATGGACCATGAAGAACTGGGAATGTATATAAATTAATGAAACAAATATAAGACATGATTTTCATAAAATATTATGTCCATTATAAATATTGAAGGTTTTTATATCTATAAATCATCTACCATTACTATTCAATACCTATACTATATATCAGTCAACAAGGTGGATATTTTAACAGTATGCCATGAGTAGAAATAATTGTGGTCACAATCCTACAACTACAGGGATAACCTACCACATCCAAGAATAAGGTTAAAGATTATGAGTAGTAACTTTAACACCCCAAGATTTCATAGTATGTACTTCTTCAAAACAATTCAATAACTTGCACTATACGTAACACCAAGTTCAAGCGCACCACGACTTACCAAACAAGCTGTTCAAAAGAGGTTATGAATAGAATTAACTTAATTTTAAACTTTATATAATCCTTATAATTTTAGAATCCATATTATGAGATTCTTAGACATAATGAAATAACAAATTCAATTATTTCAGATAAAACAAGTATTTTTCAAAAATGCACTTTTACCAACTTTAATAGTGAACCCTTTTTAAATCCAATACTTTAAAATTTTATATATAAATTTTGAATAAATAAACTTATTCTTTAGAATGGGGACATCAAAAATTTACAATGTAACACCCCTAGCTTCCACGATACGCTTCTCTTTGAATAATACAATAGCGTGTGTTGTACGCAACTTCGAGTTCTAACACACACCACAACCCATAAAACTAGCCATTATGAATAGTAATACATACTTTTTGAAATTTTATAAATTTTATCTCTCAAAATGGACTTTATTTTTGGATTCAGAATATCTAATTTATCCTAGGGTTAAATTTTGGTAATTTTCAGATAACTTTTATATTTGGATGAATAGTTAAAATTACTAAATTTTAATTAAAAACAACTTTTTTAATCAAAATAAATAGTAGTGATAAATTGTGAATTTGAGTGGTTTTAAATTATATTTAGAATATATTTTTACCATTTAATAAAATTTTGTTCATTGAACATAAATTCACAGTTAAACCAGACATAAACATGTGTCAATCTTTTGATAGTTGTTATCTCTTAAAAACAAGCTTTTTTGTATTAACGGGAATTAATTTTAAATTAATTTCTGCAACTTCTGTGTTTTGAATTTCAAAAAATGGATTCCATATTTGGAATTAGGATGTTAAAATTGTGTAAATAGGAAACTTTTATTTTTAGACATTTTGAATAATTACTTCAGTAAATATTTTATTTAACATGTTTAAAGGGTAAATCTGGTAAATAAGGGTTAAAATAATTAATATTATAATTATAACAAATTACCCTAAAACGTGTCCTAACATTAGTTTTTGATACATGTACGACCATGGGAATATTTGGGTCTATTTTGGGACCCCATGGATCCACTTGTAAGTGATAGGGACACTTTATTTTAATTAAGTTAAAATGAATACAAAAATGACAGAAGCATATATCTTTTAGAAAAAATTTTTTACATAGTGTTATATATCTTGGATTATTTATTATAAAAATTAATTAGAAATATAAAAAGATTTCCTACATACTGTTATTTTATTTATAATTTTATACATTAAATAATGTAATTTATTTATGACACAATGGTGATACAGTAATTACCATAATAGTGAAAAATTCGAATAATTGATATTCTAAATATCCAAATAAATGTAATTTGAGTATTTTTATAAATAAAAATAATTTTATAGGTTAATATGACATGTTAGTATGGATTTAATTAACTTTTTTCAAAGTAATTATTCTATTATAATTTTTAAAAAAATCAGTTATTGAATATTATCAAAATTGACATAAAAGAGTTTTTAAAATAATTATTATATTATTAATTGTTATTAAATTCCTTAAAATCTAAGGATCAGAAAAGAGACTTATATATGATAGGTGTATCATTAATGAACCACTTGGGGGTCTCTTATATGTATTTAGTATGTTTATTAACCATATAATATAAAAATATAATGAGACATTGTAAAAGTGAAACAAATTAACTAAGAGTTAATACATAATGATAAGGTTAATATAGTGACCCAAACCTTTCTAAATCCTATCATTTGAGTTGTTTTAGACCCATAACCACCTTATCCTTTAAATAATCCACTTTGTAGCCATTATAAACCGAATATTAATTTATTATAAAATAATATTTCTAACTTTTCCAAAGGTTCCCCTCAACCCTCTTATAAAAGGGCACACCCCCTTCTCATTAATACACTCCTTAAAAGCCTTTTTGTTTGGCCAAACCATACCCAAATACTCTCTAAACTTCCCTAACTTAATCCTAGAGTCCTTCCTTTAGTCAGAAAGCAATCCTATGGAGCCCTTTTGATCAAATCAAAAGGAAGAACCCGAAGAAGAGGTAATGTTTTCACCACCCTCTTTCAAGTTCCTTTCTTCTTCAACTTATTCTTTATTTTTTATTCCCATTATAAAATAATAAATCCAGTATATTATATATACTGTGATGTTTTTATAAATATGGTACAAATATATTCAGTATTCTATCCATCCTTTGAATGACATGTCACTATACGTGCGTACGTACGGCTTACCGTCTCCACGTCGTGGTGTAATTTTTATTCAATAAATTATTATTTGTACGGGTATAATAATTATGTGTAATTCATGTAAATAAAAAATATAACATGATAATTATTCTGTATATATGATACACCATCCAATTATATATTATTTTAATATCAAAATAATGATATTTTCACTCATCCGTACGTACGGACTACCGTCTCCACGAACGCGATGCGATTCATTCTCCATCGTATCCATTCAAGTATAATTATCATTTGATGATTTAAAAATAATGTTTAAGGACTTGATATAATTCTTTATATGAATATGATACAACCTATCCATGAAAACCATGGCTTACGTAACAAAACATATATAAGAAAACGAGTAAGTTAACACCTGAAACGACGATAATACTAAGATATTATTAACAAAGTAATGTTAAATGATCATATATGATATCATATTAATGTATATGATTCTTGTATAAATTAAAAACAATTATTTCACCATTATAAAGGAGGTTAACCTACCCCCAACCAAGGAAAAGTACAATGTAAATGTTAATTTTACAATCTCTTTATTATCCGAGGTTGTTTATACGTAATTATTTACTGTGATCTCTTTATCATCCAAATCCATGTATTTAGAAACATTTTTACTATTTACTAGACAATGGGATAAAGTCTTTTATACCCTTATGTGTTTTGAAAGTAATCTTTCCACTGTTTTCCAAAAAAGGCACTTTTTAACCTTTTCGACTAATTTACGGTAAGAAAATCTTTTTAATCTTATACGGCGGGTGCGGTTATTTTCTGCCGTTATAAAATCGCTGAAGCTTCCATTATAAGATTATATGAATATTTTCAAAGTAAATGTTTTATTTTATAATTTTGTGACTTAAATGATCTCAAAATGAATATTTTAAGAATTTTTGAAAGGTAAACTTTATCAAGATCATAATTTTAAATGTTCTAATGATTTAACTTTCTAAATCTTTTTAATTAATGTCCATGTTTTCAAAATGATTTTAAGGATTTATTTATATCGACATGAATGTTTTGAAATGGTATTTCTTTTCAAAAGTTTCAATGTGGTATGGGACACTTTTATTCAAAAATATCTTTTAAATTACTTCCTTTATTAATGTGTGACTTTTCAATGATTTCGAGAAAAGATATATTTGTCTCAAATAGTTTTGATTTCATCTATTTCAACATCCTTTGATGGATTTTAAGCTTATTTGAAGTTGATTTGTTATGATAAAAATCTTTTTTATTGTGTTGAAGATTTTGTGATATGTTTTACTCTAGATGTGTTATTATACCATTCATGGTTTATGGAGAAAGTATTGACATTTTGTATGCTAGTTTTAATACGAATGTTTATGTTATGTTTAAACCTTTTAATCTGGGAATGCATTGGACTTAGTAAGTGACGGGTGGAGCCCTCTATAACTCCTCGATTAATTGGTAGGTCTCATGAGACAAACTAGTGTCTTGGCACAAGGCCTTGGAAAAATCTTATTTTTAGTCTTGGCATGATCCCTTGGCTATGTGGTTATGATAGTATGGAATTATGCATTCCATCATTATGAAAGTGGTTATTGATATTGCATGTGATTATTTGATTTGTAGAATATCTATGTGAATAATTAAATGTCATTATTTCATTTTATTTTTGCCATACTATGTTGAAGTTTATGTTTAAAAGGATTTTGTTTTATATATACGTTACCTAAAATGTTTATTCTTATTTATTAAAGTTTCCTCTATATTTCTATCCTTACTAGGAATTTGAGGTCACCCCTTTTCTATGTTTTATTTTTCCCAGGATGTGAAGAAGTAATTTATGAATGACCTGTAGGGATAGTATGAGGGGATAAGAGTGTGGACTATGGATATTATAATGTTGTAATTTTAACTTTATGATGTAATGTAAGACTTTATGAATATATCTAGTTATTCCAATGCTACTAAACTAATCAATCATTCGAGACTTCATCTTTCTTGTGATCATGCCAACGTTATGTAATAATGCACCGACTCTGGGTATCTAGGTTCAGGGCATTACAGTTGGTATCAGAGAAAGTTTAGTACAATACTAGGAGTCTATATTTAGATAAACTATGATTAGAGCACATAGACCTAAGATGGACTTTATGGATTAGTATAGAAGAACTTCCTAGAATTTTTGTATTGTAGAGATTTTGTGATTTTTCCGAGCAATACATCTCTGTCTGGATACGAGCAGTTAGAGATGGCTCTGGCATAGATGTACCTAGGGGTAAAACTCGAAAACACTGCTTTGAGCTAGACTCGAACGGGAACTGGTGCACGGTAACGGGCCTTGCTGCACTCTTGGTTACGACACTCCCGGGTGGATATTCTTAGGATAACACTCATTTCTTTACAAATCATTATGAAGGGTTTATGAGTATATACTTCTTCAAAAAAACACATTTGTATGATTATGGATTATATCCAAAAAATATTTCAATTTATGTTAATTGTTTTATAAGTATGGAATTATGTATTTTGATTCATAAACTGATCTAGTTTATGACATTGTTTAGAAATGGCGCCCAATAGAAGGAATGTGATCTCTAAAAATATGCATGATCCAAAGAGTATGGAGGATCATATCATTCATGGTCTTAATCCTAAATTTATAAGGGAAATAGTCTCCCATGTATTATCATCATATGAAGAAATGGTATCATGTGTTGATAAGATAAGTAAAAAAATATCGGAGTCCTATGGCTTTGAAGGGAAGCCAGAGAAGTAAAGGATGGTAGAGAGAAGGACAGATAAATGGAAGAATGTGTAGAAGAATTTTCCCATATGTGATAACTATGGGAAGAAACACCCTGGAATATGCCTGAAAGGAATGGGATTTTGTTATAAGTGTGGAGGAAAAGGGAACAAAGTACATGACTTCAAGGGTAAGAAAATGGTTTCAAATGTACAATGATTCATTTTCATGGAGTTTGGACACTACGCGAACCTATGTCCCAACCATCAGACTATGCCACAAATGATACTATTGGATAATAATCAAGTTATGATACTACCACAGAAGAAGATGAATGATTAGAGTTCTTATGTTGATCATGTCATTTGAGTGTTGTATCAACAATGTACTTGTTATAATAATTATGGAGTATATATGGATTGTACTACAATACTACTTCATTAAGGATTTGAGATTGTGTGGAACAAAGAAAAGTGACTCAATAGCAGGTTAAATTTTTGGAAAATTTATGGTTGAGAGATAGATAAACCATAATATGGTTCTGTTACTGAGGTAGTGATTTTAGTATAATACATTATTGATTTGGATAAATTATATTGGATATTAGTGACTATATTGAAACTGGTTAACGATCTTTATATTCCATCATTGTTGGGTTTTACAACATTTCTGGATTGAAGGAGTATATCCATTATTCTTTTAGGAATAAGGGATCATGAATGTAATCAATAAGGTTTTTCGTAATTTAGGATGTTGTAGTGTTTTAAAAGAATACATGATGAAGTTGTTCACATGTTATTACGTGGAAAAAGAATCTTCATTTTGTTTACCTAATAAATTTTGGACTAAAGTATTTTGGATAGTTCTAGTTTGGAATATTTTTGGATTGCCATAAAAGGACAACCCGGAGGTCGGGCGGCAACCCGTCGCGTCCGGCAAGGCCGCGAGACTTGAACCCACAACCGAAGGGCGAAAAGGGTGTAACACCTACAACTGGCCCACATGATGTCCTAGATTAAATAATGTAGTGTCTTTAAAGGAACTGGTATATTAATTATAAATTCATTTTTTGGAACCCTATACGAATAGGATAAATAGAAAATATGTTTTACCTTCTATTATCTTTTAGAGTGAAAGATGAGTTTGTGGTAGAACTTAGTTAAAGGATGCAACTCTACTTGTCAAGTATATATTTTTCTTCTTCTCTTATTCAATGAAGAAATTAATTCTTATACCTCAGTTAAGGGATCTTAAAATAAAAAATGTTTTATCCCAATACCTAATGTTTTGTTGAACCGATGGCATTTTAAATCCTCATAGATTGCTGAATTTAAGGACCTCAATTTTAAACTTGATTACGATTGATGACCTCAATCAGCACCTATAAATATTTACATTTTTTTGCCAATTATATGTCTCTAATTTCAAAAAATGTTCTCCTAATCGATATCATCATTTGGTGGCGACCCTTTCATTTTTCTTTTCCTCTTATTAAGACTAGATTTTATTAACCAAATTTCCGATGTGGGTTTTCCCACAAAGATATTTTCTATTTTCAACCTTTATTTTCGAAGAAGAGTATCAAATTTCGAGGACACAATTTATTGAAGGAGGGTAGAATGTAACACCCCAATATTTCATAGTATGTACTTCTTCAAAACAATTCAATAACTTTCACTACACATAACTCTGAGTTCAAGCGCATCATGACTTACCAAACAACCCGTTCAAAAGAGGTTATGAATAGTATTAACTAAAATTTAAACTTTATATAATCCTTATAATTTTAGAATCCATATTATGAGATTCTTAGACATAATGTAATAACAAATTCATTTTTTTCAGATAAAAGAAGTATTTTTCAAAAATACACTTTTACCAACTTTAATAGTGAACCCTTTTTAAATCCAATATTTTAAACTTTTATATATTCAATTCGACTAAATAAATTTATTCATTAGAATGGGGAAATCAAAAATTTATAATGTAACACCGCTAGCTTCCATGGTACGCTTCACTTTGAATAATACAGTAGTGTGTGTTTTACGCAACTTTGAGTTCTAACACACACCACAACCAATCAATCTTTCCTTTATGAATAGTAATGCCTAAGTTTTTAAATTTTATAAATTTTATCTCTCAAAAGGGACTTCATTTTTGGATATGGAATATCAGATTTAGCCTAGGGTGATATTTTGGTACTTTTCGGATAACTTTTATATTTTGATGAATAGTGAAAATTACTAAATTTTAATTCAAAACTACTTTTTTAATAAAAATAATTAGTAGTGATAAATTATGAATTTGAGTGGTTTTAAAGTATATTTAGAATATATTTTTACCATTTAATACAATGTCGGTCCTTGAACATTATTTCACAGTTAAACCGGACATTAACTAGTGTCAATCTTTTGATAGTTATTATATCATAAAAACACGATTTTTATTTTAACAACGGGAATTACTTTTAAATTAATTTCTGCCACTTTTGTGTTTTGAATTTGAAAAAAATGGATTCCATATTTGGAATTAGTCTGTTTAAATTGTTTAAATAGTTAACTTTTATTTCTATACATTTTGAATATTTACTTCGGTAAATATTTTATTTACCATGTATAAAGGGTAAATCTGGTAAATAAGGGTTAAAATAATTAATATTATAATTATAAAAAATTAACATAAAACGTCTAATAACCTTATTGGTTGATACATGTCTGACAATGGGCATCTTTGGGTCTATTTTGGGACCCCATGGAGCCACATGTAAGTGATAGGGACACTTTATTTTAATTAAGGTAAAATGAATACAAAAATGACACAAGCATATATCTTTTAGAAAAACATTTACATAGGGTTATATATGTTGGATTTTCGACTATAAATATCCATTAGAAATATAAAAATTTTTCCTACATAATGGTATGTTATTTATAATTTTAATACATTAAATAATGTAATTTATTTATGACACAACAGTGATGTAGTAATTACCATAATAGTGAAAAATTATAATAATTGATATTATAAATACCAAAATAAATGCAATTTGAGACTATTTATAAATAAAAATTGTTTTCTAGGTTAATATGACATGTTAGGATTTATTTACTTCACTTTTTTCGAAGTAATCATTCTATTATTAATTTTTCAACAATCAATTATTTAATAGTGTCAAAATTGACATAAAAGTGTTTTTAAAAGAAATATAATATTATTAATTGATATTAAATTCCTAAAAATATAAGGTTCATCCAAGAGACTTATATCCTGATAGGTGTATCATTAATGAACCACTTGGGGGTCTCTTGGATGTATATAGTATGTTTATTAACCATATAATATAAAAATATAAAGAGACATTTTAAAAATTGAAACAAATTAACTATGAGTTAATACTTAACGATAAGGTTAATATAGTGACCCAAACCTATATAGATCCTATTGGATGAGTTTTTTGTGACAAATACCCCCCATAACCTTTAAATAATCCAATTTGGAGCCATTAAAAAATGAATATAAAATTATTATATAATAATATTTCTAGTTTTTCCAAAGGTGCCTCTCACCCGTCTTATAAAAGGGCACCCCCCCTTCTCAATATTTCCCACCATCAAAGCCTTTTGGATCGGTAAAACCCTACCCCAATACTCTCTAAACTTCCATCACTTCATCCTAGATTCCTTCATTTAGTCATAAATCCAACATAATGAGCCCTTTTGATCAAATTAAATGGAAGAACCCGAAGAAGAGGTAATGTTTTCACCACCATCTTTCAAGTTCCTTTCTTCTTCAACATCATCTTTATTTGTTATTCCCATTATAAAATAATAACTCCTGTATCTTATATATACTGTGATGTTATTATATATATGGTACAACAATATTCAGTATTCTATCCATCCTTTGAATTAAATGTCACCATACGTGCGTACGTACGACTTACCGTCTCTACATCGTGGTGTAATTGTTATTCAATGAATTATTATTTGGATGGGTGTAATAATGATGTGTAATTCATGTAAATAATAAATATAACATGATACTTATTCGGTATATATGATAAACCATCAAATTATATATTATTTTAAAATCAAAGGAATGATATTGTCGCTCGTGCGTATGTACGGACCACCATCTCCACGAATGCGATTAGATTCATTCTACATCGTATCCATTCAAGTATAATTATCATTTTATGATTTTAAAATAATGTTTAAGGACTTGATATCATTTTGGATATGAATAGGATACAAAATATCCATGACAACCACGGCTTACGTAAAAAAACATATAAAAACGAGTAAGTTAACACCCGAAATGACGATAATACTAAGCTATTATTAACAAAGCAATGTTAAAAGATCATATATGATATCATATTAATGTATATGATTCTTTTATAATTTAATAACAATTATCTCACCATTATACAGGAGGTTAACCTGCCTCCAACCAAAGAAAAGTACAAGCTAAAGGTTAATTTTACAATCTCTTTATTATCCGAGGTTGTTTATACGTAATTATCTACTGGGATCTCATTATCATCCACATCCATGTATTTAAAAACATTTTCACTATTTATAGGTTAAAGCAATTTTTACCCTTATTTGTTTTGAACGTAATATTTCCGTTATTTTCCAAACAAGGTACTTTTTAACCTTTTAGACAAATTTATGGTAAGAATGCCTTTTTAAACTTATTGGGCAGGTGCAGTTATTTTATGCCGTTATAAAATTGTTGAAGCTTTCCATACAAGATTATAAGAATATTTTCAAAGTAAATGTTTTATTTTATAATTATGTGACTTTTAAATTATTTAAAAATGAATATTTTAAGAATTTGTGAAATGTAATCTTTATCAAGATCACAATTTTGACTGTTTTAATGATTTATCTTTTTAAATCTTTTTAATTAATGTCCGTGTTTTCAATATTATTTGAAGGATTTATTTATATGGACATGAATCTTTTGAAATGATATTTATTTTCAAAAGTTTCAATGTGTTATGGGACACTTTGATTCAAAAATCTCTTTTAAATTACTTCATTTATAAATGTGTGACTTTTCAATGATTTCGAGAAAAGAGATATTTCTCTCAAATAGTTTTGACTTCATCTATGTCAACATCCTTTGATGGATTTTATGTTTATTTGAAGTTGAAAAATCATGATAAAGAACTTTTTTATTGTATTGAAGGTTTTGTGATATGTTTTACTATGGATGTGTTATTATAGCATTCATGGTTTATGGAGAAAGTATTGACATTTCGTATGCTAGTTTTAATACGAATGTTTATGTTATGTTTAAAAATTTTTCATATGGGAATACATTGGACATACAAAGTGACGGGTGGAGCCCACTATAGCTCCTAGATTCATCGGTAGGTCTCATGAGACAAACTAGTGTCTTGGCACATGGCCTTGAAAAAATCATATTTTTAGTCTTTTCATGAGGCCTTGGCTATGTGGTTATGAATGTCTGGAATTATGCATTCCATCATTATAAAAGTGGTTATTTATATTGCATGTGATTATTTGATTAGTAGAATATACATGTGAATAAGTAAATGGCATTATTTCATTTTATTTTTTCCATACTATGTTCAAGTTTAAGTTTAAAAAGCATTTTTTTAGTTATACATTGCCATAAATGTTTATTCTTATTTATAAAATTATCTGCTACATTGTTATCCTTACTGGGAATTTGAGCTCACCCCTTTTCTATGTTTTCTTTTTCCCAGAATGTGAAGAAGTAATTTATGAATGACCTACAAGGATAGTATGAGGGGATAATAGTGTGGACTACAGAGACTATATTGTTATAATTTTCATTTTATGATGTAATGTAAGACATTATGAATATATCTAGTTATTCCAAGGCTACTAAACTAATCGGTCTTTCGATACTTGATCTTTCTTGTGATCATGCCAATGTTATGTAATAATGCACTGACTCTGGGTATCTAGGGTCGGGGTGTTATAGTAACACACGAAGAAATTAGAATTAAAACCAGAATATTAGTGGTGATATATCTCAAAATATAGAAAAAATGTTAAGAACACGCCAAAATTAAATCATTTGGACTTCATAGAAGTAATTTGAGGAAGATGTGATTAGACTGCTAATTATTCTGAATATTTCCTGAAAAATATTCTTGCAATTACTCTATTTTCTGGAATAAAAATAAAAGAGGGTAAAATAAAGGGGAAATGAAAATTCACTATTTTTATCAGATTGCATCAAATATAGTTGTCATGAGAAACCATATATTATTACTAGTGGGTGAAACATTTATATTACTAATGAAGTCATCAATTTTTTAAAGAAAATTATATATATGTACATGAATCAAACATAAATATACATATATATATATATATATATTGTGTAATATATTTCATATCATAATGATCATTTTCTTGTATAAAATACAATACTCATAAAAATAGAAATGATACATAATATAATTTATAATTTTATATCACATAAAAACTATTCATAAAAGATATATTTTATTTGTAATATTTTTTCATTACTAGAAATATCTAATATCATAATATTTTATGTTTTACAAAATAAAAATATTAAATTAATATTGTTACTCAATAAAATAGAATTAACTATATATAATAATCCAAAATAGTTCACATTAATAAAAAAGAATTAAAAAAATTCCCCCACTTCTAATAAAAAAGGAATAATTTGAGAAAATATAGATCCTTGAAACACGTTATTTAAAATTTACCAAATATGGTGCCCATATATATAGTGTGACACTAAAATAACATAGGGTTTTTAAAAAATAATAATATTTTAAGACAATGAAGGACAATTAAATATCATACAAGATAATTTTACATTAACATAAATTAAAATTCTTAAATCCACAGTGACTCTTATGTATCACCCATTACTAGGATGTTCTTCTTTATGTACCTCATAGAAACTTTTTTGAATCATAAATGAAACCCCGTTATTTTTATAAACTAGAATCAAAGAGTTACCCACACAAATTATGTTGTTCAGCATAAATACATTCCATTTAATATATTTACATTTACATACTAATGGAAACTCCATAACCAATCTTACATATAAAACATGTAACCTTTATGTATTGAACATCAAGCATAAATACATTATCATTTTTTAAACCCTTCATTGGGTAACTTTTATGTATATGAGTATGGTATCGTATGAGTAAATATTTTCACTTAGGGACTTTTAATCATGGGACATAGTCAAATTCTATAATTAGGACCATTATACATTGTGTTATCCATATGTTAGAGATACAATTTAACATATCAAAATTTATGTATGTTGACTTCAGTGGTTGTCTTTGTTTCATATAAAAATAGGGTTTCCCTAGGTAAAATTTCTCTATAGGTAGGATAAAGCAAGGTGGATGGACCCCCCCTCACTCTCCACCTCTATTCATCCTTCCTCAAATGTCCCTTGTCTATAATCTCCATTTTTTCCTTATCTCATTGGTTGTATTTACTTGTGTTCATGATAGGTTTTCTTCTTCCAGATTGGAATTCTTCATAGGAATGGGTTCCTTCGACTCTTTTATGGATTTTTTATTTTCATTCACATCATTATATTTATTATGTTAGTTCTTATGTCTATTACCTTAACATTTATTGAAACATTATAACCTCTTTTCAAATCAGAGAAATGGTTCTCCAAGATGGTTTAGCATGTGTTGGATAAGGAATCAATGACGTCCCTAGTGGAATGAGATACATCAGGTTGAGGACCACTATTTCTACCCTGGCCAACATAATATCTTATATTGTTCCCTTTCCATTTCTCTTACGTAGTTTGGATTGCAGAGGAAATTCTATGTAGTCTTCGAGAATCGTTTTTTGGGTTCATTGCATACTTTTATGTGGCACAACGTGAGTTTTTTTCTTCATTCTATACATTTTGGTGTCGATAGATTAAGATAATTTTTGGTATTGGATTTTGGATCAGACATTTTTTGTTGTTGTCTATTGTTTTTTGGTGATGTAGAATCCCCTATTACAGTCTCACTAGTTTACATTTTATAATTATGAAAATATTTTTGTTGGGGTTGTATAGGGCCCTATATATTACCACAGTGTTGTTTAGGTTCCATGTTTCCTTGATGGAAGAGAAAATGTTATTGTGAAAGCATCTACCTATGATTATAAAATTGATCTCACATATCTACGATGTAATCCTAGTATAATGATTCTTTTCTGGTCAATCTGGCTCGTCGATCTCCAAGGTGGTTTTGTGATGTCTAGTCCGAGCAACGAACAGTTTCTAGGAGGTGCTACCAACAAAGGAGTCTCCTGCATTGGGTCTATATTAATTATTTTTCAAAACATTTAATTGATGTGATAGATTTTTAGGAATTTTTGATGTGGATCTATAATAATCATATCTTAATGTATATATATTGTACACTACTTTTCCAGAATACATAAAACATTGTACAAAAATACACCAAAAGTATTTTTTTGTCGATTACCTTTGGAAACATGGAATCATGAACACTTGTACATATATGAGGTAAAATATCTCCCACATGGATCATCATTACTAGTAACCTTCTTATACAAATAATAAATATCTTCATAACCTAGATGAAAGGTAACCTAAAAATGGTGTGCTCATATTCCCTATAAGGTTAAAAAGGGGAGACCTGTAATCATAAAATGGGCATAGGGGTAAAAAACATTGTCATAACACTAGAAGATAATTCTTTATATATCAAAGATCATAAACATGAATCATCGAATAAATCATTGTTGTTTATAATACATTAATCAAAATAGAATAATGAATATTTGGAATTAAATAATAATATTGAAATAAAAAATGGAATTGTGGAATGCCTAGACTTGTGATGTCATTCCCTAAAAGTAATGAATCAATGATGGAACCTATCAAGGGACATCATTGGAACAAATCCTACTGGGAAAGACAAAAAAACAACCATAGTTGTAGTTTATTCCTTGTAAGGGGTTGGGTTTTCCCATCTTCCCAAAAGTGAATCGGCTTTACACATCTTCTATATTCATGGTGACTACACCTTCTAGGTGTTACACCCCACTAAACTATGACGTAGCCATTTCCATTTCATGGATCAGGATTCACCATATTCTCTTAGTGGATCAAGTCTGCTGACATTATTCATATCATTATATCCTGAGATATAAATCATTTCCCAATAAATATGAGGGATATATAGGTCCCACCCATCTCATTATAAAATCATTCATACATGTTCATAAGAAATTAAAATTTTCATTATATCATGACCCATAAAAAGGGATGGGTTTTATAAAAATCCTATCATATTCCATGAATTGAAATGTGTATCATTAACAATTCATTGCAATATAACATGTAGAAAATATATGGTTTTCATAATTATTTCATCAAATCATTATCAATTAAAATAAATGGTTTCAAAACTAGATGACTCATGGAATAGTGATGGGTGTCATAATAATCATTCCATCAAAACATTAACCTTTCAAGAATGAATTCATATGCATCCTATGAATAATTTCTTGTATGGTATGAGTAACATCATAGGATTTCATCTTAGATGGACAATATCATTGAAAAAAAATTCATTACATTTCTAGTGTAAAATATTAATGATTTTATGAAAATTATTTGTAAAATATAAAACCTATATAAATAATATTTTTTTTTAAAATCAATTGAAAATAAATAATGATATCTATGTAGCTTTTTCAAATAATTTTCACATGAATATTTATAAAAGAATCATGAATAAATTTGGAAATAATTTTTCCTTTAGAAATTATAATTTATGCTCAAAAATGTTTTAAATGCCATTTCATTGAAAAAACACTAAAAAATATCAACAATTCTTTAAAATTTTTGGAAAACCATTTTACATGAAAACATGTAAAAGTTTATTGAATGATTTTTTGAAAAAAAATTATTTGTAAGTACATTTAATACATATAAGTAAGGCTTCAAAAAGTGTTCAGAACAATTTTCCTTGAAATCAATTAAAATGAAGATTGTATTTTATTTTTAAAATCATTTCATTGAAAATACATTGAAAACATATAATTAAGGCATAAAAATATTTTGAAGCCCATTCTCCTTGAAATTATATATAATAATATTAAAACGAAAATAAAACTATTTATCTGAAAATAAATTGAGAAATTATTATTAAGGAAAGTAACCATTTTGAATACCATTATCCTTAAAAATAAATTGATAGTAAATAAATAATGATTCAAAACATTTTATGAAAAAATTTCCAGGAAAATTAAATTAAAAAACACTTTCTTAAATATTGATCATTTAATATTGTAATGGAGTGTTTTCAGAAATGATAGAATGTAAATCTGTACATGTAATATAATCTAGAAAGAACTTTCCATTGGCATGGTAAAAAGATAAAAAAAATTCCTTATTTGGAAAAGGACACAAAATTTCATTTGAAAACATTATTAATAGAACAAAAATTTAAAAAATTCCCTTATAATATTATTTAATAATGTAATATTCTTTGAAACACATTTTATAAAACATTTTTTTGATTAAACATAGATTTGTAACTAAAGGGAGAGGTAAAGGCAAACATTCATAAAAAACACATTATTTATCATGTTATGTACTGAATAGTGGAAAATGGTTACCATTACATGGATATAAAATTAATAATTATATGGTAATAAATTACATAACATTTAATGAGATATTGAACATAATATTTCATTAATGTTTTCATAATCATAAATAATCGTGATAAGTGGTGAGAGTGTAGCCATAAATAGTTACCAATTTGGTATCTTTCGATATTAATAAAATAAAAAGAAAAAAATGGAACAAATCTTTTCATATAATAAAAATAAATAAACTCAAGATATAACATGTTAATGGAATTATTTTCACCTCATAGAAAAATATAGGTGCATAACAAAGAATTTGTCTTAAAGAAGTCCAATTGATACATTTATCACTTTACTGATTTGGTTACATCTGAAACATATAACACATGAATAAAAGATCATAAAATGAAATATAAATACAAATAATGATATGGATAAAAATAATATAATATATTAAGGGAAAGTAAAATATACCTTAAAAATATATGAGTGGTTAATAAGTTGTAAATCTCACAGAAATAAAAGTTTATATGGAAATCCACTTACCTAGTGCCTCGACTCTCTTCGTACTCATAAGAATATACGGTATAACAAATATAAGTTTATTATTCATATTTTCTAGGACCATATTCTTATATATAATTTTTTATATGTTTTTATGAATTTATATAACACCATTGTTAACAACGTTATGTATTGGTTACACTTCAGGTAATATTCACATTGTTTTTTCCCATGTGTCTTAATTTTTCATATTATTGGTCATTATAATTATATCATGATTTCATGAATATAAACCATGATATAAATATAATTAATATTAATTATATTTATATTATAATATTATATATAATATATATTTATTAAATTAAATACAATGATTAAAGAGATAGTAGGCCATACAAACACATGAACACCACTTTCATTTTATTAAATTATTGAATGAATGTAAGTAAATGATATATATGTATATGTATGTTTCTATATAATATAATTATATTATAATTATCATTACTTATATATCATATGGATTAACTAATAATATCCTTAATACATTCCATGTAGTGTGTGAAAGAATCACATCACTGTGATGGGTGATAGTCTACACATCCTATAAAAATTCATATTTACATAAGATGTAAAGCATGAGAGTGTATTTAAAATAAAAATTAATCAAGATTAAATATATTATAAGTATCATATATATATCATATATACATATATTTACCATAATAATTTCTACCAAGATAGGTGTTAATGAAAAAATGAACAATCCTTGTTTTGTGATGTGGTAGTTCGCCTTACACGTAAATAGTATGTTCGGTAACCATTAAATGGACGTGTGTGTATTTGTAGGTATAAATATTATCATAAAATGTACTATTATATTTTTTTGTAACAGACAGTAATCAATCACGTAATAATACGAGTTTATGGAGTTGATATTGGAAATAAAAGAAAGGATCTTGAGAGAGGGTGTTAGCTCTTAATTGGGTAACTCCTTTTGGTTTGCAGAAAAGGGAAAGTTTGAAAAAAATTCTAAAAAATGGGGGGATTCAATGAGTAATTTAGGGTTTTTTAAGTTTATATGGCATATCATGTCCTATTCTATGTTTTTTTGAGGTGTGAGGAAGTGGGAGAGGTGATGGCCTTTTATTTGGAGGTGAAACTATAAACATGGAATTTTTGAAAATTTGATTGGTTTACTAATTTTTTTACCTAAAAAGTCCTTAGGAACCCCAAAAAAATGAAGTATTATTTCCAAAATATTCTCATTTAATGGCTGTTGTACTTGTTTTTAGGTCATTTTTTCCGATAAATTTAAGAAATATTCCACATTTAAGCCTATTATTACTGTAATAACTATAAAAAATTAACTTTTTTCACAAATCGTTTGGTCAAAAACAATTTATAATTTTATAGAAATTAACAATTATTCTAATACCAAATATGGAATTCGTTTTTTCAAATTATAAATCTTGATGTTTCAAAAATTAATTTCAAATTTATCCCACATATGGAATGACAACATGAGTTTTAAAAGTAAAAACATCAAAATAATTCATTGTTTTTATACTCATATTTAATGTTAAATTTATTATAATTACCAGAATTGGATTATTTTATATAATTATTATACAATTAAATTTTAAATCATTAAGTAATATAAT
Organism: Viscum album; assembly: GCA_963277665.1. Lineage (NCBI taxonomy): Eukaryota > Viridiplantae > Streptophyta > Magnoliopsida > Santalales > Viscaceae > Viscum > Viscum album. Next base: position 1,995,622,745 of record OY728135.1, on the reverse strand, counting down.
TTAACATTATAAATAAATTACCTGAAAAAACACATCTGATTTCAAATTCAGTGTTTTTCATTTGTTCATTAAAAAACATTACATAATAGTACCATAAATTCACCCTAAACCAATTTTTATGTTTTTTTATCATATTTGATGTTAATTTTTTTTATTATATATTTATAAAAATGAAAAAAATTTATTTAAAATAGGTTCACCATTAAGAATCTGTAAAATATAATTTTATAAAAATATAGAATTTTATGGTAAACATATGGTTTATTATTATCATATGCCTATGAAATATATTGTATGAATATAATAAATATTTAGATGAATAATAAATTTATATATTATATAAATATCAATTATAATGATTAAATAATTTTAATTTATTATAATAAAACAACTTTGTGGGGATAAATTTATCAATATTTTCTTTTATATTCAATTAGTTTTCATATTCATTTTTAAATAATTTTCAACAAATAACATCATTTTATATTTTTGAAAACAATTTATTTTAATATGACATTTGAAATATTTCATAGCTACAAAATTTATGGCTAGTTTATATATTATTATATTAAATAAAAATACAATTAACATTATATTATTGGTAAGTAAACCTCGATCTTTCTTATATCGTAAGCTGACCTCGACTATCTATAGAGGGAACGATAACATTTCTGTTGAGTGTTTTTTAATGAAAACATGGTATTGTATATATGTCAATACTAACATAGTTATATAATATATATATTTATTTATAACTATTTTCAATTCTGTGTAAAATAACAAATATAGAAAATATTAAATTAATTCAGAAATTAATAATTCTCAAAATTCCATGATTGTTACATTCTACCCCAATGTATTGCACGAAGGAGACTCCAGAAGAAACATAGACTTTAGGATGTCCAAATTGTTATGGTGGAGGCCTTTGGGCCAGTCCATCTCCCACCTGTGGGGGACGAACACTCGAAAATAACCAAAGGAGCAGGTTCCTCATTCCATCACTTTTCAATCGCCAATTTACTTCCAAATTTTTCTTAAGTCGCGCTCTGCCTGAATTTTCAAGAATTTCATGATGGCTTCCCTAATATCTTGTTATCGTCCATGGAATTCATGAATTCCTCACCACTATTGAAGCACACTATGGTGTCTAGGTTTTATGAATGACATCAATCTATTGACTCCTTCGATATGTATTTATTCAATGCATAGGGTTTTCAAGAAAGGATGATATTGGGTTTGTTAAATAGCCCCCATATTATGATTCATTTTTTCTATTGAGGCTGATCATATCAAATCCGATTCATGTTCCCCTCACAGCATCAAAAATTTATGACATTACTTGTTCAAATGGTCTATCAATTTTCAGATGAAGCATGATCCCTTCTACAACGGAAATTCAGTTGATTTTTCACAATCTCCCCCAACCATTCCAAAACATTGATTTTATTAGTATGCTAGGTATCCTTATTTGTAGATATATATGGTCCAATAGTCACACTGACTCCCATTATCATCCATTCAATCCATGTGTTTATGCTTAAATGGATGTGACATGTGTTTCATTGGAGTTTTTTATGATTAATATTTGTGATGAGTACTGTTGCAAAAAAACGTGTGATATATGAATCCTAAATAGAGTTATTCTATATCTTCAAGAAAACGGGAAACTAGTTTTACTACTGTCGATGGGGGACTTTTTTTCATGGAAGGAATATGGGAAATGGTAGTGTCAAGGAGTCAGAGTAACATGTCGAGGTAGGACTGTGGGATCAGATGTTTACTGGCATGGATGGTAATGGTCAGTGTGTTCACACTCTAGGGGGATTGCTGAAGGACTAGGGAATTTCATCATCACTTCCTACATCATGGTGGATAGAGGGGTATATAGAGGAGTAGAATCTGACTTGTTCGTTATTGGATCAGGATATGGAATCTATGGTTTGTGATGTTTGGATCAAAGTGATGGAAAATCGGCTAGTTTGAGTAGGTCGGAATCTTTTAACGGTAAATCGGTAGTGGTGTTTTAGGAAAACAGAATGGTCTCTATAGTCTTTTGAATATTGAGGAAAGATCTAGTTGGTCCCTCCAAATGAAATTTTCTCAATTACATTTTCTATAATAGATGACATAGGGTCTCGGTACATGCAAATTTTTATCGTAGATAATGTCAAAAGGACGTGAGTAATGCTGATGTGGTTCAAGGGGAAGGTGGTGATAAATATTATGAAGATGTATCTTATACATAAGAAATTAGCTCTAGTGGTGGTGTCCTACACAAGGTATGTTAAGGGTCTTCTCCAGATGTGGATGCTCAAATTTTAGTTGGTAAGGCAGGATGATCTACAGCAAGGAAAAATAATATAATCTAGTTTAGATATAGATTTCACAGTCATGAAATGGAAGGTTTTAGAACTGATAAAGAAGGATCGTCCCATAAAAATTGGCTTCTTATAGAGGATCCCAATGAAAATAAATAACATATTTTCAATAGGAGATGTTGCAATTATGGGGAGTAATATGAGTAACATGATGAGTATTGGAATAAATTATTACTAATCATAACCACCACTTTTGGATAATGAATTGTCAAGAATGAAAAATTTCGAGGAAATAGATAGAGAGGATTTGTATCAGTGGAAATCAGGTGTTTTCTATGAACAAAACATGGATTTGTTTCTATGATTGGAAGAATAAGTGATTGATAATGGGCTGCTACTCAATTCATTGGAAGAGGAAGTGGCTAAGATGATGGGGTGGTGTTTGAGGTGACACTAAATGATGAAAAGGGCACCTAGATTTACAAGAAATAACTAATTCTGGTTGGAAGCTTCCACAATGGGATGATAGGTCTTGAGGAATATATAAAGGACTAGGACATGTTGTAATATTCTTTTTAAGATCTAATAATTCATGATCCAAGCACTCTAGTAAGCACCATCTCCTAATGTTTTTTAGGGAAATGGACACTAGTAAAATTAAAATTCTTTTTAATGACTTTACATTACCATTACATAGTTGATGATTGGTTTCTCACATTTCTAAAAAGGTGTTTCAAAAAAAATTATATTCAGTTACATTCAACCCCCCAACGAAAATGACTTTCAACCTCAAAATTTGTCTTTTTTATCAATGGTTTCATACAATAATGTTCCTTTCATTGAAAAAAACATCATATAAATGAATGTTAAAACATACAGTAACAATATTTTTGCTACATAGTAGTTACCCAATGTAACATATATCAAGGATTCCACATAGGGGAAGAAAGGGGGGATTTGAAAACATGGCCATGATGAAAAAATATAACTCTCATGTTTTAATCGATAGATATTGAAAACATGGTTAAGATAATGTTAACAATCACAAATCCAAAACAAAAGAATGATATATGGGTCTATTTAATACATCAAACACAAATTTACAAGGATGAAATTTTAGGATTCAATATCCTTTTTCATATAGTTAATGAATTATCATGTAAATTTATATTTCATGAATTTAAGATAGACTCTCCCTATATTGTTCATTAACCAACATTACTTCATTATCTAAAATGGATGTTGAACTTTTCATTCTTAAATTAATAATAGATCATGATATCCATAATATTCCTTCCCATTTTTCATCATTTGTGATCAACACAATTTTTCTAGAACCTGTTTTACAATATGCATAAATCCACATGTGGTTAGATAATACTTCAATCAGACAAACTTCGTCCAAATTGTAACTTAGTCTTTCTATAAATATATATCCTTATAACCATTATTAGTGATTAACATACAAAATATTATAAATATTGTCATGAGATAATATAAACACTGATTCCATATATATCACAATATATCTCTTGGTTATCACAATCCAGATATGAGAATTTCACTCATCCTAAATCCAATTGAAACATTGTAAAACCTGAATTACCATAAATCCTATTGTAATAAATGCATGCATCATTATTCTAAATGTTACAATATATATAAAATTATTCCAATATATAGTAAACAACATCTACAATTACATGGACCACATTTTACAAAAATACTTATATTATTCTAAGGTTAATGATACAATCCAATTTTCTATTTCTATATAAATCAAATATTTATCAAACTTACTATATTTTTTTAAAAATTGTTTACCACTTTAAAGGGTAAAATTACCTTTATAAAAATATCACATTTATAAGACATCATCACCATTCAGAAAATAATTTTCAATCTATTAAAAAAAATATATAAAATATTTATATATTTAATTATTCATATAACATTATCAATGAATTCAAAAATATAAATAATTCATTCATCCAACATTAGACATTAACTAATACTCAGACTTCATCAACATAATCATTAATACATCTTTTATATAATATGAAATATGAATCTGGTATTATGGTTCCTCGACATAAATAAAATTAATATTTTAGTTTTTAATGTAAAAATTACTAGATGAATATTGCATACCATTCACATGTCATTTGCAATCTCCTGATCTTTAGAAGTACAAAAAATATACATACCACCTTTATGTTTATCATTATGATATTTCCACTTTGGAAATCATTTTTTCAATATTCTATTAATTTCATAGATCTAAAATAGTCAATGTTAACCATGTTCCTTATTTTTCACTTCATTTAATAGAACCATAATGCACAGGAAGAGAAACACTTATCATAGATGAAAACTAAAGAATAATGAAAAATTACATATAATATTTATAAATTAAGAAACTTATTTTTCTTAATCGATGAATTCTTTGCTTTATAATACATTACTATAAGTAAAATATTTTTTAAATCCTTCATGATTTTACATGAAGTGATTGTGAATTTACAAATAATATCCCCTAAGATTGTAAAACCAGGTGTGCAACAACGCTCATTATTTTGTACCAGATTACCCCGAGTCAAGCCTATGACTACTTGTCAAAGTTGTCAACCTATGGTACATTTATTCCAGAGGCGCGTCCAATTGAATTATCTAGGTAGATACTTTTTGATAGGAAAAAACATATTATACCCTTTACCCAAATTCCAGGACATTTTACTAAATGATAACTCATACTTATACTTGTACATAGGGAATCCATAGACATATTTTTATAAATATTCGAAAGGATCTAAATAATGTTTCTCATCCTTTTTTCTATGGTATAACTACAAATTCACTAGGATACCAACAATAACAAGAATGTCTTATCATACATTGACATTACATAATTGTTTTAAATATATAAACAGTATACTAACAAAAACCATAGGAACATATTAGTCTAGTTTTTTTGGAAACATGTAATCATGAACACTAGTATATAAGTGATCTAAATTATCCCACTCTAGGTTCTACATTACTAGATCCCTTATTATACACATCAAACATACCACATATCATCATAACATAGGTGAAAATATGTATAAAAAGGGAAGAGACCAAATTATTAACAAGGGTAAACAATGTAGTCAAGTAAGGATAAACACAAGTACATGAGAATGAGAATGTGGTCATAAAATATTAAGATCAAACCTTTCTTATCAAATATGAATAATATGAATAATGGAATAATTTCTGCATGTTCCTAAAACATAAATAATATGTTAAAAAGGAAAATAATTTATGAAATCATAACATAGGAATTCAACATGGAATTAAGGAATACATAGATATGTGATATCACTCCCTATAAGTAAATACTCATTTATCGAACATATAATGTCACCTCATTGGAATATCACACACTGGGTGGGACAAAACATTTAACCTAGTAGTCATTATTTACTTTTAAGGGATAATGTTTCCTCATCATCCCATAGTGGATCGGGGTTCCCCATATTCCATCCTCATGGTTTCTACACCAATTGGGTGTGAAACACAACCATCCTAAGCCACATTCATTCCTCTTTAAGGGGTTGGGTTTCCCCATCATTTCATAGTAGATCAAGCCCATCGACATTATTGTAATCATTTTCTCATGAGATATAATTCATTACCCAATCAATTGGTGGGATACATGGGTCCCACCCAACAAACATATATTAATTCATACATGTACCAAAAGATAATTGAATATCCATAATATCACGATCCATAATAATATACGGGTTTTACAAATAACCTATTATAACCCAAGAAAGGAAATGGCTATCATAAACAATTCCTGACATAATAACCCATATAAAAGAGAAAGGTTTCATAATAATTTCACCATATCGTAACCAATAAAAATAAGTGGTTTCAAAATCATATAACACATGGAATAAAAATGGGTGTCAAAATACTCGTTACATAAAAACATAAACAACTCCTGAAAGTATATGAATGAGTCTATTGGAACATTTCCTACATGGGATTGAGTAACGCCAACCAATATCATCAAATATTGAAATTAACTGGGAAATATATTTTGAAAACAATTATACGGTAAAATATACATTCTTTATTGAAAAGTATTTTTAAGACATAAATCCTTTAGAAAAACGATTTGTTGAAATGCATAGAAATCTTCCAAATGATGGCTTGAATCATTTGGGAACCATTTAACTTGAAACATTATAATATAATCCTGAAGAACTTCTTAAATCCTTTTTCCTTCAATCTGGAAAAACGTTTTGAAACCCGTATCATTTAAAATACATTGAAAACATATAAAAATGGGTGGATAACGTTTTGAAAACAATTTTTCATGATGATTTATAAGTAAAGAATGAAAACTTTTTCCAACCCATTTATTTTAAAATACACTCAAAACATATAAATAAGGACACAAAATGTTTTTAAAATAAATTCATTGAAAATTTTAAAGAAGCTTGAATGTGTTTTGAAAACCATTTCATTGAAAATAATTTTAAAACATATAAATAAGGCATGAAAAAATGTTGAAAACATTTTCCTTAAAATATTATCTAATAACATTCAAAACATTTTTAAAACCTTTTCGTTTAAAATAAATTGAAATATTTAAAACATTTCTCTAAATATTTTGAAAAACATTTTCCTTGAATATGATTTAATAACTAATTATTAAGGCTTGAAATATTATGAAATCCATTTTCAATTAAAATATTTCAAAAAAACATTTTTTAAAAAATATCCTTTTAAACAGGCAATGGAAGCTTCATATAAAAAATGGTAGGTAAATTCGTACATGCCATACTAGGTAAAAAGTACATTCTATTTTCATGGTAAAAAGATTACAGAAATTCCTAGTTTAAAAAGAGATCAGAAAATTCCTTTGATATCATTCATAAATTTCAAAATGGTTAAAATTTATTTTAAATATTATAAAATTTTATAATATTCATAGAAAAAATTTCATTAAAAAATTGTTCTGAAGGAACATAGATTTCCTATTGAATAGAGAGGTAACATTAGGTTTCATCAAAATTGACTTTCCTGGTTATATTATATACTAGAAGTAGGAAATTGGTACGATAACATTGATATGAAAAGAATAAATACTTGTAAAGAATCCTAATAAGAGTTCATGAGACATGGATTATAATATTTTATTAGTGGGGGATAACCATAAATAATCTTGATAAATGGTAATATTTTAGCCATAAGACATTACCAATTTGGTAATGTGGGATCACAATGAAATGGAAAGAACAACATTACATGAATATTATCACATCATGAAAATAAATATATTCAGTATTGAACATTTCAATGGTTTTATATAAATTTCCTAAAAAATATTGATTTATAAGATGAAATGTTTCTCAAAGATGGAAAATTTGGACAAAATTACATTACTGATTTGATGTATTTGGAAACATAGAACCTATGAAAAAATATCATAAAATGGATATGTAAATAACAAAAAAATTAATTATAAAAATCATATAATATATTCATGGTAATTATAATCACAAAAATAATAGGTGAGTGGTGAATAAGGTGTAAATAACATAGAAATAGATGTGAGTTTGGAAATACCATCACTCTGTGTCTCGACTATATTTTTACTCAAAAGAACCTATTGTAAGTTTTTAATAGGTATTTAATAGAACCATATTCTTATATCTAATCCCATTTAGGGTTTTTATGGTTTTATTTTACCCCATTTTTTTTATCAATTCTATGTCATGTTTACGATTTATGGAACATTCTATTTTTTGTCACATGTGCCTTAATTTGTAATATCATTGGTCAATAATAATATATAATGATTTATATATTTTAAATCATCACCTAAATATTATTAAAAATTTTTATATGTGTATTATACTAAATCCAATCTATTTAGATGTATGAAATGGAAGACATTGTAAATGGATACTGTTGGTCGTATGTATGCATGACCGATGCCTCTCTTTTATTGATGTATTATTTAAACCAAAGTAAATAGCATATATATATATATATATATATATGTATAAAAGATCATTAAATTATAATTTTTATGACTTATATATCCTATTTTTCACTAAACAAATCCTAATACGTTCAATGTATTATTTGAGAGAATAACATCGCTTGGAGAGGGCTTTAGTCCACACTTCCTATCCAAAATTATTGTATTTACACAAGATGGAATGCATAATGGATCGCTCTAAATAAAAATTAAAGAATAATAAATACATTATAAACGACATATATATCATATATTAATATATTTTCCATCATAATTTCGACCATGAAAGGTGGAAATGGAAAAAAAGATAAAATATCATTCTATGAAGCAGTAGTTCACCGTACACATAAACAATATGTTCGTTACCTATTAGATAGAAGTGTGTGTATTTTTTGGATGAAATTATATTAAAAAATACATGTATATTTAGGATAATGGTGTATTTATTATTTAATTGAATAATAATTTTTGAGGGAGTTCTTAATGGAAATAGAATAATTGTTCTTAGTGGATGGTGTGGACTCTTAATTGGGTAACCCCTTTTAGATTACATCAATTAGATTCGTTGAAATACATTTTTACAAATGTAATGATGAAATGAAGAATGGTGGTTTTTTGGGATTCGATTTGGAGATATCATGTTCAATCCGATGTTGTTTTAGAGGTGCAACGAAGTGGGATAGTTTCTGTCATTTTATAGGGAAGGGAATAGATAGACTTTTCACTTTTTGAAAGTAGTTAGGTATACCCTCGTTTTTATAGTGATATAGTCATTTAAAACCATCCAAACTAACTAATATAATTTTTATGGGATAAATTGTTCTAGAAAATTGGTTTTGGTGAAGGTTTTAAGTCATTTAGTCCTTTAAATTATAGTTTTTTATCTATTTTATGCTTAATTTTTTACTTAATAACTGTAGTTAACTTTAACTGAATTCGCTAACACAATTTTTTCAAAAACTTTGATTAGATAATTAGATATTATTCATTTTTTATAATTACGATTATGGAATCCATTTTTCTAAATTCTATTCTTAAAAGTAGAATTAATTAATTTAAAATTATTCCCACAGACAGAATGACAATATGAGTTCTAAATGTAAAAACATCCAAATGTTTACTTTGTTATTATTAACAATTTCATTGTGAACAAGATTATATTGGCCTTAATTAAATTAATTTAAAATAATTTTATGTAATTTAAAATTAAAATACATATAATATATAATATAGCCTTGTTAATAAATTTAATGAAAAAATTCAATTAAATTAAAATTCACTATTTTTAAATTATTCATTACAAAAAACATCATAGAAAAATACAAACAAATATCCATATTATAATTTTATGTTTCAATTTCAGTTTCTTCATTTATTTATTAATATATAATTTATAAAATTTATAAAAAAATTAATTTAAAATAGGTTCACAAGTAAAAGGTGATAAATTTTCTTTTTATATAAATATTTAATTTTAGGCATAAAATTGGTTTTGTTATAATATTATTCCTATCATATATTCTTATGACCATAAAAAATATTTTGGTTACTATAAAATGTATATATTACATTACAATAAACTACCAATTGTTATTAATATAATTTATTAGGATAAAAATATTTATGATCATAAAAATAATAATATTTTTCTTTATATTCAATTCGTTTTCATAATTGTTTTCAAGTCATTTATAATAAAGTAATATTTAATATATTTTGTATAAACCATATATTTTCCTAATTTTATTTATCCTTTTCAAAAATTCTAATTTATTAATTATGTAATATATTATTTTATTGAATAATAATATTTTTAATAATATATTATTGTTTGGTAAAACTCTCTCTTGCATGTAATGTAAGCTAAGATTAGTGTTCTATATAGGGAAAGATAGCCATTACATTTTTTAATGTATGATTAACTTGGTATTGCATATTACCCAAGAAAAAATAATGTTTTAATATATATTTATAATACTAGTTTTAGTGCTGCGTGAAATGAAAAAAATAATAATGAATAAGTTAATTCAAGAAATATATTTAACCAAATCATTGATTATTATAGAATCAATAAGATTGATTCATTACCAATGATGATGGTTAATTTTTTTAGATCAGATAGATTATGAGGAGTTTTTTATTATCTCTAATGATGTTAGTTATCTCACAAGTGAGGTGGTGTTATTGACATGGTGTTCGGTGTCTAGTGGAACATTTTAAATAACAGTTATAATGTCCCAAGGATTCTAGTACTATGGTCGAAGCATGATTCATTTTCATTTTTAAATTCTGAACTTTCACATGTTGATGGATTGTGTTTATTGTTGACAAGGATATTCAACAACTCCATTTTATGATAGTGACAAGGTAATGGTGGGATGGTATGGAATTCTGTAGAAACCTTTTTTTGTATTATGTTTTTATTTTATTATTATGGATTCTATTATTTTCTATTTATTGAATCTATATTGTTTTTAAGCTTTCAAAATTAACATTAAAACATGTTTAAATAAAAAAATATCGATGTGGAGGATTAGGGACATATAATTTTTTTCGCCAGATACTATATAACTTGAATTATTTAAAACCATTTAATTTCATCAATCATACCCTTTAAATAAAGACACATAATTTCATTAAAATTACAAGAAATTAAAAATGACCAAAATTCATTCATATGCCTCTCATCCACAAAAAAATCACACACCACCTACATTCTAGAAATAGTAAAAATTATGGATGGAGATTAGAATAATTTCTAAGAACATTAAATACCTATCACACCTCTATTAAAATCCAATAGCATTTCACATATAGGTCATAAATTAAATTATTTGAATATAAATCCAATTTCTCAAACTTATTATATCATAGGACAAAAAATCAAAATTACCACACAAAAAATGACCTGTAAACATGTGTCTTGTTTCCAAATCTACATCATAATTATTATTTTCAATGAGAAATAAAAGGTAATGTTTCTAAACATCCCAAATTTCAATTTTATTATGATTCTACCATATATCCATGGATCTAACATGTAGTATATGTGGATTGAAAATCCACTCGCTAAACTATAATACAATATCCATTCACTAAAATCCATGGTTCAATTCATGAAACTAATTATCAACATCCAAAAAATTGAATTTTCTGGTAGTTTTGATCTAACTGAATCTAATTCAATATGAATTTATCATCCATTACTTTGATTGAATATCCGTTAAAATTACTTGAATCACATTGTAATATATTTTCCCATATTCTGATCGTGATACGATATTTACTAAAATCCTTACACAATCAAATATATGTCCATAATAAATCCTAAAAGTGAATATAATTCAAATTACATGGTTTTATCTATGACTGAAAAATACAATATGAAAATCTAAAAACAATTACTTGTTAATTATTGTACAGACATACTCTTGGATTACAGAATATTCCCCCCCAATCCAAAATATGACACATGGTCTTTTTCTGATACGACATCTAAATTCCAAACCATGTATTCAATATACAACTAAAAAATCTCATCAATTATCCAATAATCTTATGATTTCTATCTGAACCAACAACCAACCAATTTCACCGCATCTATGACCCATTCAACAAGAATTTTGAAAATCTAATATTGATTCAGAAATCCTAATTAAGATAAGATCCTGGTATTCATCATACTAAACCAAAATATCTGATATCCATAACTCACCACTTTTTCATCACTCATTGTAATGTCTAGAATTCACCACCAAACTCTAACACATACACTAAAATAAATCTTACATCATAACTCATTGTCTGTTTACCAAAAAAAATATAATTAGAATTCAACAAGAATAACTCATAATAATGGTCACACTCTCTAATATAAAAAGTTTTCTCCCCCACCAAAATGATTCAACTATTATTACAACATGAGGAAAATTCATGATAGCCTCTATCAATGAACACAAGTCTCTCTTCCCAATCCATGATAATTTTATCCATAATATCTCCTTTAAACGAAAAAATCCTGGACTATACATAACATATTTCATTATTCTTTCGATAATTTTACCCCTTGATATAGAGGAACAACATTAATTTCTTCAAAATCGTTGGCCATCATGGTTTTATTACATAACACGGATCAATCCATGATCCCAATAATTTCAATACCATCATTTAACCACAATATAACCTTATCCATTATCAGATCCCATAAGTTATTTCATGATAACCTCACTCCTAACCATTAATAAAAATTAATATTTTACAAAACAACACTAATATATCCCCAAAAATTAATGTGTTGAAAACTAAATCATTTTTGGGATTTTGTCTCTCCTAGTCCTAATAATCCTCTCATAATGTCCAATTTCATATTATGGTTCTCCCAAACATTGGAATCACCAACTAATAGTTAACATTAAGAGTACTACTATGTGGAACTATCTACTCTCACTTCCATCACCAAAACTAAACATTACACATCCATTTTATGATAAACGAGTATATTTAAGGTTTAAAGGGACAAATTATAATACTCATTTCATCAAGGTGACCATTTTTTAGGATCCTACAAATTATATTACTATAGTAAAATATTTTTTCATGGATTAGTGAATAGGATGGGTTGCTTCTTGATATGTTTCTTATGGTGTTTGTGACTGATTTAATATCGCACTGAAAGAAAAAAAATATTATTTGGGTATAATCATTATTCTTTTATCCCCTTCGAGCATATGGGTGGGCCCAATGTTGGGAATATGCATGCCTACTTGGAAAATGATATTGATTTAGGGCATAGTTGAATAATTTTTATCATTTGATGAACCCATCAAGAAGTATAGTGTCACTACCTATATTGATATGTATGCTCCTCAATGAGAAATTTGTGCTTTAATGTTGCTGAATTAACACAACATAATATTAAATGATAAAAATAATAAGTTATACTATAAATTTCAAAACATTTAACCAATATATTCATGATACCACATGATTATAATTCCTAGGAAGAAGATAATTTTCATACTGTAATGATCATGATGGGTGACCTATGGGAATGTTTCACTAGGTTTTAATGAGTGTGGTAAAAGCACAATAAAATAAAATATGTTTTCTTTTATGGAATCTAATTAGTATAAATTCCCATTTGGAAATGTGGGTGGTCCATAGCATGGTAGAACATGAGTCTGTTGGAAAACTATGCTACATATGGGGACCAATTGATACATATCTCATTAGCCTAAAACTCAATGATAACTTGAAACAACTATAATATATATCAACTAAAAAATTAATATAGTTGGGTCATCATTTTTCTATAAATTAAATCTAAGAGAATCATATTTACACATGTAGAGGTAGGTTTTTTATAACATCTAACTAAACCCATCCAAACCCACCAACCATAGTTCAATCATTATAATAAAATTACACAATAACAAATTACACCATTCATACAACTATGACACTCTAGGATAATTCAAAAAAATAAAATATTTGTAGTCTATATAGGTAGAATTTTTTAACTGTACATGTAAAAACAATTTTGCATCAATAAAAAATCATCCAAATTTCAAAAAAAACCCATGGTATTGAAGATTTTTCTACATAAAACATAATCCCAGAATTATTTATCCATTTTTATTCTTTATTTTCTAAAAATTTTCTCCATTTTCATGACATTTGAAACCAATATTCAAACAATTCCTCAAATTTTCTAAAACACATAAATAATAAATTCATTTCAAAATCATTATCTTGACAAGATATTTCTATAAAAACCATCTTATAGAACTATTTTATTGAAACCAGATTTAATTTATTATTTTCACTATACAATACTTTTTCATAGAAAATGAAAACATCAAGAATTATTTTCGTTATTATGCAAAAAAAATCACATATCATATTCAATAAAATAATTAAATTAAAAACCTATTAATTTAACAACTCATTATAATGTTTTTGATAAAATTTTGAATATGTTTATAAGTTTATAAAATATATAATTTTCTTATAATATAGAAATATATTAATAATACACTACCCAAAGGAATGTGCTACATTCCATAAGTTTTCTCTAACATAGATCAATGTATATGTTGTCTAGATCCCAGTGAATCCCTACAACTCTTCCTAAGTAAAATCACTCTTTTTTTGGGATTCATGGTCCAACACCTTAATATTATTTGATTATATCATCAAGAATTCACACATCCCATGAAAATTAGGTTTAAATAGAATAAATATTGGTTGTCCTTGATACATATCATCCACAAATTCCATAGTAAACAAATCCAACCATTAATTGAAACTTCCCCATCCCAAAAAAAAATATTTTGATTCCATTTTGTAATGTCGTATCCTAGGATTTTAAAATGGGATAAGGGAGTGAGTTTGTAGTTATCATTAGCCTCACATCCCTATATTCCAAATGATTCCCACAAATAGTGAGGTAATAAAACATACGAGGAAGGTATATCCAATAAAAATTAAATACTTATTGTTATGATTATATATAGGAGAAATTTAGAATGATCCATCAGTGTTATTAAAATAAAAATAACATTAGGAAAAAAATAAGGGATAATATGGCCCTAAACATCTGAAATAGAAAATTTTAATAAGATAAATTAGGGAAAAAATTAAATAGAGCATGGGTTCTTTAAACATTGTAAAACTTGAATTAGGATATCAAAATCCCATATGGTATACTGGATGGTATAAGAGTATATGATTAACTAAAAATAAAATACCCTACAATCATACCAAAATCACAAAATCAACCTACCAAATCATTAGCCTATATAAAAATATTTACACTAGACACATGTATAGATCCAACAGATACCTTTTACTTAAATGAAGATAAGAATTTTTTCCCTCTTATATCGAATCTCATGACTTGTACATGGGTAGGTAATGAGTGTAGTAACCTATTTTTAATCCTCAATAACTCAACATATTGAGTTTTTTTATCTTAAAATATTAGTTACCAAAACAATAAGGTCGAAAATGACTCCATTGAAACACATCCGCCTATAAAATAACCCCAAATTCATATAATAGAATACATGTAACCTAATAATTTTCTACTCAGGACACCATGACACCAAATATCACATCCTTCTATTTATAGAAACAATATGTCTATCATAGTAATATCATAAGGAAACCCATTGATAATTTTTTCCCTATATCCATTCATAAAAATATGAGTTCCCCATACTATTAAACAAGTAATTTTTGGAGGGAATCTAAATTTCCATGATATAGCATAGGATAAACCAGCCACTCAGGAAATGGTCCTATAGGAATATATCATCACCATTGTTCGACATATAAAACATTTAATGAGGAGGAATTCTAAATATCTAACCTCTCGTAATGTATAATCCATCACCCTAGGGTATGTCCCATTGAATGCGATAAACAAAACTATTAATATGTGGGGCCCATGGAAAAAATTTGTTTTAGAAACTCATACATCAAGAAGTTTTTGGAGGGGGTAAACACTACTGACATATCGATCAATATTAACCACACCCCCCATAGTGTATATCCAATGAAATGAACAAACATTCACTATTTATAGGTGGGACCCAGAATAATCTCATATGAAACATTGTAGAGTGTGATTTGGGGATGGTATACTAACAACCAACCAAACAAAAAAAATCTAACCATTCCATCATTATATGGTCCTAATGTCTATGTTGTGCCTCACTATCACTTCATAGGCCCCACAGATAAATATACCATTTCATTTTCCACACCATCAAAATCTTATTTTTTCACATACACAATATACATAAAAATAAATAATAAATAATCATGTAGTATAATAATGTATATCATTCATAATATCAAATTCCAATCATCAAAGATCCATAGTTATTGACCTTTGGGACTCCCTTACTAACCACTCAAGATTACTCACATTGACCATTTCAAATCTCCCAAATCATTGAATTATTTTTCATTTACCACCCAAATTTATATGTCACACTTCTAGTTTATCAAATCCTAAATAGTTCCATGAAAAAAATTAATAGGATGAAATTATCATTGTGGATGAACTGACCCCAATTCATGTTATTGGTTATGGTTCCATCATACATTATCCTTGTGATCAATATCCAAAATCTCATTAGTCGATTACATAATTAAGCACCCACTCATTCCCTTTGGTTCTAGATATAAAACATTTTATCCCCAGTCATTTACTAGTAGGTGAAATAGTTCACACAATATAGAAGTTTAATAATAAGGTAAGTTATTTCATTAATATAACACATTATCTTGAAATAGTGATTACATACAAGAAAAAATAAACATTATAAAATATTTATAAAACATATTGATTAACACCATAGGGTCAAATAGACCAAGCTGATCATTATCCAATATATTCCCTATTTCCCTTAAAATGTTATCAAATACTCCATTAAAACCATTTTGACATGGATAAACATGCTATCTTCACTCACACAATATACATTGATAAAATAATAATTTTTGTACTACTTCTAAAAATCCAACGACTTTATAGAAATTTCATTTTAACAATAACATTGTTTATAATTTCATTCACCTTAAATTCAATTTTTTTAAATTTTCAAAGGTACTCTATTTTTCAACAAAATCCATTTATTATATGAAATTTTAAAATGGAAAAAAATATTATATCCTTCACCATATGACTAAATTTTTAAGTAATTAAATTAAAAATATATATTTAATGTTGAAAAAATTTCCATTAAAATGAAAATCATAAAAAAAAATAGTCTATAAAATGGTCTATTAAAACACATTCGACCAAGGTTCCACTAATGAGCTGTTTAACAAGATATACATTTACTACTGACAATATGGAATACCAGAGAGAGTCAAAATATATATTTAAAAAGATAAAATAATATCTGTACATTATAAAATTAATTATATTGATATACCACCACCAACATAAAATATTATTATTAATTCACTTTTATGGAAATAGTGGGAAACCATCTATGTTCAACAACATGTACTCAACCAACTACATAATTATGGAAAACTCATTGAATTGACGTTTTTTGTATTTTAAAATCCTTACCTCTGTATAGACTCTATTACAGATCATTGGCCTTTACATTCAATTTTTTTTGGAGAAGTTTAATGATATTATCAGCCACCTTGTCCCCGGTTTGAATAAACTCCTCCATAGAGATATTCTTTCCACAGTTGCACAGCTCCACCTCTGATGTGTTAGACACTAACTCATGATCTAATAGTTAATAATTTTAAATGATTATAAGATCCCAATCATCACACCCTATCAGTTCATTTCTACTCTGGGAGACATCTACCCAGAAAATATCTTTTTCTTCATGCCCTTTATCCGTAACTATTGCTTCGCCTACTTGAGATTGTTGCTCCCTGTGAGTCCCTAACTCCACATGAATTCCAGGGCCTTTATTCTTTCACTTTAAGTTGTTGTTTGCTCATGATAGATGAAATTTTCATTTTCTGTACGAGCTTGTAACATGGGGCTAGGTAAATTATAATATTCCTTACGTCATCACTCCCTTCGGGAGTGTTGGATAAATCCATATGAGTTTATGATGGTGTTCATTCCTTTCTTGGAGGAGTAACTCAAATAATCCTCTATAATTCACACTTCATTGGAATCTACCTACTCTGAGGTAAAATTAATTTCTTCTTTAGGGTGCTCCATCCCCATTGGAGGAACCTCGTCTTGAGTTTCCTCCACTTATGTCCAATCTTCTGGTGCATTAGTGTCTTCTTTACTAAAAATATCTAACCGATTATTTGAGTAAATTCCTTTGAGACCTACCCTAACGCAATCATGCATACTGTTGTAAATAGCGTTTGAGGATGGGTCTTTTGAAATGAATGTATTCGGGTCTAATGGACCCAAGAAACGCACTCTTCAGATCCTCCTGGATCTTGACCTGTTTGAGCTGTCACCTCCCACACATGTGTCAATGAAGCACTCTGGCATCCCAGAATACATGTTTTCTTAATCCCGTAAGAATTTTTAATATGATTTGATACACATATGACTTGATTTGGTTTCATCAAGACAACCTCAACCATTGGGTTGTCTCCAATCATCTCTTCCCCACAAATGGAATTCTTGGTTGCATTGATCTTCAATTGAAAATTAGCGGGTGTAATGGTTTCCTGAGTTCAAGATTAAAGGTTTTTCTCCCTGGAGTTACTCAACTGCACATTTACATAACCAAAACCACCCCCTTCTTTGAGGGTTGTGCTTGGTTGAAACTGTACCCTCTCTAGCATATGAAATCCAAATGTCCCAGATGACCACATAGACCACAATAATAAGTCCAGGTTTCGTAGCATTCCTCATACTGCCAGAGAAGTTCACCTTCAATAACGATGATGATATAATCCAATGGGACCTTCAACACATCAGTTTCAACATATATCATTGGAGATACTAGATGAGATAAAACATTGGTACAAAAATATGTACAGTGGTAGCACCCTACCATGTCTACAATCAATCATAGAGTGTCCAGGTTCTAGAATGGTAGAGGAATTTATACAATAATAACATTGAATTATAAAACAAGAAAGTTATATGGTAATGTAATTTGAAAATATCTCATTCTGATTTAACATGTCTCTCACTACAAAGAATATAGAACTGAACCAAATCCTATAAAAGGAATATTATAATCTAAAAAATAAAACATTTATTATAAATATATAATAAAAAATGAAAATTTATTGAATGTGAATGGAAAATCAGTCAGGGATATTAGCCTTACCAATGTATACTCCATGAAACCCACATTACGAATATCCAATCTCAATTAGTAAACATATCCCAATGTGAATATAGTTCATGAGTGAGAAGTGGGATTGGATGTGTTAACTAAATTTTATATATTAATCACCCCATACATTTATTATAATAAATTCACTTATATTTTATAATTTCTATAACTACACTTAAAACAAGATTGTTTTCAAACACCTAGACACTTAAATATCGTCATTACATATAGGGTGGCCCTTATATGTCACCAAGAAGAATTTTTCATATCACAAATCATATTTCCAATATATATAAGACCATTGCATGTCATAGTATTCTATTATATCCATTACGTATCCAAATTAAATACATAAAATATTTCTCCATAACATGTAAATCACTCTTTTTTTAGGAACCCCCTTACATCTTAGGAAATAAATTTTTGTATCATAAGGTATATGAAAACTTTTTTTGAGAAATATATGTGTTTGGGAGCCTTATTTATGGGTTTACTAATATTTATAGTTGTGGATTCGACAACATAGGGGATTTCATTGCAATAAAGACATTTTCATACAGTAATAATCAATTATACACTATAAGATATTTTTATTCTTCAATGCATATGTGATTCTTACATATCACCCACTAAATACATGGTGATCATTATGAATCATCCAACTATCTTTATATATCAAAATAAAATCTCCACATTTATCCAAATTCACATGATAGGTATAACCTTATGGATGAATGAGTTGCTTTTATAATTTCCCATTTTCTTATATTTATTTATAAGCAATCAAGGAAACATCCTAAAAATTATTATTTATGATCTTCATTTCTATTAGTTATCTACAATAAGGTAATGATACATTACCATTTTACTAAACCTTCATGGGGTGACAATCTCATTTTAGTGTACCCATGTGTCAGATTAAACATTGTTCTCATGGTGAACATCCCATATTAGTCATCGAAAAATACCAACATTCATCCCATTATACACAAGGGCATTAATATGTGTAAAATATCAGCCTTTTATAGGGAAATATAGGGTGTGTTTTCAGGTAATTTT